>JAMXBD010000820.1:0-626664 GCA_024138025.1 Combretum micranthum | reverse complement strand
ATGTGCAGAGGGTGCACTGCAAACAGAAATTTCAACTTATCAGTGGCAAACATCTCCTTCATAGCGTCCTTGTAACCTGGTTCAGTAACAAGGCTTCTGCAAAGGTGCATTGCACCATCCAGTAAACCTTCTATCTGACGACTTTGCAATTTATCAGGTGACAGTAAAACTGATTATAACCCTAAAGAGTTGCATGAGAGACTTCAGTGAAGTCCCTTCTTGAGCAATATATTCACAGAACCTCGCTCCTGCAAGAGGAGACCTCTTAATAAGTGTTACACATCGACTGCATGCATCTTCAAGCATTACCTTGGATGGAAAATATATTGGCATTAGTAATTTTGTGACCCTTTGAGAAACTTGTTCTTGATCACTAGCAAGAGTGGAAAGTAAGGTTTCCAGGGCCACCACCTTCATGATAAACCAAATAAATTAGCATGAGATAAGATAATTAGGAGAAGACTGCTATGAATATTAGCATTTTTCATCATATCTTGGAAATGCATTATCATAAAAGTGTTAACATTAGATTGTATCTTGACCACTCATAATTGAAAATAAATGAACAAATAAATAATTAAATAAAAAGAAGAAGAAAAGCTTTACCTTGTTAAACTGGAAATTACGGATATCTTATGACGAGAAGAAGATCTGCTACAGCAGTGCGAACAGAAATCGAACTGTCTGTCATCAGATGTCCCAATCTTGGCAGAAGAACTTTAAGAACCTCATGAGATTGTGGATTACCAATCAAATAGACGATGCCATTTAATAAGGAAACTCTAACATCATTGCTTATATCATGGGACATCTCATTAAAAATCTTGGTTAAAATCTTTGTAATAGTTGATGAAGGAATGACTTCCCAAAATAAATGAAGGATGCGACAACAACCTTCTACTGCAACGACTCTTATATCTGGACAATCATCCAAGAGTAATTTTTCCAACAGGTAAAATTGTTTATCCAGTAAAGTGTCCTTGACTTCTTTTGTTGAATCAGGATCCTCTAAAGGAAACATGTCTAAAAGTAAATGCAACGCATTGTGTCGAACATTTGAATTTGCTACCTGGCAATATGTCATTAGAAAGGTCAGGCATCCCACAAAAAATCTGATACCATCGGATAATATATCTAGCCATTAACATTATCCCCATGCAAGAATAAATTATCTAGTAGGAGAAAAGCAGAAGCCTGTTAGCCAGTCAAAATTTCAACTCCAGCAAATGGTAAGCCAGATGACAATATCTGAAAACATAACTCTAACCATACCAGTTAAAGACCATTACAAAAAGAGAAATAAATCAGTTTGAACTTTGCAGAACGTTAGATTAAAGCCTAACTGCTCACGTTTCACTTATGCTATCAAAGCAAGATGGCCAAGGATACCCAATATAAAAGGATTGACAACATGAAATAACAGAATTGTTTGAACTTTTTGAGAAAGAAATTTGTCACGTCTAATCTTAATTTCTTGATGAATTGGAAGGCAATGAAGACTCACCATGCATAATACCATCTAACAACTTGGTCTTCCAAATAAAAACTTACAGCTAGACAGCATGACAAATTTCACCCATCATCACCTACAGCTTGGACTATTTTACTTAAAAATAAATTGCTTTATTCAAAATCAGCCACACACGTCAGAAGGATCCACTTCTTTTGAAAAAAATTTCAGTATTTGCAGAACAAGACTTTCTTGATTCAGATCCATTGTAGATATGAAATTCAATATCATCTTCATGAATTTTGTGACACTCAAGGATAATACCTGCAGTGATCGGAATATAACAGGCTCACTCAACCGGAACAGCATTTTTTCCACTCCATCAACAGTCCGTTGATTAATAAACCCTCCCAATACTCTTCTAATTGAACCGGCGAGTGCCCCTGAGCTCGCATGTATCGCGCCCTCAACCAAAGACTGCAAGAACCCGTTTTCAATCTCCTCCCGCAATTCCCCTTCTACAACCTTCCATGCCCTAAAAACTATATCCCCATAGGCTTCCAACATTGATTTCCTCCCAAAAGGAATCTGCGATTTAATCATAGCAAGAGCTTCCTTCATAAGCTGCCTACTTAACCCGAACATAAATGCCACGAAACGCCTGCCATCCTCTGTTTTCAAATATAATGGAGCAATCACGCACCTAATCAACAAAAACTTCAAGTCCTCAATACTCTCGTCATCAAAATCAAATAGCCCGAACCCATCACGCAATGTATAACTCTATGAACATCAACCTTCTTCTTCAAAGTCAATGACCGTGACACCAAGTACGGAAGAAACTGAGAAATCAAGCTCTCTCTACCTTCTAAGCCCCCCTTCCACCATTCCTCGCACAAACCCGCAATCTCGCAGCACAAAACACTATCCGACTCAAAAAATATCAAACCATCATGCAACGCCTTCACAGAATCCAACAAATCACTAGCCAAGAACGCCTTTTTAGGGTTGGTGACGCATAAATGAACAATGTAAGCTAAAGTCCGAAGTTTTTCCGAGATCTTATGTTTTCTAGTCTCGATTTTGGATTCGTGAAAGTTAGGACTTTTGGGGGTCTTCGAATGGCGGGAGGAACGGCGGAGGCGTTTCGTGGGAGGGGATTTAGGGGAAATGGAATTTGGAGTAAGGGTTTGGTTTGAGGATTGGGGATTGTTGATTAGGGTTTGAAATGAGAGGATGGATTGAGCAATGGAGTGGTGGAGAGAGAGAGGGAGTGAAGAAGAAAGAGAAGAAGATTGGGAAATGGAGTGGATCAGGGCTTTAAGTGCTGGCTTTGTGACTTTAGAGTTTGATTTCGTCAGTGAGGAAAGGAATTCCTCTGGTGAAGCTTCCAATTGAGAACGCATTTTCTTCTCCATTCTAGAGAGAGAGAGAGAGAGTTGTTGGTTTTGAGTTTCTTCTTCTTCCTCGGTTCTCAGATTTTGAGGGGTAATGATTTGAATTTGCTGAAGGCTGATTTGACCGGCTGTGATGACTTTTATAAGACGGACGAATCGGATGGAAAGTTGTCATTGGAATGTTATTTAGAAAGCGAGGTTATACTATGTGATTGTATCATCTTGTTTTCAAAACTGTTGTTTCGGCGGCAATATATTGGACTACGGCCTCGTTATCGGCCCAAATCCAATAATCGGTGCTGTGAACTGCCCGGGTTGTGGAGGCCACATGGCGGACAAACTTCTTCTGGGCCCCCAAAATTTTTTCGTTAGTAGATAGAGTTGGCGCTCAAGTTTAATAAATAAAATTACATTGAGTATATTTTTATTGAGCCTTACCCTACCAGCAACGTATAATTGCAATTTCTTCTTATTTGGTCAAGCCATAAACATAGTTACACGAATGTAGGGAAAAGAAAATTGAGAAGGCTTTAATATTGAACACAATATAACCTTGCCTAAAGATTTAAAACATACAAATTATTTTCCCTTAATTTGCTCCATGATAAGTACCAAGTTTAGGTGCACTTACAACACCACTTGCAAGGCTAACACAACCTGCAGGACTTAAAAAATTTCCAAACGCTCAACTCCAACACTATCAACAAACAACTTTAAATGGTTTGGATACTTTTTTGAGGCTAGTATTGAGATGACAAACACACCCTTCCATTAACATGAAGTCATCACCACTAGATGGACTAAAAAAAAAATAACCGAGGATTGAATCAGTACTTTTTTAGGTATTATTCAACACGAGTTTTTTAGTATACATGTGAGTGATTCGGTCTGGATTGTCCACTCAAACGAAACCTCGAATAAATCTCCTATGACTAAATTAAATTGTTTCAAAAAAAATTTCAATTTGATTTGATTTGGTGCGGTTCACAGTT
Source organism: Combretum micranthum (assembly GCA_024138025.1). NCBI lineage: Eukaryota > Viridiplantae > Streptophyta > Magnoliopsida > Myrtales > Combretaceae > Combretum > Combretum micranthum. The sequence goes on along the minus strand of JAMXBD010000820.1, from coordinate 622,825 downwards.
TGATAGGTTTTTCAGTCTACCCCTATTAGTAACTAATAGCCTTATTATTGGTGCTTAAGACTAGTAATAATTAAATTAATAAATTACATATAAGATTATATAAAAAAGATATAATTTTTTCATATGGTAATTATTACTCCATGAAGTACTATTTATGTTTATATGTAATTTTTGGTGTTTTAGTTTGTCAGTAAAGTTTCTTCGATTTGGACCTCTAATTGGATGGGTCGACAAAACAACAATGGGTCAATGGACAATAGGGAATTGTCTTATAGAATTAGTCTGAAAGTTAAGTTAATATAGTATTAAAGGTAGAGAATGAGTAAAAACGATAAGGCATAAGCTAAACGTTACCAACCTATTCTTGAAGGACATACCATGAGAATATTCATCGTATGTTAACGATTTTCACGCCAAACAATTACTAGTTTATGGAAGTAATGGTGCATCATGAAAGTTACCTATTTAATGGCTAGCAAGGCACTGTGCCACTTCCTAAGAATTTGAGGGGTGGTTCATCATGAGCAAAGCAAGGTAGTTGGAGAAAAGATTAATAACTAAGCAAACTAGGCGTCTTATTAATCCGATCAATTTAGTCATGGAATACATCTTTTGATAGGGAGGTATAATGCTACTCTATGTTGTAGTTAGGTTGGGTCAGGTTTGAGGAGTCCTTAATCTAAATTCGCCCATAAGTAGTAACAAATTAAAACAACTTATTTATACTTGACGTTAATTAAAAATCAATAGAGGCTTTTTCAATGATTAACTTGATGGTTAGGGGACACTAGGGGTTATCCAATGCAACCACTCTGATGCTCAAGTTAATGTTTGCATGAGATGAGGAATATAATGATTATAATAAGAGAGTTACCAATTTGGCATAGTAACAACTATAGAGGCGCACATGTCCTTTTTCCAAGTGCTTCTAAATGGGGTATATATTAAAGGACTTCTTATTGTTATTAGCGTCATAGAGAATTTGAAGTAGTAAGAAGTTGAGAATAGTGATTGCGATCACGACCATTAAGCCATGAACGCATACCTCGATTCCATCAAGAGCAAAAAAGTGGAAATTAAGGGAATGTATATCGAGTGACTTGAGTCAAATTGCCAAATGCCCAATTTAGAGGATTGACTTATTAAGCTAAGGGGCTACTCCTAACCTCCAATTCATGTGGAGAGTCGCATATATCACGCTCCTATAGATACCCTAGTTGAATCACATAATTATGAAACAAACCGATGCCAATGAATTTTGTAAAAACATAGTTTCCAGGCCATAAGAGAGAATCACAAGTACATAATGCAACCAGCCATTTATGGATTGTGACAAGCGATAGGATCTTTTAATTGCTGTTGATGAGAAATAATGTATATATGTAAGATATAAATTCAAAAGTAAACATTATACCATACTATCAATCGTTTACATATTACAAACTGATATTGTTTGCAAATTAAATGACCTAATAAAATCTATTCAAGACTCTGTCATTTTTATTGCTAGATCTTGACTCTTACCAGCGAAAAAGTCCTTGATGAAACAAGCCAAGGCTTCAGACGTATCCTGAAAAATCTGAGAGAGTGTGAGCTATACTACAGCTCAGTTATGTAACCAAATCATATCATGCATCAACCAATCAAGCAATTTGATTAACAAGTCATATGCAATGCAGTAATAATACATATGAACAATTACAAGCTCAGACAACCGGAATCTGAATAAGATAGAATGCCTTCTCATTAGGGTTGAAGGAACTATACCATAAATGATCTACCATAACCAGGAGAATCTGAAAACCAGGATTAAAAAAAAAGTACCATAAAACAATTCAAAATGTTATTATTTCAAAATCTTAAAACTTAGAAACACCATTAAGCAAAAGCCATTTCCTGTTGATACTATGAGCGGCATTCCTTCAGATGCCACTTAGTTCCCGTGGAACCAATCGGACAAAGGTACTCCTGCGAGAACTAAGAAATTTTCATTTAGAAACCAGGTGCGTTACCAGAGATCTGAAATGCTATTACATAGCGGGCTATCATGCTTATATGCAGAAAATGCCAGGATGCAATGCATGTCAAATTATTATTGAATCAGATAATCATTAATTCATTCATTTGTGGTCAAACAACATCAAACAAACCTCAACATACAAATTACCTTTATCAATATCAAGTATTGTTCTTATCTCTAAATATAGCATACAATTTACAATTCATCCAAGCACCAATCAACATGCATCAAGCCCAATTCCCAAAGCAAACAACACTTTCTATTCTTCTTTACTATATATTCATAGTGCGACTATTGTTACAAGCACAAACAACATGATAGATCAGAGTTACGCACCTATCCATTTTCCTTAATCGTCGTAGTAATTGATAGGAAAGTCCAAAGATGATTCTAAAGATCCTAGTAAATAATAAGAACATGTTTGTCACTAATCAACATGGATTGAATACTAGACGTAGCAGTATTGCAACATGAAATTTGCAGTTCTACTATTTTTGTTACTATTTGTTCATTCTAGTCTATTTTAAATGTATGAATAGTCATTTTGAAGCTTTTGAAGTCTACTATCTATATCTCATCTCATTTTGAGATTTCAAGCAAGTTATAATATGAATTTTGTCTCGCATAGATTCAGATTGCTAAAGATATAGTGAAACTTTGTTTTGATGATAACTTACTCGTTTCAACTCGAATTTCTATAAATAAATAAACGTTAGAAAGCTCGTTTCATCTACTTTTTAGATCTCTAATTCTATACTTTATAGGGTACATGTTTTTTACCCTTTTTCCCTAAGGAATTAGATCGGTTCACAAAACCAATTTTCCAATATTTCACTAGTTATTCACTCCTTTGTTTATATAACTACTCCTTCTCCATATTTCTTAGTTTCATCATGTTTCTCTTATTTTGAAGCTAATTTTATTTCATGTTTAAAGATATGTCATCAATTCTCCTAAACTCACATGAAAGTCTAGTTGATCATTTTATTACTCATACAAGTTAGGCGTATAACATGGATTTGAATCTTAAACAAACTTGTATCACCTGAAATCACTTATGAGTAAAGGAACTTCATTCCCCTATATTTAACTATCCTTCATTGTTTATGCTTTTAAATATAGGTTTATGACGAGAAATAATTATATGTATCATTCATGTTATAGCATGATCCGAGAGGTCCACCATGCATAATCGAGTACAATCTTTACTTAATTCCATAATCCAACTTGATAAGCCTTCGAGTTGGATACATGCATAGCTATAACTTGTTGAGTGTTATAGTTAACAAGTTATGAGTTATGTTTTCTCTAACAAAGTAAACATGGATGTATGTGCTAGGCATGCTACATGGCTGTGTACCCTTATGATGTGTTACATGTTTTCAAAGCTCACATAGGAACCAAGTGCATATATCATGCTTAGGCGCATAGAACATGTATTACATAGTAGATATCAACTTAAGTCCAATAGGAATTTTAGGATTTTGCCTCATTCCTTAGATTGTTGAGACCATAACAAAGATATAGCTAGTGTTAGTTAATGATTTTGATCAATAATTTTGAATTGAAGTAAGTCTTACTCTTGCTTGAAAAGTTCACGCACGTGATGATCCTAGGGTTGGTATGTGCTCCTTGCTCCTACCCTATTGTTGTGTGTGTGTGTAGGGATGTTGCTGCTAGTTTGTTGTTATGTATGTGTGGTGATGTGTGGGGTAAGGCGTGTGGATGTTTGTTTATGATGCTATAGTCTTTTTGTTTTGTTTTTCTTTGCTTTTCACTTGATTCTTGTGGGGCTTATGCGCACAGTTTGGGAAAGAGATTGGGACCACCATCTCATGCTTGGCTTTTATAGGGGGTTTGAAGTTTGTGATGATGTTAATGATGCCCATACTTGCTCATGGTCATCTCAATAGGGTAGAGGTAGGTTTATTCATCACTATAGGGATTCCAATTGCACATAAGAATGTTTTGCACAAGACAAAGCTGTCTTATATTGACCACACATGCTAATTGGCTCAAGGGTAGTCTTGTACTTGAATTGAAATGGTGTGCTACTTGATCTAGAATCTCATGGTGAGATGCGCCCCACATGTTATCTAGAAGTCAATTTGCTATTTTTAGTAGTGGTCTGTCTAGGTCATAGGGTGCAAGTTTGATAAGCTACAATGTGAACATACCATCTCATGATAAGTTGATGTGATGCTTCGGTGGTTCATTCATCCTCCTTGAGCTCACGCCTATGGAGATGTGTGTTGGAAGAGTTTGTTTACTATTTTCCAATGCGAACACATGCAATACTATGGTGAGTTATACATCCAAGAGTAGGCTAGGCTTATGATTATATTCTTCTAAAATTGCTAAAGGATGATGCATTGGAGATTCCAAGTGATACACGGTTTAGCTAATCCCCATAAGCTTTCTTAAGATGACATGTGGTTACTTAGGGTGTTAACAAATGGCTGCTTCTTAGCTTGACATTTGACGCTCCAAGATTTACCCATGTGGTGCTCAAGTAATGTACCAAGTGTCACTCTAGGGGTGTTCCATGTGTCACTTCATAGGCGCTCCATGTGGCATCTCTTAGCCTAGACATGTGACTCCTACTAAATCATAACTTGTTTCTAACTTGTAGAATTCCTCTAAATTAGGTCAATTGAGGTGCTTGAGAGGAGCTTAAGTCTTCTAGCTTGTGAGTTGTTATGATCTTTAAATGAGGCGCTTCAAATCATGCCATATAGATTAGGGTTTGCATGTAATCTTAAGGCATTCATCTACAAAAGAACTCATAGATTGATGTTACATTGAAATAAAGAAACTATCATACACAAAATCTCATCTTTGGTATCTTTAGATAATAGAAAGAACCTCATTAAGCTTCTAGTTACATCAACATGTTACTTGAAGGCAAAAGACAAATTTGTGAGGTTTACAGCTAACTTGTGGAGTTTATGGCATAAGACTAAACTCAAATCGAATGACTGGACCCAAGTTTTAGATGGATCAGACTAGGCATATGGAGCCAACATGACAAAACCAACCACCAACACCAATTATAATCATTCTTTTATTTTTTTTACTTTATTTAATTAATATGTTATCTAAATCATGTATATAAGATATCAAACCTTCCATCTACTCTAATAGAGTATAAGTATTATTAAGAGGTGAGGCACTTCCAAGGTTTATCCAAATGCATCTTTTCAAATAGCCTATTGTTTGTTTACTTTGCTAAATGAGATAAGGTTGTAATCCATAGTAATTATAGAGAAATTGAAAAGAGGTGTAATTGAAGAGGTTAAGAAACATATTGAAGATTAACCAATGGTTTTTGGTAAGTTGAACCTATTTGGGTATATCTCATTGTTTAAATTTACCATTTATATGCAACATATCATCCTTTAAGTGCATATAAGTAGAACGATCAAAATCAAGTTGAATCATGTTTTATTAGACCTTTAGAAACCCCTAAAGTTGCTCAAACCCCCCTCCTCTTTCCAAACTTTTTCAGCTTTATTTTGAAGGAAAAACTTACACTCTAAGTCCTTATCACCTTCACCATTGGCATGGTGAAATGTGTGGTGGCCTTAGTTCCTAGAAACTTCTACCCTAGGTCACCATTACCTTCACCAAAGGCTTTTAAAAGGTCATGATGGCTTCTAACCTTAAAAACTTTCACCTTAGATCATCATCACCTTCACCACGAGTGTAGTGAAAGATCATGGCGGTCACCACCACTTTCAACATGGGTGTTAGGAGAGGTTTTGTTGTCTTAGCTCACCAACTTTAACCACAACCATAGTGAAAGGTCGTGGTGGCTATTGATCACCTCCCACTTACTCAAACTCTACCATGCCCTTGCACAATAGCCACGTTGATGCTCATGTTGAACCACACTTCCTTAAAAACTATACATCAAACAACTATATCAAGCTCTAGGCTCCACTACAGTAGAGGGGCTGCCCCTATGCTCTTAGGCCACTCTGGGCAGGGATCGTGATGCCAGGTATACTAGCCCTCCCGGTGCATCCTCAGGCACAACCAGGATATCAAAAGCATTGTGTAATGACTCGAAACTCTACCTACTGAGGTATTATCCGCTTTGGCCAAATGTCACATGGTTTTATCCTTTTGGTGCCAGTGCTTCCTAGGGGGTCACCCATCTTGGGATTACTCTATCCGGAGCATATTTAACTTTGGAGTTCTAACAAACTCCTAGCCATTACATCGAAAAGGTGCCTTTGTGATTAGAGTTCCAACATCTATATTTAAGGGGTATTACATACTCCCCCACTTATAGAACTGACATTACCATCAGTTTCATTACATAGGTCCATAGCCATTGCTCTGATACTATTTGTGACAACCTACCACCCTAGGCTTCACCACAACGGAGGGGCGCTCCTAAGCTCTCAGGCCACCCTTAGTAGGGATAGTGATGCCAGGTACACTAGCCCTCCCAGCACACCTTCAGGCACAACCAGGACACCAGAGGGACTGTGTGTGAACCCTTAATTTTTAGGGTAAATTTCAAGCTTTAACCCTAAACCGGAAAAGTCAACCGAAAATCCTAAGTTAATGAATTCCCAGGAAACCCTAGCAATTTAGATCTGGTAACCCAGTGTTCCTAAACTAAGAAGTCGAAATACGAGTGAAGAGTGTAGTCTGGTTCGTAATAATATTATGGTGCTTAAAAATATCATATTAGTAAATTTTCGACATATTTTGAACCCAATCGAATACAGACTTTGAAAAGCGTGTCCCGAGGCTCATGATATTAAAGATATGTTATTAATACCCTTAGATTCATAATTTTATAAGATTTACAAATATATTAGTTATATAATTTTTTTGGGTTATAAAAGTTACAGTTATAGCCTTTTATCATATTTTATTTACTACCGGTACTTTAATTGTGTAATATACTTTTTGATTTCTAATCGCACAATTCACAAGTACAACCACTCATATCCTATTCTTACATCCTTACAACCTATTCTTACAAAATTTTATCATTTTCCTTATATTTACTTTTCCAATACATTTTATTATATAATATACTTTTAAATTTTGAATTTTATTACACAAAATTATCACACATATCTCCTTCTCTCCCTCTCATTGCCATGACCCCCCTCCCTCTAGCATGCACACACACTTTTATTTTCCTTCAAGTTTTCTTACTCTACACATCTAATAAGTAATAGATCTATACCTTACCACATTAAAAATATATAATGGCAAGATCCTTCATGTGTGATTCCACTCAAAAATCCCCATGAGCTTTATGCTAGGGATGTAGAAACACCTGAACATGAGATACTTATCATCACAATATTGTAGATCTTGCTATTTATGTTGTTTTGCTATTATTTTGCTTTGTTTTTTAGTTATGTTGTTATTATTGATGTTTTGTGTATTTATCAATCATTTAACCATATCTACATAATGATCATAGTGCATTTGCATTTATAACTAGTATAATAAACTAGATCTAGTTGTTTTGAGTTCATAAATGCCTTAGGTTTTTGTTTTATGTACATAAAGGGCTTGTAGTAATATGATAATAGTGGGAAAAGGTTAGAAAGCTTAAGATCTATTTTAGTTTCAACAAAAATAATTTTTGGAAATTCGGATCTAAAAAGAACCTTATATAAAAAAGCTATTTTTCAACTTCAAAATGAGTATTTTGCATTAAAAATGAAAAGCTTAGGGAATAGGTATCATAAATGAGTGGTTTTGATGAGTGAAACTTAGATCTATTAAGAAATATTTTCAAAACAAGGAAAAGTTTACAAAAGTCAAGTTAACATTATGTTTTAATCTCAACAACTAACTTAAAATTTGTAATAAGGAAAGCTTGGTAGGTGAAAACCTATTTTTCTACCCAAAAACAAGATTTATATTAAAGAAATGGAAGCCTTAAGTAGTAGGTTTGATTAGGAGTTATTTTTAAAAATATTAAACGAGTTTTACAAACAAACAATCTAAAATATAAATTTCAAAATTCGGATTTAAAAATGACCTCTATTTAAACACCTATTTTCAAATGCCAAAATAAGGATTTTAATGGAAAAATAGAAGTTTTAGGGAATACATATAATAAAGACCTAATTTTGACTAGAATAAATGAAATTTATCAAAGTATAATCCTAAAACAATGAAAGGTTTCAAAGTATAGATTAAACAATGTTTTTATTCCTTAAAAATTTTGTAAAATTCGTAACTAGGTAAACCTCCTATTAAAACATCTATTTTCCAACTCCAAAATAAAGAATTTTATTAAAATAATGAAGGTGTTGGGCATATAGGTCATCAAGGTTGAGTTTTGATAAAAGCAAGTGTGATTTTATAAGAAATAAAACTAGTTTTTTTAAGTATAGTAATTTCAAAAGTTTTGCAAAGCAAAAGTTTTTGCAAAGCAAAAGTTTTCTAAAAGAATTCTTGATATCATATATCATTGAGGATATACATATAGATAGCTCATCTCATGACATTCATGATAATAACTTATAGGTAATGCATGTACATATAATGCATTTGGTAGAAACAAACTAGGAAAATAGTGTCTTATACATCTCATAAAGCATTGTCTAAGTACATGAAGAAAAAGATTTACTAACACCCATGAATCATGCATGATATTGAGTTATATATGTATATAAAAGAGTTTTTCAATATATAATGATAGCTAAGTATCTATCAAAGCTTTGGAATGATGCTTGGATTGAAATTAGAAATTGATTTGTAGGACGGGAATTTCGTATAGCATTTTGACCATACTTTTCATGGACCAAACAACCTTGTTTGATAGGAATAACTTTAGAAATAGATAGCTCTCACTGAATAGGTAGAAATCGATATATAATATGCGAAATTCTGAGTTAAAATAACCAAGTTATGGCCACTTTAAGTTGAAATTTCCTCTTAGACGAACTTTGACGAATTTGTTAGAATAGAATTTATGAGTTCATTGAAACTTCATATAAATACTCGTTGGAGTTATTTCTTTTGATTAGGAGACTAGGGAGACGGACTAGACCTTCCCGATGACTATTACGATTAAGTGGATTTTAGTGCCATGGCAAAATGAGTTCAATATCTTTAAATTATATGCTTATGATTGTGCTTGTAATGATAGTGGCATTAGAATTAGGACAAGATAAAATAGGAATGCGCGTGTTAATTCTATTTGGTTGAATTGATGATAAGAATATCGAAATGAAAAGCGTTATGGATACTTATATGATATAGTATAGAATTGAAGTGTCTGCAATATCTATGATCGCCTATAATCCGCTTAAATAATATGACATGATTTTACAATTAAATTGACCATGCATACCATATATTGAGTCACATTGCATTTTTTATTATACCTTTGTGAGAAGAACGCATAATAGCTGGGCAACGAGGGGCCTGTAAACTCAAATGTTGGCATGAATGACCTAAATTAAAATGGACATGGTGTAGGCACTTGTATCAACTACAAAATTGTGAGTAGGTGGGCACCTAAATCAACCACTATATAAATAAGAAAAATTAAAATCTATGGTCGTATGGGCCTGAAACACCTAACCTAAAATGGAGGTCGTAAATCTATTCAACATAGGACTCCCGGAAAGTCTTATGTATTGTATGCTCACATGCTTGTGCATTTCATATGATTGATAATATAACTTGTTTGCCCTATTGTATGATGAAGTATTTAATTTAGAAGTGAAACTCACTAAGCTCGTAAGCTTATACCCCTATAGTTTTCTGTTGCAGTATGATTATTTATGGTTATCTCCAAAAGGCCACTTTCCACAGGTATATCTTTTGGTATATAAGGAGCTTTTTGAAGAAGTTGAGACCTAGATGTTAGGTATAGACTTCTAGTTGAATCTCCTTACTCCTGTATGTATATGTTGATGTAAGAGACTTTTGAGAACCTAAGGACTCTTGATATTTTGATGGGGGTATGCCCTTTAGATCTTGTAATAGATTAATCTGGTTATAATTGTTATGATTTATATTCTTATCCCTATGTATGTCTTCTTAAGCTATTTCGAATCAAAGTAAGGTCCCCTACATGGTAAACGTAAGCCTTACACCAGGTGTCTAAACTCATAGAATGACTAAGGTTATCATACTTGAGTTAAAATATCGAGTGTGGCGAACTGTCGCGTATAGGATATCCTTTGGGGCTTGACACTGTGTAACAACTTGGCACTCTACTACCTACCGAGGTATTATTTGCTTTGGCCACATGCCGCACGGTTTTGTCCTTTTGATGCCAACGCTTCCTAAGGGGTCATCCATCTTAGGATTGCTCTACCCAGAGTACGCTTAACTTGGAGTTCTAACAAACTTCAAGCCATTACATCGAAAAGGCACCTCTGTGATTAGGGTTCTACCATCTATATTTGAGGGTATTATAGTTAGTAGTCTATTAAATGGAATAAGATGCTAAGGATTACACAAGAATGGTGGATTATGGGAATCTATTGATTCTTAGAAAGCAATAATTGACACCTATTGAAATATGGTTTACTAAAGACTGGTTAACATAAACCCCATAATTGATCTTAACTAACATAATTAAGTAGATAACTCAACTAAATGAAACAAATGACAAAAAAACCTAGGAAATATTGTTCATTTATAACCTTAACTCACTGTACACAAATGAGTTGAGTCCAAGTTAAGGTCCATAACTACATAGATGATAACCCGAACAATTCAATAAATGAGAAACAAAAGTAATAATCTAGAATCACTTAGAGCTTTATCCTAATACAAGTCTTTAAACTTATGAACAACGAGTCACGTTGAACTTTGGAAAAAGAAGTAAAGGTTTTAGAATGGTTACCAGGTATGCAGTGAATGTGTGTTGTTTGCCAGGATAGAAGTAATAGCCTGATTAATATTTAAACTTGGCTTAAATGAGTATTGGTTGTTGTTTGGCTGCTTATTATAGAAAGTGGCACCTTTGAATTGGGTTGTGAGCCTAATCATAACTTTAAGGGGATGTGGTAGTTTAGGCACTTAGGTCCCCACAGAGTGTGTTGTGTGTCTCGACAAGTAATCAATAGGTGAATTTTCGAAATCAAAGGATCAATTGAAGCTGGAGTAAAGTCATAATGAAGTTATGCGGGGGTATAGGCCCTTGCATAAAGCGTTTCAATAGACTATGCTCATTGGTGACTATTTATGAGGTCATGAACCGTGCAAACATCTTTTATTTTCTTTTTTGATAAGTTTAGGGGCTTGTCAATCCCCTCTTCTCGATGCGTGATTTGGGTGGGGATCCCTTACCTATTGTTTGGCGAGAGTCATGAGTACTCATGTGTCTTGATATTTCTAAGATGCTGAAAATACCTTAATTATGGACTTAAAATTGATTACTTAGCTTGTGGATGTTGCATTAAAATAGACATTTGTGACATACGTACGTGTACTTATTTACTGCATAATGGGCTTCACAACTTATTCTTTAAACATTTTCAAATACTATTAACAACCAGTTCATGTACTACTCTACAACCTGTCGAGGTCTATGGATGAGAGCTACGTGGGATGATCCGATTAAATAGTGTTGTAAAAGATATGGATTTTTATCAATAAAAAAAAAAGATTTGTTAATATTTCATTTCATAGTTGGATGAATGCATCTAATTGACATTCAATTAATTTACTTTGAAGCAGACCATTAGGTTTAAAATGTTTTCAGGATAAGCTAGGCTCATTGATGGGCCCTGTAGGCAATATTGATGAATGAGTATTTTTGTGAAATCTATTTTCTGAATCGGTTAAATTTACTAATTTTGATAAACACGAAACATGGAAAAATAGGCAATACTTTGCCAAATTATTTCACAAAGTAGTAACAATTTCTTGATTAAAATTGATTAGAAACCTACTTAGTTCACGAATGCTTACATATAAGGTAATATATGTGACGGAACCGCCATATCCTATGTATTCGGAGAGTGACAATAAGACAAGTCTTGAACCAATTAAAAGAGGCAAAGATGTTAGCATGTGAAGCTCTTTTGAGAAGCAACAAAGCTAAAGAAGTATGATCCTAACGCACAGTGCGAGTTTCACATGGGCTAAGTTTGTCACTTTATAGAAGACTATTGGAGATTGAAACACAAAGCCCAAGATTTGATTGATGTATGACTTAAATAGCCAGACCTTTTAGAGGCAAATGAGCATATCAGCAACACAAATCCCATTATATGTCATGAAGTGAATCTGAATGAGCCACCATCAATATCAAGCATTAAGAGTCTATTATTGACATTATAAAATATTAGACCATCACTTAAAGCAATTAAGTGTATCTTTAGTGAATCCATCTAGTTGAAGAAGTTTAGAGGAATAGGGGCAAACGTCACTAAGAAGCCGCTTAAAAAAGAGATGCTTTTCTATAAGATGATTTATTTCAAGGTTGAAAAAACAAAGATTGTAGTTGAAAGAATTTTGCTGTAGCATATTCTTCTTTCTTTCATTCTAATTATGTATTTAATGGCTTGGCTTTACATGATTATGCTTTGGAGAATCTATTATTCTTGTAATTTTTTTGCCTAAGAAATGGTATCCCACTATTTGAAGGGTTTAGAATGATAAGAGGCAAAAACACGTCCTAAAACTAACCCTAAACACACATAAGAGTGAAAGACATTTGATGTGAGGACAATGGATTCATTCCTTATAGGAGGTCCATTTTGCATGTGATGCATGGGTTAAAGTGATGTTAGGAATGCATTTCATTTATCCCAAACATATGTTTATCCTTTGCCAACCCAATTAAGCCATTCAAAGAAGTATTTTTCAAATTAACCTTGTTAAAAACCACCCCATATCGAGGCAAGTAAGAAGCCCGCGTCATCAACTAGAAGAAAGGATAAAACTACATGGTGCTTGCTCTAATCTTACCAATTCATGAACAATCATTATTTTAGACAACTCATTTACAATAGGAGGATGAAGAGCTTTTGTTCCATACATCATACACCACCTAAGTTTGAACTTGTAAGAACATTCCAAGGGTGGTCACCTCTATTCCATGAAATGCTTATAAAAGAAAAGAGAAAAAAAAAAGAGGAAAGAAGTGACGAAGAAAGAATAAGGAAAAACCCAACAATCAAGGAAAGAGCTAAAGAAGAAGAAGAAGCAAACAATATTTCAAGCAAGTAAAGGTCAAACCCTAAACATATCTGAAGAGAAGTTCACATGCTAAACTCAATTTCATTAATGTCACATGCCATTCTACCCTTAGATGAAAGGGAATGACTTATTTGCAGTAATGATTATATATGAAATTGGGGTAAGTGTTGCTAGTCTTCTAAGGAATTTTTACTTGTAAACTTAGGTTGAAGTGAAAAATGAAAAAAATTCAAATTTGGCCAATCTATTGGAATCCCTTTTGTTGGAACCTTTGATTAAAAAAACTAACACTACAATCTTCATAAAAACCTAATTGATTCATCGATGTATTTTGGTAAAATGGACTATAATTTTTCAGAATAGATGTCAAAGTGTAAAAATAAACCTATGAGAGTGGAAGAGGTCCTCTTAAACTAAACAATTCAATTAGTGGTTTACCAAATTCCAAGTACAAAACTTGGAGCTCTTGAAGTTGTGTAAACATCCCAAAGGATATGAAAGGTCATTTAGCCCTGAATTTAAGAGAAATATCTTAGCAAATTCAAGAGTGCAACAAGAAAACCCCTAATCGCTTGAAAAAATATAAAGTGTCTAATGAAGTCAATTTGGTATAGGAGAAAGTCACTTGAGTTAAAAAGGAAGCCTTTAGATAATCATAAGAGAGTGAATGTTTGTCAATTACTGGGGCAAAGATACCATGATTCATGATTTTCAAAGTCAATGGAGCTTCTTTTGCTTGTTAGCAAATTTTTTGAAACAATTTTTTCTCATAAATGATTTTCAAGTAAAAGTTTTTTCAAAAGATGAATTCCCAAAAGGCTTTCCAATATTGAATATTTTCTTTCAAAAGAATCAAATCGTTTAGAAAACTATCTTAGGATTTCTTTGAAATCTAATGAAACATATCTAATAATGAAATCTTAATCTAAACACAAATCTTACTATAAAAAGAGAAGGAGCACACATTTGAAGGACTCTCTCCAATTTTCTCTCTCTTTTTTCTAAACATTAGCTTCACCAATCCATCTTCTTCCCCAACTCCCTTTCTCCTCTATAACCCTCACTATCTCTTTAGCATTCTACAACATCGAACTCAAACATAAATCCCATAGCGATCTCCTCACTAACCATAAAATCCAAGTCAACCCACTCACTGAATGCACTTGCAAAACTTCTCTTAATCACTCTTCCAAAACCACCTCCTTCTATCAAAGCTTGCACTTACAACTGCTTCCCAAATGCTATTGTCAACCCTGTATTTTTCATTTTCTGATTTGATTTCTTTTAATTCGATTTGTATCGAACCCTAACTCATTTGATATGAACCCTCAACTAAGAATTAAAAAAAAATTACTTTCTGAATACTTTAGCAGTCTCCACCCGACTAAGGTATATATATATATATATATATATATATATAAGTTAGGATCAATGAGTTGGTTCATCCTAACTTAGCTATTGATATGCAAAAATTGATTTACACAAAAAATAACCAGAGTTTCATGGGTTTGTGGGCTATCCTATTAAAGCAAAAATGATTACCACCTTAATTATTTAATCAAACTACTATTTCTTTAACATTCTTAAAATATTGACATTCAAAGTATTTACAAAGCGATGAATTTCAATTATGATAATATTTACAAGACAAAAATCTATGTTATAAGCATTCAATTCACTTTACAAAACTATATCATCTAAATGCTAATTTAATTAGTATTCATAAGACAACATGTATATTATGAACATCTAAGTTATTTTACAAAGCTATATAATTTTAATTCTAATTCAATTAAAATTTACAAGATAATAAAAAACTTTTCATTTTCTGAGTCGCCCCGGAAGTGCTTACGTATCCGCTAATCCAGATCGGATAATACGTAGTTCTTTTATAAAACTATAGTCGGTTGGTCTGTCACACCCCAAGGGGTACCTTGAACGTAACAGTTCGCCACACTTAATATTAAAGCTTAAGTATGACAACCTTAGTCATTCTCAGAAGCTTTGATATCAAGTGTAAGGCGTGCTCTCACAAATTTAGAGGACCATATATGGAATTATGAAGCTTAAGAAGATATAATAACAAATTAAGAAAAGAAGATTCATAATATTCATCTGTTCATATCAATAATCTTGCAAAACTTAAGGGCATTTCCCCAATCACAAATCCATTACAAGAATATTTTGACATCTTATCCAACACTAAACTTCATCTAGAAATTCTTTAACCGAAAGGAAAATACCTGGCTGAAGGGTCCACGTGGCCTCAACCACAAATAGGTAAACTGCAAAAGATATCTATAGGGGTATAAGCTAATAGGCTTGGTGAGAACTATTTCCATAAATAATTTCTTGTAACGAAATTCAAACAAGTTGTTTAAGCAGACAAATGAAATGTAACATACACGTGGGCGAACAAGGCATATGGTTTTCTGAGAACTATATATTGAATGGATTTATGCCACCCATTCGGGGTTTGGTGATACATAACCTCAAAACAAGTAGTTTAAATAAAAAAAAATTATGCTTTCAACCAATATCGCCAAGCATATTAAGTCGACTTGAATTGAGGCTTGCTTTCGGACTTTCCCTAAGCATTTACTTCATGTCGCCAAGCAATCGTTTTCGGTCACTCCGCCAAGTGTTGCTTTCGACCTGAGCTACAATCCCTCTCACCCAAGGATAATAACCCAATGCAATGTGACTCACTTCATGGTATGCATGAATCCATTTATTTATGATATCATAGCATCATTATTATCAATTTTAAGGTGATCATCGAATTTCATACAAATCAAGTGTTATACTAAAACAAACATTAAATCAATTCCGGCCTCGATATTCTTAAGATCATTTCATCAAATTATCTTACATACATATCCATTTGTCTTTTCTTAATTCTAATACGACTAGAATACAAGCATAATCAAGCAAAGCATTTTAGGGAAATAAACTCATGATTCCATTTCGATAATTCCTCTAAACTAGGGGTGTTCATGGACCGGTTAACCGGTCCATGACCTCATTTTTTAAGCCAGTCCATAATGATCGGTTTTTATAAAATAGAAACCGTAATCGGTCCATTATTAACGGTTAACCGTCTTAACGGTTGACCAGTTTTTTCGGTTAATTTTTTCAGATTTCGATTTTTAACCATTCAATATAATGGCTAACCATATTTTCAGATATTACCATTGAAAAAAGTAGAACCTTTTTCATATATTTATATTCAAAAATTGCAAAATGATAAATCAAATAAATATAAAACCAACAAATCCATCTTACCTTACAAAGGAGAGGAATCTAAGAGCTACAAAACTACACGTAACATTTAGTACGAATGTTACTCAGAAAGCGAAAAAAATGAAGTCATCTTCCATTATCTTAAAGGTAAGCATAGTCTCAGTTGGCATTAATGCTTAACCAATACAAAATACTGTAACAGACTTAGCCTAGTCATCTTCCAATACAAAATAAAGTACAACATAATAACAAATAATAATCAGAACATAAATGTTCCAAATAGCACATGTTCCAAATCATAATAGTTCAATATCCAAAGTTCAGCATTTCTTATATTCTCCATCACTTCCTTGTATTCCACATTGCAAACACCAAGAAGATGTAGCCATACTAGGAAAAAAAAATGAGAATCTGTAAAAAAAAAAAATGCATTCAATAATCTATGAATATTAGTAATAGAAATTAACTTACATTCTCTTCTCAATCATCAATTGTGCAAAGAGGATGATCTTCTGTAATGCAAGATGTTTCTAGAAAAAACATAACAAAATGGAAAAGAATAAAGAGTTTCAATATATAAGTAAACGATTTAAAAACAAGGAAAAAATAGAAAGTAGAAATATATTTACCTATGGATACCGACTCAAGTTGCTCCAAGATATGCTCTAGATATATGGGTTTACTTGAATTCCTCAACCAATTTTGCCCACAAATTAGAGCTTCCACAAGTCTAGGAGTAAGAGCACTGCGAAATGAATCAAGCACACGACCTCCAGTGCTAAAAGCGGATTCACTAGCAACTGTAGATACAGGAATAGCCAACACATCCCTTACTATCAAAGAAATTGTTGGATACTTAGATGCATTTGTTTTCCACCAACCCAATATATCAAAAGAAGGTACCTTCTTCTCACAATCATCATGCAAATATTTTTCCAATTCATTTTTGGATTCATCACTTCCTTCATCCCCACCATGTTTCATGTACTTATCATCTAGATATTGGCCTACATCTTGATATTCATCAACCGTCATAGGCGAGTCCACATCTTGTGGTTCTCTACTAGTTTGGACACTAGATGTAAGATTGGAAACATTATAAATTTCAAACAAAGATTCCAAAATAACTCTCACTTTTTCTTTTAGTTTGCATGCAACACCCATATCATAAAATTCACCAACCATGTAATCAACATATCTCAATTTGCATCTAGGATCAAGAACCAATGCAACAAATAGCAAAACATTGATGTTATCAATATTAGAACAATACTTGTCATACTTCTTCTTCATCCTAAGAGCCATTGCTTTCAAGCTAGGATCCTTACCCTTTTCAATCATGTCTGATATCATCATGCTAAGGCCATAAATCTTCTTCATATATTCAATACTGGTGACATGAAGTGTGCCAGATAAGCTCAAAGTGGTGTCATAAAAAATCTTAAGAAAAGGCAGCAATGATCTAGCATATTCCCAATCCTCAAAAGTTGGAGTGCCTTTCTTCATAGCAAGTTCCAAAGAGTACTTGCTATCAGTAAGCTCTAATAAATCAAATGCCTTTTGAAATTTCAAGGCTGCCTCTAACATTAAGTATGTTGAGTTCCATCTAGTCTCTACATCTAAGCATAAAAAGACTCTTACTATCAATCTTCTCTTTTTCAACACAACTTTTAAACTTTTGGTTCCTAGAAGGAGAAGATTTCACATATTTCACTGTATGCCTAATTCTTAGAATGGAGTCATTTATTTCACATAAACCATCTTTTACAACCAAATTCAAAATATGTGCAGCACATCTCACATGCAAGTGCTCACCCTCTAAGACACTTCCCTTCCAACTATTTAGTCTTCTTTTCAAATATTGTAAGCCCAAATCATTTGAAGATGCATTGTCAACGATTACAGTTAACACCCTATCAATTCCCCAATTAAGCAAACACCTCTCAATAGCCATGCCAAACCTCCCCAGAATGACCAGCAATAGGACAAAAAGCAATAATTCTTTTGTGTAATTTCCAATCATCATCAATGAAGTGGGCAGTGAGACACATATAAGATAAATTTTGAATGGATGTCCATGTATCAGTAGTGAGACAAAGTCTTGAAGACATTTTTTTAAAATATTTTTTCAATTTTCCCATTTCCTCCTTGTAAATATTGTAGCAATCTCTTCCTATATTGCACGTGAAGGAATTCAAAACGTGGTTGCATCACTTGACAAAAATCATGAAACCCTTCATGTTCCACAAAATTAAAGGACAACTCATCAACAATAATCATTCTAGCAAGATATAGAAATTTCTCGTTCAAACTTCCAATTAGCAAGCAAATTTGCACAAGTCCCCGCATCAAATTTAGGTGTAGGTTTTATAGCTAATGTTGCTTGTCTCTTGTCCATATTGTAAGGATATTTTTTACACCTATTTAGATGATTGCTCAAACAACTTGTACCACTAGAAGATGGACATACAAGAGACTTGGTGCAATATTTACATGTAGCTCTAGGATCACTGGCATCATTATTCTTCTCAAAATGTTCCCAAACCCATGACTTCCTTTTACGCACCTTTGAATTAGCAGGTTGAGGGAGAGGCGCTTTTGCTGCATTACCATCACCACTTGAAGATTGAGAGCTCGTATTCTCATTACTTAAAGCTGGAGGGACCACATTTGAAGTAGAATCAGCGGTTTTATCATTATCCCCAGTGCTAGACATCTACAACAATATAAAAAAGTAGATATTTTAGGTAAAGTTTTTAAAAAGTAGATATATTCAACATCACCCATAGGAATAATTAAAACTGATGCAAGATTGAAAAAAAATAAAATAAAATACTTTCCAAGGGAAAGTGTTAATATGTTTAATTCAATTCAATTAACATATAGCAAGATGAAAAATCATTATGACCCGTTTGATGATAATTAAGCTCAATCTTCTCTTGATTTGACCAGGAATTAAATAAATATCTTATTTCAAAATGGAATTCCAATTAATCAGTGCTCAAACAAGTTAATAGCTAGGAAGTATGGTATCATGAACCTTACACTGCATAATTTTTTAACCCTCGCAGCTAGTGTTGGGGTTGGGTTCTGCTGTAAATCTCAGTAAAACTGCAAAAAAAAAAAAAAAAAATTTACACTAGAGTCAAACGAGGCTAAAAGGCTCAACATTATTTAAGTTTAAAAAATAAACTTGAAAAGTAAACAAAGTAGTTGAAGATCAAAAATAAATTCTACTCGAGAATGATTTATTTATTAATTATTTATACATATAAATGTATTAATTTTTTGGCATTGGACATATCATTTACTAGTATCACAGTTCAACATTCGACCTTAGGCAAGGAATCATCTCCATCAACCTTAAGCCAATGGTCCAACAGATATCAGGGCTTTGATTGTAACAGGCAGCCATAGCTGACATTGGAACTTGGAATATTCAAATTACTTTAGTTGGCAAGGACAGAAGCTTTGAAATCTTGAGTGATCTCACACAGCTACATTTAAATCTCAAAAACATCGTTAAAAGCCACTCTGTTAAAACAATAATGCCAGAGGTAGAATTCAATAAAATAGAAAATTTTACAACTTCAGATCTTTGTGAAATTTAAAAAACACCCAAAAAGTTGTTAAGACAATGTTCCCACACGAAACTCTAAAATAATTTGGGTCATCTAGCAAAAGGTTGATCGACATATGGTTAAATATATTCGAAGAGAAAATCCCGTAATCGACATATGGAACAACCGAAGATGTAAACGAAAATTACGGCACAACAATCGTCATACCCAGAGTTGCATCAAAATTTCCTACCTTGTTCAAGTGGCGGCGATGACGAGATGAAGAAAGCCAAAGGAGAAGGGAGGCGGCAGCACGCAGCAACGAGAGAGGAGAGCTGGAGAGGAAATGAGGAATGGCCAATAGGGTAGTTTAGTTTTAGGGTTTTGTGATTTTTTAATTTATATTTATTGAAAAATCAATTATATTTATATATATTATATATATTTACAAATAACGGATTGGTTAACCGAAACCATCGGTTTTTTAATATTAAAAAACCGAAATCGAAACCGAAAACCGAAAATTTTAAAATTCCAATCCTAAATCGAAACCAATGGACCGGTTAACCATTTTTTCCCGATTGGTTTTTTGATTTCAGCTCGGTTTTTCTGTTTCACCGGTTTTTTTGCACACCCCTACTCTAAACGGATGAGTCGCTCACACAATCCACTTAGTTGAAATAGTCCCCGGGGTATAGGTATTCTTCCTCAGAATCACCTAGTCAAAGAAAATACCCAAAATGAGTATTTCTTAATGATTTTTTTGAATTTTGACAAAACAATGTCATAAGAACGTTAAAGTTCGTATAAGGGAGATTTCCAATTTAAAATGGCCACAACTTGGTCATTTTAACTCGGAATCGTGCATATAATATACCGATTTCTACCTGCTCGAAAATATCTATCCATTTCTAAAACTATTTTTATCAAACTAAACCATTTAGGCCCCGAAACAGTGGTGATTAGATTCAACACGAATTTTTCCTATCCCACAAACAATTTTGTTTCCAACTTTAAATCATTCCAAATTTGTTTGATAAATACTTAGTTATCTATATAGTTGAAAAATTCTCTTTTTATAGCTACTTAGCTCATATTTATTCATGCTCAAGTGTTTGTTGTCCAATCATGTTTCTTGAGTAAAACAATGTCAATTAGGAGTTTAAAAAAATATAGTTTACACGAATCCATTTTGTAAATCTTTTTAAATGAATATTTTGATTCTTTTTGTTTTCAAAGAATTACTTTATTTTTTACTTATTATTTTTCCTAGATAACCTTTTTCGAAAAGTAATTTCTTTTTTTTTTTTTTTTAAATTCTCTACATTAGTGTTATTTTTCCTATTTATTTTCTATACAATTTTTCTTTGACCATTTGTTTGAAAAGATCTTAATTTGAAAATTCTCATTCCTTTCTCATAAGGTTTCCTTTTTATGTTTTCATAGAAATCATTTTTGTATCAAAAATCACTTTCTTTTTGAAAAACAAAGTGATATAGAATTGATTTAAAAAGCTTTTCAAAACAAAAGTAGTTTCTAAAATTGTAGTGAGTTCTTCTTATAACTCGAAAAGGAATGACTTTATTTTTGTCAAACCATAGATTTTATATTTC
Source organism: Combretum micranthum (assembly GCA_024138025.1). Lineage (NCBI taxonomy): Eukaryota > Viridiplantae > Streptophyta > Magnoliopsida > Myrtales > Combretaceae > Combretum > Combretum micranthum. The sequence continues at coordinate 601,235 of JAMXBD010000820.1, read as the reverse complement.
ATATAAACTTATTCCTAAGTGATAAAATCTCCTCTTTATCAAATATTTTTAGAGCTTAGAAAAATTTGGACAACAATCTTAATGGCATGATCTATGAGAATATAATAGCAAGAAAAAATAACATAAATAATAAATAAAGTTAAGTATTGGAAGTCTTAGCTTCTTCAAAGCTCCCGGGACTAAGAAGTAGACTAGTCCCAAAAGAAAAATAAATATGAAAAAAAGAAAAAAAATTGTTTTGACTTGATGAGGATAAGTCTAAGACTAGAGACTAGAGACTAGAGACTAATCTTAAAACAACAAGAAATAAATAAATTGCAATGTAAGGAATAAAGAAATTACTTTGCATGGAAATAAATAAATTGCAAGTGAGCTTATATGCTCTAAAGGATATGTATATATATATAGATACATAATAATACTTAGATATAATAACAATAATATGAGCAAAATAACAACATAAACATAAAATAGATTTCCATGAACAAGAACAATACATGAACATAGTGCAGCTTACTAGCTTCCATAACATTTAGTTTTTGGAAACTCACACCATAGTCATGTAAAGTTACATGACATGAGAAGAATAAATTATAAAGAAAAGTTTACCTAAAGAAAGTTTTTGAAGTGTTATGTGGTTATGAGTTTTGTGTAAGTAGAAAGTGGTTTGAGATTATTTTAAGAGAGTTTTGAGATGATATTTGGAGAGAGTAATGAGAGGAAAATTTGAGAGAGTTTTTGTAGAGAAATTTGTGAGTAGTAATTGTGTGAAAGAAGTGAAAAGGAGGGGTATTTATAGGAAATGAGGAGTGATTTTTGTGTGATTTAAATAAAGATAAAATAAAACAAATTGAGAGAGATATAGAGAGAAGGGGGGGAGGGCGCCGGCCATACAAAGAGAGGGGAAGAGAGAGAGTTTTATTTTGTATTTTTATTAAATAAATAAAGTAATAAGTAAAGTAGATGTGAAATAAAGTTATGAGAAAGGTAAAAAGTAAAGGTTATAGGTTATGGTGTTGTAAGGTAAGTTGTAAGAAAAAGTAGAGAGAAAAGAATAGTGTAGAATAATAATGAATAGTGTAATGTAAAGTAGATATGACTAATAAAGTACCAGTAGTAAGAAAATATGCTTATAATTGTGATATTTGTTATTTTTACTTATCGAAAAATTATTAAACTGATATTTTCGAAAACCTTATATTTTTACGAGTCTAACGGTATATTAGGAATATTTTTACTATCCTGAGCCCCGGGACACATATTTCAAGAACTGTATTCGTTCGGGTTCAAAACGATTCGTGGTTTTACTAATTTAATCTTTTTAGGCTTTCTTAAGTAATTACGAACTATTCTACATATTAAACTCTTACTTACTTTCTCGGGGTTGCTTATTCGGGATTGCCGGACTTAAACCATTACGTCTAACTGGAGTTTTGTTGAATTTAGGGTTCCGGTTGACTTTAGGATTAAGGTTATAAGCTAAACCGATTCAAAAAATTTGGGTATTTACATGGTCTATTTTAATTTGTGAATTCTTTCAATATAAATTTATTAAATTTTTGGATATTGGTAAAAAATGATTTTTGAGATGGGATCCTATGAACTACCAAATTAGTTGTGTATAAAAAATACGTTTTTCTAGGTGACATTGAAATTTTAACTATTTAATTTTTATATCCACAAATTCATACATATACATTTAGAAAAAAGTAAAATTATATATGTATATTAATTAGTGGTCATTTGATGGAATGGATATTGGAATGTGCCTCCCGCATGTTATCATTCTCGGAGTTCAAGAAATTATGCTTTTGATGACCAATTAAATATTAATTCCGAACATCAAGTCTAAAGACATTCATGCTTATTATTTATTTATTTTTTTATTCACTAAGTATTAGTTCATATACATAAAATAAAATAATAAAAGAAATGAAAAGACTTACATGTTGTGACGTGATTTAGTGTAGTATAACGGATTGGAAAGGGTGCGCGGGTCGGACGTAGCTGGGTCGAATCTTGGTTGTAGTGGAGTCACCGGGTTTACTTGGAGCGTATCAGCAGGTGGGAGATGAAACTGGCAGTTCTAGAGGTGATAGACGGCAACTTGATCAGATAGCCAAACTCAATATTCTAATTACTCTACTAAGCTCGATTTTCCTAGAAGTGGCCATCAGTGGTGGTTCTAAAGAGTGCGACCGGCAGTCAGGGGTGGAGCTATTACTGTGACGGATCTTGACAACTTCAAGACTCAAATATACTATCAATTGATACCTTAACTTACCTGAAGTCTTTCTATATCTACCAAGTCCATTGATTTTGCCTAGAAACTCTCAAGATCAAAATTTTAACTTTGAAACCCTAGTCCCTACATTTCTTTAATTCGAACCTTTTCTAGTGGATTTGAGTATATTTCATGATTTGGAATCATTGTATGAGCTCCTATTTATACTATAGGAGCTCAAAACAAACTTGGTATGAATCAATGCCATGATTTTGAATTTTTTATATAGGGTCTGAATTTTTTTTAAATCTTGAAAAAAATCACAATTTAAGTGATTCTGATAAGTAAAAAAAGATATTTTGTGTATGATAATTGATTTTAGCCTCTTAGATTCTTCATGCATGCTTATGAGAAAAATCTGTGATTCATATATAATTTTTTATTTTCCAACTTCAATTAGTACCTCAAAGCTATGAATCAAGACCACATTTTGGTCTTAATTTATAGTATCCCATGAGCACTTTGTGATTTAATCATTATTTTTGTGAAATCACACAGATAACACAGCCACAACAGTCGAGAACTGGGTTCTCTAAGCATGAACATCGTGGGAAAAGGGGGGATGCTTGAGGAAAGAGATGACATGACGTCATCAACGATGTCAGCAACTATAATCATGTAATGTCATGTGGCACTCCAGAGTGGAAAACAATAAAAGACATTTTGCCTCTAGCCAAGCTTAAATTCATGTCTCCCATATGTAATGTAAAGCTTTATCCATACAGGTTGTTAATTTTTTCTCAACATGCCATGCAATTAAATTATACTTAAGACTTATGTCTGGGACTAATTAGATAAGCCAACACATTGTGGCCCATTTAATTAAGTCCATGATTAAAATTCATATTATGTTAAGCCCAAAAGTGATCCCTTTATTTATATTTATATTTATTATTTAATTATTTTGACAAAAATTTTGAGCTTAATACAATATTTATTTTATTCATGTTTAAAAGCCTTATTGGCAAAAATGGGGTATTTACAGTTGCTACTCTTTGTGACTACGTTTATTAAAACTTCACCACAACGACAAAAAGAGAGATCCCATTTTTTGCCTTTAGGAGTTCAGAGACGAACTTGGAGGCTGGAGACGTTGATCTTTGCATTAGATGTATTAGGGATTGTGATCCTCTAAACTTAATGTTGATCCTCTGAACTTAGGTAGGTGCTCTATGAGATGGTATTTCAATTAATGCTCCATGAGCTGACATTTAATTTGGATCGGTGCTCCATAAGCTGGTATTAGACCTAATTTGTGCTTCATTATATCTAAATCGATGCTCCGTAAGTTGGTATTTGGTTTGAATTAGCTCTCCATGAGCTGACATTAGATCAGGTAAGCGCTCTATAAGCTGGCAATTTTGACTTGAGTCAACACTCTATGAGCTCGCATTACATCTAATTGGCACTCTATGAGTTGGCATTTGATTTAGGTTAGCACTCCATGAGTTGGCATTTGATCTAGATGGGCACTTCAAGAGCTAGCATTACATCTGGTTGGCACTCTATGAGCTTGCATTACATATGGTTGACGCTCTATGAGCTCGCATTATATTTGATTAGCACTCCACAAGTTGGCATTATATCATGTTGACACTTTATGAGCTGACATTTTATTTAGATCGGCACTCCATGAGCTAACATTACATCTGGTTAGCGCTCTATGAGCTGGCATTTACATGTAAGTGGCACGCTATGAGCTGAAATTATATCGAGTAGATGCTCCACGAGCTAGTGTTACATTCGATTAACGTTCTATGAGCTGGCAATTAATTTAGATTGGCACTTCATGAGCTAGTGCTTGATCTGGGTCGGCGCTTTATGAGTTAGTATTACATTTGATTAGCGCTTCATGATCTAGCATTACATTTGGTTGGCTTTCCATGAGCTGGCATTATATATGATTGTCGCTCCATGAGCTAGCATTATATATGATTGGTGCTCCATGAGCTAGCATTAAATCTGATTGGCACTCCCTAAGCTGGCATTTGATAGGCATTCCTCGAGCTAGTATTAAACCTGATTTGTCACTCCATGAGCTGACATTATATTTGGCAGGTGTTCCATGAGCTAGCATTTGATTCGATATGGTGCTCCATGAGTTAACTTTCTAATTTAGATGGGTATTGCATGACCTGACATTTAATCTACATCGGTGCTCAATGAGATGAAATTATATTTGAGTTGGGTTTCCATGAGCTAGCATTATATTTGATTTGGCACTCTAAGAGGTGGCTTAATTTGATATAGTGCTCCAAGAGTTAGCTTTCTAATTTAGATAGGTGCTCCATGAGCTGGCATTATATCTGTACAGGCTCTCCATGAGCTAGTATTATATCTATACTGGTGCTCCACGAGCTAACAATTTATTTGATTAGCGCTCCATGAACTAGCTTAATTTGATATAACGCTCCTTTGAGTTAGCTTTTTCTGAATTTGAATGTACTCCTTGATTTAGTAATTGATATGGACTAGCACTCCATGAGCTGGCTTTCTGATTTAGACGGGTGCTACAAGAGCTAGCCTTTATTGAATCTAAGTATGCTCCTTGAGTTGACACTTATTTTAGGCTAGTGCTCCGAAAGCTAGATTTACTATATATGAGCGTGCTCTTATAGCTGGCACCTGAACTAATATATAATGAGACAGAGACAATGCTCTTTTAAGCTCATTAGAAAATATTATTTTAAACAAGTTATTAGCAGGATGATGCTTCTTTAAACAAGATAACTAGAAGACTTGTTAACTAAATTTATCATAGGATAATTAAAAACTCATGATTTTGTTTAAAGGACTAGAGTCCCTAAAACGGAGTACCCAGGTTCCTAAAATGGTTAAAGGATGACTAAAGCTCCTGAATTTTATAGGATAGCTAAAAACTTTCATTCCTCAATTTGAGCAAAGACTTTTATTGGAAAACTCCTTTCCTTTTTCTCTTTTTTTGAAAAAAAATTTCCTTCTCTCTCTCTCTCTCTCTCTTGTATTTTTTAAAATTTAAGTCATAGCTTTTGTTGAACACCCCAAACCCTTAACCCCCAACCCACTCCTTACCCACCCACACTTTTTTTTCCTTTCAAAAAATTGATAACAAGTGAAAATCTTATGGGATCCAAAAGTTACAATTAAGCTATGGCTTACCCCATTGATCACTCATTTTTTGTATTAGCAGTAGAATTGACTGCTAAACCAATTAAGGTTCCTTATTGAAAAATTTTATACTTCGGGGGCAAAATTTTTCTTTTCTTAGACTTTGTTTTTTTTTTTTTTTTTTTTACTGTTGTTGGGGCATTGTTTTTCAATTTTGGGGGGTAAATAGTACTTAAACTTGAGGTATTTAACTTTTAACTTAGGACAGGTAGTTTCACATGACCCTATGGATGATTTTTCCAACCTAGAGATAGTTATCTCATTTCGAACCGTCTAGTCCAAGAGGACTTCCTTACACTCTCTTAGGCTTATTTTCACACATTTAACTTGGATTCTAAAAATTATGGTCTAACTTGTAAGTGACACGCCTTGTCAATTTATTAGGTCTTTTTTGGATTGTCACATAGCCTTTTGGTTGTTGGTTTCAATCAAAGGGATTTCATGTACACGAGCCATTTTGAAATTAATCTTCATTACTTCCTGTGTTTACAAGTTAAGAACCATTAAGACAACTAAAGTGGACTTGCCCTAGTTTCAAAAGTAATTTTTAGTTAAAATAATTTACTTTTGATGATCAAGAAAAACTCCATGAAATGGTGGTAAATAGGGTCATAATTCAAAATGTGGTGGACTTAGATATTGAATAAATGTATTTAGATTTTGAAACATGCCCATTCTCATTCATTTTATTTTTACACTCAAACTCTTTAATTTGACTTTTCTCATTTTCTTCTTTCTCTTTGTTCCTTTTTTTTTTTTTTTTAAATTTCCTTCCTTTTTTTCTTTTTTTTTCTTTCTTCCTTTTTAGGACTTCTTACGGTTCAAAGAGTTTAGCCAGTGTATAGGCTTTATGTATGTTGACGAAATAAAGACTCTCTTTCATTTTAAGAGAATTAAATTATTGGTGATCAAATTTACTTTTTAATTGGTGCAATTGATGCAAGCACAAATTAGTTAATCTATGTCTCCTAATTGATGACCCTTACCTCCTCACTATCCCATTGTGGGGTGGTTCTTGACAGAGTTTAGTTTTTATTTAAAAAAAAATACTTCTTTAATAGGCTTAAATGGGTTAGCAAAGGGTATCTGTGTATAGGACATTGAAATGAATGCCTAATATCATTTTGATCCATGTATCAAATCCAAGGCAGACTTCTTTTAAGGAATGAGTCTATTTCCTTCCCTTTAATGCCACTCTAATCTTAAGTATTTTGGGTTGGTGTTTAAGATTTGTTTTGCCTCTTATCATTCTAAACTTTTAAAATAATGCGATTTCTTTCTTGGTTTCCAGTCATCCACTCTTCAATTTGTCCCAAGATAATTTACTAAATGCCTCTCTCATATTAGGTTTAAACCCCAAAATTCCCTTAACAAATCAAGTCCTTTTGGTTACCCCCAGTTCTAATATCATTTAATTTGTAGTTCATCTTTGGCCTAACGGGAGTGATCATTGGACTCAGTCTACTTAAAAGTAATTTAAAGGATCTTTATTTGTTGGAAATTTCAATATTTTTTGAAAGACTTTCTTTTTTAAAAAATTTAAATGACATTTAAAAATAACATTTTTGAGAAAAATTATTTACAAGTGGTAAATTAACTACTATTAACAAAGTTATAGGAACAATATTTCACTAAGAATGACAATTTATTTACAAAGATGGCCTTTTGAAAGAACTTATAGAAGAATTATCTTAGAAGCTAAAGAAAGAATGTTCCTATTATTTAAAACCTATGAGATATTTATAGGTTTTCGAAGTCCATGCAAAAACTTATGACTTTAATTGGAAAATCCTTAAGAGTATTATCCTATCATATATTGAGATAAAAACTATAAACGCATAAAATGCAAACAAAGATTGAATTGTAATGTGGCTTCAAGTTTCGAATGAAACGACAATATCTTATTAATCTCTCAAAGTTAAATACATCTCTTTAAGGTTTTGGGGACAAAGAAAAACATATTTATTCGAATTACATAAGCATTCAAATCTCAAACTGGTGAGGATGAATCCTCATGTCCTTCTTATTGAAGTTGAGCCTAGAGTTTCTTAATGTTCTCTCTAACATGTACCGACTCCTCATGTTGTTTTTCGATGATCTCTTCCAATCTCCTGTTCTATCATTCCTCCTAAAATAAGGTCCTTTTTTGTTTTTTGTGCCCCTTCCTCTCTTGTAGCCCCTAAAAAGTCAAGGGCAAACTCTTTTGAGAGCCTGTAAACTTGCCATACTCTTCTGGTTCTAAACTTATCTACAAACTTGAGTACTTCTTTACTTCCCCTTCTTCCCATGTCATTTGATTGTCATCAAATGTCCTTTCTTAGCAGCAAGGGTCAACGCATCATCTTAATAGTCCAATGTAACACTTGCAAGCGACTCTAGAAATATAAGTTCTCATGTACTGCCAAATTGTCTTACTAAGCTAGTTGGAAAGTATCCAGTACATCCTGTGATGCCAATGGAAGGGACACCTTCGAAAGGGAGGCAATCAACAATGACCTCAATGGTATTACATCGGTTAATTTTCCATTTGACATCCCTCCATTCTATTCTTTTTAGGAGCTCCACCTACTTTTTTTTTATCAACATTTTTTGGTATTCTTACTTGATGGGCAAATTGATCAATCATGTTTGTATGACATGTTCATGGTGCCCCTAACATATCCTATTCAAAAGCTTTGAGGTGGCTAATGAACCATGTAATCAATATAGTTGGTCTTCCTTTGAGCATTCCATGTGATTGATGCTTCGGGACTTGAACTGTTCAGTTACGACCGGAGGGATATAGGATTTCCCCTCTAAAAATTGGGATGTTAATTCAGTTTCCCTATAATGGATGCACCTTCTTTTTGTGTGAAGAGGATAGTACCAAATGTAGCCAGCTTAAAGGCATTAACTCGACTTCTTTCCCAATCATCATAGCTACCATTGAAAATATGACAATTCTAAAAATAAATGATTGCTTAAGAAACCAATCAACTAGAGTGTAAAAGCTATATGGAACCATCTTGATAGCTTTTAAAGCTCTACTCAACCTAGAGCCTTTAATATTAAGTAAAGAGTGGAAAGTTTAAATGGGTTATATCCTTAATTCGAGGAAGAATAACGCTCTTTCCCTTGGTGGAGCTTTCAACAGTTGGGCATTTCTTCCAATGTTGGAGATATGTTGAATTCTTCAAAATGAAAAACAGAAGAGTCAGAATCCTAAAAATGAGCTAGAGCCCTAACTAGACTCCATTCTAGTTGAATATCTATGAGGACTAAAACAGTTTCGACTCTCTACAAGATGACTTCTTGATGATCTCTATTGAAATGACTGAACCAATCTTTCAATGTTTCCTCTGGGTAACAGTTATGATCCATGTAACTTCATTCTCATCAATGGGGTAACCATTCATATTGTCCATTTTCCTTGCAATGATAAAGCTTTTTAAACCCTTTTTTTTTTTAACAAATTAATAAGGAACTGCCAAACTTCCATTTTTAAGTATAGCCACATTACTTTTGAAATGATGCGTTAATGTGATATATTACATTTACAATATAAGGAGTTTCAACTATTAAAATAATATTTACAATCTATTGAAAGAATATTTACAGTCTGTTAACAAAATATTTACAATATATTATCTATGAATTTTTAAAAGAGTATTTACAATCTATTAAAATCAAAGTGTCATTTTATTAAAGGAATCTGTTAAAAGAATATTTACAATCAATCAAAAGTGTCAATTGTTAAAGGAATACTTGCAATATGTTAGAAGAATATTTACAATCAATAAACTATTAAGGGGAGTATACACTTTTTACATATATATACAAAAAGCACAACTAAAACCATGCAATTAATAATATCACATGGATGTAAATTTGGGTAATGACAAAATGTTGTGTCTAAAATATTTTAAACATTTATCACAATGAAAGGATCAAAGTAGGATCATCATTTCCAAAAATTTATATGACTGAATTTATTTTATGTCCCACAATGTTCGATTATTGTCACGCCCCGAAGGGTACCCTAAACGTGGCAGTCCGCCACATATAATATCAAGACTTAAGAATAACTACTTTAGTCACGCGAAAGCCTTAGTATTTCATGTAAGGCGTCTAGCATGGTAATAGGAGACGCTTTTGGGAAGCATAGTTTAAGCAAGTAAAAATGAACATACAAGAATTCAGAAATAAAATATATTATAGCATTAATAACCAAAGGTCTATTACATGATTCTTTAGGGGCATACCCCTGTCAATCCCAAAGATCGTGATAGTCTTTACAACATTCAAATACTACATTAAAGATTTCAAAGGAATTCTAATCTAAATCTTCAAGTAGATTTCCTCCAAAAGCTTCAATAGAAAACTTACGCGGATATGAGGAGACCTCGGGTACAAATAGGTGTTCATGAGAATACAAATACCTATAGGGGCGTAAGCTTATGGGCTTAGTGAGTAAATCCCAAATATTAATACTCAAAGTAAATTATCAACCAAGTATTAATCAAACAAATGGAATACAACAACCACATGAGCATACAAGACATATAACTTTCCAGGAATCATATGTTGAATGAATTACGCCCTTCATTAGGGGTTGGTTATTCAGGCCAATTACAACAACAACTTTTAAAACACTTTTATAGATCTTACCGGCTCCTATACACCATAAAAAACTTGTAGTTATTACAGGCTCCTACTAGCCACCAATTTACGTAGTTCTTATGGCTCCTACTCGCCACTTACATGATATACCGGTTATATCTACCACCACTATTATACACTTGTCTCATCAATTATATAGTAGTGAATGAAATGTGACTTAACATATGAAGTGCATGAATAATTTCTTAATTAAAGTCTAGTAGTTATATTTAACTTCTTTCAAGTGAGCAACCAATTTCAAACACTTCAAGATATTAATGTACATGCAACTTTATTACAAACAAATCATGTTTCGATATACTTAGTATTCTTTCAACATATTATCATACAACTCCCATTTGATTTTGCCTAAATTCTAATGCAACTAAATTTACATAACAATCATAAGTATGAAAAATAATGGGGAGTAAACTTACTCAACCATGATGACACATTTCTTGAAATGGATGAGTTGTTCAGATTTCCACTAATCGTAGTAATCTTCGGGATATGAACAATCCTCCTTGAGATTACCTAATCAAGAAGAATACCCAAAATGAGTATTTCTTTTTGATTCTATGGTATTAATAAAGAACTATGTTAATAGATCGTTAAAATTCGTATAGAGAGAAATTCTATCTTAAAATGGTCATAACTTGGTCATTTTAACTCGGAATTGCGCATATAATATACTGTTTTCTACCTATTCGAAAAGATCTATCCAATTTTAAAATTATTTTCATCAAACTAAGTCGTTTGGTTTTCAAAAAAGTGGCGAATAGATTCATCACGAATTTTTATAAATTTGTTTTCCTTCTTTTATTCAAAACTCATTTTGAAGAGATAGGTAATATAATAGCTTGTAAAATCTTTGAAGTGTATAAACATATGTTAAGTGACTCATATTGGATGTATGAAGTTAATGAAGTTGTCTCAACTATGAAAAGTGAAGTTTTTTAAAGATTTTGGAAACATGAGAACTTTTGAAATATTTATTTTGCTTTGAAAATATCTTAAGTTATTTCAAATGAGTATTTTATTTTCCTAAATTTAATTTCCGTAATCTCTTTAGATTCCTAAGGAATGATTTTATTTTCTAAGCTTAGTTTCCAACACTTTTTGAAAATAATAACAATTTTATGTTCAGAGAAATACTTTCTTTGTTTCTTGAGATCATTCCATTTTGATGAAAAGAATTTCTAATACTTGATAAAAAGTGAAGTTTTAATAAAAATTTTGTTTATTTCAAAAAGTTCTTTTCTATGTATGTTTATAAGCTCCTCTAGATTTCTTAGAAAAGTTTGTTTAAGAAAATTAGTTCTTATTTCTAGAAAAGAATCTTTATTTTTAAGAAAACCTTTCCTTATTTATTTTTGTTGAGACAAGAATTATTATGTTCATGCATGAATATGAATCATAAAGTTATATAAACATAAAGAAACATAATAACTTGAAAAAATAAGCTAGTAAAGAAATAAATCAAGTATTGGAACCTTAGCTTCATCAAGGTATCCCGGGACTAAGAAAAGACTAGTCCCTGAAAGAAAGAAAAAGGAAATGTTTTGACTTAATGAGGACAAGTCTAAAACTAGAAAAACTAGTCTTAAAAACAATATGAAAGTAAATAAATTGTAAGGAAAGTAAATAAATTGCAAAACAAATGAGCTTATATGCTCTAAAAGATATATATATAGCTATATAGATATATTAGATATAAAAGCAACATAAAAAAACTTGATCATGAACAAAAATAAAGTATGAACCTATTATTGCTTTCCTTAACCTTCATAGTTTAGAAAACACACACTAAGCTCATACTAAGTAAATGAACATAAAGAAAACTTGAAGAAATATTATCTAAAAGAACTAAACCAGAGAGAACTTCTTGAGAGAGATTTCTTGTAGAAATTTTGGAGAGTAACTTTAGTGTAGAAGAGGTGTGAAAGAAGTGGAAGTAAAATGGGGTATTTATAGGAAAATGGGGGAGGAAATTTGTGTTAATTAAATAAATGAAAATTGAAACAAATTAGAGAGAGGGGAGGGCATGGCTGGCGCCATTGAGGGTGTGTGAGGGAGAGAATTTTTTTTTTTTGTATTTTTATAAATTAAAAGTAAGATATGAAAGATGTGAAGTTGTATTGGAAATGAAAATGTGTAAGAAATTAGAGGTATGGGTTGTAAGAGTAGGTTATAAGAAAAAGTAGAGATAGATAAATAGTGTAGAATAGTAGTAAATAGTGTAATGTAAAGTAGAGATGACAATTTAAGTACCGGTAGTAAGAAAATACGCGTATAAATGCGATATCTGATATTTTTAATTACCGAAAAATTACGAAACTGATATTTTTGAAATCCTTATATTAAATTGGTCCTATAAGTGTTATTGGAATATTTTATTATTCTAGGCTTCGGGACAAGATTTTCAAGGACTGATCCCAATTGAGTTCGAAGGACACTTGAATTTCGCAAATCTGATATTTTTATATAACCTAAAGCTATTACGAGCTATTATCACTAATCATTCCAACTTCGTTTTCTAGGGCTGAAGAAAACAGAAATGCCGGATCTAAATTTCTTGGGTTTGTACTAGCCTCTTGTTGACCTTTAGGGTTCCGATTGACTTTTAATTCTAAGATCAAGCTTAAAGTTAACCGAAAATTTTAGGGGTTTATAACCTACCTCCCTTAAAGAAAGTTTTATCCTCAAAACTTGAAATTCGTACCTGAATCTTCAAAGAGATTTGGATATTTCTTTCAGATCTCATCTTTGGCTTCCCAAGTAGCCTCTTCTTGCGAATGATTCCTCCATAACACCTTGACGTATCGGATTTTCTTGTTTCTCAGCTTTTGAACCTTTTGATCTAGAATTTGAACTGGGTGCTCCTCATAAGTCAATTTCTCTTTCAGCCTCACTGGTTCAAGCTCTACAATCCGATCGGGGTCGGGGATATGCTTTCTTAGTACTGAGACATGGAAGACATTATGCACTCCCGACAGGTTTGGTGGTAATGCCAAACGATAAGCCAGATCTCCTACTTGTTCGAGGATCTCGAAAGGTCCGATATATCTTGGGCTTAGCTTTCCTCAAGCCCGCACACGATGAATACTCTTTATCGGATTCACTTTTAGATACACATGATCGCCAACGTCAAACTCAAGATTCAATGTTTTTTATCTGCCCAACTTTTCTGTCTATCTTGGGCCTCTTTCATCATTTGCTGAATAATCCTGACTTTATCTGAAGCGTCTTGGATGAGATCTGGTCCAATTTAGAACTTTTCCACTTCATCCCAAAATAGAGGTGATCTACATCTTCTTCCATGCAAAGCTTCATACGGCGGCATCATAATTATTGAATGATAGCTGTTATTGTAAGCAAACTCTACCAGAGGTAAATATGCTTCCCAGCTTCCCTTGAATTCCATAACACATGCTCTCAACATGTCTTCCAAGGTCTGGATAGTTCGCTCTGACTGTCCATCAGTTTGTGGATGATAAGCGGTACCGAAATGTAACTTAGTTCCCATACACTTTTGAAGACTCATCCAGAATTTTGACACAAATCGGGGATCTTGATTCGATACAATTCCTACTGGAACTCCATGTAGTCTCACAATCTCCTTTACATATAGCCGGGCTAACTTCTCCATCGAGTAAGTCATGTTGATGGGGATGAAGTGTGCTGACTTAGTAAGTCGATCCACAATTACCCATTTAGCATCATATCCAACTGATGTTCGGGGCAATCTACATACGAAATCCATTGTAATTTGATCCCATTTCCATTTTGGTATGGTTAATGGTTTCAAAAGTCCTCCTGGCCTTTGGTGTTCAATCTTTACTTGTTGGCATATGGGACACTTCATTATGAATTCAGCTACGTCCTTTTTCATACAATTCCACCAAAAGCGACTTTTAAGGTCTTGGTACATCTTGGTACCACCCGGGTGCGTGGTATATCCTGAGTTATGCGCCTCATTCATAATTTCCTTTTTCATCTCCTCATCATTCGGTACATATAATATTCCCTTCATTCTTACTGCATCCTCCTCATCTATCTCAAAATCATCATACTTGCCTCCTTGTATCTCGCGTTTCCACTTTTGTATAACTTCATCATATCGCTGAGATTCCTTGATCCTGTCTATCAGAGTCGGTTTCATTACTAAATGGGAAATTTCCATTTCCACACTTTGTCCCACAAATTCGATGCTTAATCTGTCGAATTCCTTTATAAGTTCTTTTTGGGTTGTGAGCATAACTGCAACTTCTCCATGGTTCTTTCGACTCAAAGCATCTGCTACCGCATTCACTCTTCCAGGGCAATAGTTTATTCCTAGATCATAGTCTTTAATCAACTCTAACCATCTTCTTTGCCTCATATTTAATTCCTTTTGTGTAAATAAATACTTGAGGCTCTTATGGTCCGTATAAATCTCGCATCTCTGTCCATATAGGTAGTGCCTCCAAAGCTTGAGAGCGAAGACAACAGCGGCTAACTCAAGATCATGTGTCGGGTAATTTTATTCATGCGGCCTCAACTGTCGTGAAGCATAAGCAATTACCTTCCCTTCTTGCATAAGCACGCATCCCAAGCCATTCCTTGACGCATCACTATGGACGGTATACGGCTTTTCTGGATCTGGTAAGGTTAAAATTGGAGTAGATACCAACCATTGCTTTAACTCCTAGAAACTTTGTTCTCTCTTCTCATTCCAAATAAACCTTTTGTCACGCCCCAAAGGGTACCCTAAACGTGACAGTCCGCCACACTCAATATTAAAGCTTAAGTATGACAACTTTAGCCATTCCCAAAAACTTTTATATTAAGTGTCAGGTGAGCTTTCACAACTTTAGAGGACTATATATAGAATTATGAAGCTTAAGAAGATATAAATAACACATTAAGTAAAAGGATTCATAATAATCATTCACTTATAAAATGATCTTTACAAACTTAGGGATACTTTCCTGTGATTACTAATCTATTACAAGAATATTTGTACATCAATACTAACACTACGCTTCATCTAAAATTTCCTTTATTCAAAAAGAAATTACCTGCCCGCAGGGTCCTTGTGGCTTTAACCATAAATAGGGAAACTGCAAAAGATATCTATGGAGGTATAAGCTAAGAGGCTTAGTGAGAATTATTTTCATAAATAACTTCTTGTAACAAAGTTTCAAATAAGTTAATTAAGGAAATAAATGGGATGCAACATACACGTGGGCATAAAAAGCATATAGTTTTCCGAGAACTATATGTTGAATGGATTTGCACCCTCCATTCGGGGATTGGTGATACATAACCTCATAGTCAAAAAGTTTTATGCTCATGAGCACTCATCGCCAAGCATTCCGAATCTACTTGAGTTGACCTTACTTTCGGATTTTCCGCCAAGCATTTTCCTTAAGCTGCCAAGTAATCGCTTTCGGATCTTCCGCCAAGTGTTGCTTTCGACATGAGCTTACTATCCTTCTCACCCAAGGATAATAACCTAAAATGCAATGTGACTCACTTCGTGGTATGCATAAATCCATTTATTTATAATGTCATAACATTATTATTATCAAGTTTAAGGTGATCAAGGCATTTCATACACTATACTAAAACAAACATTTTAAATCAATTCCGGCTTCGATATTCTTAGGATTCTTTCGAAGAATTAATTAACATACATATCCATGTTCTTTTTCCTAATTCTAATGCAACTAAATTATAAGCACAATAAGTATAGCATTTAATGGAAATAAACTCACTATGCCATGTCGACTATTCCTCTATGTGGATGAGTCGTTCACACACTCCTCTTTAATCAAAATAATCTTCGGGATATGGGTATCCTTCCTCGAGGTCACCTAGCCAAAGAAAATACCCACGATGAGTATTTCTTGATGATTTTCTTGAATTTTGATAAAACAATGTAAAAAAAAAAAAAACGTTAAAGTTCGTATAAAGGAATGTTCCAACTTAAAATAGCCATAACTTGGTCATTTTAACTCGGAATTGTGCATATAATATACCGATTTCTACCTACTCGAAAAGATCTACCCATTTCGAAAATTATTTTTAACAAACAAGGTCATATAGGCTTTGAAACAGCGGCGACAAGATTCATCATGAATTTTCCAACACAAAACAACTTTGGTTCAAGAAATCAAAATTTGTTTGATAAAAACTTAGTTATCTATATAGTTGAAAAATTCTCCTCTCATGGTTACCTAGCTCATATTTAATCATGCTCAAATGTTCGTTGTCCATTCATGTTGCTCAAATAAAATCATGTTGTTTTTTGAGTTTTTAGAAAAATATAGTTTACAAGAATTCATTTTTTCGTTGGTCTCTTAAAATGAATATTTTGTTTCTTTTGTTTTACAAAAAAAAAAAATGTTTTATGTTGGCTTATATATATATATCCAAGTATCTTTTTGAAAGTAAATTTTCTTCCTTCTAAGTTTTGTATACTAATACTATTTTGGAGTTTTTAGAAAATACAATATTCTTCTTATTTATTTTTCTTGTACAAATTCCTTTGTCTATCTATTTACAAAAATCTTTATTTGAAAAATTTTCATCCTTTCCTCATGTTTTATGTTTTTCATAGAAATCATTCATGCATAAAAATTTATTTTCTTAATAAAAACAAAGTGGAATAATATGTGACTTAAGAAACTTTTTATAGTAAAAGTAGTTTCTAAAATCTTAGTGGTTCCTTCTTATAACTTGAAAAGAAATAACTTTATTTTTGTTTTCAAACCATAGATTTTCTTCTTTACATAAACTTATTTTTAAGTGTCAAAAATCTCCTTTTTGTCAATTTATTATTATTTTTTTTAGAACTTGAAACTTTGGACAACAATTTAAATGAACATAAATCATGAGAAAATAATAGCAAGTAAAATAACATAAGTAATAAAGTCAAGTATTCGAGTGTTAGCTTTTTCAAGGCTCTTGGGACTAAGAAGTAGACTAGTCCCAAAATAAAATAAAATGAAAAAAAGAAAAATTTGTTTTGACTTGATGAGGACAAGTCTAAGACTAGAGACTAGTCTTAAAATAACAAGGAATAAGTAAATTGCGACGGAATAAATCAATAAATTGCAATGGAATAATAAATAAATTGCATTTGCATAAAAATAAATAAATTGCAAGTGAGCTTATATGCTCTTTAAAGAATATGTATATCTATATATGGATAATAATACTTAGTTATAACAACAATAATATGAACAAAAATAATAACATGAACATAAATAGATTTTTCATGAACAAGAACAATACATGAATATAATGTAGCTTCCATAACTTGTAGTCTTTGGAAACTCACACTATGGTCATGTAAAATTACATGACATGAAGAGGAAGAAAATAATATGAAGTGATTACCTAAAGAAGACTTTGGTATTGTTATGTGGTTATGGGTTTTAGTTATTGGTAGAAGTTGTTGTGAAATTATTTTGAGAGAGTTAACGTCTTAAGTTTGAGCGGGCCATTTAATTGGGTCCTACTCCAAATATAAATAAAAATAAATTATTTCAATTGAGTTCTAGACCTTGTAATATATTTTTGAAATTCCTTAAATTTAGGCTTAATTAATATGTATTTTTATTATATACCAAATTATATGTATATATTGTAAATCTTATTGCACAAATATGGCGTGTCTATAAATTCAAGTCTAAATCTTTGGAATGTTGACTTGGCTTGGCTCAATGCAACCGTAAAGATAAGAAAGAGAACCTTCCATGGAGGAGCTTAGGGTTGTTGAACAAGCATCCTTAATGGGCTTTAAATGGCATTTAACCACCATATATTGAACTAGTAGAGTAGTTTAACTATCATATCTTTTTAATTTTCTTATTCATAATAAAAAAAATTAACCCTAGAAAGAATCAATTTCATAATAAAAAAATTAACCCTAGAAAGAATCAATTCCATAAAATTTCATACAACGTAATTTCTTCTTGGGATTGTGTTGTATCAAATTTTCCCGAAAAGGGGGGGAAAAAAAGCCCTATTAAAGTCCTTCAAATCTCTAAGCCCTAGGCCTCCTAACTGTTTAGGCAATGTTAGGTCCTCTCATCCCTTCTAATGGATCTTTCAAATCTCCTCCCCACCAAAGCCGAGCAATTAGAGCATCCACTTCCTTGCACCATTTCCTAGGAAATAGGAAAACACTCGTGGCATAACTAGGGACAACATATGCCACTAATTTTATGAGGATGTCCTTACCCCCGAGATAAAAGCAAACTTTTCCATGCTTAAAGGTTGCTCAATGTACACTCTTGATTCTATCTAAACCTTGGCTTTTAGACCTCTCTCATTTTAGTGGGAAGGCCTTCACATTCCAACAATATAAAGCAAATTTCCCCAGAAAAAAAAAAAATTCTATACTTCCTGAAATGTGTTTTTGCTATAAGTAATTGATGATTTTAACTAATTTTTTTGACATAAATCTTTGCAATAAAGATTCAAAATGAATTTTAGCTTTGAAAAGTCTTCCTTAGTAATATTAACAAATAGAAGGAGTCGTCTGTATCTTATACCATCATCGTACGATGAAGCCCACCTCGTGTGTTGTTATTGTAGAACTCAGATCAAAGAATGTGCGTGACTGTTGTCAACATCAAACTGAGAGGATTTACGAGTTACGACATACTATTTGAGGAAGCCTCGTGAAAAACAAAAACACAACAAAAATTAGTACCCGTTTAGAAGTATCGTAACTGATAAAAACTAAAATACAAAGCTGTACAACTGTGATGCCCTTGATCCGAGGCAATGAGGCATGTGATCTGTATAGGAGTGGATGGAGCCCCTGACACAGTGACACTGACACTGACTATGTAAGGTTCTTGATGTTTAAAGAGAGGTCCTTGTAAGTAGCAGGAGAGGCAAACCAGACACCATAAGACAGTACTATTTTAATCAAATGCAAGCCAAGTACTACTAGCTGCTCTGATCCGAGCAGGTTCGATTCATAATTGGAACTTTGAAACATAATTAATTAACCAAAAGAATCATTTTTCAGATAATTGGAAAGAAAAAAATTATAGCAACTTAATACTAGTAAGATCTTAACATTCAATATCTATGAGGAGACAAGAAACATACTAAATTTTTTGATTGATAGAAAATGTAGTATAGTATTGAAAAAAAAAAAAAAGAAAAAACAACCCAGTACAACTTGCACCATTTTCCTTACAATTAATAATGAACGTAAAGCTGGTGCAAATAAAGTGCTCGTGGAATTTGTACGAATAAAGTGGAACCTTTTTCATGCAAATGCCCGTGGGACTAAAAATTCAAAGATTTTCAAAATATTTATTATAAATAATATCATTAATGATATTTGAACTTTAACAAAATGTATAATTAAATATCTAAACTTTGAAACTAATTAATTTAGTATTTAAACTTTAAAATTAATTAATTTGATACTTGAAAAACTTTTCGAAATCGATAAATTTAGTATTTGAAAGAATTTGATGGATGTACTATTAATGTGCATGAAAAGTTTTTTCAAATACTAAATATATCAATTTTAAAGTTTAGATATTAGATTAATCAGTTTCAAATTTTAGATACGTAATTGTATATATTGTTAAAATTTAAGTATCATTTATCATATTAATCCTATTTATTATGATGCAGTGTGTGACTGCAAATAAAATATGAATTTTTTAAGACAGTCATGAGGCTGCGGCCTAAATTCAGTGTAAATTTCTCCAAAACTCCAAGTCGGATGTAGTTTAACCTTTATATGTGAAAGAAGAAAAATTGCTAAGGGTCCTTTGAATCTTTTAGATTTCAACCTCAGTATGCGTCTACTTGCTAAATTTTCAGACATCATAAATAATCACTTATAGTTTAACTTTGATTATTGTGCGAGTACATCCAAAAAATTTTGAAATGCTATAAGTAATTTTTAAATTTCAATATTGGTACAAAAAAAATACTATTTTAAACTTATTGAACTGTATTTTAGCAGCCCTAAAATTTTAACCTCAATGTGCTTTTTTTAATTGAGAAAAAGAAAGAAACTTCCTTTAAATTATTATTTATTAAAGTTTAAAGGATTTTTTGGTAATATTTTAAGGTTTAAAAAAATATATCAGCATAAAAATAAAAATTTGAGGAAAGTATTTACCACATTTGAAAGTTTTAAAAGATATATTGGTTCTAAGATCAAAATTAAGGATTTTTTTAATAATTTCCTTAAAAGTAAAACGTGAAACAACCTATAAACAAGTGTTTATACTATATGGAAAAAAAAAAAAAAAAAACAATGTGTGTATACTATATTCAATGTTTTAAGGTAGTCTTTATCTAATATTTTATGATATAAAAAGATGAGATAAGCCGCATGCACAGTAACCTGGGATTTGCCATTCGATAGCCATTTGCTTCATAAACCCGCCAGTACTATGCAACCCAATGGAAATGACATAAATCACTTATTATAGGGAAAAAGCATGCACCGACACCAATATTCCTTCCATATAAATCAAATCATTCCAACAGGATACTTACTTTTATTGGCCCAAACCCAACACAAAAATGTGTCAAATCAAACAAAAAGGAGCCACATTCCTTCAAGACATTCATTCTTTTTGGAAGGCTGCACTAAATACCAAAAAAAGAATTGTAGATCCAAACATAGAACAATAGAACAGATAGAGAAAAGAATTATAGCCCATTGTAATGGTGAGTGAGGTTTATTGCAGCCACAAAGCCGATTCTGACTGGCAAGACAACTTTAGAAACTAGGATGCGAAGTGTTGAGTATTGTAAATTAAAGATAACACAACGAAATATAAAATTTGAATAATGTTATATGTACAATAAAAATAGAATATATAAGACAATTAGAAAATACCATTTCTTATTAACATAAGTTATAAAGTTAAGAGTAAGATTCGAAACTTACTCTACTTTCATAGAAGTATGTTTACTATAAAGACTTTAAATGGGGTTCTTCTAGCAGTATCCACCTCCATAGAAGCAGAAAGTATCTAATCCTTCCATTATTAGGAAGCTTGAATTAAAATACAGCTCTCATAGAGGCAAGAGTTCCTTAAAATTGCAATAATACTATATACCTTTTTATAACTAAAAGGAAACCAAAAGGTACAGTCCAGTATAAAGTAATGATCCAATATTTTATAATAAATTATTTCCAATTTCCTAATATAAGGGTGTTCACGGTTCGGTTAATTGGTCTATGATCCTATTATTGAACCTATCCATAATGATCGGTTTTTTAATATTCGATTCTAAATCAATCAATTATATTTGGTTGATTACCTTAACGGTTACCCCCTTTTTTTTGGTTAATTTTTTTTAATATTTGGTTTTTAACCACTTAACATAATGGTTATGCAAAATTTGCAATTAACCGTATATTTCAATGATTAGAGCATTTTTTTAATTTTATTAAAAACTGTAAATTAAGAATGTAAGACATGTGAAAGAGTTATCAACGATATGAATTGTAGTGAAGAATAGGGGATTGATAGTACGTAAACGTGATGGACTGATGGTGCGAGTGCGACAGAAGAGAATCAAAATGAAATTCAACATGCATGAATGTGACGTGACAATTGCAGCTGAAGAGAATTGAAGAAGATAGAGTTTTACATTTCAACATCTGGCTATCTAGTATTTATATTTTCTTAAAAAATAGTTATATAAGTATATTATAAATTATGTATATTTATAAATATGGATCGGTTAATCGAAACCATCGGTTTTTGATACTATAAACCAAAATCGTAACAAAAAATTAGGAAAATTAAAAATGCTGATCTTAAATAAAACTGATGGACCGGTTAACCGTTTTTATCGGATTGGTTTTCCAGTTTGGGTTTGATTATCCTAAACATTCAGTTTTTTTTTTCTTATCCTTACCCAAATATCTATAGGCAAGATTTTAATATCCATTAAAATCTCTAGCCAATATTTATAAACGATCATTCCATAGTAAGTTAATTCTAATATCGAAATAATAATTAATATGATCTTGAATTCCATTAACATCTTTAATCAATATTTACTTCTTGTTAATTGTATTATTGTGTGTAAACATCTAGGTTTCTATTAAAAAAATAATTTTATCAAACACAAGTAAATAATTGTCTAGAATTAATTGTTAGTCATCAAATGTGATAGAAATATTTTGAACCAAAAATCACAATGTACCAATTACTGCGTAAATGGATGTCTTTGTCATATTTATCCTCATTAAACATTGTATGCAATGTCATCAATGTTTAATAATTTTATAGTTCTTGAGATAAGTTAGATTTAATAAAACTTGTTGTGGTTAGCGACTATGAGTAAAGTTGGCAATTTAGGGCCTAACCTATGAATTTGGACACGACATGACATAATTATAAAAGGGATTGGATAAGTAAAAATCAACACAAATATTAAACAGGTTAAATCTATAAATGACACGAATTTCAATGTATTTGAGCTTAGGTTAGGACCTATATATGTTTACAAACCTATGAGCCCATTAAAATATATTATTATTGTTTTACATGCTTATTTTGCTAAAATATAATATTATTATATCTAAATAAATTATAAAGTTACAAAGCTCTCCAAATAAGAAACCAATTATATATAGGTATAACAAATTATAAATTATTTATAGAACACGTATATAGTATACATAAAATATGGATTTTATTTAACAAATAATGTGAAGCCTCATGATTTTACCCTACTTGCAATATAGGATTTAGCAATTAATTGGCAACTCGCGTAGTGATAGAACCTCAACAATACTCAAAACCCTAATAACCAGATCCCTAAACCTTAAATTCAAAACTAAGAACCCTAAATTTATATTAAACCCTAGTATATAATAAAATTTAAATTTTAGGAACTTCAATTTAAAGTTCCTTGTATATGATTGAGATCATGACATCCAAATTAGTAGACATGTAAATTTTCACTTGCAAATACCATAGGATATATAATTATGATAAGATACTGTACCGCGTAGAAATTTGACCCAAATAAAAATTTATCGATCACGCTTTTGGAAACCGCCTTTATAGGTGTATATATATATATATAAGTCCCTTTCGCTAGTCGATCCTTCGTTTTTCCCTTCCTTTCTCATTTTCCATCCTTCTCAATTTCCTCTTCCTCATAAAGCTTTCGGAGAACGGTAGTGAAACCAACGAATTTCTAAAACTTCAAAAATTCATAACTCATAAAATAGACCTCCATTTTAAATCTGTAAGATACATTGTGATTCTGGTTTCATGTTCTTCAAAACAAGAGCACACTTGATAAGGTTTCACTAGCTTCCAAATTTAGGATGAATCGAAGCGTCGAGTTTTCAGTGAAGAAGTCGTTTCAATATTCTTACGTTTTATATACAAATTCTTAGTTTTTACTTACTACATTATATTCTTTACGCTTAAAATAGTATTTTCTTGCATTGTATAGGTGGAAACTTTGACTTCTCAGGCTAACCTTTGGATTACTTTGATAATTAATGATGTCACGACAATGAGTGAGATATCTGATGATTTACTGCTCGCTTGTGTTATACTATTGTTATATTGCTATTCTATGTTATGTGAGTGGTAATTTTTAAGTTAAAAAGACTTAAAAAGGCGTTAGATGTCATGGAAATAGAAATTGGAGCATCCACAGTAAGTATGGAGCGTAAGTCATTCTACACCACCATTATGCACGACCCATGTACTTTGGTGGTGTATGTGTAAAAATCAAGATTCTACGCTACCCTCATACATGACCCGTGTACTTTGGTTATGTATGGGTATAAACAGAAGATTCTATACTACCCTCATACACAATTGTGTACTTTTGGTCATGTATGTATATTTCTTTATTAGCATGTATTTTTATGCAAATAAAGTCCTACACAACCCTTGTACACTACCCATGTATGTTAGTCTTGTATGTATAAAAATGAACGAAATAAAAGAAAATGAATGCCAAACCTAATCTATCTCACCCTAAGCACGGTTGTCCATAAATGGCTGCATAGAGCCTTTGGAATATGTTTTAGAATCTTTAAGCCATGTCAGCCATGCAAGCTATTTTTACTATTGAATAGCCATCTACACAAGTTGTGTAGCTTGTTGGTGCATGTTACCAATCCCCCATTTTTTAGGAATTCTTACTACTACTTCAGTAATCCACTTAACTTATTTCATTAACTTAACTAAGCACTCTAAGATGTGGAATTAAGATTTAAAACAAAGAATATGGGTTTTAGTCTGAGAAATATATGCAAACGACGTGAAGCGTGATAAGACCCAGATATTGGTGCATGAATTGCTTGAATTGGTTCTTGTGTGAATTGTTGTTTTACCAATATCTTACTTGTTTAGAGAGGAATGCATAATGGTTGATCACCTTAAATTTATTAATGATTATTGGGTTATAATTAAAATAAGGATATGCATTGCACGACATTGCATTTTCTATGCCATCACCATCCGACGATAGAATGATAAGAAAATTTAAGATATGGATATATCCACTTCATTTAAGTTAAGTTATCTCTGGATTGAGCACTTAAGGCCTTCATGAAGAAAAATTAAGTTAAGCTAAGTTTCGGTTTCATAGAACAAACTAAATGATATGGAGAAGTCGCGATATATGAAACCATGTCAAATCATCGTCTTAGGTCTAACCGTAAGCCACCATCAGTTTAAGCACTTAAGGTCACCGTGGGACTTGTGATAAGTGAATTTAAGTTTGAATGACCTAGATGTTGATGAAACTAAGTATTCCCCAAACCTTAGGTCAAGGAGGGGTTAAATCATGGACCTCATGCTAGTTACCAAAAGATCATGTGCGATGTCTGCATTGCATATGGTTGCACATGTATATCATATGTTTGATAACTTATTTGTTTGCTTGCTTGTTGGGTAGTAATGAGAATATTACACTCTCATGTCACTGGGCAGTGGTTTTGCTCACCCTACCTATAGTGTGACTTGTTGTGCAGGTACCCCAAGATAGGTAGATAACCCAATTAGGCGTCCCACTCCACTAAACTAGTTGATTTTGGGATTATTGGGGAGATTTTTGCAAGAGAGGCTAGATAGAGGAACTACCTATGTTACATCTAGATGTGTAGGTCTTTTTTGGAGATATATATATATATATATATATATCTTGTGTTATTAAGTAATTTCAGCTAAGAAGGACAATTGATATGATGATAAGATGGTATTTATAAAGCCTTGCTTTTGTTAAAAGTATTTGGTTTAATTCATAGGTATTATTGTTAAGACACTTCATGAATGCTATTATGATGAGTATAAGCATTAGTAGAAGGTTGTCACAACCAAGATACCCTTTGAGGCATAACAAATAAAGTATATATAATTTATATATCAATATACCGTTGATTTATTTGATACATAAACAATATATACATATTTACACACACAACATATATACCATATAGCTTGTAAACCAAAAACCTATAAAATTTATATGTATAGATATAACATACACTTATAATAAAAACTATATGTTATAAATACATAACCTATATGTTTATCAAGATTATGAATATAACATATTATATAAATATCTATATTAAAATAGAGATTGTATATAGAATATTTATAAAGTGGGTAGATTGTATATAGTACATGTATGTAACTTATAGAGTACATATAAAAAATGAATTACATATAATGTATATCTCTTCAATATACATATAGATAATATATATGTGACATAACATATATAAAACAAATGTTTATAATGTATACGAGTGTATATATATAATTTTCTATACATATATAAGATTTATAAATCATAAATATATAATTTATATTGGGTAAATTATACCAGAAGGTTCCACCATTTAGGAATAAGTTCATTTAAGGTCCCAACATTTGAAGAAGTGGGTCAATTTAGGTTCCCAAAGACATGTGTCATTAGGAAAGAGTCTTTTGAGTTTTAATTAAATGTTCTCTCCCATTAATACGTGTCAATGAGAATCTAAATTGACCTACTTTTTCAAACATTGGGATCTTAAATGAATTTACTCCTAAACGTTGAAACCTTTCGGTGTAATTCATTCAATTTATATTATATATGTGTATATCTGTTATAATTTATTTGTTACATGAAATGAATATGCTATATATGTTTTAAATTATAGATGATATATAGCATAATACATGAATATATATTAAATATATCAATTGTATATCTATATTGAAATATATAATTTATATATAAAATTTATAATTTGTAAAGATTATATATAAATATATTACCTAAAGAGTATATATAAACTACAAATTATGTAAAATATACCATATAAATATATATCAATATATATAAGTATATCACATAAGATATAAAATAGATATTTATAATATATGTGTATATATATGTAGAGGGTCATTTCGATAATTAGGCTTTTGGCCCAATTTAATGCCACGAGTCAGTATTCTAGGCTAGGGATAGAGTTTAGAAGACTAAGGCCAATAAGAGATGTTCTTGGGAGATTTAGCTTAGTAGGCTGGGAACAAGGATATAGGACCGGTTCATTCCGCTCTTGGCTTAGTCTAGTTTTTTTTTTTTTTCATGAAAAGTAGACTCTAGAAATATCTTCCTAGATTAATTTAGGTTTCATTTGAATAAAATAGGGCTTATGTGGACTAAAATAAGCTTTTATCTTTATTGAGGGATTTTTTTTAATATAATAAAAGTCATCAAGCTCATTTCCAACCCAACCCAACCCACTACTATAAGAAAAGGAGGCTTCAATATCAGCAATTAGATCATTATAAAATGATATAATGGTTACCAGCAACATTTGCTCTCCACCATTCATTCGAGTGCTATCTAATGGCTTGCATCAATCTCCACCATCTATAAATAAGAGGTTCCTCCTCTCACTTAGAGAGAATTTTTGTATATTGCTAAGAGTGATAGCAATGTAGAAACTTTATCGAAATAACTCCAAAAAGTACCAAAGCAACTACTTACAAAGAATGAATTAAGAATGATCGAATATATCTGATTTGATCTTCTATCACATTCATGCACTCAAGAAACCAGTGTTCCTGTTCCTCATCTCACACCTGTCTCTGTGACATCCATACATGTATCATTAGTTCAGGACTTCTCTCAGGTCGATACCATGCTTATCGCACATGATCGACCAGCTGTAGCAACCCTACCATACAATATATAACATATTTTTACATATATAAATCTACATTTTATAAACATATAATATATATTATAATTCATTTGTTACATAGGATGAGTATGTTATATGTGTATATGCTTGCAGTATAATATATAGCTAGATCTACCTACGATAATAACTATTTTAATACAATAATTTTCTAAGATAATATAAAACATTTAAATTCTACTATAATCTATATATTTTTATATGTCTTATTAATCAATAAACGGGTGGACACGAGACACGAGACATAGTATAAACAAGTTACGTCACGGATTGAGGTTTTCCAGACATAAACCCATTTAGACATGAACACGAAACACAGTACGATAACATGAATTGTTAATGCTAACTATGAGTCTCTTGTATCCTAACCAAGCAACCCATGGGTGTCATCTTTTTAATTTGAGAGAGATGAATTTTTTGTTGACTCATCACAATGCTCTCTGTATTTCATATCACGAAATAATCATATTATTTACCTTTTATATAAATATTGAATCAAATGACATTAAAGTGAGACATTCCATATAGTGGATATACAAAGGCCTCAAGTCTAGAGATTAATATACACTGATTCATTAGAAGGGATTAATGACATTAAACATGTGGTATCTTATATTGGTAGGTAATGTCTAATGTACCCATTTGATTTAACTTTAGGCATTCACTTGTATAACTTGGATAATTTTCCCTTGGTTTAGTGAGAATGACTTAGGTCATATAATGTGTTAGTCTACTATCTATGCTCCTTTATAGTTTTGTTCAACTAATGATAATTTTAGATAATATGATGTCATGGAATTTTTACTAATAACTTACTTCATTATTATTCCAAATATACCTTAATTATCTATGAGACTTTATTGTAAAATATATATGAGCAAAAAGGATTACAGATACAGTAAATACTAAAATTTATTAATAATAGTTATAAATACATGAAAGTATCTTAACACATTTTGCATAATTAGAATACCCTCACTAGTACCATTGCTAAACACTACATATACTAAGTCTTAAGCTCCTCACATAGATTTCGAGTCTCCATTGAGGCAAAGCCTTTCTGGGTGACTTTGTAATAATTACATCTGTTACCACTCTACAAATAAACACATCACCCCTTTGAGCTATCTTTTTGAGGACATGATACTTCTAGAGCACATGTTTAGACCTTTAGTGAGACCTTGATTCCTTAGCTTGAGCAATAGCTATAATGTTATCACAATATAATGTAATTAGATCAACAATGCCTGGGACTACTCCTAACTTGGAGATAAAATTTCAGATTAATGTCACAAATAGTAATTGAACTTTGACAAAATATGTAATTAGGTACCTGAACTTTGAATTTGATCAATTTAGTATTTGAACTTTGCATTTGATTAATTTAGTATATGAAAAAACTTATTGTGTGTGCTAACAATACTTTCATTGAGTTTTTTTAAGTACTAAATTGATTCATTTCGAAGTTTTTAAAGTACCAAATTGGTCATTTAAATTTTAGGTACTAAATTTATGAATTTCAAAGTTTAAGTACCTAATTACATATTTTTCCGAAGTTTAGATACCATTTGTGACACTATCCCTAAAATTATTTCTAATTTAGATTGCTTCTTTAGTTGCTTCAAAAACTGCAATATACTTGAACTTAGTTGTAGAATTTGTTTCTATCACTTGTTTGGAACTTTTCTAATAAATAACTATGCTATTTATGCAAAAATCATAACCTTATTATGATTTCAGATCATCCTGACCTATATAGAAACTAATATTAGTATATCCTTAGACAACTAGTTCCTCATCTTCTCTATAGACTAAGAACAATGTTAATTGATCACAACTAACTAAGTTTGACCCTATACTTTTTTCCTATTTTTATGATCAATATGAGGCAAGTGCACCTATCAATTAATAGTATAGATTGATGTATAGACGTCATTCCTCTAAGACCTATAGGTACTAGTAATTACCCTATTCCTACTATCTAACTAGTTAATATCGAATAATATCTACTACATCTTATCTAAATTTAAATTGTTAAACTAAATCGTTGACACTTCTTAATAGATATCTAATCACAAAACTACCATAGCCTTGATCCACCACAAACCCTATTGTAACTTTCATAAAAATACATTCAATGATTCATTTATATCTTCAAACTATGAGATTCCTTCAATAAATTAACATCTCTTTCAATAACATTTTTTTCTAATCTTGAATGAATAATTAAAATTTCTTTCTCTTTAAAGACATACAAGATTGCATTAGAAACAAGAATTCCCTATCAATAATTAAATTAATGTAGAAAGTTTATATTTTTCTTTGTCTAGAATCACATACAAACCTCACCGTTTATAAAGATCTATCTTGTTAAATGATCTATCAATAAATATAATAAGAATCATGTGTTGAATTAACACTGCACACATATTAATCTAATGTGTTAAAAGAACATATAAATGGATTAAAAGAACATAAACTTCATTGAATGAAATATCAATCCTACTACATATCGAGTTAAGACTTCTGAAGGCTTCGGTAAAGCCCTCTATTTTTCCATAGATAAGACAATAGGAGAACAAAGACTACAAAAACAGAGATCTTGCATGATTAAAAACCCCCTCTTATCTTTGTCTTTTGATATTCAATAGAGATTTTGCATGATTAAAACCTCCCTTTTATCTTTGTCTTTTGATATTCAATGATCTTTTGGGTATTTCTCCCTTGAAAATGTTATGTCTCTCTCTAAAAGCTAGATGAAAAAGATCTTTGTCTTTTGATATTCAATGATCTTTTGGGTTTTTCTCCCTTGAAAATGTTATGTCTCTCTCTAAAATCTAGATGAAAAAGAAGATGTCCTGTACAAATGGAAAAAAGGCAACTATTTATAGGTAAGGCAAAAAAAAAAAAAAAAAAAAAAATCTAATTCTTACAAGGCCTCCTATACAACTTATGTTCAAAGTCATATAGGAGGAAGAAGTGAAGACTTATGTGCGTAAGGCTTCTATACGGCCCCAATCACAACCTATGTAAGGAAGTCATTTAGACCTCTAACCTCCTTCTTAGATAAGGATAGTTTGATTAGATTTAATTTCAGTGAATTAAGAATTTAGGTAATTGAACTTGAGAAACTTCTACACAGCCATCTACATAGATTGTGTCTCTTCTTGTGTATAAAGGAAAACACACTCTAGCTCCAAAGCACTTTCCACACGACTTCCTAAATGAATTTTGAAGCAACTTATGTATGTTATCATTTTAAAGTTTAAAGAATCTTCACCAAAATCTCTTCTAATCTATCCAAATGCCTTCATTAAGCTCAAATATCTACTATAATACCTGAAATTAACAATTCAATCAAATAAGTATCATTTTCTCGCTTTATCCATGAAAATCATGAAATATTGCATCACTTCAGTCCTTTGAATAAGAATCTTTTGATGCTTATCCTTTATTCTTCTTAAATACTTGATATTTGGGTTGGCTTGATATCTACTCATCATGCTTACAACATGAGAGATATCTAGTTGTATACTTATCAGGACATAAATAATGGATCAAATTGTCAAAGCATATGGTACTTTATCCATTTAATCCTTTTCTTCTTGTGTTCTAGGACATATTGCCTTGAGGAGATGTGTATGTTAGTGATTGTGCCATAGGATAATTATTATATACATGAATGGAATAGTATAATTACGTTTATTTTAAACAGAATATTCATTTTAAAATTCCATTTTAAAATAAAAGGGTACCAAGCAATATTGACTATCAATTATGAATTAGGAATAATAAAAGACATGATAAATGCATAATCACATTTCCTATTATGGAACAGGAAAGATTGTGATTTTGATAAAAATAAAAAAGATATCAATCTTGTTTCCTGATATAGGATAATGAGAATGTGATCTATGTGATATCATCTAAACGTGTGTATGTGTGTGTGTGTGTATCTCGTTTTTATTAGAAATAATTGGTGATCGAGTTTTAAAATGATTTTCTTTTCTAATTTTCCTTTCCAATTATGGTCCAAAGGGCAAACATACCCATCAATATAGTATAGAAAGAAAATATAGGTCGTATTCCTTAGGGAACTTAGAGATTACTTCTACTTACCGCACTTTTTTTTATTACTAGTCTAAAAAAATTAGAGAATTCAATCAATTAATTTTGTCTAAAACTATAGCTAAATTAGAAGGATTCACAACACATTTGCAAAAATTAAGATTAATCCAATCACAAAGTGCTTAGATCTTGTTTCACACATTAGGTTTTATCATGTAATTCGATAAAATCTCGATAAATTTTGTATCAATTTCTTGAACTGCGAATTCTCAAAGATATGATAAGTCTTTCTCAACATCATCAACTCCTAACCCTAAGTTTATCAATTGGAATCCCTTCCTAATCAACTTAGAGTTGCATTAAGAACCATAATTCATTAGATTAATTAATCAATTGCAGAAGGATTTCACTACTCTATCTCTAAAGTTTCATCATCAGTACCTTAAATTTATTAATTAAAATGATTTCTCAATCAATTTTAATGAAGTCATTTATCATACATTATACAAATTTAAGATTTAATTAGCTTAACTATTGAATTCAAGAAATCGATACTAATTCAATTAAAGCGCAATAGAGTTATATGATTTAAACTTGAGGATCCACAAGATTAAGCTAATTTAATTACACCTCCATATATCTAGCAAGGTAATTCAAATCAACAATTTAGAGAAGTAAATAAAGACGACGATGATAAGATAAAGGCCTTTTAAACCATTATCCTTTGTAATTAGGAGTCACTTAGGTCCAATGAATAATATCCTTGAAGATCAACTGTGAATTCCAAAAGTAAAAGACAAAATGGGCAAAATTCTCTCTAAAATTCATTGTATTTTTCACTTAATGGTATTCTCTATATGTCTATCTCTATCTATCTCTTTATATGGCTTTGTGAAAAAATAAGTATTTATAGTACAAAGGACATTGACATGGCAAAAAGACATAAAAATAATGAAATCCATGTCAGATGGGTGAGACATACCTGACTACGATGTTGTGCCTCCTCACTTAAGTAGAGTTCTTTCTTCACATAGTCGTACCTATGAACGTGGCCTCAACTATAATTGATCTTCATAATTAGCTACGTCCATGTTGATAATAGCATGATCAACTATGCAAGATCTTTAAATAGCATGTTGCTGTCCATACAACTGCATCTAACAAGGTGTCTTAAACTGTGAATAAGATCATCTTATAAAGCACACCTGCATCTTGAACCGTGTAATATCCTAGAGTAAATCACTTAAATTCAAGATGCACGCCTCCTCATGGCTACCTCTATGGATGTGACATTGTTTGTGCCTTCATTTTCTTTAGACATGATTGTGCCATGGACTGCAAAATCGTTTATGAACAAACCTTCTTTAATTTCTCCTTAGGTATGACCGCGTCTGCTCCTAGTCTCCTTGTTTTGAAAATTTTTATTGATCCTTTGCTATTTCTTTGTAAGTTCAAGTTCATTCACCTAAGATCAACAAATAACAACATTAAGTACCAAGTTTGTAGGATTATTGATAAAATATATGCAAATTGAGATCAAATAATCCTTGAATGAATAGAGTAATTTAATCCTGTCAAGACACTATCTCTCTATCCTTCTTGTTCAAGACATGAAAATTGAGAGAAAAGCCCTAAAAGGGCTGTTTTAAATTGGCAGTGCTATCATATTGGGGTTTGTGTTTGGAAAGGAATTTGTTTGTGTGGACGCTAGTACAAAGTGTTGGTGAAAGAGCAGCACTTAAATTCGACATGGCCTAGTAGATTGCATAGAGATCTACATTGCAAAATTCCAAAATCATGTCTTTGAATTTGCAAAAGAATTAAGAAAGGTTGGATCTTTAACCCTCTTTTCTCGATTTTATTGAAACGTATGGATCTTGGTGGGATTTCTTGAAGTGTTTTATTTAGCTGTGAATCTTTTAATAACATATTGATCTCTAGAAATCCCAATAGTATACCATATGACATAAGCAAAAATCCTCTCTTAGAATTTTGCTTATTGAATAGGTTGAATACCTTATTGGTGTGCGTGCTTTGACTTAGCCCAAGCAGCCTTCTAAGCTTATCTTGGTACATCTTAATTCCTAGGAAGTTAATCACTAGGGTGGCTATGAATTAATAATAATTAATCCTAAAGAAATCCCCAAGACTGAGACAAGAATTAGGGTTTATTGTAGCTTCACTTAACTTTTCACTAAAGTAAGCAATTGAGCATCTCTATTGCCTAAAAAATGCTCCTATCCCTATCCTAGATGCATCACACTTCAATTTAAATGTCTTCTCAAAGTCAAGTAGTTCTAATACAGGAGCATTAGTCAGCTTGGCTTTTATATCCTTGAAGCTCATTTATGCTTTGTCATTCCATACAAAAGGAAAAAGTTCTTCTTTGTAAGTTTAGTAAGAGGACTAACAATACGACTTAATTTTTTGACGAATTGTAAACAGAACAAAAGCTAGTCCATGAAAACTGTAAACATCTACAACAGATTTAGGTATGGGATAATCAATAATGGTTTTGATTTTCTCATTATCTACCAAGATCCTGCTCTAAAAACCACAAAACCTTAGAGTATCTCCTTTGGCTTATAGAAAGAACATTTCTTAAGGTTACCATATAGTTTCTCGTATCTTAACACTTCAAATACAACTCATAGATGACATACATGATTGTACAAATCTCTACTATACACCAAAATATCATCAAAATACACCACTGCAAATTTACCCAAGAACTCTTGCAAGACATGATTCATAAGGTGCATAAAAGTACTAGGAGCATTGGTTAGCCCAAAAGGCATCACCAACCATTCATACAATCCATGTCTCATCTTGAAAGCAATCTTTTTCTCATCTCTTGCTCTCATTGTAGTATTGATTATTGCCATTTTTGAGATCAGCCTTGAAAAATATATGAGTACCATTCAATTCAGTTAACATATCATCAAGATGTGGTATAGGATACCGGTATATGATACCGGTATATGATAGTAATTTTATTAATAGCTTTACTATCAGTACACATTCTCCATGATTTATCTTTATTTGGCATTAAGAGGGCTGGACATGGACTAATACTTTACCCCTTCTAAGAAGTCATCAACCTATCTCTTTAACTCTTTTGCCTCTTCAAGATTCATCCTATTAGACAAAGGATTAAGCGACATAGCCCCAGATTGAAGATCAATATCATGCTCTATTCCCCTAATAGGTTGTAATCCCTTAAGGAGCTCTTATGGGAATACATTAGCAAACTTCTCCAACAAGTGTTCTATTGTCTCTAGTACTCCCTTAACATGCAAAACATATAACAATCATTTCTCTTGGATTTCTTGATCAATGTCTACTATTGAAATCATAATGGATTTCTTCTTTATCACATTATTCATCTATAATTGTGCTTTCCTCACCTTTGATGGGGTCATTGGGGTTCAAAATTATTTTCTTACCATCTTTTAGAAATGCATACATGTTCCTATAGCCATCATGTAGCACTTTTCGATCGAACAGCCATGGTCGTCCTAATAAAATATAGGAGGCATGCATGGGCAACACATCACAAATAACTTCATCTTTGCAGTTGTCGCCAATACTGAAAGGCACTTTCACTTTTGATTCACTCGTAAATTACCGTGCTTGTTAAGCTAATGCAACTTTATACAGTTTTGGATGTGGTGTGGTAGATAGCTTTAACTTATCTACTAAGGGAGTAGTAGCTACGTTGTGCAACTCCCTCCATCAATGATGAGCGCACATACATTTCCCTTTATCCTACAGGGCATATGGAACAAATTTTCCCTTTGTTTGTCTTCATCTGATTGTGAGATATTTAAGGCTCATCTCAACCATTAATGCTCATGTATTGATCTCCTCCCTACTCTTCACAAACCTTGGCATCTACTTCACCATAGTATGTATCTAGAGCCGTTGACAAATCATCTGACACACCAAAATCATCACCTTTATCCACACTAACAACTTCTTCTTTGATATTCATCATCGCCCTCTAATAAGGGCGTTGAGAAGTAATGTGTCTAAAGCCTAGGCAATTGAAGTATTTAACCGTGTGTGACTTCTTACCTAATGCACCTGCTCTATTAGAATTACCTTTGCCCACATTAGTAACATGCTTACCCTTGTTGTTAACACTTTTCTCATTCCTCACAAAATTACTAGACTCTCATTTATCGATAAACTTATTAAAAGTCCCCTTATCAAACTTTTTGTTGTCTAAAATAAGATTTTTAGAAGGAGAATACTTGTTATGAGATGACTTGTAAGGGTAATTCAATCTTTGACTCTTTACATGGAGGGCCAATTGGATAGCCTCTTTAAGCATATTGTATCTCTGGGGTTCTACAACATAAGCAAATTCATATTTTAACCCTTTGACAAACCTTGCTACTGTTTGCTTGTGTAGTTCAGTAGTACCATTCCTAATCATCAGTGATTTAAACTCCTACGAATATTTGTCTACGCATTTTCTTCCTTGCCTCAAGGGTTGGAGGCGCATAAAGTTAATTCTACTTATATACACATTTTTAGGAAATACTTTATAAGATAGGCTTGTTAATGTAAGAATAAGCTTAAGATTTATTTCACCAAGTCCTTATAATGTGATTTCTTAACAAACTCAACGAGTTATTTGTTGGGCATACTTGTATTATTGACTTCACTAAGGTAAGTTAATACCTTTCTTAAGTGTTAAAGAACTATAAATCTAGATTATACCACTTGAATCTCTTCACAATCTATTAGCAACATAGACCCATGTAAAGATTAAGAATCCTTTAATTAAAACCCATTTTAATGAATATAAATCAAGTGACAAAAAGCTTCACTACCCTTATCTCTAGGTGGTTATGAGCAACTTCATTAGCATCCTGCAAACCCCTAATTTTTAGGGTAATATCAAGTTCAAACCCTAAACCAGAAAGTCAACCGGAAACCTTAAGTCAACAAATTCTCAAGAAACCCTAGCAGTTTAGATCCGGCAATCTCACGTTCCTAAATCAAGAAGTCAAAATACGAGCGAAGAGTGTAGTTTGGTTCGTAATAATATTAGGGTGCTTAAAAAGATCATATTAGCTAATTTTCGACCTATTTCGAATCTGATCGGATACAGACTTTGAAAAATGTGTCCCGGGGCTCGAGATATTAAATATATGTTATTAATACCGTTAGACTCGTAATTTTATAAAATTTCCAAATATATCAGTTATATAATTTTTCGAGTTATAAAAATTACAGTTATAACCTTTTTATCGTATTTTCTTTACTATCGGTACTTCAATTGTCTAATCTACGATTCATAAGTACAACCACCCATACTCTACTTTTTATATCCTTACAACCTATTCTCACAATATTTCATCATTTCCTTACAATTTACCTTTCCAATACAACTTTTATTACTTAAATTACTTATTTAAATTTTAAAGCTTACTCAACACACATCTCTCTCTCTTCCTCTTGATGGAGCCGGCGCCCCTCCCTCTTTCCTCTCTCAATTTGTTTTATTTATTTTCTTTTATTACACAAATCCTAATCTACTTTTCTATATATACCCCTTTATACCAACTTCATTTCACTTTTCCACTTTTCATCTAAACAAACTCTAGCAAAATTTTTTCTTCTCTCTTCCTCTTCTCTTTGCAAAACCGTGACCTCCCCCATACACACACGTTCCATATTTTCTTCAAATTTTTTACTCCACATATCTAATAGGTAATAGATTTACACTTCATTATCTTAAAAACATGTAATGACAAGATCATTCATGTGTGATTCCACTCAAAAATCCCCATGAGCTTTAAGCTAGGGATGTGGAAAAACTTGAACATGAGATCTTTGCCATCACAATATAGTAGATCTTGTTATTTAAGATTATTTTGCTATTACTTTGTTATATTGTTAAGCTATGTTGTTATTATTAATGTTTTGTGCATGTATTTATCATCTAGTCATATCCACATAATGATCATAGTGTTTATGCATTTATGACTAGTGTAGTAAACTAGATCTAGTGGTTTTGAGTTAATAAATGCCTTAGGTTTTTGTTTTATGCACACACATAACTTGTAATAGTATGATAATAGTAGGAAAATGTTAGAAAGCTTAAGATCTATTTTAGTTTTAACAAAAATGGATTTTTGAAATTCGGGTCTAAAAAGAGCCATATTTAAAAAAGCTATTTTTCAACTTTAAAATGTGTATTTTACATTAAAAATGAAGGGCTTAGGAAATAGATATCATAAATGAGTGATCTTGATGAGAAAAGCTTAGATCTACTAAGGAATATTTCCAAAACAAGGAAAAGTTTACAAAAGTTATGTTTCAATCTCAATAAAAAGTTTTAAATTCGTAATAAGAGAAGCTTGAAGTATAAACACCTATTTTTTAACCCCAAAACAAGATTTTTATTAAAGAAATGGAAGCCTTAAGGAGTAGGTTTGATTAGGGAATAGTTTCTGAAAGATTAAATAAGTTTTACAAAGGAAACAATCTCAAATGAAACTTTCAAAATTCGGATTTGAAAATGACCAATATTTAAACACCTATTTCCAAATGCCAAAATGATAATTTTTATGAAAAAAATGGAAGTCCTAGGGAATACATGTAATAAAGACCTAGTTTTGATAAGGATAAGTGAAATTTATTAAAGTATATTCCTAAAACAAAGAAAGTTTTCCAAAGATGGATTAAACAATGTTTTCATTCCTTAAAAATCTTGTAAAATTCGTATCTAGGTAAACCCTCTATGTAAACACTTATTTTCCAACTCCAAAACAAAGAATTCCATTAACGTAAAGAAGGTGATAGACATATAGGTCATTAGGGAAAAGTTTTGGTAAGAACAAGTGTGATTTTGCAAGAAATAAAACTAGTTTTCTTAAGTTTTGAAATTTCAAAAGTTTTGCAAAGTAAAAGTTTTCTAAAAGAATTTTTGATATCATATCACTAAGAATATACATATAGATAGTTCATTTCATGATATTTATGATAATAACTTATCGGTTTTGCATGTACACATAATGCACTTGGTAGAAACAAAATTAGGAAAATAGTGTTTTATACATCCTATCAAGCATTATCTAAGTACATGAGGAAATAACTTTACCAACACCCATGAATCATGCATGATATTGAGTTATATATGTATATAATAGAGTCTTACAAGATATAATGATAGCTAAGTATTTATCAAAGCTGTAGTATGATGCTTGGTTTGAAATTAGGAGTTGAATTGTGGAATGGGAAATTCGTATAGTATTATGTACCCTACTTTTCATGGACCAAGTGACCTTGTTTGTTGGAAATAACTCTAGAAATAGATAGCTCTCGTCGAATAGGTAGAAATCAGTATATAATATGCAAAATTTCGAGTTAAAATGATCAAGTTATGACCGTCTTAAGTTAGAATTTCCTCTTAGACGAATTTTGATGAACTTGTTATAATAAAATTTATAAGTTCATTCAAACTTCATAGAAATACTCATTAGAGTTATTTCTTTTGATTAGGAGACTTGGGAGACAGACTAGACCTTCCCGAGGACTATTACGATTAAGTGGATTTTTGTGCTGTGGCAAAGTAAGTTCATTATCTTTAAATTATATGCTTATGATTGTACTTGTAACGTTATTGGCATTAGAATTAGGGCAAGATAAAAATTTGATTGTGTGTATGTGAGTTCTACTTCGGTGAATCGATGATTAGAATATCGAAATGAGCTTGTTGTAAATATTTGTATGATTTAATATAGAATTAAAGTGTCTGCAATATTTATGATCACCCATAAATTGTTAATTAATATGCCATGATCTTATAATCAAATTGACCATACATACCATATGTGAGTCACATTGCATAGGTTATTATACCTTTATGGGAAGAAGGCATAATAGCTGGGTAACAAGGGGCCTGTAAACTAGAATGTTGGCATAATGTCTGGAATTGAAAATGTGTGTGGGTGGGCACATGTATCAACCACAATATAAATGAGAAAAATTAAAATCTATGGTCGAATGGGCCTGAAACACCTAACCCCGAATGGAGGGCGCAAATCCATTCAATATAAGATTTTTGGAAAGTCTTATGTGTTGTATGCTCAAGTGCTTGTGTATTTCATATGGTTGTTAATATAACTTGCCTGATATATATATTGTTTGTTGAGTATTTAATTTTGAAAGTGAAACTTACTAAGCTCGTAACTTTATACCCCTATAGTTTCCTGTTGCAGTATGAATATTTATGGCTATCTCCAAATAACCACTTTCCTCAAGTACAGCTTTGGACCTTAAGGAGCTTTTTGAAGAAGTCGGGACCTAGATGTAGGCATAGACTTCTAGTTAAACCTCCTAAATCTATATATATAATAGTTGATGTAAGAGATTTTTGTGGACCTAAGGACTCTTAATATTTTGACGGGGATATACCCCTTAGATCATGTAATAGATTTATCTTGTTATAACTGTTATGATTTATATTCTTATTGCTATGTATGTCTCCTTAAGCTATTCTAATTCAAGTATGGTTCTCTATATGTTGAAAGTGAGCCTTACAATCGGTGTTTAAACACATGGAATGATAAGGTTATCATACTTGAGTTTAGATATCGAGTGTGGCGTACTATCGCGTTAGGGTACCCTTTGGGGCGTGACATATCCTATATCAATTCAAAAGAACGATTTCTCAATCCATTAAGTTGAAATCAAACATGAATCTATATGATGCACACACATAAGCTCGCGAATTAAAGTTCAAGCTACTAATTATAAGTACCCAAACAATATTTAATTATAACACATTGAAATCACATGAATCATGTCTCAGATTCGTAAGTATAAAGATAAACTATTATTTCTCTATGGACATGAACATTAAACACAAATTCAAGAGAAAATGTATAAACAAAGAAAAATCAACTATTAAGCACAAAATCTTGCAAAAACAAACATCCGGTTAAATTAGATTTACCTAGGAAATAAGAATTCCTAGCAAGAGAGCACTTTCTCTCAGAAATTCTCTCTCTACTAGTCACACCTATTCTATTTTAAAAATTTGTTATAATATGGTACAATACTGTTACAACGTCTATGCACATTTATTTATGTATATCACACACGAAATCGTGATGTTTTATTTATTGATGTAGTAGATTCTTTTTAACAAACTTGTATGAATTGTCGCACGAGTGAAAAGGTAACTTTTCAAGGGTCAAGTCGTAGCTTCAAAAGTTAGCCATGGTAGAAGCTGTGTTCAAATGATGTGAAGTGCGATTTGTCTTAGCTTGTATAGCAGTGAAGAACCGTGGGCACAACTTTGAGCACTGTTTGGAGTTTTTTCTTACATTCTTGCCCTCAATTTCACTCCTTAGAGGCATGGTTGAATTTTATCTTCAAAAACCTTTGTTGTTTTCATTTGATTCTCGGCACCTGGAAAACTTTGTTGGTCATGTGGTTATTATCAAGCTAGTCGACACGAAGTTGTTTGCAAAAATTCATAAAATCGATAATACATTCTATTCAACTTCGATCGTAACTATCAACGTATGCAAGGGCACCTACCAAAGTAATATATATAATTTTAGGTTATATTCCTTATGGTCGTTGCTATTTACCTTACTCACTTCTGATCTATTACCTCCAAAAAAAAAAAAAAAAAAAAAGAAGCAAAGCATGATAAAAGAAAATTACAAACTAAGCTAAAGTTAATTCTACTTATATGCACGATTTTAAGGCGAACTTTATAAGATAGATTTGTTAATGCAAGAATAAGCTTAGGATTTATTTCAACAAGTTCTTGTCCTATGATTTCTTAACAATCTGAAT
Source organism: Combretum micranthum (assembly GCA_024138025.1). Lineage (NCBI taxonomy): Eukaryota > Viridiplantae > Streptophyta > Magnoliopsida > Myrtales > Combretaceae > Combretum > Combretum micranthum. The sequence continues at coordinate 560,043 of JAMXBD010000820.1, read as the reverse complement.
AGGTTATTTGCAGGGTATACTTGCACTATCGGTCTCACTAAGGTAAGTTAATGCCTCTTTCCAGCATCAAGAACTCTAAATCTAGATTAGACCACTTAAATCTCTTCACAATCTATCAACAACATAGACCCTCGTAAAGATTAAGAATCCTTTACTTAAAACCTATTTTAATGAATTTAAAGTCAAGTGATGGAAAGCTTCACTTGATTTTACCCACCAAGAGATAGGGTAATTAAGTTTTTTGTCACTTGATTTTAAATTCAATAAAATGGTTATTAATCAAAGTATTCTTAATCTTTATGCGGGTCCATGTTACTGATAGCTATGAAGAGATTCTAGTCTAATTTAGATTTAGAGTTCTTAGCGCTCGAGAGAGGCATTAACTTACCTTAGTGAGACCAATAGATTCATGTCTTAGATTCAATTTAAATTCGTAAGATTTCTTAATAACTCAATGAAGGCATATGTATCAGCTCATCCCTTGAATCTCTTCCCTTATCTATGCTTTCAATCTTTGTTCATTTCTTTTTCTTTATTTGATATATCTTAGTTGATAGAGGAGATGAATTGTTTCTCTTCTGAGGGACCAAGACACACCCATATGAACTAGTTTTGAGTTGTTTCTTTTGGGATTGTGCGTTTGAAGGTGTCTTTGGTGCTACTTCTGTAAAACAAACACAGCTAACATAAGTTTCTTTTTCAAACATAGAATTCAAGAACAAAACATGCCCTAATTTCATTTAAAACATAAACTGGGTCTACGTATACTGAATCACAATCTTAGGGCAAACTTATTCTCATTATTCTTCAAATAAATCAACTTATTTCTAGGTAAAATTTCACTTTCCAAAACTTTTATTATTATCAACTTATAAGGAATCGGTTCTTTAAAAAACCCTAAATAGTTAAGATTACTCTACATTCTCGTGAAAGTTTAAAAGTCATGATAGGGTTTCAAAAATTACTTTGAGTGAATCCTTAAAATTTTCAATAGATTATGATAATAATCATATAGTTCAACTTATTCTAATAATTAAGACAACTATTTAACATCAGTGAAATCGGATTATCAAAACTTCCTGAATTTTGAAACCTTAAAACTAAGGAGATTAAACAAGTATACACACAAAAATAAACTAGAAAAATAAGATTGGAGTAAAGAAATATTCTTACCTTATCATTTTGGTGGCAAGAATGCTGGAAAGAAATGATTTTTATCAAGTTTTGAAATAGGGCATTTTGAAGGTTTTAGTTTGAGTTTATCATTCGCTAAACTTTGAATAAAATGTAATTGAGAGGGAACAACAGGACCCAGGGTTTATATATTATTCATATCACGAGTATAATCGTGGGTACGGTTTTGAACATGATTTTATTTTATTTAAAAAGAACTAAAAGAATAAAAGAATAAAAGAATAGAGGCCTCAAATTGGCCTTTACTTAACTTGCAAATAGAATGTTAGAAAACAACAAAGAATTGTAACCTTTAATTAAAACATGGTTTAAGCTGTAAAGAATAATAAAAGTCAGTATAAAACAACTGCAGTCATAATCACAGGCTCAAACACAATTGAGAATGTGACCAAAATTTTGTTCCCTTTCTTTAACTATGGGTTAGCTCAAAGCTAAAATTCTCAAAGGGATTTCTTTCCTACAAAAACACTTCAAGACACATATTAAAGTGCGAGTTAAACTTAGATGTGATTGCATCCCTATTATCCATACTTCAACAAAATTTCAATTGAAACTAAAACTTAAACTTCATTTGAGACTTGAAAAACATCATCAATATTTACATTCTTTGTAACATACAGATTGAATGGACAATCATGAGATGATATAAGATAAAGGAAGGTCAAAAGATGAGTTAAGTGAGTTTAATTTGTGTTTGGATTTATATTTGTTGAAAATGCGCATGTCTGCAATTTTTTGCAGATTCAACGCCGCCTTCTGAAAGGAGTACGCCGCCGGCATATAGACCAGCGTAGGATGTCCATAGTGACAAATTTTCTTACAATGGAGTCGAACGCTGGAGAGTGTGTGTGTGATTGTTAGCGTTGATTTGGAATAAAAGCGTTATTATCTAATGCCAGAGTCAAACGCCGCCAGCGTTGCCTTGGGTTTTGCCGGCGTATGATGTTCTGAACAACATGAAGGATTTTCGTTGCACATCAAACGCCGCCTCTAGGGATCCTACACCGCCGGCGTAGGGATTTAATTTGCCGACGTATGAATGAAATTCTATAAATATGCAGCACGAACAATGGTTTTTGACAGATGTTTCTCCTTTGTTTTATTTCTTCCTTTGAGCATGTAAGGTCTGTTCTTGATATCCAAGTGTTAAGGCTTCATCTTAAGGCGAGTTTGATTAAAGGTGAGTGATACTAATCCATCTACAACATGTTTTTCTCGGATTTATGTAAGATCTTTTAGGGTTTTGTTGTGTTCTTGAAGGAAAACATGAGAAAGACTAAGATCTCGGGTTTAATCTATTTTGGTTGGATAAGGAGTGAGTTTTGTGGTCTGATCAAGTAAGTATAATGTTCTCCTATGTGTTCCATTCGAATTTCATGCATGTTCCTTAGAGTTTGGTTCGATTTTTGCATGAAGGTTCTTGTGAGGAAACCCTAGCATGTGTTGAGATCCATGATTGATGAATGTAAGTCGGGTTTTAGCAATTCAAATCCATAAGTCTATCTCGTCTATGATGGATTCTAACAAAATACGAGTTAAACAATCCTTATATGTTCTTTATGTCATGCAAAATTAGGGTTTTGGTGAAATATTTGGTGTTTGTGGAGTTTTGTATGGTTCATTGTTATTCTTGAGAATATTTGTGGAGTTTGATTCGAGTAGACGATGCAGATAGCGGATATTTCTTGTCAGGTTAAGGTTTTTGGAGAATTCATGTCTGTTAGGATATATTGATAATGTGTTTATATCTGTTGATTAGTATATATATATTGTACAGGATATTTGGAGTTTGTGGAATTTTGTTGGTATTGATATAGGAGTTTGTGGAGTTTGGGTTATCTTTGTTGTTGTTGATATCGGATTTGAGGATTTAAATTGTATTCCTGAAATTGAGAAAGGTACGACTAATCCCTGCTTGTTGTTTTTACTTGTAAGTTTAGTATTGATTGACTGGTTGTAGGAACATAATTTCATAATAAACCTAATTATATTCAGCTTAATAATTGTTGTTTAGTTGTGCTTGGCTTTGGCCAGTAAAGACCTGGCAGACAGTGATACTGGTGAGGCATCCTGATGATCTTGATATGAGGTTGTCCCGAGTGGACTCGTGCCTTGATATGATTTTGGTAGAATTAGGTGTTTTGAATTCGCGGTGTTTGGGGAGTACCCACTCATCCATATATGTATATAATTATTATTTTCAAAGAGTTGTTTGATTTTCAAGGGGTCTGAGTAACTCCGAGTTCAGGATTAGAGTGTACCTAATACTGGACTGTGTTGTTTTGTTAGCTTAAGAAAGATAATAATATAGCTATTTGCATTAGCTTAAGTTGCACGAATTACCTGTCTGTTGTATGTGCATATGCATTTGTTTTTGAATTGGAGTTTTCATACCGGGAGTCGCCGCTCATTCTTTTAAATTTTAGGTACAAGTGAAGAGATATAGTATATGATCTTTTTGGATATAAGTTTTTCTTTGATCACGGGGATGGCGACAGTGGACCCAACTACCCAGCCGAGAGCTACGCTTCAGATATCAGGATTTCTAAAGAAAAGACACTTAGTTCCTTTGAAGTTGTAGTTGGATTGAATGTTTAGGTTGGTTTCAATGAAAGGATTTTGATGTAAACAGTTTTAGTTTCTGTTGGATTTGTTGGCTGTGTTATGCCGACTTAGATTTTATGTTTGAACCAAGAGTTTATGTTTTATAAAGTATATGTTTTTAGTTTAAACAGGTTTCGTATCCAATGAGATACCTTATGTGTGTTTACAAGTGATTAATGTATTATCGTAGATATTAGAGCCTTTGCGTATCCTATATAAGAGAGGACACGTGGCGAGTTGTAATGCTTTTAGGTTAGGCGTTACATTCTTCGATCAAACATCCATAGGAAAACCTATTCCAAAGTCTTACAAAACATCATTAACATCAAAAGCTTAAACATCTTGTCCTATAACTATCAAGCATTCATCAATTAAGCCTTCTAAAATTCTCAAAACGTTCAAAAGTCTTAAAACTTACTTACAAAACTTAGAATAAGACTACAAAAAACAAAAATGTAAGATTTTCTTAAAATTTATTTCTTGGCTAGGTCCTTTGCGTTGGTTTTAGTGTTTGCTATTAGTGTCCCTAGTTGCCTATCAGAAAGGAGCTTAGAGATTTATCTCAATTATGTCTTTAGGTTGTGAATGGTAGCTAAATGGTTCCTTAAAGTGGTATTAATTCCCTGCTACCTACTCTTATAGGCTTTAATAAACTAGGGAATTAACTCCTCCAATGAAACTTGCTTTCCTTGAGAAACATTCAACCCTTTCCCTCGTTGCTTTTGGAAATTGGGTGGAGGAAAAGTCAAGTTTTGGAAATTGTTATTATTGTTCCACCGAAAATTTGGGTGATTCGTCCATCTTGGGTTATAGGCATTGCTATAAGGGTCATTCTTGGGATTATTGAAATTCCTTACATTCTCCACATTTTTAGTTAATTGATAGGCACCTTGTAACCAATTTTCATCCACCTATTCACATGTCTAACTCCCATGGTCAATCCATCAATCTTCTCAAGCAATGCCTCTACCTTAGAAGTGAAAGATGTCACTGCATCAAGCTCAAAAATAATTCTAGGCCTCTCTTTCTTAACCCTACCGGATGGCCATTGATAATGGTTATTAGATATATCTTCAAACAACTGTAAACACCTCCTCAATTGTTTAGAATACCTCTTGCTGCTACATTTATCAATTGTCTAGTGCTATAATTCGGTCCATTTGTAAAATGTTTGCATTTGGGTCCACTCTAGCAAACCATGGTGTGGGTGCTTCACTATCAATCCTTCTACTTCTCAAAAGCTTTATAGAGAGCTTTAGATTCTAACTAGTAGAAAGAGCTATGTCAGCTCTCAATTTGGCTGTCTTAGAGGGTGGGAAATACTTCCTCATGAAATCTTTAGCCATTTGTTGCCAAGTTGTTATGGGTTGTCTAGACAGACTATTGAGCCACTTTTAGCATTACAATTAACAGAAAAAGGGCATAGTCTCAGATGAATATCATCATTAGAGGCTCCATCAATTGTGAAGGTGTCATAGATTTCTAAGAATTGTTGGAGTTAGGTATTAGGGTCTTCATCCCGCAGTCTATCAAACTGCACATACTGTTGGACCATTTGAATGACATTAGACTTAATTTAAAAATCATTAGCCACTACCCTAAGTCTTGCTATGCTTGTGTTCACTCCATCTAAGTTCAACCCGTAGAAGTCAAACATGGTCCTAGGTGGATTTTGCCTAACAAGGTCATTGTTATCCAGATTTTCCTCATTCGGCTCTGGAACACCATCTCCAAGATTTAATTGATCATTTCTATGAGCTATATCTTCCTCTTTAAAAATTCTCTTCTCCTCCATAGCTACTCTTTTGAACAATCTTCCTATGCGCTAGGGCTCTAGATTAAAGCAAAACAAATTTGTTAAGTGACTCTTGGTCATAATCCTACACAATTTTATTTCAAGCCAAAAGTTAGTCTATAACAAACAAACCTAAATTACAATAGAACATTGAACAACAAACAAAACTATGTGACAAACAATAGATCTTACAACAAAAAAAAAAAAAAAAAACAAATTATAGAGAAACTAAGACTAAAACAATATACAAAGAAATTATTGACAACAACTTTACAAGATTTATTAAACTTCATGACTATTTAGGAAAATGTACAAACATATATAGGGCTATTTACAAAAACAAGATAAAAGCTATTTACAGTGTAAAATATATACAAATACTCACATATTTACAAAAGAACAAAAATACAGGGTTAGTGCTATTCACAAAAGAAATATTTACAGAAAAACAAATAGAACAATACTAAAACATGATATTTACAAAAAGGAAAAAAATATATGCAAAGGATAAACTATATACAAAATAGATATTTACAATTATTCACAAAGTAAAACAAAAATAAAAATAGAAACTATTCACACTATTCACAGAGTTAGCGATCAAACTAATAGATTTAAAGTTTTTACGTATTGCTTCATTGAGCTTCAAATATATGAATTCAATAGCGATCCTTGGCAATGACACCAGAAAAATTTGGTTGGTTGTGTGGGTATTATCAATCCAATGGACAAATTTGTTTTCAAAAATTCATAAAAATGCTTATACATTATGTTTAACTTCGACTGGAACTACCAACAAAGGCAAGCACACTTACCGAAATAACATAGAAAATATTAGGTTGTATTCGTTGGCGATCATTGACATCTACCTTACTTTTAATCTATTATTTAGCCAAAGAAAAATTTAGTAAATCATGATCAAAGAAAATTACAAACTAAGTTGAAGTTAATTCTACCTATATACACGTTTTCAAGGCAAATTTATAAGATAGGTTTGTTAATGCAAGAATAGGTCATGTAATTTCTTAACAAACTCAATGAGTTATTTATTGGGTATACTTATACTGTCGATCTCACTAGGGTAAGTTAATACTTCTCTTGAGTGTCAATAGCTCTAGATTTAGATTAGACAACCATAATTTCTTCACAAGTTACCAACTTACACCCGCATAAAGATTAAATTTAAAATTGAGTGACAGAAAGCTTCATTACTAGTTGAGCAACTTCATTAGCATCTAGATATATTTAAAAGAATGATTTCTAATCTATCTAGTTAAAATCAGATATGAATCTATATGGTGTATACACATAAACTCACGAATTAAAGTTCAATCTACTAATCAATAGTACCCAAATGCTATTCAATTAAAACATGCTGAAATCACATGAATCAGGTCTTGGATTCACAAACCCTAAGATAAAACGATTATTTCTCCATGGATATGAACATTAAACACAAATTTAGGAGAAACAATATATAAACAGAGGCAAATATCAACTATTAAGTACAAAATCTTATAAAACAAAAGTCAAATTAATTGGATTTACCTAGAAAACATGAATTTGTAGCAAAAGAGCATTCTCACTAGCAATTCTCTCTCTACTATTCACACCTATTTTATGTTAGAAATTTGTTACAATATGGTACATATTGTTACAACGTTTGTGCATGTTTATTTATATGCATGAAGCACATAAATTGTGATGATTTTATTTATGGGATAGGGTGATTTTTCGCGAGTAGGGTTGCAGCCTCGAAAGTTAGTTATAGTAGAAGTTATGTTCAAATGATGTGAAACATGGTTTGCCTCAGCTTATATCGTGGTTAAGATTCGCGATGTGCGATTTTAGGCATGGTCTAGAGTTTTGTCTTGCATTTTCACTATGGATTTGATTCTTTGGAGGCATAGTTGAATTCTATCTTCAAAAACCTTTGTTGTTTTGCTTCGATTCTTACTCAAATCACTTTATTCTTTCTTTTAATGATCTTAGAAGCTGAAAAAAATAATTAAACAATAATAGCACAAATTTATAAGAATTTATCTAATAAAGGATCAAATCAAGCATAAATTTTTATGAATTGAATGGAGTATAAATTGCTTATCAGTAGGCAAGGATAGGTGATGATTGTGAAAGGAAGCGCTCCTGTGGTGATTCTTGAAGGGGCTTGTGTCAACCAGACTAAGTTGGAAGTGCCAAATAATATGGTCTTATTGGTTACATTTAAAATTTGTTGAAAAGTGGTCCTTTGAGAGGAACAGTAGTGGTAGATCTTCTTAATGGTGATTGGTGATGGTCAAAATCATCCTGAAGTCAACATTAAACTATCAATAGAAAACTTTTCTTGCTAGAGATCTTTCTATGGTGATGTATTCCTTCAAATTCATCCGTAGAGGAAGGAATTTGAAGAAAAAATTCTTCAAATCCTCAACTTGAATAACATTATTAACATTGAATATGAGTGATCTTTGACTGTTCCTATGTGCTATGGATTCCTTGAATGAGTTTTTAGGTTGTCTATTTATACAGTGATGACCATGATTTTAAATGGAAATGGATTAATGCAGCAAAAAATTTGTTCTTTCTTCATAAATGGGTCAATATTGTTTTAATGCTTTCATTGAGGAATTTAACTATGATTATGATATGTAAAGTGAAATTACTAGTCAAAACATGTTCTTGGCATGCTTAATGCTCAAATTACACTCTTTTACCTCTTTAAAACACCATGGCTCAAGCTTGATATAATGAGTTTTGACTGGTTCATCTTTAATATTTAATGCAATTTTTGAACCAAATCATAAGGAGGAAGATAGAGTTGATTTAGTCAACTGGATTATTGTGCATCTTGGCAAGATCGAACATTAGACCTTGTTGCACTAATGCTCCTTACTATTAAGCTAATGCTTGATCATTGTTATTTTCTAGTATCTAACATATAAATGCTTTAAAACAACATGGACTAATCAAATTCAAAATCAATAATGGATCAATAATTAATCTAGGCCAAAAAAGTTATAACAACATGTTTTTCCTTATAATAATAATAAGCAAAACCCATATCACATATGGAAACAAATATTTCAATTTGATGAAATTACAAGTTACAAGTTATGATAGTTGTTCTAGCTTTAAATTTTGAAAATTCATAAAATAATCATTTTAAATTGGATTGGAGCATGTTTGATGCTATAATATCATAAAATTGTGTATTATTTTATGAGAAAGAATGGAGCTAATTGAAAGAAAAATGATTTTTAGGGTTGGATTCATCTCGTTGCTTGACATGACCATAAAATAGACGATTTAACTTCAATTGGGACTCCACTCAGAACTCCTAAAATTATCTATTTTGGGAAATTAAAAATGAAATTGGATTAATCATATTAAGTCTAAAAAATTTCTTTCTATTCAGAGACTTGTATTTTATCAAATTATATATGTAATATAAATTTCTAATCACTATTTCAGATTGAGAAAAATTAATTGAACTACTCAATGAACACCATGACCTATTCTTTTATGTACTTTTTCATTTTTTTTCCTTTTTTTTTGGTTCTTTTCAATTTTTGTTTATATAATTTTCTTTTGGTCTTTTGGTTTGCTATAACTATGACTACCTAAGAAATTAAGATATAGAGGATAAAAATGAGATGTTTACAAATGCTACTTATTATTTGTTTTGGATTGATTGTAGTTTAAATTGATATATCTATGGTAATTGCTTGATCCCTATAAGATAACTAAGTGATGACTTGGTTAGTTTAATAAACTACCATGCATTGCATTTATATTACATATGATATCACTACATGATCACCTAACAAGTTGTTCGAAGGTGATTCACCGAGTTGGTACCTTGCTTTGACCTTTAGAAACTTTCTCAACAACTAAGGATGCTAACCTTTGAACAAGGCTAACAAATCAAAGGGTTTGATATTGGTTAAAGTTAGGTTGAGTTTATAGTCATGGTTATCCACTTAAAGGTGATGAGATTGTGTAAACTCTACTACATATGTGAAGATTGAATATTTGGGTTGTACTTATGCTTATTTGCCAATAGACAAGGTTAAATTATTGGAGTTATTGGCTCAAACTGCTTTCCTAAACTTCAGTCTTGGAGAGCACAAATCTAAGGCCATATGTGATTATTGGTTGGTCACATTGCAATGCATTTAAGTGTTTGATAATTTGCTTGACTATTGCTTATAACCATGACTTTTGGGGTCGGCTTATTGAGTTGTGGTTTACTCACTTCCTATTAGTTTCACCCTCCTTTCATAAGACTTATATTAGCATTATGTACTTTGAATCACACTCTATATTCTTGATTTTGGTTTTGCCAAAGTCTTCAAATTATTCTCCAGTCTCATCTTGTGGTAAGAGAAATTGATTCCTTGGAATCCTTGAGGGAATTGCCCTTTTGTTTTTCAATTAAAAAGTATATTATATATTCTTTCATACAAATATCATGTATAATCAAATAGGTCTACAAGTGATATGACTAACTTTGATCGAGTAAAAAGTGTAACTAAAATCTCGTGTACTTTGACATAAAATGGTTGTTGTTAATAGATGCATATGAGAGACAACAACTCGACTAATAAGAATGCATCTATTGAGCCCCACTTAGGGCCCTGATAGTATGTTTACATTACTAAATTTAAAAAACTCAATTTTACAATCTTTCATATTTCAAATCATTAAATGCTAATATAAAATTGGGTAACTTTTTTGCAAGTTTTCCATTAGAATTGTGTTGTAGATTTGATGTTAGTCATATATAATATGTAGTATGTTTTTTCGATAAATTCACATTGCATATTCAAATTTATACCTTTTACACGTTTTTTACATATTGGTATTTTCATCAATAATAGTTTCCACATCTGTATTTTATCTTTATCATGATTTCTTTATATAAATTTTTATTAGAATTGTTTTCAGAAGTTTAGCTGAAAAAAAAAATTTATAGATAGTCATAGCACTTGAACAATTGCTTCATGGTGGGGGTAGGTCATATGATAGTGCCCATAGGCTTCATGAGTGATGAGCCTACAATTAGAAGCACCGGAACCCAAGGGGGGCGAAAAAAGGAGGGGGGTTCATAAATCACCCGTGGAAAGCACTCCCAACAAAGTTTTCAATAAATTCCAATCCATCAACGATTCACATACATACATACATACATATATATATATATATATATATATATATTGATCGAAATGCGACACAAAATACAAAGGTGTCAAATCAACCATAAAAGAAATCCTCAATCCTCATGGCTTTCAGCCTTTTGAAAGACATGGGAAGCATCCCAAGTTCCCATCAAAAGGTCAGGTTGCTCGGAACCATTCAGCATTAAAAGGAAAAAAAAAAAAAAAAAAAAAAAAAAAAAGAAAAAATGCTTTAGCCACAACTTAAGTATCGAACAAATACAATGGCTAAATTGCTAAGGATCAGCCATCATCCGCTAAAACATTTGGTTCTATTTTTATTGACAATGCGCAATTTGTATTTATGGGTAATTTAAAAGTACTCCATAAGCAATCTCAAATCTTGGAGGTATACTGGATCAATAGGATTGAGCAAAGCAGAAATCAATCAACATTCTTTGACGAAAGGGGAAAGGAAGGAAAAAATAAATAAATAAAGCAACCTAAGAATCAAAAGAAAATTTATGATATTAAAAAAACAAAAAGAAAGGAAACAAATTGGAAAGGTACCTAATCTACACACTATCAAAATATCAAACCCTAAAGCACTTTCACAATGAAAGTAAATTTGTCTTAAAATTTGCTTTTTCTCTTTTTCCCTATTTATTTATTTATGTACTCCTTTTGGCTGAGACTTTTCTTTTGGTGTTGGAAAATGGAACCTCCTTATCATAAACCACCCCCAAATCGTACCATAGCATGATTTGGGTTGATCACTCACCTAAAAAACCAATTAATCAAATCAATTGTAAAAAATTCAAAAAAAAAAAAAAAAAAAAAAAAAAAAAGAAGAAAGAAATATAAGAATCAAAACCCTCCTAAACTACATTCTTCTCTCTCTTTTATCACTCTTGCTAATGAAATAGTCGTTGAAGGAAAGACTTCTTTTGGTGCCCCTACTGAAAAATGTCTCCCTAGTAACTCCCCTTGGCCTAGGAGCAATGTCTCTCCTAGGTGTCCTGTTCAGCTTCTCTCTTTTCATCTCCTGCATTGCATGATAACATGTATACATTTGATCCTGGTCAACATAACAAAAAAGATACAATTAGAATTATCATCGATGATATTTAGTGGTTGCTCCAATAAGCAAAAAAATGACAGGAAATGAAGAAACTAACATTATCTACATGAACCATTGATGCAATGGTACTTGTCTTGCTCTCCATCTCACTTCTTGTCAACTCTTCATTATGTGATGCTAATACTGCCGCAGCAGCAATCATGGAAGGCCTAAAAGCCACCACATTAATATCTGTAAAAAAAAAAAATAATAAATAAATAAATATACATAATCACATTAATAAATATAATTATTCTAGACAAAAACAATCTGAGAGATTATTAGCTTTTGTGGAAACTAAAAAAATTTTAACGGGTTAAAAAATAAACATACAAATATAGATGCATCTTTTATTGATTTTTCTATATAATAATACAGTCTCTAATATTCTATATTAGAAAGATGAATTAAAAATGTATCTAACAAAAAAAAAAAAAAGGTTGAAATAATAAAGAACATACCCTTTGGTATATGGCTTATAATCTCCACAATTTTGGGGAACAATTCATCGACTTTGGATTTGAAATGAAGCTTATCAATGAAATAATGAAGATAAGCAAATGGGGTTATCAAATTCATCTTCCACTCTAATGTTCTCAAGATCATGAGTTCCATTTTCTGAATGGCACTGCTTGGAAAATGAAAGTCATCACCGACAAGGAAGCTCAACAATGGAGGCACGATTGCCTCCTCCATTTTTGCTGCTATGGATAAGCATCCCAGCGTCAACAATCTCATAGCCCATAAGTGTTCCTCCTATTTCAATGATAAATAATAAAACTTTATAAAAATGAAATTATATAAATATATAGACAAATCGATAAAATCATAAACAAGCAAGAACATTTATTCATATAGAAACAAATAAAAATGACTTCGATTGCTTACATAAATGGTTCTTTTCGCAAGAAACTTGTCTAAATAGAGGACCGACAAGTATGCTGTCTGGAATTGAAATCCAAGGTCCGCTATTCTCTGTATGAAAAATCAGTAAGTACCATTAATTCAAATAAAAACCCAAATAGGGGTTCTTGAGTATCAACAGAATAACTTCGACAGATCATTAAAAGATTGGATTTTAACGACTTAAAAATTACACAGACACTGATAAATCAAAAGAATACAAAATGGGGTGTTAAAAAAAAATAAAACATTAAATCATAAAAAAAAATAATCGAATCTTTGTATGTGAAAAAAAGATTGACTAACACTGAGAATCCAATCGATGGCATTGACTCTAGCCTGAACAAGCACCGTACTGAGTTGGGTTCCTGGAAATTCAACCACATGGTCGTACTCTTTCTGGATAAGCATTTCTATATCCTCGTCTTGATATTCTCCAACTAACTTTTTCACTTCATCCGGGTCCTTGTTTAAGCAAGATTCGTGCTCTTGGCAAAGTAGATACTTATCAAAGTCATCCATTTTTTATTCTTTTCTATCCCTGACAAAGTTCTTGTCTTTTTACTTCTCTGAAAATTGACTGTGATTTTCTTTTATAATCCTATTCTTAGAAGAAATAATGGTACAGTAAACATAGATTTTGACTGAAAAAACTGCCAAATATGTGTTTGAATAGATTAAGGAAACAGAGAAAGAAGTGGAGGGAGGGAGAGATAGAGATAGAGAGAGAGACAGATGAAATGGTGGGAATGGGGAAAGCAATCATGAGGTCGATTTGGAACAAGCGCCAAAGTTAAAGGATGTGTTATAGGCATTAGGCAGAAAGGAAGGGAAGGGGACGCGTCTTTTTGGCGGTTATCGTGTGCAAGTGAAGTTCCCGTTGGGAGTAGTATTCGTCATGTGAGATACATAGACATTAGGTTTTGGTCAGCACAGAGAATAAAATAAATGCAAAAAAGATGCATTTCCATATGTAATTGAGGGTTTAATAAGATACAGCCAAAGATCTGTAGCAATCCAAATTTGGCTTCAAGATTCAATTCTATCAATTCTTTATTTTTAGGTCGATTTCATTCAACTAAAAATTACTTTTTTTTCTTTTTAGAATTATCTGATTATTTTTAAAAGTCATCAAGAATCATGCTATATAAGAGTTTTAAGAGTTATTTGTATGTTGTGGTGTATTAGCAATTACTTTGTACTAGTTATTAACCCAGGCAATGCACGGATTTTTAAATAACATTTATAAATATAGAGATATAATAAATATTGTAATTTATACGGCTATTTTGAAAAAAAAAAAATTATACGGCTATTAATGATTATATAAAATACTACAATATTTGAAAAATTTGTATAGCATAATATTTCATAAATTGCAATAATATAATAAAAATAATATTGAAAAAACATAATACAATAAGTTAATAAGGAATAGGTATAATATTGAAAAAGTACCAATATAAGAGAGTAATATGAAAGACATATTAAAAAGGTACAATGCAAAAACTTAATAATAAAGAGGTATAATATTTCTAAAATGGTTAAAATCAAAAGGTATAATAATTAAAATAAAAAGAGAGAGAGACACACACACACGATATACATGTTCAAGAAATGAAACAACAATTGAAAAATGACACTTTTACAATGATTAAAAGAAAAAAAAAAAGATACAATGGTGAACTATTAAAAAATTTTAAATAGATGACACTTTAAATGAAAAGGTATTATAATTATAACGAAAATGTATAATAATAGAAAAGCTTTCAAAATTATATATTATATAATAGATAATGTAATTCCAAACAAATTAATAATATATGCATATTATATAATTGCTACATATGAATATATTACATACTATATCGTTTGATATGTGTGTATATATATTTGGGAAATGTACTTTTTTAGTCCTTAGCATACGGGTCCTAAACTTTTGATTTTTTTTCAACGTTTGCAAAAATTTACAAATAAGTCATTTTTTTAACATCCTTAATTTTTTTGGTTAGTTTTTGACACGTAGAGTGTTTTGATTAGTCTAATGTCATTAATTTTAAAAAATAATTAAATAAATATAATAATATAAATTAATTAAAAAATAAAAAAATCAGCAAAATACAAATTCACTTTACCAGAATAATCCCAAAAAATTAGTTCATTTATTATTATCAAACGTGCTTTTCTTCCATTGTCTTCAACGTCAGTATACAACACCATCCATAGTCGATCTCAAATAACCTCCTAAAGTTTTGAAATTCAATTAATCTTTCTCTTCTAAAAAAGTTTTGAAATTCATTTTAATGGATGAGATATTTTGCTTTGTAGCCTACTTGTGGCAACCGTGTCAAGTTGAACTAGTGCTCTGCTGGATGCATTGTTTCAGTAATATTTATTTTTCATAATTTTTTGACCTTTTTTGCTTTATAGAAATAAAAAACCACAGAAAGAAAGTAAAGTTTTGGAAATGTTGGAAAAAAAAAAAGGGTTAGGACTCAAATTCGAGAATGATGAAATGTAATGTTGACTACTAAAAATGCACATTTTCCATATATTTACAATAACATATTCATTGATGTAAGGAGAAAAATGGGTATAAAGACATAAATAATAAATGCTTGTGCTTTTGACTCGTAATGCTTATTTTTTATTTTATGCAATTTAGTTCTTGTTTCCTCAATATGGTATACTAATCAATGGAAAGGTTTTTTTTTTTCCTTTTTTTTTCCAATAATGGAAATGTTAATTAATAACTATTATATATTTTTTTATATCTTGGTGTTTGTAATTTAACTTTGATTGCATTCTTCGTCTTTATTTTATTTTGACGTATATAAGTGTGTAGTAACCAATTAATTTATCAAAATTAATTATTTTATTTTCTTAAGTAATATATATTTTAAATTATTTATCTACGCTATTAAAGCAAAATCACCCCCTTTGATGTCTTTAGTGTAAATATTTTTAGTGTAAATGTTTTTAATATAATGTTTTTTGTATATGGGCATAAAATATTTTTCATATCCTTAAAATTATGAAAATTAAATAGGGTTTGAATATAATTAAATAAGGGTTGAATTAGACATAATCTTTTCCTTTGTTAGCATTGGACGTAAAATATTTTTGGTATCCTTTCATTAAATTAAATAGAGTTTGAATAAAATTAAATAGGGGTTGAATAGCCATGTAAAATATTTTTGGTATTCCTAAAATCATGAAATTAAATAGGGTTTGAATAGAATTACAAAATGGTTGAATAAACATAGTTTTTTTTGCTTTTTTAGCATATGGGCATAAAATATTTTTGATATTCCTGAAATCATGAAATTAAATAGAGTTTGAATAGAATTAAATAGGGGTTGAATAGACATAATCTTTTCATTTTTTAACCTAAGTATGTATCGATACCAATCTAAACCTTTGATACCATATTTATGCATGACAATTACCCAAAATAGAGAAGTTACTTGTGAAAAATACAATTATAATTATGATTTGTAATTAATTTATTAATTTCTAGAACTAATTAAGGTTGTTCTCTTCCAACCTGTCGAAACAATATATCTATTTGATTTATATATGTTGGGTTGTTTTATTTGCACACGCATCACGAGTGCATCATCTACTTGTATCAAGTAATTTTAAAAGTGCATAACTTTTGCATGTAATGTCCCAATTTAACAATAAGATATATTCAAGTTTCAAAACTACAAAGGTTAGGTTAACATTTAAGGTTTATCACATGTCTACTAATCTTATAAAATAAAATTATATCAATACAAATCACTTAAAATAATTATATAAATACCATTGCAAAAATCGCATATATCACATGCGATTTTAGAATTTTACTACATTGTAAAATCACATGTCAAACATGCAACACACATAAAAAGATAAAATTGCATGTTGAACATAAGACATTCATAGAAAGCCACAATCATATGTTGACATGAAACATATATACAAAGGCATAATCGTATGTTGAAAATACGATTTTACAACGGTATATATAATTGTTTTGACTTAATTGGTTTTTACACAAATAATTTTCGGCATATAGATAAACAAACTTATATCTCAAAATTTAAAAAAAATCATTGTCACACCACAAAAGGGGCTTAGAATGATTAACCTGAAGTTATCATATCATTTGTGCATCCGCAATATGAGAACCATCTTGTAAGTTAGAGTTTGCAAGACTCTACCTAGATAATTTCTTTACAAATTTCTAAATACATTTGTAATAAACAAAGGAAATTTGGATTCCCACAGTCTACGAGGATTGTAGAGAATCGATATCCCCCACAAAGTAGTAAAATAAAATAGATCATCTACGTTTTACAAACTTTAAACTATTATACAACTAATCTAATTCATAATTCAAACTTATTTTACAAGAAACAAAATCTAAACTAATTATACCATCTATTTATTTCCTGTTTCAAACTTGTCTTCTATTTCCAGGGATCTTCTCCACACAATCTTTGCCCATTCCTAAAGTTTTAGCTATTTCTACACAAAACTATAGGGGTGTGAGCTAATCTACAATTTAATGAATAACATAACCAAACCCACATATCAAACAAATGTCAAACAAGTCTTATTAACAAATACATGCAATGCAACACTTAACCATATGATATGCACAGTTTGGATAATCAGAACCCAAACAAATAGAGATTTACACCCTCATTTGGGGGTTTAAGGATCAACTCAAGTCATTCATACCCAGGAGAAATTGAAAACTAGGAAGGGGGGATCTTCTTAACTCATTGTTGTTTACATATGTGTGTGTATGTGTGTGTGTGTGTGTGTGTGTGTGTGTGTTTAACATAACTTCAACTTTACCTTAGAAAGAACTAAAGAAGGAGGATTTCTTTTGAAACTTGTTTGTCATTCATATATACATATTACTAACATATCCTCCACTTTACCTTCGAACCTCAGAAACTCCCTAATACTAACATTTCCTAGGTTGACACCTATGTAGGTGACGTTCTTGATACCTTTTTAATACCTGGGATATGGGTAACCCTATGGCATCCAATTGGAGAAGCAGTTCCACTAATAGCTTAGGACTACCACAAAATCGAGATGCTAGCATATGATGTGAACACTATACAAATGTAAGTATGTTATCATGCAATGCATATCCATTTAATTAAATGGTTAAATAATATTAAGTTCATTTATTAGGGTGAACAATCAATTAATAGACATTCGTCAGCAATCACAACTCAATGATTACAAGTAATATGTAATCTCTTTTAAATTTGTGGGTTATCAACCAAAACAATCACCAAACAATACTCTGGTACCCATTCCCCATGCATAGTCAATTATGTTTATAGTAATATATGTGCAACTAAATTACAAATTGAAATAACCATGAAATTCCCAATTTATATTCTATATGTGTGTTAATAAATTTATACATACTTTTGATATGTATTGAATATGATTTTTTTTCATGATGAATTATGTGTTTTATTATTGTGTTAAAATATTGAAATATTCTAGAATTTATTAAATATTTAGTTCATAAAATTTTAATTGTATTCATATGTGTAATTTATGATTTGAATGTGTTGAATTAAGTGGAGGAATGCATGTAACTAAGTCCTTATGTAGCAGAATTTTTAGGCAAAAAATAAAGCTATTAAACACTCATTAAGGCCTTAAGACAATGTCATTAAGTAACAAAAGGTTAAGTCATTAATTGCCTTAATTACAAATGCCTCAAAAGTCAAACAAGTAGATAATATCTACTCTTCAAACTTAAATTTTCGGGCAAAATTTCAGACCTTAGCCAAACCATTTCTCCAAGCTTCAAAACACCTCTTAACCCTCTCAAAAGCTCCTCCAAGGTGGTATAAGATTAAGCCCTTCATTTTCCATCACTTTTACCACCAAAAGATTGCTAGAGGACCATTAAACTAAAGCCTAAAGTTCTATTGGTGAGTTTGTCTTTCATGTCTTAATCTTATGCATATATGTGATTTCTTGATAATAGGGTGCTTATGCTAAATATGAGAAATGATGTGTTCTATATGTTAATGGTAGTTTAAGTAGTATATTAAGGATACAAGAACTTATAGTATATGTTTTATGTGTAGCAAGAAGTATGGGTGTTGTTGAATTTGGGAAGAAGATAATTTGGGTAGTTGAAGTGTGGATTTGGAGTTTGAAGTATGATAAGTATTAGAAGTGTTTGAAGTGTTGTATGAAGTTTGCATAAGGTTTAGGACATGTTAGGAGTTGAGAAAAGTTTTTTTTTTTTCAAGTTAAAAGTGTTAAAGTTTGAAAAATTTCGTATAACTATCACTACACCTGTCAAAACACCCCGTTGCCAAGGGTGTAGTGCTCTCGGATCAAAAATTTCATTTCCCCTGAGTTGAAACGGCCTCCAAAACACCCCGTTGCCAAGGGTGTAGTGCTCTCGGATCAAAAATTTCATTTCCCCTGAGTTGAAACGGCCTCCAAAACACCCCGTTGCCAAGGGTGTAGCGCTCGCGGATTTTCTTCCCCTGTTGCGATGCTGTCTTGTAAATTAGCCATAACTTTTTCACCCGACCTCCGATTGAGGTGATTCAAGTTGCGTTGGAAAGATAAAAAAGAGATCTACAACTTTTATGTTTTAAGTTTTCACAAATTTTAAACTTAACAATGCTTAAATTTTGATTCTTTCCCGATGCTACTCTTTCCAAAACAATGTTAAAAGCTTATATTGGTTTACTAAATGTGTTTCAACTTATGAAATGAATCTTTTTGAGTTAAAATGAAATAAATTAATGATATATGATATGTAATGATGATCGAGTAATATAATTAAGCATGGATTTAAGGATATTTGTATGATTTAATAAATTATTGATTATCTTTACTTGTTTTAGGATCTTGTGATAACTTATTTGAATGTATTTGTATGGGTTATGTATGAGGTTAGTTGAAAATGAGTTTAAACTAAGTGTGAATTGTGATAATTCTTGTTAACAGTTATTGATCCTCGCTTGGCCACCCCCATTAATTCTCAAGCTAATACAGGTACGCAGTAACTTGTTTGTATGCTTGTTAGGATAGGCATACTTAAATTTGATATAAAGTTCTAAATGACTTAAGTATTGCTTGAATTGCTTGTGTTTTCACCGTTGAAATCCGGTTCGAGGAGCGGGTAACTTATCATGATGCAATGATAGGTTAGTGTAGACGCTTAGGCCAATAGTCATGATGCAATGACTAGGCTCGGGGATATCGATAGGAATGTATAACGAGCAACATTTACTTACTCTTGAGAGGAAATAATATAATCTAATTCAATGTTTATGGGAGCATGTGAATTGCTTTATATTATGGATTGAGTTAAGTGAAGCTGAGTAACGGCTATAACTTGGATGAGAGTATTATTTGCAATGTAACGTTATCTAGGGATATAGGTATTCGGGCTACCTATACCAACCCCTGAGCGTTGTGAGCATTACTCAGGAACCCTAGATATCCTCAGCTTGTCCCGGAGTTTGAATACTCAGTGTTGATTTGTTTAAGAAATATTAAAGAAAGATAAATAAGCAATTGTTTTTGCATTGCATTAGTTAGGTGTGTATGGCTTCGCTTTTGTTTGTGTTGCTGTGTATGGGCCTCTGGCTCACTTTTGCTATTTTCAGGTGTTGATGATGATTGTTATGATGATATGGGATTCGGGTCAGATTGGGAGAAGTTTATGGACGAGTGGGATGAGTAGGACCTGTGGCGAGAAGTTTTTGAAGAAAGTTTTATTTCATGTGTTCGTTTAACAAATGTATTTTGTATTTTGGAATAGAGGCTTGTTAGTTAAGCCTGGTTGTATTAAAAGACTTAAAGTCTATTTTCTTCATTTTGTAAGACTTATGTATATTTTGTTGTGTCCTATGCTGGCACAAGGATGTAAATATTTCCTTAAACTATTTTATGTAAATAGATTACTCAAGTGAGTAATCCTTTTGTAAAAGCTTTTATAACAAGTTTTGTAGTTTTAACAAACAATTTCAATACTGTAGATTAGGACAACCTTCCATATAATACGAAAGTATTATATGTGGTTGGGGATTAACTTGTAAGTCTTAAGGATTAGCAGGTCGGGTCTTTACACAAATAATGTGATAGGGTAAATGTTACCCCTTGTCATCCAAGCTAAGTCATAGCAATCCTCTAAGAAATCTAAATCATCACACCATCATCATCATTATCAAATTATCAACACATTTCATATTTGAAATCCAAACAAAATAGAAGCTTAGCCAAGGCTATCTCAAAGAATAGATCAAATGCAACATTTGTTCATGAAATTAAACTTGAATATGCAATTAAATTAATTATTCATTTAGATCAAATAATTTCATCAAAAATACATTTGAAACAACATATTCTCTTTACTAAACATAGTTTAACCCATCATTTTACAATATACTATCTCTAAGTCATTTATAAGTTTTAAGTCTATTAACTCGATTTAGTCAAATCGATTAAACTTAACCAATTTAATTCATTTGATCAACTGGTGAAAAGTGCTGCCTTTGGGGCAGGCAAAAGCGTTAGGTCTGGGATTCGAATCCTAGAGTCTGCAGACTGGGTTCAACTCTGCCTAAGGGTAACAATACCTATAGTGCCCGTGGTACTTGCGGGGCATGCGTTGGTTGGGGTCACCATGATGCAATGGTGGTGTCGACCATTACCACTAGGGGCCAGTGGTGGCTATCTGCCCTGGCATCAGATCGTCGTCGCCTGCGGGGGGCGGGTGTGACATAAAAGGTGCCTTTTTATGTCACACCCCGCCCCGCAGGCGACGGCGATGTGATGCTAGGGCAGACAAACCACCACTGGCCCCCTAGTGTAATGGCCGACACCACCGTTGCATCATGGTGACCCCAACCAACGATGCCCCTCAGGGTACCACGGGCACTATAGGTATTGTTACCCTAATGATGAATTGATCCCAGTCTGCAGCCTCTAGGGATCGAACCATGACCGAGGCTTTTGCCTGCCCCAAAGGCAGCACCTTTCACCCAGAGGCTGCAGACTGGGATCAATCCATCATGAGGGTAACAATACCTATAGTGCTCGTGGTACCCTTTGGGGCATGCGTTGGTTGGGTCACCATGATGCAATGGTGGTGTCGGCTATTACCACTAGAGAGCCAGTGGTGGGTTTGCCTGCCCTGGCATCACATTGCCGTCGCCTGCGGGGGCAGGGCGTGACATAAAAAGGGGCTTTTTTATGTCATGCCCTGCCCCGCAGGCGACGGCAACGTGATGCCAGGGCAGGCAAACCCACCACTGGCCCCCTAGTGGTAATGGCCGACACCACCATTGCATCACGGTGACCCAACCAATGCATGCCCCAAAGGGTACCACGGCACTATAGGTATTGTTACCCTCATGATGGATTGATCCCAATCTGCAGCCTCTAGGGATCGAACCCATGACCTGAGGTTTTTGCCTGCCCCAAAGGCATCTCTTACCAGTTGAGCAACACTCTAAAATAAGGCATTACAACCCGCCACGTGTCCTCTCTTAAATAGGACACACTAAGGCTCTAATATCCATAAATATACAAATATCACCTATAAACACACACATAGAGTATCTCATAGGATACTCAACACAACCTGTATAATCTGGAACATAGCTTCTGAATAAACTTCTGATTTTAAACAATCATATAAGTTGGCAATACCAAGCCAACTAAACCAAACCACAATTTAGATAAAACCTTCTATACAACCTAGAAACGTCCTACAAAAATCTATTCCCAAAGTCTTTACATAAAAACATAAAACATAAAACATAAACAGATAATTTCCAAGTCTTCAAAATCTAAAACACTTCTCTTCTTCCATGAAACTGTAAACTGCAAATCTAACTCTTAGCTGGGTAGTTAAGTCCACTATCACCATTCCATTGATCAAAGATCAGATTATAACTCGAAAGATCATATACAATGTCTTCATCACCTGTATCTAAAATTTTAAAAAGTGAGTTGCGAAGCCCAATACGATAGCTCCAATCCCTAAAAACAAATGCAAATGCACACGCAATAGGTTATATATCAAATGCCCTTCGTCTAATGCAAGCAATCATTTTCTTATCTTTTTATAGTCAGCAAATCAACACAGTTCAGAATATGTATACTCTAATCCCGAACTCGAAGTAACTCAGACCTCTTTAAAAAACAACCAACTCTTGAAAATAAGGTAATTATATACATATATGGATGAGTGGTACTCCCCAAACATCCCATTTCCCCATAATTCTACCGGAATCATTCAAAGTCGAGTCCACTAGGGATAACTCATAGTAAGATCATCAGGGTACCTCACAATATCACTGTCTGCCAAGTCTTTACTGGTAAAAGCCAAGCACAACCAAGCAGACAATTATTAAGCTGAATCATATTAGGTTTATTATGAAGGTATGTTTCTACAACAATCAAGCAATACTAAACTTACAAACAAAAACAACAAGCAAGGATTGGTCGTACCTTTCTCATTTCAGGAATACAACTAAAATCATCAAATTCGATATCAACAATAACAAGATAACCTGAACACCATAAGCTATTATATCAACACCAACAACAATTCCATAAACTCTAAATATCATGTTACAACATATACATACGTCAATAGATCTAAACACGTTATCATATATCCAATAGACATGAATTCTCCAGAAAAACCCTAACCTGACAAAAATATCCGATATCCGCACGTTTACTCCCATCAAATTCCACAAAACCCTGAAAACAACAATGAACCACACAAAGCTCACAAATACCGAATATTTCACAAAACCCTAGATTTGCAATATAAACAAGGACGTATAAGGATTTTTTAACTCATAGTTTGTTTGAATCTATCATAGAGGAGACAAACTTACTGGTTTTGATCTCTAAAACCCGACTTATTAACCAATCATGGATCCCAACACGTGCTAGGGTTCCCTCACAAGGATCTTCATGTAAAAACTAACCAAAGCCCTAAGAGATCATGCATAAATCCTAGAAAATGGGTTGTAGATGGATTATAATCACTCACCTTTGATTAAACTCACTTTAAGATGAAGATTCCACACTAGAAGACCAAGAGCAACCAGACTTCTCTCTCTTACAAAGGAAAAACATGGAGGAAAAGCTTTTCGTGAAACTATTGAACTTACACACGTATATATAGAATTTCACTTCTATGTCGACAAATATGATATCTATGCTGGTGGCATAGAAACCCAGGAGGCGACATTCGATGTGCAACAAAAATCAGTCGCATCGTTCAGAACATCATACGCCGACAAAACCTAAGGCAATGCCAGTGGTGTTCGACTCCAGCGTTAGGCAATAGCGCTTCTGATCCATATCAAAGTTGACAAACACACACACAAACATGCACACACACTCCAGTGTTCGACTCCAGTGTAAGAAAATTTGTCATTGTGGACATCCTACGCCGGTCCCCACGCTAGTGGCGTACTCCTTCCAAAAGACGGCGTTGGATTTGCAGAAAATTGCAGAAGTTCCAGATTTAATAATTCTTTCCCAAAACAAAATTAACCAAACTTAACTTGTTTTGTGACTTTGATATAAGCTTATATATATATATATATATATATATATCATGACCCATTTATCTTCATTTTATCTTATTTTTCTATGTGTTACAAGCTCTCAAAAGAAAACTTACATGGATATGACAAGACCTCGGGTATAAGAACATGTGTTCCTATGAATACAAATATCTATAGGGGCAGAAGCTTTGCAGGCTTAGTGAGTGTACTCCCAATAATCATACTTAAAAAAAAATAACAACCAAGTTTATTAGGCAAGCAAATGGAATGCAATAAGCACGTGAGCATACAAGACATATGATTTTCCAAGAATCATATGTTGAATGAATTATGCCCTTCATTCGGCGTTAGATATTTCGGCCCATTACAACCATCATTTCATTAAAAACCATATTTATAGATCTTACTAGCTCCTATTCGTCATAAAAAATATATAGTTATTACTGGCCTACTTGCCATCAATTTTGTAGATTCTATCGGCTCCTACTTGTCATACATAGATACTACCGTTATGTCAACCACTCCTATCATACTCATGTCCCACCATTTGTATAATAGTAAATGCAATGTGACTCCACGAATGAAGTGCATATCTTGATTTTATTTTAAGCCTAGCCATTTGCATTACAATTTCTTTCTGGTGATCAATCAATTTCAAATACTTTCAACATGCTAATATACCATACAATTCATTATAAGCAATTCTTGGCTCTATATACTTAATATTCTTTGAATAAGTTATAAATACATGCATCTTCAATTTTATCTTTCCTTAAGTCTACTGTAACTAAATTACAAGCACAAACATAAGCATGAAAAATAAGGGAAGTAGAATCACTTGGCCATGACAATACTCCCTTAGTCGAAATAGTCCTTGGGGTAGTACACGTCCTCCTCCTTGGTTCCTAAACAAAGGAAATACCCGAAATGAGTATTCTATGGAATTTCTAGTCAAAACTTCTAATTCTATTTTCTAGTTGTGGTAAAATTCGTATAGGTGAAAATCATAACTTAAGATGACCATAACTTGCTCATTTTAACTTAGAATTTCACATATAATATACAATTTTCTATCTATTCAAAAACATTTATCCATTTCTAAGGTTATTTTTGTCATAAAAAGTCGTTTGGGTCTTGAAACCGTAAGGTACAAATTCATCACGAAAATTTCAATTTTCAAAACTTAAATTTGCAAACTTTTCTTTATCCAAAAATATTTGCACCAATAGGTAGATATTATCGTAGTTGGAAAAAATTTAGAATATATATATATATATATTATTGACTCATATCATATGCATGAATTTGATGAAGTTGTCTCAATAATGATTTTTGTAAAAGCAATGTGTTCTGGAAATCGGAAAAGCAAAGCTTTGAAAATTTCCATTTAGTCTGTTGGAAAAATTTCTTGAATCATTTCAAGGGAGTACTTTCTCCTTTTAATTCTACTTCTTATTCTTTCAAATGTCTCAAAAAAATGATTTTGTCTTTCTAAGTTCCTTATAACTAATTTCTAGGTGTGAGGTAGTTTCTAAATTATTATTGATAGTAGTAAAAATTTATCAAAGTTTATATTTTCTTAAAATTTCCTAAAGTTTATTTCATTTAATTAAATTGATTTCCTAAGTTGTTTACTATTTTTATTTCTTAATAAAATTTTATTTTTATAAAAGAAACATTCTTGGTGATTTTTCAAACTAGTCTAATCCTTGATATTCTAGAGTGTGGGTGAAACTTTCTTGATGAAGTTTAATAAAACTTTTGTTAATCAAGAATTTGAAATTTTAATTTTAAAGAAAACTTTTTCACTTTATTGTTTTGTAAAGTGCATGTGTGATATTTGTTGCTAAAAACTTATCATGAACTCCTTCAGATTTTTGGAAAAGATTTGCTAAGATAAATCTCTAAGTTTTTATGAGAAAATCATTTCTTACATGATGAAATTTTACTTTGAAAAGAACTTCATCTTCTCTTTTTATTTAAGAAAATTTTGTTGAGACAATATCAATATGCTCATGCATGATAATGAATATATAGTCATGAGAATAAAGAAATATCATAATAGGATAAGATAAATATAAGAAATAGTAAGAGAATAATATTAATATCAAACATTGGGAACTTTAGCTTCATCAAGGTAACCCGATCAAATATTAAGAGCCTTAGCGTCATCAAGGCAACCCAGGACTAAGAATAGACTAGTCCTACAGAAGAGAAAAAAAAAAAAAGGAAAAAGCAATAATAATAGTAAGTTAGAGAAAGTTAGTGAGCATTAGGCTCTAAAAATATATATATATACATATGATTAGCAATATATATAGAGTTAGATTAGAGCATAATAACAACAATAATACCAACATATATAAGAGCATAATAACAACATAATAAAAATGGATTTTCATGTGCAAGAACAAAACATGAACATGTTGTTGCTTTTACTATTTATATGAGTTTCAAAACAATAAAATGATCATGTTAAGTTACATGACATGGTTAAATAAATAGGATAGAAGTTTTACCTAAAGTATTTATGTGATATGAAAGTGGTAGATGAATGGGGTATTATATGGGTAGTACGAAATAGTAGATGGTTTGTATGTAGAGGAGGATTCTTGTGAATGTTTGGTGAAAGAGAGTTTTGGTAGAGAGAAATTTTTGTGGAGAGTGTTTGCAGAGTAAATTTGAGAGAGTTTTGTTATGTGTGAAGATGGTGTGAAAAAAGTGAAGGGAGATAGGGTATTTATAGTTAAAGATAGAGGGAAATTAGATGTAATAAAATAAATTGAAAAAGAAAAATAATTGAGGAAGAGAGAGGAAAGAGAGAGATGTAATTTTTATTGTTTTATAATAAAAAGTAATTAAGATGTGAAGTATGGTTGATGTGAATGTGTATTGGAAATGAAAAAGGTAGAAAAATAGGTATATATGTAGTAAGAATAGGTTGTGAGGTAAAGTAGATATAGATGAATAGTAGTATAGGACAATGAATAGTAAACAATACTAATAATATACCGGTAGTAAAGAAAATATGCATATAAATGCGATATCTTTTATTTTTAGTTACCGAAAAATTACTAAAATTGATATTTTTGAAATCCTTGTATTATTTCGGTCCTAACAGTGTTATCAGAATATTTTTACTATCCTGAGTCCCAGGATACGCTTTTCGCGAGCTGATTTCGTTTAAGTTTGAGGGACACTCAAAATGCGCGAATCTGATATTTTTACGCTTTCTTATATAATTACGAACCATTATCACTAATTATTTCAATTCCGTTATCTAAGGATAAAGAATATGGGAATGTTGGATCTAAATTCTAGGGTTTGTTCTAGTCTCTTGTTGACTTTTAGGGTTTTCGGTTAACTTTTAATTATAAGGTTAAGCTCAAAATTAACTAAAATTTCAAGAGTTCACACGGGTTTTTTACAAGTGTGAAAGAATAATGCAGTAGTAGAATCTCAATTAAAATCAGTCTTTATTACTGATGATTTCAACTTTTGACTTTTGAAACTGCTAATATTAATTATAGGCTGCCAACTTTTATTTCCTGTGTTAATAGTCAATTACACGATTTATTTGTATTTATTGTATTTATTATCTATCTTTAGGGTTTCCTTATGTAATAATATATATAGGCTTTTAGGCTTGTCTTTGTATTGACAACTAATATTTAGCATCTTTGACTTGAATTGAGAATGTTTTCTCTAAAATTGGCAATTGTTTAGCAATTGCGTGATTAAATTCAAGTTTTAAAATCAATCGTTGAATTGATTTCTATTACTTAACTCTTCTATGCTGCATCACTTAAGGAACCAAGTTCTTAAGAAATAAATCTAATTTTTATAAAATCAAGAAAATATAAAAATGATGGTTTTAAATGAGTAGGCATTCATTAGTAACAAACTCAAATTTTGATTTTTCTTCCAACAACTTAAAAAGAATTTTGTGAACTTCAATTTCCAACTTCTAAAATAAATTATTCTATGAATGGGACAACATCACTAGAAATCATGCATTTAATATGAGTTTATATATGTATTAAAAGGATTTTTCAACTATACCGATATCTATGTGTTTGCTATAGGGTTTTTGGATGATGAAGAACTTGGGAAATTTTAACTTAAAGGCTGGAATTTTCATGTCAATTTTGTAAGGACCCATTTTGGAAACCAAGTGGCTTTATATGTAAAAATTACCTTAGGAATATATAGATTTTTTCGAGTAGATAGAAAATGACATCTAATATGTGAAATTCCGAGTTAGAATGTGCAAGTTATGGCTATTTTAAGTTGGAATTTTCCTTAATTCGAATTTTGATGAAATTGATAAAATAGATTTAGATAATTTAAGTAGAACTTAGATGAAATACTCACTTTAGGTATTTCTTTTGTTTAGGTAACAGCAACAAGACTTTCTCTTTCTCGAGGATTACTTTGATTGCCAGCAATCACCATGGTCGAGTGAGTTTTCCTTTGTATTTTATGTATTCGTGCATGTGCTTGTAAAGTAGGGTACTAGAATTTAGGAAAAAGATAAAATTAGTATGCATGTGGGATTATCATGGGAATTATGTATGTGATTCATTATATGTAATCAATGAATGATAAGTATATCGAAACTCAATTGGTTGATTAATGTAAATTTTCTTTATGTATTATGCTATGCGTGTGAATATTGATTGATCACCTTAAATGAATTAATTATGAATCGGAAATTCCTTATAACTATTTCTCAGTGTGGGACCAAAAAAGTAAGCTGCCTAGCTACATTTTGAGGGATTAGGATGTTCGGAGAATATAGCCTCATGGTGTAGCCGAGCCGGATCGATTGCTTTAAGTAAGGAAAGCCCAAATACTAGTAGTACGATTGATTGGAACCTTAAGACGCACATGCAAATTTCAAGAAAGTCGTTGGATCTATTGGTCATTGTATCACGCACGCCCTAACCGGTACCTCCTAAACGTGACAGCCTGCCGTTTGCAATATTAAAGCTCAAGAATGACTACCTCAGTCGCTCGAAAAGCTTCCATATCGGTACAAGCATACATCACAACAAAGGGAGACCGTTGAAGTAATGCATTTTAAGATATTGGCAGCGGAACATACAAAATACACTTAATATATATTTCATTGAAATAAAAGTCTTACAGCTTCTAAGGGGCATTCCCCTGATAAATATATAACATGGTTTCTACTGAATAAACATAACTAAAGCTAGAAGATTTTAGAGAAATCTACTCTATTACTTCAAAATAATTTCCTCCAAAAGCTTCTCAAAATAAGGATTCTACCTGGGAAATCAAGGTGGTCTCGGGTGCAAAAGGTAATCCTTCAATATCAACAGTCTATAGGGGTATAAGCATGACTTGCTTAGTGAGATATTCCTTACGCAAAAGTACTCATAACAAGCAATCAACCAAGTTTATAAACAAGCATATGAATGCAACAATCATATGATCAAATAGTATATACGACTATCCGATTTCGTACGTGTGATGGATTTACCCCTCCATCGGTGGTTAGGGAATGCTTTGAACTGAGCCCCGAACGGCCTCCTTAAAGTTTGCGCGCGTCTTGGGGTTCCAACGAACCGTACTACTAGTCCCCGGGCCTTCCTTACCCAAAGCGATCGATCCGGCTCGGCTACACCTTGAGGCCGTATTCCCCGAATGTCCTAACCCTCAAGATGTAGCTAGGCAGCTTACCTTTCCGGTCCCACGCTGAGGAGTAGTAGCAAAACTTCGAAATGATATTCTAAGTGATATGCATGAGCAATTTATTATATGAGGATTTCAATATAACATTAAATCATTTTAAAGTGATCAACCAATATTTGCACACATAACAATTCATACATAGAAACATTTATATCAATCATAATTTGGATTCTAATATACTTATCGTTCATTGATCGCACATAACACTTCACATTCATAATTCCCATAATATCCCACATGCATATCAATTTAATCTTTTCCTAACATCTAATGCTCTATTCTGCAAGCACATGCGTGAATACGTAAACGTAAAGGAAACTCACTCGTCCATAGCGATCTAGGAGTCAAAGTAATCCTTGGGGAAGATAAGATCGAGATCCTCGACACCTAAACAAAAGAAATACTCGACATGAGTATTTCATCCAAGATCTATTCAAATTTTATACTTCTATCTTAGAGAATTCGAAAAAAATCGTATGGATGAAAATTCCAATTTAAAATGGCCATAACTTGCTCATTTTAACTCCGAATTTCGCATATTATATATCGATTTCTACCTACTCGAAAATATCTATTTAATTCTAAGGTTATTTTTATCAAAAGAAGTTATTTTGGTCTCAGAATAGTAGCGTACAGATTTGATACGAATTTTCCAAACTTCAAAGCTAGAGTTTTCAAACTTTTCTTTACTCAAGGGCTTTTGTACAAAATATAGATATATTGTATGGTTGAAAAATACATATATATATATATATATATAATATACTCAACCATATGCATGAATTTAGTGGTGTTGTCTCAACAATGATTTTGTAAAACAACTGTGTCTTAAAGAGTGAGATAGGCTTAAGACTTGTAAAGGAATAAATTTTGTTTTTGGAAAATTTCCTAAATTATCATAAGTGAGTATATCCTTCTTGAACTCCATTTCTTAGTTAAATCTTCAAAAAGAAATCTTAATCTTCTAGGATTCCCATAACTTTATTTCTAGTATTTTGGAAAAACATGTCTTTCTAAATACTTTATGGTTATATGTTCCATAGCTTTTCTAAAGTTAGATCCTCTTTAACAGAAATGATCTAAAAAAATTATATAGACTTTAGTATTTTAAAGTGTTGGTAGAAAACTTTGACAATTAAATTTAAGAAATTCTTTGTTTAAACAAGGAATTAAGTTTAAAAAAACTTTCTTATGTTATTGATTTGAAAAGAGAATTTATGATAACTTTATTTTATATATTTCTTGGAAAAACCACATATTTTTTTTTTTTTTTACTAAAACTTGAGCTAACTAACTTTAGAAAAATATTTGTTCAAGATAAAATTTCAAGTTTTTAAGAAAAAATAATTTCTTATGTGGCAAAATTTATATTTGAAGAGGTTCATTTTTATTACTTAAGAAAACTCATTTTCATTATGATTGAGACAATATCAACAAGTTCATGCATGAATGAGAATAAAACAAAACAACATAATAAGATAATATATAAGAGCATAAAAGTAAAGTCAAGTATTGAGAACCTTAGCTTCATCAAGGCATCCCGGGACTAAGAATAGACTAGTCTTCAAAGAAAAAGAAAAGTAAAGAAATAAAATCGTTTTGACTTGATATGGACAAGTCTAAGACTAGAGAGACTAGTCTTAAGATCAACTTGAAATTAAATAAATTGCATGAAAGGTAAATAAATTGCAAGACATTGAGCTTATATGCTCTAAATATTATATATATATACTATATAGATATAGATAGATATGAACATAAAAGAAACATAAAGGAATTGATATTATGAACAAAAACAAAGTATGAACCTATTGTTGATTTCTTAACCTTCATGGTTTTGGAAAACACACATTAAGTTCATACTAAGTAGATGAACATAGGAATTTCTTGAAGAATTTTTACCTAAAGGAGATGAACTGAAGAGAGCTTCTTGGAAGAACTTTCTTGGAGAGTTTTGGAGAGAAATTTTAGTATAGTAACTTTAGTAAAGAAGTGGTGTGAAAGAAGTGAAGGCATAAGGGGGTATTTATAGATTTTTGGAGTGGAAATTAGATGTAATAAAATAAATTGAAAAAGAAAACAAATTGGGATGCATTGGAGAGGGGGAGGCGCCGGTTTTGCATAGAATAGGGGAAGAATTGATTTGTTTTGTTTGTTTTGTATTAAAAGAAGTAATGTGTAAGGTGTGATGTGATTAAAGTTGTATGGGCAAGGTAAATTGTAAGGTATAGGTATGGTAGAGTGTAAGAATAGAGTGTAAGAAAAAGTAGAGATAGGTGAATAGTAATGAATAGTAGAAAAGTACTATGAATAGTAGACTAGACAATTAAAATACCGGTAGTAAAGAAAATACGCGTAAAAGGCCTATATCTGTTATTTTTAGTTATCGAAAAATTCTAAAACTGATATTTTTGAAAACCTTATATTTTTACGAATCTATTGGTGTTGTCGGAATATTTTTGCTATCCGGTGCTCCGGGGCACGGTTTTCGAAAACTGATCCCGATCGGATCCGAGGGATACTAGAAAAATTCGAATCTGATATTTTTAGGCTTTCCTATATAATTACGAACCATTTTCCACAATTATCTCAATTTTGTTTTCTAGGGTTTAAGAACATGGGATTGCCGGATGTAGAT
This sequence comes from Combretum micranthum, assembly GCA_024138025.1. NCBI lineage: Eukaryota > Viridiplantae > Streptophyta > Magnoliopsida > Myrtales > Combretaceae > Combretum > Combretum micranthum. Next base: position 527,321 of record JAMXBD010000820.1, on the reverse strand, counting down.
GCACTAGACTAATCATATAACTAGGTTATTTTTAGGGTTTCGTTTCAATTTCCAGTTCTTAGGGTCTGCTAATATTATCGAAAAATCTAGGGGCTTACACATTGGACCCATTCAAAGAATTCCTTAACCCCAAATGGAGGGGCGTAAATCCATTTTACATACGAATCCGGATAGTCATATGTATTTGTTTGAACATATGGCTGTTGCATTACATATGCTCACTAATGTACTTATTTGATTGATTTTTCATGGGTATTTTTGCATAAGGAATTATCTCATTAAGCTAGTGGTGCTTACCATCCAATAGATTTTTGATATCATAGGTTAACCACTTTTGGACTCGAGGTCATTTTTTGTTGGATAGAGCATATGCTTTTGGATAGAGCAGTCACTTTAATAGTCGAACCTAATATTATTTAGCTATATAATCGGCCATGCATTGCATGACTACATAAATTGCATTATGAGGTCACCACCACTATGTATTAACATTTTGGGCTTATGGTGATGCTTAGGATATCCTATAGATGAATTCGTGGTTATACTCGAGGTCCACCAGACTTGCTTGGTTCCATAGGAGATAGGAGGTAAAGTAAAGAACATCGCCCATGGTATCAACTTGAAATTGTTAATACTTAGGGAGTGTCTAGGTTTTCATGGTCAAGTCAAGATGATAAGACATGATTAATGTAAAGTGATAACTTAATAATATACTTAGTTCTCTATCCTTGGAATTCTTAGTTTCTTCTAGGCCTAGTAACATGATATTGTGCTTTTGAAACCCTAGTGAGAGTGTGTAAATCTATACCTTGTTTGGATTATGGTCATCTAAGCTTATTTGTACATCATATGATTGATTGTTGCATTGCATATGTTTACTAATAAAACTCTCTTATTATTGCTTAATGTGTGATATGGTCTGGTTATTTTACTGAGTTGTGGTTTGCTCACTCTCCTATGGATTTGATGAGTTTTAGGGTAGCCTATGGTTCATGTCAACTCGGAACATAACACCAATACAATGTTAGAACGTTGTAAAGTTAAGGAGATGGTGAGGGAAGAAAGTCTACCAAGCATGAAGATTAGAAATGAAAGAGAAATTTAGTGTTGTTGTTAACATGTGTATTAACCTTTAATACTAAAGGTATTATGTATTGATTAGTAATTCAACATGCGATTAATATATATGTTGATCCTGTTGGTAAACCACTTTCCCTGTTGAAGCCATTTGTTCCATGAACAAGTGTCTCTTTAAAAGCCTAATAATAATAATTAGGGTTATTCTAAGGCTTTAGTTTGTCACATGGTACCATGACTCAACTAGGGTATCCCTTAGGATATGACATAGTGAACCCCAGGCAATTGTGCATGTGGGATCATGGAGTAGTAAGGATTTAGCAATGGTTCTTAGTGACATTAGGACTAGGCCACTAATCCACATCTATCGTACTACCTTGTGGGACTAATAATGGTTAGAAGGAATATGTTGAGCAATCTAGGCTCAGGACTTACCTAATCATTTCTCAGTAGGTTGGTCTCTTAAGCTAAGGAGTTTAGGAATATTATGAGGCTTAGAAGTCAATTAGAATGGGTCAAATGTAGGCTTAATAGGCTAGCCTTAGTAGGCGATGGGTTGGATTGGGCTTGGGAGAAACTAAGAATTCCGCATTTGACCATCAACAAGTGTCATTTGGCTTTGTAACAAAAGTTCTTAGACTTATCAAACAAATACACCACTATATGTATATATATTATAATGTATATAAAATTTTCAGTAGTATTTTGGTTTTGATTGTAATAACTTTGCAATTCTATATTTTGCAAATAGTATTATATTGACAGGAATCAGCTTGAGGGATCAATCATTAGAGCGCAAGCTAGAGGATTGCCAAATCTTGCATACAAGTGATTACATATAGTTTATAACTTGATGAAGAGAAGTTTGCTTCAACTCATGAGTTACATGTTAGTCGTGATTATATTGGATATAATGTGTTAATATTGATCGAGTTGCATGGATGATAAGGAATCACGCAGTGGCTCATTGGTACCATTGGTTATTTCAGCTGAGGAGATTGCGCTCTAAAGAACAGCTATGTGTTGTACACCAGCTTGCCGGTGGAACTCATACCAGCTCGCCAGTATGTCTCTTATGGATAGTGTCGACTTGGTTATTATTTTCAAAATTTATTTTATCTAATTAATTTTTATTTTTTTTCTATAGGTTTTAGGAACTCATATAGATAGTCCATCAACTGTAAAAACAATTATCATGCTTTTTACTAACATTATTTCTGGCCGGTGGAACTCATACCAACTCGCCAGTATGTCTCTTATGGATGGTGTCGACTTAGTTATTATTTTCAAATTTTATTTTATCTAATTAATTTTTTTCCTATAGGTTTTAGGAACTCATATAGACAGTCCATCAATTGTAAAAACAATTGTTATGCTTTTTATTAACATTATTTCTCTGAGCTCCGTATTGATATTTTCTTTTTTGCTCTTATCAATCAAACTAGTCTTTGATTGTGGTGAGCAATGGCACAAGATTTATTGTAGGTAATATCAATAGATCTTTGCATGTTATTGGGGATCGCTTATTAGTGAGTAATATCTAATAAGTTAATTCTCAAAGCCTAACCTTTATTTTCACATTGAGATTTAGGGCTTATAAAAACTTAATTATAAATCGAGATTAGAGATATCCTAATGATTGTCTTCCTATGCATATCATCTTTATTGGTATCAGACAACAGATTTAGCTAGGGTTTGTGCCTATTGCATGATTGGTGTATTGGCCGGGGTTCATGCAATATTGCAAAATAGGCTTTGATTGGTTGTGATTAGTGCGTGGCTATGATTAAGTATTATGGTTAGCTATTAAATATAGGGTTTATCAACTTTAAGGTTTGTTGGTTCAATTGATGGTTACACATTGTAATGATATCGTACAAAAGTCTTCATGGAAATTTTTGGGGATGATGTTAATAGTGGAGTTCGTGGTTGTAGAGAGGCTCATGGTAAGCAAACTATATAGATGCAAGAATTGACTGTGATGGTCAATAATCTTACTATGGCGGTTCAACAATTAATTTAGAACCTTAATTTAGTGAATATGTGTGCTAGGATACCACCTCCACCACCTAATAATGGTAGGCTAGGAGAAACGAGAGGGGATAATCTTGATTATGGTGATGCCTGTGGCAAAGAGTTTAGGCCACTCGGTGGCTTAAAGCACACGAAATTACAAATGCCTTCCTTTTCAGAAAGTGGGTCAGTAGATGATTATCTTGATTTGGAATATAAAGTTGAAGGGTTGTTTGAGTATTATGATGTTGAAGAACACACACATGTTTGATTAGCAACCATAGAGTTTACAGGATTAGCAGCCTTGTGGTGGAAAAGTATGTTATCTAGTCATATAATGGATGGAGATGAAGAAATTAGAACATGGTAAGAGATGAAACCAGTGTTGAAGAAGTGGTTTGTTCCTGAATATTATCAGTAGGAAGTTTTTATGCACCTCCAAGCATTAAGACAAGGTAATAAGAGTGTTGACCAGTATGTACAGGAGTTTTGAGTCCTTAAAGGTAAGAAGTAGATCCATTAAACCTCCTGAGCAAACTATTGCAAGGTTTGTTATCTGTTTGAAGTATGAAATTGCTATTATTGTTAAGCTACAACATTATGACATACTTGAGGAGCCTATTTAGTTAACCCTTAAGGTAGAGAGGTAACAGTGAAGCAATCATATAAGTCATATGCTAGTAAGTATAGTACTAAGAAATCTTATTCTTCGGATTCTGTAAAGAATGACAAAGGGGCTTCTAGTGAGTCCAATGATAGAAGAGATGAATCTGTTACTTATAAGGGTAAAGCTGTTGTTAACCCTGGTGATGACAAGAAGCGAGGCACTGTAAGTAGTTCAGGTAGGAAAAGCCATTAAGTAAATGTTTCAAGTGCAAAGGTTTGGGCATATTTCTTCTCAATGTCCTAATTGCAAAGTAAAGATAAATATTGGAGGAGATATTGTTAGTGAAGATGAAGATGAGGGGTTTGATGAGCTTGGTGATTTGTTAATGGCCCTTAATGAGTATTATAGGGACACAGATGTTGAAGCTCATGAGGAGCAGGGCATAGATCAGTATACGAGTATCAATACTAAAGAAAAGCAAAGAGAAAATTTGTTTCATATTGCTTGCAGGGTTAAAGGGAAGTCTTGTAGATAAACTGAAGTTGACTATCACATTGCATCCTAAGCCGTATAAGCCACATTGGTTGAGTGAGCAAGGTAGCTTGCATGGACCCTAGTAAGTAAAAGTTCCTTTTAGTATTGAAGAGAATTATAAGGATGAAATAATATGTAATGTGCTACCCATGTGTGTTTCCCATCTGTTATTAGGAAGAGCATAGATGTTTGATCACAAAGTGCTCCATGATGAATACCGATGAATACCGAATCACCCATGCCTTCTAGGAGGAAGACAAATGTATAGTATAGGTCCCACAATGGCTAAGAAGAGAGGAGAAGGGGGGGGGGGAGGGGGGGGGGTGTGTGGAGGTGGGGGTTGTGGAGGGAAGTGAAATGTTAAATATAGATTTTACTTGAAGAATCAATTGAAAAGAACACTATATATATATATATATATATATATATTTATGTTTCTTTTTATGATGAATGTACATGATGAGCGATAAATAATATAACAGAAATTAAATTGTGATAAAGTAAAGGAGACAGTGATTTATAAGAGTTCCTCTTTGTGATTCAGTCCTCTTTTCTAGCTCTACTCCTAAGGATCCGGTCTTTCGCACTGGTCATTCCACTAATCAAATAACAAAGAATAATTACAAACACCAATAACTTTTACTCTGCCTTTCTAGCCTACCACTTGGCTATGCACAGACTTCAAGACTATTGTAATCTAAATTCTATGTTAATCCTCACTTCAAGAAAAGAGATAAATTCATAGCAAAAGAAAATATAAGATCTCTAAATTTTATCTTGAAATCCAAAAAGAATTAATATGAAGAAATGAAGCTCGCAATGTCTGTCAAAGTGTTTGTAAGATTGATCATAAGGCTTTTTCAAATGCAAAAGGAAACTTCAGATGTGCTATTGTTATTTTTCTCATATCTTCTCTTTGAATCTTGAAGATTGGAATGTGTGTGTGTGTGTGTAAGCTTATTGTACTTTTCTTTTTGAAAGAAATTTCTAATGTCCATAATATCTTCCAAAAGGCTTATTTGTCACATGGATAAGATTGATATCCTAAAATTTATGGGATCTGAAAATATTATCTAAAATCTAAACTTTGAACTGATAAGACTTATCTTATACTGCTCGTTTCTTCTTTAAATACTCTTGATATTTATCGTCACTTGATTTTCAAATAACTTTGATCAAACAAGCTTTAAGTTGAATTTAAAGATCTCTCTTATTCCATATAAGCTTCAGCTAATAATGAACTAAAAAGATAACATCTTATCTTCATCCATAGATATCTTTATATTGACATAAGGCATACTCTTGATAAAAAATCTTCATTAAATTCTTATAAATCTTTTTATAATAATCTTGTAAGAAATTCTTTAAAAAACTCGTGAAACTCTTAAAAAAAGTTCCCATTGATTGTTATCTTCCTTATGTGTAATGAATTAAGGGAACTACCTAAATACACTTAATTAGTAGAGCTTGGGTTTCAAATAAATCTAACTTGTACTTTGATGTTTAATAAAGAACTATATAATAGTTTATTCTATGAACCAAGATAGTATTTGTCCATTTATCTGTTTAAGTGTCTACTCAAATATCTATTAGATTTTCCAGATAGTGTCACGCCCCGAGGGTACCTTAGTAGTAGTAAACAAGTTACACTTGATTACTATCACTAGATTACCTTCAGAGAATGACAGGATTTCAAAACAACATGATCTTTTTAGTTGCTTGATAAGAAATAACAAATACATGAAAGAAATAACTTACTGAATAAACATTACAAAACTATTACAAACCATATAGTTCTTTTGAAGTACATAACTAAATAATCTAATCTGGTAGTACATATCCATTAAACTAAATATATCTGTAACCTTCTAGCTTCAAAGCTTTTACCAGAGCCATATTCTTGGATGTAACTAAACAGGGTCAAAAAGTGAACCTGAAAAGACTGTAGGAGTATGAGCGAAACCACAGCTCAGTGAATAACCAGACATACCATACATCACACAAGTCATTAACAAATCATATGCAATGCAAGCACTCAACCATATGCACAGATACAAGTTTGGATGATCTAGAATCCAAACAGGAAAAAGATTTACGCCCTCTTTTTAATGGGTTGAAGAACCAGTACTCAATGACCCACCTGCCCAGGAGAGACTAAGTACACAGGAGAATCAACGATTTCTCGTTTTAAGGTTATCACTTTGAATATAGTCGATTGAACAAACCATCTCCTGCAATCCCCTTAGAAACTCCCTAAGTATTAATCATTTCAAAGCGAATCTACGGGCGACGTTCTTCGGTGCCTTTTCGTTCCTCATAGGACCGCTAGACCAAAGAAAAACTTGGAAGAACTTACACATTAGATCAACCAAGCGAAAATAGAGATCCGAAATATTAATACGTAGCAGGCTGTTACAACCATATATACAATAATGCAATTTGTGTAATGCATGTTCATATTATTTAGTTAAGTCAATAGGTCTTAATCAATTTCAAAGTGACCATACATTACACACAATCACCATTATACTACTGCACAACATCAATCATTGCATTATCGCTTTTATAAAGATATTTTAACAATCATACACTCAAATCAAATCATACTTTCAGCAGACATTCATTTGATTATCTTGCATTATATATTTGACTATTTACAATCACAACCAGTACAATATGACTGAATTACTCACTTGCTTATACTGCCTCAATCGTAGTAATCCACCAGTAGATCCTCTAGTGAGTCAAAGTCACCTATTTAAGACAAAGTATTCATTAATACAGTCTAGCTAAATTCCTATATGTGCTTTGTGTCCTAAACTCGATATTTTGGTAATTATTATTACTCAGTATTGTCGTGTTTCTCCTATTTTATCTTGCATAATTGTTTTGTTATCTTTAGAAGTCATATTACTCACGAAATTAGTTTATTTCAATTTCCATTCTCGCCTATTTTATCTGTTAGAACAAATATTTGACTAATACTAACCTTGATTAACATTAATTATTCGTCTTAAGTTCTAGGGTTTTTTAAAAGTTTATTAGATTTTAATTTAATTCTTTCTAATCATTTGTGATAAATCTTATATTGTTGTACATATATATATATATATATATATATAAACACTAAGTGGGCTTAAGATATATATATATATATATATATGTGCTGTTTACTTTTGAAAATATGCTTTCGAAAGAGAAATTTGGGCATACTCCAACTTAAAGTCGCCGGCCTTCATCCCCAGGTGCCGGTATAAAATTGGTTTTGTAACTTATTTCATTACGAGTGCACCGGCGTTGAAAGCTGTCAGCTTTCAACGTATGCCGGCCCTACGCCGTCAGCGTAGATCTCCAGGAAGCCGGTTTATGTCCATGTTTTATGTGAAAATTATTTTACATAGCCTTTGATCAGTGTAAGCCGCTTATAAGCCGTCGGCCTATCCATGTAAGCCGCCGGCGTTTAGCGTTTACACTACCGGCTTTGAGGCAGTGTTTTACTATTCATCATCTTCCTCCTCGGTTCAATTCTTTTTCTTTGATTTTTACACGTTAAAAACATTCTCAAACTACTTATAAATGTTTATATATCATATGTAAAGACATAAAACACGTTTGGACACGTTTAAAATATAAATATATAGATCTCGATTCTTAGAACATAAAGCTAGGGTTTTGGATTATTACCTCGTTGGAGCTCGTTCGATGTAATCCGAAGCTTGTGATTGTGTTTATTAAGTTCCTAAGATAATTATAAGTCAGTTACAACTCTTATATTTGAACGAAAATCCTTTGAATTGTATCAACTTACCTTTGAGCTCGTTTTTGAGGGTTTTTAGCTTCGTTCTTCCTTTGATCCGAGTTTAGGTGTTATGATCTGTTTGTTTTCTGTTTTTGATTCGTTTTGTTTGTTATTTGGGAGTATTTTTGTGCTGAGGATTTTGAGAGTTAATGGAGTTTGTTTGTTTCTCCATTAATGGCTTTAAACATACATATTTATAGAAGAGGGAAGAAGGACTTCGGCTGATGCTTCTCCTCTGATTCTTCCCTTGGATTTGCTCCTCTTTGGCTTTTATTTTGAAGCTAATAAATGCTAGCATGAGTTGTCAACAAATGATTGGTATGGTAGTTGTTTTTGTTGACAATTTTGGGTTGATTATTGAGCAAAAATTGGCTTCTTTCTTCCTCTCCTCAAATTGTACCGAATGCAGCCGTAAATCATATATATATATTAGTTTATTTATTTAGTTTAATTTTAGGATCATTTAACAAGTTATACGGGTATAAATCAGCTAATGTTTGGAAGTTTTTGTACAAAAATATGTGTATAAAGTTATACAAAATACTTAGATTTTCAAATAATACAAATTTTGGTTATATATATGTAGTTATTTATTCGTACAATTTTATCTCCCGTGATTTAGATTTCTTGAGCTCGTTAGGTTAATTTTTGTTTCAGGCTCCGAGAGCTTAAGAAAACTTGGTTTAGAACAATAGCATGATCCGATTATTTGTTTGGAGTTTAGATTTTGAGTTATTCATCAGTTTATATTTTTGTTGTGTATTTAAAATCTTAATGGTTCATTTTTAGATTACCTTTTTCTGTTTATATGCGTAAATAATCGTTTATGTAGTATTGGACTTAATACAGAAACCAAACTATATATATATCTTTAGTTTTGATACTGAACATGAATTCTTATTAGTAGCTTTTAATTTTAACTAGAAATCTTGAGTTTAAGGTTTAAGTCTAAATATAAACTCATCACTACTTGTTATTCTAACCTCGAATCATTATCGGAATAAAAAACAATCATTTAATCCCTATATTCATATTTTCTATTTAAATCTATCTGTATATCAGGTTTCGGGTCTAAATTTTAGATCATATCTTGAATTATTTATTCAAGATACAAGATCTTGTTTTTGGTATTAACTAGGGTTAGAGAATTTCTTTATTCGGTTACTAAATTCTTCATCTATTCAAATTCTAAATGTTAATCTATTATTAGACTTCGATCAGAATCTAAATCTATTATCTAGTTTATAAAATCTATTATAAGGTCGGGTACTAATGTGAAAAATTCCCGGGGTTTACAGATAGGTTAGGAGGGAGAGCCAGACGATAAGCAAGATCTCCTACTCTTTCAAGTACTTCAAAAGGTCCAATATATCGTGGGCTCAACTTTCCTTGTACCCGATCTCTGTGAATACTTTTGATAGGGTTTACCTTTAAATACACATGATCTCCAACCTCAAATTCGAGTATTTGTCTTTTCATATCTGCCTAGCTTTTCTATCGATCTTGTGCTTCCTTCATCTTATGTTGAATGAGCCGTACCTTGTCAGTCGCATCTTGTACCAAGTCAGGTCTAATGCTTAATTTCTCTACATCGTCCCAGAACAATGGCGACCTATACTGCCTTCCATACAATGCTTCATAAGGTAGCATTTGAATTGTGGAATGGTAGCTGTTGTTGTAGGCAAATTCCGCCAATGGTAAATATGCGTCCTAACTATCCTTGAACTCTATCACGCAAGCACGCAACATATCTTCTAAGGTTTGTATTATTCTTTCTGATTAACCATCTGTTTGGGGGTGTTATGCAGTATTGAAGTGTAGCTTCGTTCCCAAACATCTTTGTAAGCTTGTCCAAAATTTAGACATGAACCTTGGGTCTCGGTTGGAGACTATTCCAACGGGCACTCCATGCAAGCGCACTATCTCTCTTATGTATATTCTTGCCACTTATCCATGGAGTACGTCATGCTGATTGGAAGGAAATGAGCTATCTTTGTTAATAGGTTGACTATGACCCAAATGGCATCATATCCTATAGATGTTCTTGGTAGTCCACATACAAAATCCATCGTGATTTGATCCCATTTCCATTTAAGTATCGGCAGAGGTTTCAAAAGTCCTCCTGGTCTTTGGTGTTCCACTTTCACTTGTTAGCATGGGGGTCATTTCATCACAAAATCGGCCACATCTCTCTTCATATCGTTCCACCAATAGTGGCTCTTCAAATCCTGATACATTTTAGTTCCTATTGGATGCATTGTATATCCTGAATGGTATGCTTCATTTATGATTTCCTTCCTCATATCATCATCATCTGAAACACATAATCTCCCTTTCATTCTCATAACCTGATCTTCATCCATCGTGAAATCCATATATTTTCTTCTTGTATCTCTCTTTTAATCTTTTGAATTGCCTCATCATACCGTTGGGCTTCCTTTGTCCTTTCCACTAAGGTAGGTTCCATGACTAGGCCAACTATTTCTACTTCCACGCTTTGCCCTATGAACTCGATATTCATCTTTTCAAATTCCTTTATTAGCTCCTTCTTATCAGTGAGCAAGGTAGCTACTTCTCCATGATTCTTCCTACTCAGGGCATCTGCGACAACGTTTACTCTCCATGGGCAGTAGTTTATTCCAAGGTCATAATCCTTGATGAGTTCCAACCATCTTCATTGCCGCATATTCAACTCCTTTTGTGTGAATAGATACTTGAGACTCTTATGGTCGGTATAGATCTCGCACCTTTGCCCATATAAGTAATATCTCCATAACTTAAGCACAAATACAACGGCGACTAACTCTAGATCATGGGTGGGGTAACTCTGCTCATAGGGCCTAAGTTGTCGCGAGGCATAAGCAATCACCATTCCATCTTGCATCAACACATATCCAAGACCATTTCTAGAGGCATCACTATGCATCGTATAAGGTTTCTCAGGGTCTAGTAGAACTAAAATTGGGGCAGAGACAAGCCTTTTCTTTAATTCCTGGAAACCTTGTTCTCTCTTATCCATCCAAATGAACTTTTCATCCTTCTGAGTCAATTGTGTTAAGGTTTTAGCTATGGTAAAGAAATTCTTTACAAACTTCTTATAATATCCCACCAATCCGAGGAAACTTCTCACTTTAGTAACAGTCTTAGGTTGTCTCCAATCCATTACTGCCTTGATTTTCTCGGGGTCTACTGATATACCCTCTCCAGATATGACATGTCCTAGAAAAGATATCCTATCCAACCAGAAATCACACTTAGATCACATAAGGTCTGTAATGCCATTCTTAAATGTTCTTCATGTTGTTCTTGCGTCTTGGAGTAGATCAGAATATCGTCTATAAAGATTATCACACACTTATCCAGCAGAGGTTTGTATACTTGGCTCATGAGATCCATAAAAGCTGCTGGTGCGTTGGTTAAACCGAAAGGTATTACCAGAAACTCATAATGTCCGTAGCGATTTTGAAAAGCCGTCTTGGGTACATCCTCTAGTTTAATCCTCAACTGATGGTATCCTGACCTAAATCAATTCTTGAAAAGATATTAGCTCCTTGAAGTTGGTCAAAAAGATCATCTATCATTGGGAGTGGATACTTATTCTTGATGGTGACTTTATTGAGCTCTCGATAATCGATGCACAAGCGCATAGAATCATCCTTCTGTTTCACAAACAAACTAGTGCTCCCTGGATGATACACATGGTCGAATGAAACCTTGGTCTAGCAAGTCTTGTAACTGAGTCTTTAGCTCTTTTAGCTCTACTGGTACCATCCGGTGGGGTGCCTTTGATATTGGCTCCGTGTTCACCAATAGGTCGATTTCGAAATTGATTTCCCTCTTAGGTGGTAATCTAGGTAATCCGTCGGGAAATACATTTGGAAATTCCTTAACCACGGGTATAGATTCCAACTCAGGTTTCTCTTCTTCTTTCTCCTCTACGTCCACGTTACTCAAGTTGATCTCTTCATCATCCATTAATAGCTCAAACGAGTTCAACCTCACCGTGGATTCTCTTTTGAATACTACTTCACTTTCACCTTGATTTTTGAACTTCACATCTTTGTGTCTACAGCCTACTAGAGCTTTAACAGATGTCAACCAACTCATCCCTAAGATCACCTCATATTTGCTCATTTCTAATATTTTCAGGTCACACTTAGTGTAACATCATTGTATCTCCATGGGACAATCTTTAAGCATTTCCTTAGTCGATACAATGCTCCCGGTGGGGGTCTTAACTCGGAACCCGGTAGCGATGGTATTTGTAGGTAAGCCAATTTTTTTAGCCAAACTAGAGGCGATAAAGGAATGCGTAGCTCCTGTGTCGAACAAAGCATAGGTGGTTTGACTAGCTACGCGTATGTAACCTGCACTTGAATTTTATACTAATTACAAAACTTGTATACTTAAGCTATCTGCTAGCATAGAACCTTATACTTCTAGGTTAAGAATTGAATGCATGTTACTTAATAACTTGTAACATAAAGGTAAAGGAGTTTCTGATCCTAACCTGTCACTAGTCCCAAGTCGGGGCCACGATCTCCATCCAAGGCTGCTAGCTCAGCTCCTTCATCGTCTAATTCTTCACACACCCATTGCCCTTCTAAGTTGTAAATTCTTATTGCATGGACAGTTGCTCCAGAATGGCTCAAGTTGCTTCCTCTACTTCTACTCTTTGTCGATGTAGCTCCTCCCATTGTACCAAGCGGTCTAGCTAGGGCATTCTTCCTCTGTGGGCATTCATTGGCGAAGTGCCCAGTTTGCTTGCATACAAAGTAGATGGTGGAAGCCTTTGATGCCTCCCTATTGCCACTAGCACTTCCTTTGTAGCTGTTGAAGGTCTTAAACTTCTTGTTTTCAAAGCTAGGACCATAACTATCTTGAGTCCTCTTCTCGAGCACAAAGGTTCTCTTCTCTAGTACTTTACTTTTTCTCTTCTTGGCTCCTTCTATAATGCAAGCCGTTTCAACCAATTCATAGAGGGTCCTTAAATCCAATTCTTCCAAATGCATCCTCAAGTCCTCGTCCAGGCTACTCAAGAAGATTTGCCTTTTTAACTCTTCATTGTGTCTAAAGGATTCCGACACATACTGGAGTAAGCGACTGAACTCAGTCTCATATTGTTCTATGGTCCTTCCTTTTTGGGATATGTGAAGAAAGTCTCTACTGTACTGTACTCTCAAACTTCTAGGAAAATAATTCTCCAAGAATTTTCTTCTGAAGGTTGCCCAGGTCATAGGTGGTAGCAACTCTCTACTTTTAGATTCCCACCGCACTCTAGCGTTGAATCTCAACATATAAGTGCTATAGTCCAAGCGAAGGTGATGGGGCACTTCATAAGCAGTAAATGATCTTTCTATTTGTGCTAACCAGTCCTCCGCTTCATCTGGTTTTCTAAAACTCCCATCAAAGTATCGATTACTTTTGATGAAGTCTGGCAAGGAACTTCGATAGGTCGAGGTATTAGTGGCAAAGGAACAGTTTGAGATTCAGCTTCTGGTGGTGCTGAGGCCTCAACTGTTGCCTCAGGTGCATTGGTAGCTAGTGGTGGCATATTTTGCGCGTGCTGCATAAAGTTGTTGACAAGACCGCTAGTTGGTTGATAGCTGCCCAAACATTGCCTTGTTGATTTGGTGGGACTGGTTGCTGGTGGATTTTCTAGCTCAACTGGAACATTATTATGCATGACGTTCTTTCGTCTCCTACCTCCTTACCTCATCTGTTAATTATTCTTAGTTTTAGACTTCTTAAATCTTTGCAAGGGGAAAAATATGGAAATATCAAATTTGCACTAAAATATTTAAGGCAATCAAATCATAAATCATTAAATCAAACACAAGATATTTTTTATTACTAAAACAGAAGAGGGTGATAACCCTTACATAATCTAAGAAGGTTAGAACCATTTTCAGCAAAAGATAGTGTTTAGAAATAAGAAATAGTTAAAACATAATCATTAAAAACAAAAACATTCATGCATTACGAGCAAGGATATGCCTATCCTAATCCTAAGAAAAAGGCTTGTTGGACTTGTTGGGGTTATGCTTATCTCCTTCTCTTCTTCCTTCCTCAATCTTTCCTTCTTCACGGTGATGGTGCCGGGTTCATGCTCCGGTTGGTGGAACCCTTGTGCCTCTTGACAAATTGTCACAGATATTGGCTTATTGTCATCCTCTTTCCTTTGTATCTCGATGTGATCTCAACCTGAGATGGCCATTCTTCTTCTTGCATAGAAATCCTATCTCCTTGGGTGGTGTCATTGGTTGCTTCCTGTCCTTCTAGGTTTTCTCCTTCTGGTGCTACTGCTATGGTGGGAGTTTGAGACCTGCTCCTCAAAAATCCACTTGGTTCAAAAGCGTTCCTCCAGCGCAGTTTATCTCTCCTTCCTTCTTCCTCAGAGTCAGAGATCATCACAGGGTTGTTTCTTGCAATTGTCTCCATGGGAACATCCTGGCTTAACCTTCGAGGAGGTACCGAACTAAGGATCAAGGGACTATCTTCCCAAAGAGATGCAACGGAGTTTCCTCAGGTTTTAGGTCCTCGTCTCGGTCTTCATCGGGATCTCCTTCGGTTTCCCCATTTCCCTCATTCTCTGGGCATCTCCCATTATGAAATCCTTGTCCAGAATTACGTCCTGCTGCATTCGATGGCATTGGAACAATACGTCCATAAACGGCATACCAGTAGAAACGTTCTTTGCGTCAGCTCTTAGCCAGTCACTGTGGTGCCAACTCGTCATGTGCATAGATGTAGAAGGGTCCTAACTTGTTCCATGTTTGAAAGTCTGGGTCCTCTCAGGTTCCTTCAGCCTTTAAGATAAAGGTCATTTCTTGCAGCATGGTCTCCCTATACATAAAAACCATCATCCTTTCTACTACGTAGATCATCTCCACATTACTCCACCTTCGTCTACTAAGGGCATCGAATCTCAGTTCGTCGGGCAAATTCCTCCATAAGGAATGTTTCAAACCCTTCCTCCACAGCTTAAACATCTCCCTAGTTCGGGTTCTTCCTACTAACGCAAATTCTTCACATAGGACTCTCAACCTAAGGTAGTTCACAAAAGTCTCATATGGGTCCTTAAGGAAATTTCAGGATTTTTCCTTTATTCGGGGAAAGTTAACTATTCAATAAACAAGGAGATGATCGATCTTAGCTTAAGTTCTAGCTTCTTACTATCTATCTTAAAGTCTATTTCTACTATCTTTTTCTAAAACTTGCGCTCTGATATCAACTTAAACTGTTACGTCCCGAGGGTACCTAAACGTGCAGTTCGCCAATATAATATTAAAACTAATGAATGACAACCTTAGTCATGCAGGAGCTTCGATATCACATGCAAGGCATGCTTCCAAGATAGTAGGAGACTCACAGAGTATTACATTTAAGTAAAATAAAAAGCATGCAAGAACTTATATAAATAAACATGAAATATTCATTTGGATAATAATCTCTTACAACTTCTTGGGGGCATTCCCCCATCCTAAATAGTCTTGTTAACTAAACCATTAACAAAATATACATAACTATAACATAACTATTATAGAGATTTTCTTAGAAGTCTATATTCAAAACTAAATACATATATCTTCTCCCAAAAACTCCTACTAGCTTTGGCTCATACCTGCAAACAGGGCTCTTGGTGCCAATCATAAGTAATCATACTGTAAGAAAAAGCTATAGGGGTATAAGCAAAACTAGCTTAATGAGATAACTCCCATCTACAAAACATTTCCATAAATCAAACAAGTATTTGAACAATCATATGAGAATGCACTAATCACATGAGCAAACAAAATACACAAGATTAACCGGAAACCATGTGTAGCATGGATTTTACGCCCTCCATGTCAAGGGTCGGGAGGTTACAGGCCCATACGACCATCAATAATTGCAGATTTACTGGCTTTTACTCGCCCTGTAGACTTTCCGGCTCCTACTTGCCCATGTAGACTTTCTGGCTCCTACTAGCCACAACTACAACTCCTCGTTTCCCCACACGAAGAATAGTAGTGAAATAAATGTGACTCACAAATATGATATCCATGAATTATATTCAATATAAGTTTAATCAAATAATTTTGAGTTCAAGTTAAAGGCGATCAAAACAATATTCATCATATTGATGCAAGAGAACATAAATTATTCATCAACTCCTCTTTTGATATTATTAACTTTTATTCAATCAGTCATGAATCCAAGTCACACAACATTTGTTCATTTATCTTTTCCTTATTTTCTAGTGCTACTATTTATAAATGCAACCAAGGAAATGTAACTTAGTAAGGGATTAACTCACTCCATGATGATCGCTCCTAACCGAAGTAGTCTTCCAAGAAAGTAATCTCAGTTCCTTCTTCACCTAAACAAGATGAAATACCCAAAATGAGTCTTTCATATAATTTCTATTTTTTAAATTTTAAATCTATCTTAAAATCGCAATAAAATTGGATTGAAGGAAATTCCAAATTAAAATGGCCATAACTTGCTCATTTTAACTCAGAATTTCGCATATTATATACTGTTTTCTACCTACTCGAAAAGATATATCTATTTCTAAAACTAGTTTCATCAAACTAAGTCATTTGAAATCTAAAATAGTGGTGATCTAATTTACCACGAATTTTCACAAAACTCGAATTCCTTCCTTTAACAAATACTCATATCAAAGAGATAGATATTATAATAGTTTTTAAAACCTTTGAAATGTATATACATATATTTATTGAACCATATCAAGTTTATGAAACTAATGAAGTTGTTTCTAATCATAAAATTTTTGTAATGGTAAAGTTTTCTAAAGGTTTTGAGAAAGTGAAACTTTTGAAAATTCTTTTTTGCTAGAGAATATCTCAAGTTATTTTAAATGAGTATTTTTATTTTCCTTAACTTCATTTCCTTAGTCTTTTTAAATTCCCAAAGAATGATTTTATTTTCTAAACTTAGTTTCTAATATTTTTTTGAAAATAATAACAACTCTATATTTGTAGAAATAATTTCCTTGTTTCTTAAGATCATTCCATTTTATAAAAAGAAACTCTTGGTATTTGTCAACTAGTATTTGATGAAAAAGTGGAGTTTAGTAAAACTTTTGTTTACTCAAGAATTTCTTTCCATGTATGTATTGCAAAAATTCCTATGAACTCCTCTAGATTTCTTAGAAAAGTTTGTTAAGACAAATTCCTAAGTTTTTAGGAAAAAGTACTTCCTATTTTTATTTTTAGAGAAGAATTTCTATTTTAAGAAAACTTTTCCTTATTTATCTTGTTGAGACACAATCAATATGTTCATGCATGATTTATGAATCATAAATTTATAAAAACATAAGAAGGATATAATAGTTAAAGAAATAAGCTGGTAAAGAACATATCAAGTATTGGAACCTTAGCTTCATCAAGGTATCTTGGGACTAAGAATAGACTAGTTTGAAAAGAAAAAGAAAACGTTTTGACTTGATGATGACAAGTCTAAGACTAGTCTTAAAAACAACATGAAAGTAAATAAATTGCAAAACGAAGGGGCTTATATGCTTTAAAAAATATATATAGCTACATAGATATACTTAGTTAAATATATATATATATATATAAGTAACATAAAAGAAATTAGATTCATCAACAAAACAAAGTATGAACTATTGTTGATTTCTTTAACCTTTTGGTTTAGAAAACATACACTAAGCTCATACTAAATAGATGAACATAAAGAAAACTTGAAGAAATATTATCTAAGAAAACTAAACTTGAGAGAACTTTGAGAGAGTGATTTTTGTGTATGGAAGGTGTGAAAGAAGTGGAAGGAAGAAGGGGTATTTATAGGAAAATGTGGGAAGAAATTTGTGTTAATTAAATAATTTAAAAACAAAACAAATTGAAAAGAGGGAGAGCATGGCTGGCGCAAATCTTGTAGAAAAGGGGAGAGAAAAATTTATTTTTTTTGTATTTTTGTTAATGAAAAGTAAGATATGAAAGATGTGAAGTTGTATTGGAAATGAAAATTATAAGAGAATAGAGATATGATTTGTAAGAGTAGGTCATAAGAAAAAGTAGAGATAGATAAATAGTGTAGAATAGTAATAAATAGTGTAATGTAAAATAGACATGACAATTTAAGTAGCGGTAGTGAGAAAATACGCGTATAATTGCGTTATATAATATTTTTAGTTACCGAAAAATTATAAAATTGATATTTTTGAATATCTTATATTTTTACTAGTCTAACGGTATATTCAAAATATTTTTACAAATTTAAGCCCCAGGACACGCTTTTCGAAAACTGTGTTCGATCGTGCTCAAAACAAATTACGGTTTAACTAATCTGATATTTTTAAGCTTTCACAGGTTATTATAAACTTCTATATACTAATCTCTTACTTACTTTCTTAAGGTTACTTAAACGGGAATGTTAGACTTGAATGGTTATGTCTGACTAGGGTTTTGTTGACTTTTAGAATTCTAGTTAACTTTCTAATTAGGGTTTAAGCTTAATTGATCACAAAACTTTAGGGGTTTACACGCCCTTCCGAAGATCATGCCCTGATCTAGCCTTTGGTAGACAATAGTCTCAAATTTTCTCCCATTTCTTTATGGATCACGAGCGTAATTTTGAGTCTTAATGCTCTAGCTTCCTTAAATTAATTATCACGCTAGTGATTTTGAATACTACAAATTGTTCATGTTGCAGCTTTCCAAAAATCACGCCCTTCATCCAGTCCTTGGTAGACACTGGTCTTCAATTTTTCTCCATTTCTTCATGAATCACGTGTGTGATTTCAAGTCCAGATGCCTTGACTTCTTCCTTTTACAAAGATCATGCTCGTGACCTTCCCCTTAGTAGGCTTTGGTATTCGAAATTCCACTTTATAATAAGAATCACGGTCGTTAACTTCACTATAGGTACTCTGACTTCATCCTATGCAATTGTCACACCCATGAATATGTGAATCAATTAAGTATTAATTCTCATATAAATACTACCTAAAATCTCTAAATTGAGCTTAATATACATGGGAAAATCTTATAGAAATTAAGCCTATCATATTCATCTAAAGATGGACAAGTTTGCTAACAAGAAGTTACCATTGAGAGCAGCTAGTTTTTATCGTCTTGAGTTGCGAGGTGAATATAGAGTTTTGGCTACTTTCAATATTGCAAATCTTTCACCTTATATTTTAGATAATGAAGATCACATGGAAGGTTTAGTAGATTTGAGGAGAAATCTTCACTAACCCTGGGCAGATGATGGGAATCAACTTGAGGACTGACCACTAAAGCACGAGTTAGAGGATTGCAGAATCTTGCATTATGAATGCTTATTTATAATTTGGACCCTAATGAAGAGAAGTTTGTTTCAACCTATGATTTGCAAATTGGTCGCAATTATATTGAATATAATGTGTTAATATTGACTGATTGGCATAGAGGAGAAGGAATCACATATTGGCTTGCTAGTACAATTAGTTATTTTGGCCAAAGAGAACATGCTCTAAGGAACGACCGTGTGTCGGGCACTAGCTCGTTGGTGGGAATCATGCTAGCTTACCAGTACATCCCTTTGACGCCTCCTTAGTTATTATTTTCAAATTTTATTTTATTTAGTTAGTTGTTCTTATATTCTTTAGGTTTTAGGGACTCGTATAAATAGTCCATCAACTGTAAAAACAATTATCATGCTTTTTATTAATATTATTTCTCCGAGACTCCATATTAGTGTTTTCTCTTTTGCTTTTATCAATCAAATTAGTCTTTGATTATGGCAAGTGTTGGCACAAGATTTATTATGGGTAATGTAATGCCCTAAACTGAGGCATTATAGCCCGCCACGTGTTCTTTTCTTTATAAGAACACGTTAAGGCTATATAAGATTATACCACAAATAAACAATAACAATACTCTTCGATATTGACATAAAAGGTACCTGTTCAAAACATCTCATAGGAATAAACTCTTGAACAAACGAGATGGCTTAAACTAAAACCAACTTTAAAACAAATTAAAACAAAAAGGAAAAGTTCATACCTTAGTCTTAAACTCAAAATACAAGAAATGTCTTATAAAACATAGAAAGTTCAATAAGCCTTCAACTTAATCTCAAAGCAGTCCATGTGATTTAAATATCTGCAGGAATGTCCAGTCCACTATCATCCTCACCATCATCCGCAAATATATCAAAACTAGGTAGATCATAATAAATTGGATATGTACCTTTTTCCTGAAAAATGAAAGGAATGAGCGAAATAGCACTGTACACTAAACTACATACACATGCGCATGCGAACATGTTAGACACAATCACATACAACCCATTCTAATGCATCAAACATAGAATTATTATCTTTTATTTAGCCTACAAACAACACAGTTCAAAACTATTATACACTAGTCCCAAACTTGGAGTTACTCATGACTCCATAAAAACAAACAATATATAAAATAAATAATATATACATATATGGATGTTAGGTACTCCCCATACACCCGGTGCCATCAATGCATAATCCTAATCTATCAAAATCATTTTTATGCATGAGTCTACTCAGGACAACCTCACACATAGATCATTAGGTTGCTAGTATTAGTATCACACACTATGTGGTTTTTACTAACATCAACCAAGCACAAGCAAAAAACAAAATATAATAAGAGCTAGATATCATTAGATCCATTTATCATATCTAGTCCTACAAGCACATACAATAAGCAAGGAATGGTCGTACTTGTATTAATCTCAAGGAACAGGACTCTAATTCCACAAATATCCTGATCATTTAAACAAGATAGATTACAATACATGTCTTTCATTTAATGAATTTAACCCAAATATCTCCTAAAACCTTAATCTAAAAAAAAAAAAAAATTACAAAATCACACCTTATTCCTTGATTTCAACTCAAAAATTCTCCAACAGGATCAATCTACTCAACAAACTGACCAAATCCTAGCACACAATTCAATACCAAACAAACTAAAGAATCCCTATATAAAAAAAATTATAACTATGAGATAATAAAGATGAAGGATTTATCAATTTACCTATAATCAAATCCTTAATTCCTCTTGATCTAAGTACAACAATCCTCTAAAGTAACTAATCTCCTTAACAGATCTCCAAACCTTAGAACTCCATATCATGCTAAAAAAACCAAAAACCAACAAATACTAATAAAAATAACCTTACAATGATCAAAACATTAAACACTTACCTATGCTTGACCTGAATTCCAATTGAATCTCCAAATCCCCAAGAAGACCAGAAATTCCTCCAACTTCTTTTTAAACAAAGATGAAAATCCTAATGAAATTGATTGATTTTCTTAAATCCTAAACATAAGGAAGGAGATTCACTCACCTTGCTTCAATCTTCTCAAATTCCTATGGATGCGGTAACACCAGAAGAGAGGATTTCTAGGTTTTGGTATAACTTTTGGAGAAACAACAAAGAGAAGGATATAAAGAAATTCGTGAAACTTTTCAAATTCTGCATCACATGCCAACAGTTTTTGAATCTACGCAGGTAGTGTAAAAGCATAAGCTGGCAATGTAGAAACAGTATAGAACTCTTGGGTCATTGTTCCTCAAGTGTATGCTGACACATACTTCGATGGTGTAGACCTCTAATTTGGCAGCGTACTCGACTCTTGCCATTTTTACAAATCAACACTAGCCTTACGTTGCCTAAGCCATAGCAACGTACGCTGGTAGTGTTGAACTCTACGCCGGTTGCATTGAAGCCGATGTACAAAGTAAAATTTTCATCTTGATTCATGTATCTATCATGTGATCAAATTACCAATATAATTAGATTTTTGACTATTTTAACCTCTTATTTTATATTACTTGACACCTTTTCCCTTCTTTATACATTATTTACTTGTATATTATAGGTAATATCAATAGATTTCTGTGTGTTATTGAGGATTATTTATTAGTGAGCAATATCTAGTACATTAATTCTCAAACTTTAACCCTACTTTTCACTTTGAGATTTAGGGTTTATAGAATCTCAATTATATATTGAGATTAGAGATATCCTAGTGATTGTCCTACTAGGCATATCACATATAATTGTAACCATATAGTTATTGGAAATCTAAACTTACGAAATGCCTAAAATCTATTGTTTTGACTCAAAATCATACATCAAAAGATTATTGATTTAATAGGCATGCTAGTACTTTTTTATGGAAAAAAAGGGGAAAAGCCCCTTTTGGTACTTAAATTTGACGAATTGGACAATAAAGGTACCTGGACTTTTAAAAAGTCTAATTTACACCTAAGTAAATTTTGTGCCCATTTTAAGTACCTGAACTTTAAAAAAATCCAATTTTATATCTGATTAAACTTTCCATGCCCCTTTTCACTACCCCTACTCTTGCAATGTTCTTGAAGTAGTTGACATGTGTCAAGCAACGATTAAGTAGGTAGTTTTTAGGGGTACGAAAAATTTAATTAGGTGTAAAAAAAAAAAAAGGTATGTTAGGCCATTGGTAGTTGTTTGTGGCCATGTCTTCAAAAAGATGCATGATCTCTTCTTTGTTTTGTAATCCAATGTACAACCTATTGTAGCATTCAATCATCTATTAGGTTTGATCATTCAAACCATTGTAAAATGTCTAGGCATGCATCTAAGGTAGAAGTCCATGATGTGGGCATTTCCTCAAAAGTTCCTTGTATCTCTCCCATGTGTCATAAACTGATTCAGCTCAAATTGAGCATATGCTGAGATATCACTCCTGAGCTTCGTTGTTTTTGAAGGTGGGAAGTACTCCTACCAAGTGGTAATAGAACCTTATGGCATTGATTTCAATCATTGTTTAGCGCGGCTTCTCAAAAAGAATGGAAATAATTGCAAGAGAATATATCATCAGTAACTCCATTGATCTTAAAAGTTTCACAAATCTCCAAGAAATTCTATAGATGGGAATTTGGGTTTGCATTTGGTAATCCATCAAATAGTACACACTGTTGTACCATCTAGATGATGTTAGTCTTGATCTCAATGTTATTATCCTCTACCATC
Source organism: Combretum micranthum (assembly GCA_024138025.1). NCBI lineage: Eukaryota > Viridiplantae > Streptophyta > Magnoliopsida > Myrtales > Combretaceae > Combretum > Combretum micranthum. Next base: position 504,273 of record JAMXBD010000820.1, on the reverse strand, counting down.
GGCCGATTGATGCTCGAATTAATCTCTAGCATAATCAAACATAGTTGTAGGAACAACTTGATTATTTTCTTGAAATAATTTCCCATGTTCATCAACATTATTCCCTTAGTTGATGTTATTCTTATTATCATCCATCTCTTTAATATGACATATTTCCCCTTCTTTAAATTTTAAGGGGGATACTTCTAAAATTTTCTTAGCAGATCTTCTCAAGTTCGTCAAAGCAAATTTCTTTGAAATTGGATTAAAGTCTCGTAGATCACTTCTGATCATGCACTACAAAAAGAAAAACTTAAAGTTAGATTTTTGATCAAGTGCAACCAAAAGCAAAAATATATAAAAGAAAGGTTGGTTAAATTAACAAGTGTTAGTGTCATGCCCCAAGGGGTACCTTAAGCATGGCCGTTTGTTGCACACAGTATTGAAGTTTCGGAATGACTTCCTTAGTAATGCAAAAGCTTTTATATCATGTGCAAGGCATACTTTCACAACAAATAGGAGATGCCAATGAAGTAATGCATTCTAAGAGGATAGTGGTAGAATAGCATACAAGAATTTATGATTAAAGTCTTACATCGTCATAGGGGCATACCCCCATTAAATTTAAATATTACATATCATCAAGTCTTTCTAAAAGGATAGCATATCTATCTTAAGCTACTAATACCATAAAAAAGATATTTTTAAATAAGTCTACTCCTCAAAATCTTCTAATAAACTTCTATAAGAAACTCCCCAATGCAAATGTCAAAATACCTAAGAGAAGATATTTTGAGGATAAAGCTACAGGTCTTCTTTCTATAACAGACCTATATTAGGGTATAAGCATAACTATCTTAGTGAGATAAATTCCTACATCACGTACTCGAAATGAATAACAAACTATTTTGTTAGCAAACGTATGAGATGCACCACTCTTATGATCAAACAAATACATATGATTAACTGGAAACCATATGCAGAATGAATTTATGCCCTCCATATCAAGGGTTAGAGAAAGCTGTGAAAATAAAGGGGTCCTTTCGGCCATCTCACTCTATTGGGTTCTGAACAACCACTACTAGTCCTGGGCTCCATGCCCAAAACGATTAATCTAGCATAGCTCCTTCACGAAGCTATATTCCCCAAACTACTTAGTCCCTCATGCTTACCTTTCCATTCCCACGTATAGGAATAGTAATGAATTAATGTGTGGCTTAACAATATGTCAAGCATGACCATTTTATTATATCAGTCCAAACCTAGTAATTATCCATTTAAGATGATCATCAAATTAGTTGCATACATACCAAAATAATAAAGTAACAAAAGCATTAATCAACCATTCAAGTTTCAATATACTTAAACATTCATTCACCAATCATAGTGAAACACAAACAACATCCCATGATTATCCACCTGCAATTTCATTTTTATCTTTATCCTACTCTAGTGCTCTATTTTACAAACATAAATAAAAATACGAAATAGCGAAGAATTAACTCACTCGACCATGTTGAAAGCTCCTAATCAAAATAGTCATCGAAAAATGGAACGTTAATATCCTTGTCACATGAACCAAAGAAATGCCTAGAATGAGTATTATGTATTAGGTCTTACTAAAAAATTGCTAGCTCTATTAATTCTATTTGTTGTCTTTTCCTTGTTACAAAATATTTTAATTTAAAATGGTCATAACTTGCTTATTTTAGCTTGAAATTTCACATATGAGTAGTTGTTTTCTACATACTTCAAATATTCTATCCATTTCTAAGGTTCTTTCAAACATTTTGAGGCCATTTATGTAAACCCCCGAAAATTTTCATAATTCTTAGAAAATAATCCTAGAAGTCTAAGTATCAAAATTTAAATCCCAAAAATCGACTCAAGATAAAAGCCAAATTCTAGATCGAGTCAAACACCGGAAACGAAACCTTAAAAATCAAACCAAGTTAAAACTCAATTCCAAATAAGATCAAAAACGAGATTTCTTAGTCTCGAGAAAAACGAGAACCCTTGAAAGAAAATATAAAGTCCAACTATCGGTTTAATCAACGTCGGTACGCCAATCAAATCATCTATCCAATTCCTAAAACATAAATAAAAACGATATATCCAAATACCATTTAACAACGAAATGATGAGATCCTAAATCCTTTGGTAAATTTCAAAATTAGAAATTTCAAGTTTTTACCGAAAGTCAAACTGAGTCAACTCATAACCCTAGACTCGGTTAAACGATCCCAAAACTAAAAACTACTAAATAATCTCAAATAAAATAAGAGAAACCACAGATATCGAGATAAAAATATAAAATGACCAAAAATCGAAAATTATACGTTCTTACAAATATCTCAACAAAACCAGAAGTCAAATTGGAACCCTAAAGTCAACAATGCCTATAAAGAACCTTAGTGTTTAAGAGCCGGCAATCCCGCGTTCTCAAACCTTAGAAAACGAAATTAAGCCTATAGCTTAAGATAGTTCGTAATAATATAGGATAACCTAAAAATATCAGATTCACGAATTTCGAGTGTCCTTCGGACTCAAATAGGATCAGTGCTCGAAAAGCGTGTCCCGAAGCTCGGAATATTAAAAATATTTCATTTATACCAATAGACTCGTAAAAATATAAGGATTCCAAAAATATCAGTTTTAGAATTTTTCGGTAACTAAAAATATCTGATATAATGGTTTTATTTGTATTTTACTTACTACCGGTAATTAATTTGTCTTCTACACTATTTAAAGTACATTAGTACACTATTCTATACTATTCACTCTCTCTACTTTATTTTTAATTACTCTTACAAATGACACAATTCACACTATTCATATTTTCTTTCCCCATAAAAATCTACTCATACCTTTCTTACAAAATATCACTTCTTCTTACATAAATGAATTAAAAATTGTACACAAGGACCCCTACACTACCAAAACCTCCCTCTTTCTCTATTTTAATTTATTTTTCTTTTATTTAATTACCTCTTAATTCCCTCCACAAAATTCTATAAATACCATCTTTCCTCTTCTCATTTCTTCACACCTTTCTCAAGTAAAGAATTGCAAAAATTCTCTCTAAACACTCTCTCCATACTCTTATTTCCTACCAAAACTCTCTTATTTCCAAAAACCCATTTCTAAAGCAAAAGCCTTCAAGAAAGCAATTCTTTCTTCTTACCCATTTAGGTAATGAAGAACTCATGTTTTATTCTCTCTATGTCAAGTAATCTTATATGGTTTTGATGTTGTTTCTTAGGTTGAAAAACTAAAGAAAACCACATTAAGATCATGTTTGGTTCTTGTTCATGGAACTACTTTCATGCATATATATACTTTGTCATTTATTACTTGTTTATATTTTGGATCTTTTGCTATAACTTGCTGATAAATATATAGATATATATGTATATATATCTTTTAGAGCATATAAGCTCACTTGTTATTACAATTTATTTATTTCATGTTATTATTAAGACTAGTCTTTCTAGTCTTAGACTTATCCATATCAAGTCAAAACAATCTTTTATTTTTTTTAATCATTCGGGACTAGTCCATTCTTAGTCCCGGGATGCCTTGATGAAGCTAAGGCTCCAATACTTGACCGGGATTCCTTGATGAAGCTAAGGTTCCAATGCTTGATATTTTATTTTCTTACTTATTATTTGTTTCTAGTATTTTCTTATGTTCTTATTATTTTATATGCTCATGATACTTGCATCTACATAATGTTAATGTCTTAACTAATTCAAAAGTAGAATTTTATTAAAAGAACTTAAAGCTAAATTTTCTATTATGTGACTTGTCACAAAATAATGAAGTTATTATCAAACAACATAAAAATAGATTAATACAAGTTTTCTCAAAGTTTTCTTAAGCATCAAAGATGGTTTTACCAAGGAAACATAAGAAATAAATATTTTCATTTTACATTATGGAAACCTAAGTTCTAGTAAATTAATTGGTTAGTTTTCAAAGTCCTTACAAAAAGCTTAAAGATTAAACTCTTTTAAACTCCATGACCAAAACCAAGAAATAACTAGTTTTTAAAGTTAAGATTAAATCAACTCATAAAGTTATGTACCCACTTAGGAAAATAATGATTTTAAAGTTCCTAAAGAAGAGACTTGTTTTCAAATAATATAAGTAAGATAAGATTAGAAACAAATGATTTTTAGTAATAAAGAGAATTCTTTTCAAAGGAAATAAAAGAACAAGTTTAGAAAACAAAAACTTATATTTTAAAATAATAAATATAAGAAGACAAGACTCATTTTCTAAAACCATCTTAAAAACAAAATTATAAAAAGGTTTTCAACAACCTAAATGTACTTTTGATAACATTGACCTTTTATCACTAAAAGTGAAATTTATGAAAGACCAAGGTTAAAGTAAAATTTACTTATTTTGGAAAAAGAAATGAAGGAAATAAAATAAGAATATACTCATTTATAATGAAAATATAAAGTTTCTTCCAAATACAAAAAAAAAGGAATTTATCAAGATAAGTTTTAACACTTTAAAAGAATTGTTTTATGAAATAAATTGTTGAGACACTACCATTAGAAATTTGGCATATAAAGTGAGCTTATCTATATACCCAAAGTATTTATAAAATATATGTTCATAATTATATATATATATATATATATTGTTACAAAAGGATTTTTCTTTAAAATAAAGTTGAGTTAGAAAACGGATTTGCAAAAGTTTAGTAAAATTCGTTTTAAATCTCTACCAATGTTTTCGGAACCCAAATGACCTTATATACAAAGATAGCCTTAGAAATGGATAGATCTTTTCGAATAGGTAGAAAACAGTATATTATATGCGAAATTTCGAGTTAAAATGAGCAAGTTATGGCCATTTTAAGTTGGAATTTCCTTTTATACGATTTTACCGTGATTTTAAGAACAAATTAAATTCTCCAAGAATAAAAATTTCATGAAAGACTTATCCAAGGTATTTCTTTTGTCTAGGTGACGAAAGATACAAGATTACCCTACCCGAGAATTACTACGACTAAGAAGATCACAAAATGGACGAGTGAGTTATTCCTCCTAATTTCGTTACCTTACTTGTGCTTGTAAAGTAGTAGTATTAGTATACTAAGAAAAGATAAAAATGGATATATATATTTAGGGGATTCGGGATTATGTGTATATACATGATTCTATGATTATGCGTGAAATAAGAACTAAGAATATCGCAACTTCGAACTGTTTGTTTAAATAATTTTATTTACTTACTTGTATGCCTGTTTATTGTTGCTAAATTGATTGATCGCTCCTAATAAACCTTAATAAGGTTTGGCTTAAGAAACCTAAAACGCTCACGCATAGCATCCATCGAGTCACATCTATTTCGGAAGGCTGCTACTCCTACGCGTAGAGTTGGGTTAGCTGTGATCGTGCGGTGCCACGGGCCATGTTCCTTCCTGGAGAATCCAAATCGCTGGGGGAAAGCGACTCTAGGTTCGGAGCCTAGCCAACCGAACGCTGTGGGTGAAGACCTGGGGACTAGCAGTAGAAGGTCGAGGACCTTCAACCTCGATTTCCTAACCTTTGATACGGAGGGGTAAATCCGTTCTATATATGGTTTCCGGATAACTATATATATTTGCGTAATCATGTGGTTGTTGCATTGTATGCATAGCATATGTGTGAAAAGCTAAATGAACTTGTTTGAAAATATGGTGCGAATTAAAAGGAATATCTCACTAAGCTAGTTGTAGCTTATACCCCTATAGATTTTGTTGAAACAAGTATACCCGTAGCTTAAATTGAGGATCACGACATTAAGGAAGTCATGGAAGGATGATTAAACCTTAATGAAGGAAATGGAATCATAAGATGAAGTAATTTTGTAAGGTTCTTTATACGTAATGATTTATATGATTAGCAATATTTATCTATTTGAAGACAATAGAGGATTATGCCCCTAAGGATCGAAATGTAATATGTTTATGTTTTATGATAAGTATTCTCTTTGCCTTGTTACTTATTTATTATTAACATAAATTGCGCTACTCCGATGCGTTCCCTTGATTATGATGTATGTCTTGTACATGATATGGAAGCCTTTGCATGACTAAGGTAGTCATTCCTAGGCTTTAGTATTGTGTACGGTGGACTGCCACGTTTAGGGTATCCCTCGGGGCGTGACAATTTAGGTCTCAAAAACCTATTGTACAGATCATGCCTAGCTAGTTCCATTTTTTATTTCTACTACTTTTTACAATTTTTATTTTATATAAACTCTCTATATTACCTTCACATTAATTGAAAATCATTTAATAATTATAATAGTTCATAATACATGTATGATCCCAGTGATGTTGCTCAAAAGAATAATTTTTCATTGACTAGTTTCACAACATTGAAAATTTCTTAAGTTTACAAAATTTCAACTTTGAAAACTTGTAATGACTTCTTATCTCTTAACATTTATAATTAGATGAGTTAATCTTTTAAAGTAAAGTGTCATTCTTCATTTTATTATTTGAAATTCTTGTTCAATATTTTTATTGAAACTTGGTTGTCAAAACATTGGTTTTTCATGTGTTTCTAAGAAAAGAACCTCATGTTGTAAAATTTTGAAAATACAACATAGGTCACAATGTTTGTGAAAAATAATTGATTGGTTTTGTTTTTAAATTTTTCTTTTGTACAAAAGATTTCTAGGGCCTTGAAAATTAATTTTTAGAAAATTATTCACATAACAAAGAATTATCAACATTAAATTTAAGGATTTATCCTATTATTATGGCAACATCACTATAAGTACTTATGTTCATGAACTTAAAGTAAATATGTGAATTGTAACTTAGTAAAACTAACTCAAATAAGATGTTGACAAGATCGTAATGAAATATATGCAAAAATCAAAAAAAAATGAGTGTCTAGATTATGATCGAGTCTTAGATTATGATCAAGGCTTCCCAAGACTTGAAATATTGGGACTTGAAATAATCTAGTCACCATGTATAATAAATAAAATCAAAGTGAGATAACAGAAATTAAATTGGAGTCCTAGATTTTTTTCAAGGCTTCCCAAGACTTGTAACATTCTAATTTCATTCAGACTTGATTTTTAAACCAGTCCAAGAATAGAATGAACTAGTCTTATGAAAATATAGAACATGAAATAAATAACGTGCATGAAATAAATAAAGTTATGTTGGTGAGCAATAGACTCTAAAGGTTATAAATACATACATATGCATATAGAAAGTTAGATTAACAAAACAAAAATTAAATGAGCATAGCATAAACATAACATCGTGTGACATAAACTAAATAATTGTCTTGCATTTCCATTCCTTAGCATCATGCATCATGAGGATTTTTACGAAAAACATTAAAAGACATACACATACTCATGTCACATAATAATATATATGAAGAGGGTTAGCGTTTTTACATATATAAAGATGAAAGAAAATTTGAAAGAGGCACAAAGGGGGGGAGGGAGTGTGGCGTGATTGAGAAGAGAGGAAAGGGGAAAATTAAAAGAGTTTTGAGAGAAAGAGTGTTTGTAAAGAGTAGGAAAAAATGAAGAGGGAAGGGGTATTTATAGACGAAAAATGAGTGAATTAAAGATGGAAAGATAATTGAAAAATAAAATGAAATAGAGGGAAGGAGAGGTGGTGGGGGTGCCAATTTAGGAGAGGGGAAAGTGAGAGATAGAGAAAAATAAAAAGAAGAGAAAAAATAAAAGAAATGATTATAAAAAGTAGATGTAAAGTATGGCACATTAGATAGTTGTAAGCATAGATTATGTAATATGTAAGAGTGTAAGAAAATGATGAGTGATGTGAATAATAGTAATAGTAAATGAATAGTAGAAAAGACAAATTAATTACCAGTAGAAATAAAAATACGCGTATAAAGGCTATAACTGATGTTTTTATATGCGGGTAAAATTTTATCTGATATTATATGGATATCTTAATATTATTTTAGTATAAATTGTTTGTCAAAAAATTTTTCCTCATTTTGCATGTCGGTGTTTGGATACTTAAACCAATATTGGAAAACCTTAAAATGATTGAAGTTTTTGGCGAAGTTGATATTTTAGATATATACCATATGTCACGCCCCGTAGGGTATCCTAAACGTAACAGCCCGCCACATACTAAGTAAGACTCTCGAGTTCCCTACTCGGGGGCCTTCGGAAGTCTTAAGTAGATGTAAAGCGTTCCTTTACGACAATAGAATACTTCAACATATGGAGTTACACAGTTTAACAAGGCATTCATTAGCCATAGATAATAAATCAAAATGCAAAATGTTAAAGTTTACAAAAACTAAGGGGCATTCCCCCGCAAAAGAATAACAGTCTATTACAGTCATCCAGAGTCCTTAGTTTCTAATGGAAGTCTATACAAGAAGGAATGAATTAAACTTCTACAGGAAACTCCTATCTCCGGTACCTGCGCTGTGACTTGTCTTGGCCTAAGCCATATAAACTCATGCTGCAAAAGATAGAAACTATAGGGGCGTAAGCTAACTAGCTTAGTGAGTAATACTTCCATAACACAATTAAATACAATCATTCAAGCAAGTGATTATTCAGGCAAGTGTATGCACCATACAAATGTGATCAACAAACATATGAACAACCGGAAATCATATGTGGATGGACTTGCGCCCTCAATCCCTGGTTAGGAGATTAACGAATCCTGCAGTACGACACCGTTTAAGCTCACGGTCAACTGATTAAAAGCTCGTTTTATGGATCACGATTAACCTCACATTCGTTTTATGGGTCACGAAAAACCAACCAATGCAAATGCTCCAACCTCATTGTGACATGAATGAACTCAATTTATAGTCGGAGTCGAATAGTCATTAATTCAATTCTTTTAAGTGACCAACAAGTATTCGCAGACATTCATCATAAGATTCTAGTAAAACAGTCAATATCTTAACACCCGGTTTCGATATACCTTAAGCTCTATTTCACATATCAACAATCAACAACATAATTAATTCCCACATACCCCATCATGCTTGTACAATTCCTTTTATCTTTGCCTACATCACTAGTGCCACTACATTACAATCACAAGCATTAATTGAGAGTGGAAGTAAACTCACTCGGCCATGGGGCACCAAACTTCTTAATAATAATAATCGGGAGGTAGAGTGTCGTCCTGCTCGGAATCACCTACCAATCAAGAATAATCCCTATAAGACTCTCACCATGTAATTAAATCAAACTATACATCTAGACTAGTTGAATTCGGATTTCTCGCTATTTTTGGAAGTTCCGACTTAAAACGGCCATAACTTGGTCATTTTAACTCGGAATTTCGCAAACTTTATATCGATCTTCATCTACTTCGAAAGATCTATCTAATTCAAATATTAATTCCAAGTTTTGAAAATAATAGGGTCACGGAACAGTGGGATCAGTTCTGTCCCGCAATTGACCCAATCTCGAAAAATTGCTTTGCCTTTGATAAAAAGTATTCCTAGATGATAATTCATGCATGAATGATATGGGAATGAACTACTAATGTGTATGCTATGTGATGAACTCAATATGTGCATAGTCATGATGATTTTTGTAGTAATAAACTCTTAGGTACTCCTAAGTGTTGGGGAAAGTTTCATAAAGGCTAATTCTAAGAAGTTATTTTCCCACATTATACTCCTTAGGGTTTCTTTGGTTTTTAATCTTGTAATTTACTTATTATTTAACTAAAAATAGGTTCTCAAAGTCTATAATAGTCATGGCCTCCATTCATGCATAAAAATTCACCTTTTTCATTTGGTAAACATGTTTTCAAATGAGCTATTTGTAAAAATCCGAATTTTCCAATTTTCCCTTGTCTTACATTTTTCTTAAGGGAAATCTAGTCTAATGCATTAAAAATTGAAGCTTCAATGTATACATTATCTAAGGACCTCATTTAGCTTATAAAATATCCATTTTAGACTTAAATACTAAGTGTTTAATTAGGCATTACACAAAGTTACGAATTTGACTACACATTTAAAGTCAACATTTTTTTTTATTCTAACTTCCTCTTGTTTTCCTCATTATTATTATGCCTAAACTCATCTAAACTCATGAAAATAATTCTTTCAACATGTCTATTACACATACCCTTCATTTTTCTTATGAAATATAAGTTTAAAGTTGATTTTGGGGGTCTTTAAGGTAGGGTTTCCATTTCATCCGAATTTTCAACTTTTCATATCTAGCAAGGCCCTTCCTTTTTCAATGTTCTTGCCTTCTATATGTGATTATCTACTATCTAACATCTCTATACATATTCAAGACTACATTTTTGTGGTCCTCAATGGATGAAAATAAAAATAACTCTATGATCATGCATGTAGATGACAATGTGGGTATCTAAACTTTAGATCTACTAAGTATGATGCATAAATCATGGATCTCATGGCATGAACAAGTTGATATTTCAAAAAAAAACTCATTTAAAGGCTAGATCCACTTCTTGAGATGGCTTGAGATTCTTGTAGTTGTGTTTTCATGTCCCTTGCTCATGCTCATTGGGATTTAGATGAGAAAACACACAAGAATGATCTTGCCATAACAAGATTTAGGATGTACAAGGCCTAAATATACATACCAAAGGAGTCTTGAAGGAGGAAAGAAGAGGAAACAAAGTTGAAATTGCAAGAGGAAGGGGGAGGGGGTTGCTCGGCACTTGGAGAGGAGAGAAGAGAGGGTTTTGATCCCTTTTTGAAAAATTAAGAGAAGGAAATGAGGAGAGAGAGAGAACATTTAGTATATATATCAAATAATTTAGGGTTTAGCTTTAATAAAAGAAGTAAAAATAATTAAATGAGAGGGAGAATTGGAGGGAGGGGCGCCGGCCTCTTGTGTGTGTGTGTGTGTGAGTTTGAAAAAGAAATGAAATTTGTAATTTAGTAATTGAAAATGTAATAATTGTTTAAAAGACAAAATTTCTTGGAAAAGAAAGTTGAAATGAGTAGTTGTAAGGATGTAAGAATAGGGAATGGGTAGTGTGTAGTGTAGGTTGTACTTGTGAATAGTAGACAAGACATCTACTTTACCGGTTGTTCCGAAAACACGGGAAAAGCTATAACTGTAATTTTTATAGCTCGAAAAATTATGAAATTGATATTTTTGGAATCATTTTAAAATTACGGTTCTAATGAATAGTATGGAATATTTTTCTGAATCCGTGGCCCGGGGCACGCTTTTCCGTAATTGGGCTCGGGAAGGCCCGGAATTGAAAAATTCCCGAATCTAAAACTTTCAAAGGTTTGAAATGTTCCTTGGAACAACAATTCACATTCATTTACTCCATAATAATTATTTTACTAAGAAACTGAAGCAAAGCCGGATTTAGGGTTCCTAGGCTCCATTCACTAATCTCAATCTGATCGGATTAGGGTTTCGTTTCCAACTCCTGGGGTTTTCTAGCTACTGAGAATTTCCGGGGTTTACACCATATACTCGGCTTATATTTTACATTCATACTATTTTTCTAGCTTATCTAATATCTTAAGGTTTTAGAAAATGTTCGATCGAAACTAGGATTTCTAAGGTTTGGAGTTGACTTGGTTTGACCTTAAAGTTTCAGTTCTGATATTGACTCTAAGGTTCCACTTATAAAATTACCATAAAATCTAAGGGTTCATAGTTGAGTTTTCTTAATATTGCCAATCCCCATAAATGGTGCAAAAAACTTGATGAGTGATCTTCTGATCAATTAAAATATGTGCTAAATACTCTCTTCCATTTTCTTTTTTTTTTTTTTAGGCAAGTATAACTTTTGATTTATAGGATAGTAAATAAACACAAGTATTGTTCCCACGAAGATCTTTTTCAAGTACTAGTAATTATCTTAATCTTATTATTTAACTTAACAATATCAATTATGTTTATTAATTGATTATTAATTACTACTACTACTACTATGAACTATTTAATTAAATTCATAATCACTTTTCCTTTAAAATATAAGATTTGCAACTTACTCTAACCCTTTGAATTACCACTACTTTTTATGTAACTTTTTCCCTATGAAAATATTCAATTCATAGTTTATCTTATTAAACCACTTAATGCCTCATTTAGTTCAATGTATTTCTCAAGATTACCAAATCTTAACCTTAAATTAAGCTATTGAAATCTCTTTCGAGTTAATAATAATCTAGAACTTGCATGATTGAACAATGAATTCTCTACTAAATTTAAAAATCTAACCCTAGATTTCAACCTAATATGGAAGAATTATGTCATGCCATCTCTAGATATGCATGAAATTCTTTTCATTTATGCTAAATCTATTCATACAAGTAATTTCTCAACTAACTTATATGAAATCAAATAATTGAACCAATACACTAATAAATATCAATACAACAATAAATAAAACACATAGGTGAATTTAAGAAAGTTATTATATCATTGAAAAACCAACATTAGTTACATAATAAAGTAAGGTTATTATAAGGTTAAAGAAAAAATTCTCTACTCTTCCATAACAAAACTGATCTATTTACTAATATAGAAGTATATAGAAACATGATAGAACCCCTTAAAAAGATCTTCAAAGTTGAAAATCTTCAAGCACACAACCTGGATCTTGTTCTCTCTTTCTCACTAAGAATATTGATCTCTCAAATCTCCTAAAGTGAAAAGATATGATAATAAAATCTAAGAGAAATTTAGGTTGGTATATATATATATATATATAAAGCACTTGTAGATCTTCAATTAAATCTTCCTAAATCATCTTTCTCCTTTAAATCAAGACTCTTTTCCTTAGTTTCGTCTCTCTCAAGCTTTAGGATGAAGTATATCTCATATCTGGATCATATCTTGCAAATTGGATTTGAATAACTTCAAAAAGGTGGGAATCTGACTTCAACACGGGTCACCTACACGAGTCGTGTACCATGTTCATTACTCTGGACTAAGGCACACAAAATACTTCTTTAATCTCCACACAAGTCACAACATAACTCGTGTACTCTCTTATGTACCTCCTTATGTTCCCAATAGGAGTCAAGTTGTGTTGCCTCTTATGTAGTCTGCATTTTATTCATCCTCCACTATCTTTAATACAACTTGTTCCAACTTATCAAAAATCTTTCTTTTAAGACAAATTAATTATTTAAAGCCTCAAATCAATAATTAAAGTAATTAAGTACCTTTTTTTTCTTATAAATATTAATAAAAATCAATCATTAAAACTCAAAATACCTTTCTTAAATAAAGGTTAAATCACACTTATCACGAACCTCACTTTCATCTCACTCCATAATCATAGACTTATATAATTCCTCCCTATCTACCCATATTCTCAATCAAATAGTCATTTAAGTACCCTTAGCCATCATATTCTAAAACTCAAAGCATAACCATACTTAAGCCTGCATTAGCCTCTACTGCCTTACAATTTGGTTACTTGCATCATGATCATCAAATTCATCATATATATGGTTACTAATAAGCTCTCTTGGTCCTACATTAGGTTAGTTAGTCCATCATACTTAATAATAATTTAAGTAATCCATACATGAAGGGAAAAAGAGGTGAGACAACCATCCTCTAACCATTGCTCTTACCTAATAACCTTAAAGTCATATATGCATGTGTGTGTATATATATAAAAGGACAGTTGAGAGATATCTTAGCATATCAAATGCCATTAGTTGTAGAAAACAAGAATTAAAAGCAACACAAATTTTCAACAAGATAACCTACTAATTGCGAACATAGATATATCATTTGCGTTGCCTTAAAAAATATTAACATGTCAGTGAAAAATATATTTTTTAATTATCACAACATGTATGAAGAAAAATTTCATAAAGTTGGTTTCAAAATTACAAACTTAAAATGGGAAAGTACAGAGATATGAACTAAAGCATTCAATGATAAAAGCACTATATCTGCCCATTTATGATATTTTTTGAAATGATGTCAAAATTTTTAGTTTACATGCACATGGTATCATAATGCTAATAAATTCATTTTGATTTGAGCTACCAAGTGAAAGCAAATGAGCTCTCAATCCGCATCAATGTGGCTAAATGTGTTAAACCAATGGAACTATCTTAATAATTGCATTGATCTTTCAAGATATGCTGACATGTAAGACTTACACATTCTTCACAAGTTTATACTACCAATTCTAAAATCAAAACTAATAGTAATTATCCAATCCATACTTGTAGTACTAGAAATCTTATCTAAAGGATTTAAATTGGCAATAATTATTATATTGAGAGAAATGCATATAAAATGCAATTATATAGGCAATAGTTTTCACAAAGAGAGAAATTCATATAAAGTATGAACTCATCAACTTTTTATTATCAATAACCTTGTTTGGAGTTCATGGTCTAAAAGAGGAATCTATGTAAAACACAACAAATATTATGAATCAGGAATATTAAATCCTAATATATATATGTATATATAAATTGAAAGATATCCTCACTTTTTAATGGAATGATGATTCAGTCTACATGCTATCGGTTTATTATTTGCCTTGATAATATATTCAAGATACTACGATACTAGAGTTCAACAACTAATCCAATTTGTCCTTGGAATAACCTATATAGTAATATTTGTAATCCAGATTAGGGAATTGACCCTAATTTTTGTTGGAGTAATTTGAACATTGAACGGAATAATCTATAACCCCTAAAAGAGAAGTAGTACATGCCACTAATTTCTTATGTAGCTCGCCTGACAAAAGAGTGTCAGGACGAGCATTATGATAAGTTTGTAAAATTATTCAAACATTTATATATAAGCTTAACGTTTGTTGAACCATTATCCTAGATGCTTAGGTATGCAAAGTTCTTGAAAACCTACTACCTAATAGGAAGAAATTGGATGAGATCTCTACAATGACTTTAGGTGAAGAATGTTAAGTTGTCTTGCAAAATAAATTGCCTAAAAAGCTTAAAGACCCAAGAAGTTTTACTATCCCTTATCTTATTGGTGAGTTATTTATTTAGAAAAAGCTTTGATGGACTTTTGAGCAAGCATAAACTTGATGCCACATAAACCTTTTAAGAAATTCAAGATAAGGGAACCAAAACCAGCACCCATGAGCTTTCAATTAGCCTATTAAATTTTATTTAGGAATATTAGAGGAAGTGCTGCTTATGGTAGAAAACTTCATCTTCCTATATAGTTTGCCATATTGGAGGTGTTAAGGTGCCTTTGATTTTAGGCAAACAATTCTTGGCTATCGCTTGGACAATTATAGATGTTATAAATGACAAGTTAACCTTGAGGGTAGATGATGAAGAATTACTGGTAAAGGTTCCATTAGTCATTAGATATCCTTTAAATGATGATGACACTTGTTTTTCCATTGATGTGATTGAGTTCTCTGTTTGAAGTTATATGAAGGACATATTGGTGAAATTGAATTATGTTTAATGAAAGGAGTGGAAGAAGATGTGAGAACCTTAAGAGTCTAGAATTGATATATTAATTAGGTGCTACCATATCTGTGATACCGAAGAAGGAGTTTGAGGAGATAATAAGAAACGATAAATATCACGCCCTAACGGGTACCCTAAACGTGATAGCTCGCCATACACAATATTAAAACTTAAAAATGACTACCTCAGTCACTCGAAAACTTCTATATCGGTACAAGGCATACACTCACATCAAAGGGAGACCGGTAGAGTAATGCATTTTAAGATATTGGCAGCGGAACATATAAAACAACACTTTATATATTTCACTGAAATATAAAATCTTACAACTTCTAAGGGGCATTCCCCTGATAATTTCCATAACAACATAGTCTTACTAAGATAAATAACTAAAGCTAGAAGATTTTAGAAGAAATCTACTCTAAGACTTCAAAACATAGTTCCTCCAAATGATTCCCAAAATGAAGATTCTACCCAAATGATCAATATGGTCTCAGGTGTAAAATAACGATCCTGCAACATCAAAAGTTTATAGGGGTATAAGGCATAACTAGCTTAGTGAGATAATTCTTACGCAAAAGTACTCATAACAAGTATTCAACCAAGTTCATTAAACAAGCATATGAAATGCAATAACCATATGATCAAACAGTACATACAACTATCTGGTTTCATATTTGTGATGGATTTACTCTCCATCGGTGGTTAGGGAATGATTTGAATTAGGCCCCAAATGACCTCTTTAAAAGTTTGCGTGCGTCTTGGGGTTCCAACTAACCATACTACTAGTCCCCGGGCTTTCCTCCCAAAGCGATCGATCCAGCTCGGCTACAACTTGAGGTTGTATTCCCCGAACATCCTAAAACCTCAAGATGTAGCTAGGCAGCTTACCTTTCTGGTCCCACGCTGAGGAGTAGTAGCAAAATTTCGAAATGATATTCTAACTAAGATGCATGAGCAATTTATTATATGGGGATTCCAATATGACATTAAATCATTTAAAGCGATCAAACAATAATAGCACATATAGCATTACATACATAGAAACAATTATATCAATCACAGATCGGGTTCCGATAAACTTATCATTCATTGATCGCACATAACAATTCACATACATAATTCCATGATATCCCATATGCATATCAATTTTATCTTTTGCTAACATCTAGTGCTCTATTCTACAAGCACATGCGCGAATACATAAACGTAAAGGAAACTCACTTGTCCATAGCGATCTTTTATGAGTCGAAGTAATCTAAAGGGAGAAAATGTTAAGAGTTGATAAATTCCATTTTAGTTTTGTTTGGAAAATTTATTAGTAAGTATTTCCTTCTTTTAACTCCATTTCTTAATTTTGAGAATAATTAAATTTTCAAAAAAATAATTTTAATCTTTTAAGATTCTTATAACTTTATTTCTAATGGTTTGGAAAAATGCAGTTTTTCTAAAATTTTTTTGTTATGTTTTCTAAAGTTTTTCTAAAGTTAGATCCACTTTAAATAATATCAATGATCTTATAAGTTATTTATTATTTTTATTTCCTAAGTAAGGTTTATCCTTAGAAAGGTTATTCTTTGATAATTTTGTAAAACTTATCTAAACCTTAGTATGTTGATGAAAGTTTTACATATGAGTTTAAGAAAACTTTTGTTTAAACAAAGAATTAAGTTTAAAGAAACTTTTTTATTTCATTGGTTTGAAAGAGAGTTTGTGATAACTTTATTTTATGTATTCATTGATAAAATCTCATATAATATTATTACTAAAACTTGAGCTAAACTTATTTAACTTTAGAAAATATTTGTTAAGATAACACTTTAAGTCTTTATGGAAAAATAATTTCTTATGTGACAAAATTTATTTTTAAAGAGAGTTCCTACATTTATTACTTAAGAAAACTCCTTTACATTATGGTTGAGATAATATCAACATGTTCATGCATGAATAAGAATATGTAACTATGAGAAATATAATAAAAACAACATAATAAGATAAATGTAATAAGAGCATAAGAGTAAAGTCAAGTATTGAGAACCTTAGCTTCATCAATGTATCTCAGGACTAAGAATAGACTAGTCTCAAAAAAGAAAGGAAAAGAAAAGAAAGAAAATTGTTTTGACTTGATATAGACAATTCTAAGACTAGAAAGACTAGTCTTAATAATTTGCATAAAACAAGAAAATAAATAAATTGCAAAGCATAGAAATAAATAAACAACAAGTGAGCTTATATGCTCTAAAGAAATATATATACATAATATACGTAATACTATATAGAAGTTAGATTAGAACAAATAATAATAACAATAATAACAACAACATAATAACAATATAATAGAAGATATGAATATAAACAAAACATGAACATATTGTTACTTCTTTAAGAAATATACACTAAGTTCATGTTAAGTTAAATGAACATGATGAGTGAATAAGAGAAATTTTTACCTAAAATTTATGTGTTTGTTGAAGAGGAATAGAATGAGTTGTAGTAATATGTGGAAAAAGGTTTTATAGAGGGAAAAGAGAACTTGGAAGAGAATTTGAGAGAGGGATTTTATGGAGTGATTTTGGTAGAGTTTTAGTAGGAAATGAATTGTGTGAAAGAATGAAGGAAGAAAGGGATATTTCTAGAGTTTTAGAGTGGAAATTAGATGTAATTAAGTAAACTGAAAAAGAAAATAAATTGAGATTGATGGAGAAGAAGTAATGTGTAAAGTGTGATGTGATTAAAGTTGTATGGGGAAGGTTAATTGTAAGGCATAGGTATGGTAATGTGTAAGAATAGAGTGTAAGAAAAACTAGAGATAGATGAATAGTAATGAATAATAGAAAAGTATTATGAATAGTAGACTAGACAACTAAAATACTGGTAGTAAAGAAAATACGCGTAAACGACCTATATCTGATATATTTGGTTACCGAAAAATTCTAAAACTGATATTTTTGAAATCCTTACATTTTTACGAGTCTATTGGTGTTGTCAGAATATTTTCACTATCCGGTGCACCAGGGCATGGTTTTTAAAAACTAATCCTGTTCGGATCCGAAAGACACTAGAAAATTACGAATCTGATATTTTTAAGCTTTTCTATATTATTAAAGAACCATATTCCACAATTATCTTAATTTCGTTGTCTAAGGTTTAAGAACACGGGATTGCCAGATCTAGATTCACTAAATTGAATATAAAACTAGGTTAACTTTAGGGTTCTAGTTTGACTTCTGGTTCTTAGGGTTTGCTTATATTATCGAAAAATTTAGGAGCTTACAATGAGGCTAGGCTTAAGCCTTCAATTAAAGAGCCACCATTCTTGGAGTTGAAGCAATTACCAAGCTACTTGGAATATGTTTTTAGAGATGGACTTTAAACAACTAGTAATCATAGCCTCAATTTTAAAGGAAGAACATAAGGAAAAGTTGTTGAAGGTATTAAGAGATAAGAAAGTTAGAGCATGAAAAATATTTGACATCAAAGGTATAAGCCTCCTTTCTACACTTAAAATATTTTATTAGAAGAAGAATTTAAGCTTGCAGTGAAACCCCAAAGGAGATTAAATTCTAAAATGAAAGAGGTGGTAAAACAAGAGTCTAAGCTCTTAGCTGCAGGGTTGATATATCCAATATCCAATAGCATATGGGTATGTCCAGTCCAATAAGTACCTAAGAAGGGAGAAACATGTCCCCAACGATAAGAATGAACTTATTCTAATGAGGATTGTAATAGGCTAGCAAGTGTGCATAGATTATAGGAAACTGAATGATGCAACTCGTAAGGAACACTATAGACTAGATGTTAGAGTGCTTGCCTGCCACATTTACTTCTATTTCTTTGATTGAATTTTAGGATTTTTCCAAATTCCTATAGCTCTAGAAGGTCAAGTGAAGATGACTTTACTTGTCCATATGGAATCTTCGCTAATAGAAGGATGCCTTCTTATCTTTCTAATGGACTAACTACATTCTAGTAGTGTATGGTGGTCTTACTTAAGGATTTAATGGCAAAGATAATGGAGGTGTTCATTGATGACTTTTCTATGTCTGGGGATTCCTTTAATGATTGCCTCCACAATCTAAAGAGGGACTTAGAAAGATGTGAAGAAATTAATGTATTCTTGAATTGGGAAGAATGTTAAACTATGGTCCAAGAAGGAATAGTTTAAGGACAAAAGATCTCTTATAGGGGCATAATCGTGGACAATGTTAAAACAAAAAAAAAAAATGGTAAATTACCTCTACCCACATCAATTAAGGCTACTACAAACTTTTTAGGTCAAGCAAGTTTTTATAGGTGATTTATCCTAAACTTTTCTAGGGTAGTCATACCATTAATTAAGTTTCCAAGAAAGGATGTCGCCTTTGAGTACTCTCAAGAGTGCCTAAAAGCATGTATCACCCTAAAGGACAAATTAACACAAACTCCCATCATGGTTACTCGAGATTGGAGTTTTCCCTTTGAATTGATCTGTGCTGTTAGTGATATCACTATTTGACCAATTATGGGACAGTGAAAAGATAATTACTTTTAGCCAATTTAGGGTCTATTTGTTTTGTCTTTTTTTCTAGTTGTTTGACATCTTATTTTCTTGTTTCAAATAGATGTTTATTAAAAATAGATGCAAATGAAAAACATAAATTTTTACTCATAAATAGATTATACAAATCAGATACTGATAGGATACATATGCAGATAAGATACAGATAAGATACATATAAGATACAAATAAGATACAAATAAGATACCTATGAAAATCATACAATCCAAACATATCGTTAATATGCTAGCAAGACTCACGAATGCTTAAGAGAATTACACTGCTACAAAGAAAGAGATGTTAGCAGATATCATTGCATTTGACCTATTTCGGCTTTATTTGATTTTATCTAAAGTAATTGTATACACTGACCATTTTACTTTGCAATATTTATTGTCTAAAATAGATGGTCAGTCCATATTGATAAGGTGGATTCTCCAACTGCAATAGTTTAACTGGAGATTAGAGATGAGATGAGTGCTAAAATCTTAGCAATTAATCAGCTTTCTATGCTTAAGAATCCACATTTAGAGAAGCTATATGAGGTTGAGATTGATGATGCCTTTCTTGAAAAGGGTTATATGCCACAAGTGAGGTGATTGAACTTGAAATAATATGGTTTGCTAACAGAGCTAATTATCTTGTGGTTACTCATTTTAAGTACTATTTTTAGGAGGTTCCATTCTTATTTAGGGAATGTACTAATCTAATGATTAATTGATGTGTATCCCACTCCAAAGGCTAGAAAATTTATGGTCATTATCATGCTACTCCCACTATCATACCCTAATGGGTACCCTAAATGTGACAGCTTACTATACATAATATTAAAACTTGAGAATGACTACCTTAGTCACTTGAAAGCTTTCATATTGGTAGAAGATGTACGTTCACAACAAAGGAAGGCTGATGAAGTTTTGCATTTTAAGATAATGGCAGCAGAACAATCAAAGCAATACTATTATGATTAATCAAAATTTAAGGTCTTGCAACTTCTAGGGGGCATTCCCCTAATAAATCTACATAATGAAATAGTCTTCATAAATCAAATAACTAAAACTAAAAGATCTATGAAGGGAAATCTAATCTAAAGTCTTAAAATAGAATTCTCCAAAAGCTCTCCAAAAACTTAAATTCTACCTAGACGGTCATGGTGGTCTCGGGCACAAAACAATAATCCTGCAACATCAGAAATCTATTAGGGAATAAGCATAATTGGCTTAGTGAGATATTCGTTACACAAAATGTACTCATCACAAAGTAATCAAACAAGTCCATTAAGCAAGCATATGAAATGTAACAACCACATGATGAAACAACATATACGACTATCCAGTTTCGTATGTAGGATAGATTTACCCCTCCATCGGTGGTTAAGGAATAATTTGAATGGGTCACCAATAACCTACTTGAAATTTTACACACGTCTTGGGGTTCTAATGAATCGTACTACTAGTCCCTGGGCTTTCCTTACCCAAAGCAATTGATCCGGCTCGGCTACACCTTGAGGTTGTATTTTCCAAACGTCCTAATTTCTCAAGATGTAGCTAAGCAGCTTACCTTTCTGGTCTCACGCTGAGGAGCAATAGCAAAATGCGAAATGATATTCTAAATGATATGCATGAGCAATTTAGTTTATGGGATTTACAACCTGACATTAATTTATTTAAAGCGATCAATCAATATTTGCACACATAGTAATATACATAGAGATAATTCATATCAATCAATTGATTGAGCTCCGATATACTTATCGTTTATTCATCACATATAAGAAATCACATACATAGCTCCCATGATAACCCGCATGCATATCGGTTTTATCTTTTCCTAACATCCAGTGCTCTATTCTACAAGCACATGCGCGAATACATAAAACGTAAAAGAAACTCACTTATCCATTTCGCAATCTTCTTAGTCATAGAAGTCCTCTAGAAGGAAAATCTCATATTCTTCATCGTCTAGGCAAAAGAAATACATGAGATGAGATTTCATGGAAGTTCTACTCAAACTTTCCAATTCCATTTTTCTATGTTCATCAAAAATCACATAGAAAGAAATTCCAACTTAAAATGGCCATAACTTGCTCAATTTAACATGAAATTTCGCATATTATATGTCGTTTTCTACCTACTCGAAAAAATATATCTATTTCTAAGGTCATTTTTATCATAAAAAGCCATTTGGGTTAAAAAATGATAGGGTGCAGAATCATTACGAATTCCAATTCCTTAAACACAATTTTTTAAACTTTTCTTCATCCAAAAATCCTTAAGCAAAAATATAGATACTTATATGATTGAAAAATCCTTTGAATATATATTTATATATGTACATATATGCATAGACTCATATTGTATGCATAATTTTAGTGATGTTGCCTCAAAATAAAGTTTGTAAACAATTTTATGAAGATAGAGTTTTGAAGGGTCACTTTTTGACTTGTGATCAATTTATTATTTTGTAAATTTGTGACTTAGTAACAAGAATGTCATAATTCAATGTATACATATATATATATATATTTAAAATCCTTATAGGTTTTATATTATTCACAAATTCTTATTTAACAATTTATTTTTATAAAACATGGTTTTCCATATTTGTGACATAAAAACTTAATTGTAGTTCTGTTTAAAGAATTTTCTAAATTTAACTTTTTAAACAAAATTCTAATTTTTAGATTTTGTAAGTGTCAAACTTAATTAAAGAAAATCATGATTTCATGCTCATTTTGAGCCCATGGATGTTTTATTTTTTATGTTAAACTCTTTTAACTAATTATTTTCCAAAATATGAACCTTTATGTAGTTATGAGGAAAAATCATTTCACGTTGTATAAAAGATGTTTCAAGTTTTAGCATATACGAAAAATTTGTGAGCGACTTATTCTAAACATTCATGCTTACAATATTTCTTTATTAATTCATGATTTTTCCATACATGGACATTTATTTGAAAATCTTTAGTTTGTTATAAGTGGTATCTAATCATGATAAATGTTATTTGTATTTTCTTAATTCCATAAGAAAAATGGGTGTCGCTTAGTTCCTTAAGTTGTATACCGATTTCACTTCCAAGTTGATTTTATTTTACCTTTAAAATCTAATCTAGTTTTTGGTTTTTATTATGGAGTTGAAAAAATTCCCAACTTAAGCTTTTTATGAAAAATTTATATCAAAAATTATTAATTCTAAGTTTCACTAAGCTTCATGTTATTTATCATGAAAAGAGTGTGTTTATTTTCTTAATTAATTTCTTTGGTAAAAATTATTTTTATTGTCATTAAAGAAAATTTATGATGGGTTTATCTAAATTTTTGAAAAGAATTTATAAAAATACTTTTTCTATGTTTTTTATGACAAAATCTTTATATAGGTTCAAAGTTATATAATAAAAGAGTTTGGCTCCATTTTCTTCTTTATTAAAGAAAATTCTACTTTAATTTTGTTAAGACAATATCATTATAATGATGCATGCACATGATTATGTAGTATGAAAATGATTAAAATATAACATAGTAATGTATGGAAGATATAAGAAGCAAAAGTAAGCAAAATAATAAGATCAAGCATTGGGAACCTTAGCTTCATCAAGATAACTCAATCATGTATTGGAAGTCTTAGCTTCATCAAGGCAACCCAGTCAAGTATTGGGAGCCTTAACTTTATCAAGGCTTCCCTGGACTAAGAATAGACTAGTCACAAAAGAAAGTAAAAAAAAGAATGGAAAAATCATAATAATAAGAGCAATAATAATAGTAAAAGCAAAGTAATGAAAGTTAGTGAGCACTTTGGTTATAATAAATATAAATATACAAATAGATAGCATTATATATATATATATACACACACACACAATTAGATCATGAGCATAATAATAATAATAGCAACATAATAATATAATATTAACAAAATAACAGAATCGGAATTCTTGGCATATGCAAGAACAAAACATGAACATGTTAGATTATGAGAAAGTAAAAGAAAGAACGGAAAAATCATAATAATAGTAAAAGCAAATTAGTGAAAGTTAGTGAGCATTTAGGTTATAATAAATATAGATATACATATAGATAGCATTACATATATATATATACACAATTAGATTATGAGCATAATAATAATAATAGCAACATAATAACATAATATTAACAAAATAACAGAATCGGAATTCTTTGGCATATGCAAGAACAAACATGAATGTTGTTGCTTCTACAGCTCACATGAGTGTTTGAGAAACAACACGATGGTCATGCTAAGTTGCATGACCTGGAAAAATAATGTAGAAAGTTGGTTACTAAAATGTGTTTATTGTTGAAGGATGAATATGATAGATGTAGGTTTATGTGGGTAGTGATATGTGGTAAATGGTTTTTGTGTAGAGAAGGATTTTGGAAAACTTTGGTTGAAGAGAGTTCTGGTAGAGAGGATTTGGAGAAATTTTGAGAGAGTTTTGTTATGTGAAATGAAGGTGTGAAATAAGTGGAGGGAAATTTAGAGTTAATTAATAAAAGAAAAAGAAAATGAAATGGAGGGAAGGAGAGAGAGGGGTGGACGACAAACGGAGGGGGAGGGAGAAGTGTAATAAAAATTTAATTTTTTGTAAAGAAAAGTAATAATAGTAAAGTAAGATGTGAAATAAAGTTGTATGAGAAAAGTAAAAAGTAAGACAATAGGTATATAGATAGTAAGAATAGATAATAGAAAAAGTATAGATAGATGAATAGTAATGAATAGTAAAATAGTACTATAAACAGTATACTAGATAAAATAAAATACCGGTAGTAATAAAAATGCATATAAACGAGCTATATCAAATATTTTAGATTCGAAGAATTCAAACTAATATTTTTCAATTTTTATTTTTACGAGTCTAACGGTGTTATTGGAATATTTTTACTGTTTGGTGTACCAAGGCACGATTTTCGAAAAACTGATCCCGTTTGAATCCAAAAACCAATTGGAAATTAACGAATTTGATATTTTTAAGCTTCACTATATTATTATGATTATTATCCACAATTATCTTGATTCCGTTGTTTACAATTTAAGAGTGCGGGATTGCTGGATCCAAATACTAGGTTTATTGTAGACTTGTTGACTTTTAAGTTCCAATTTGACTTCCGCTTTTTGATTTATTCGTAAGATCCTAAAATTTTAGGGATTTGACCTTGTTATATTTTTGGCTCAAGATTATGTTTTACTTTATCTTTAGGATTTATTTAATAGAAACTAGGGTTATGTGACTGACTCAGTTTGAATTTCGAGGTTGATTTAGATTTTTTATTCAAAATTAACCGAAAGGCTTAAGGTGCTATAATTTTGTTGTTGAATATTATTTGGATATTCCTCTTGATTTATGTGTTAGGGATCGGATAATGAAATTACCTCATGTTCGGGTTTTTGAGTCAAACGATTATTGAATTTATATTTTTTGTTTTTAATGTTCTCTTTTTTTTTTTTTTTCTTGAGGCCATGAAATTTTGTATTTGATATTGTTTAAGGTTTGATGTTAATGGGTCAGCTTTTAGGATTTCGATTTCGTATTTAATTCTATGATTATTTTCAAAGATTTACAAATAATTCAGGGTTTTACACCTACCAAAGGCCATCATAGTGCAAGTATAGGACGTTTTACATGGTATTAGAGAGTGGATTTTCTTAGCCTACATTGTTCAAAGATTGTCACGCCCGAAGGATATCCTAAACATGGCAGTCCGCCGCATATAATATTAAAGCTAATGAATGAACATTAGTCACGCAAGAACTTCGATATCACGTGCAAGATATGCTTCCAAGATAGTAGAAGACTTAAAGGGGTATTACGTTTAAGCAAATAATAAAAGCATGCAAGAACTTATAAAGGTAAACATATAATAATCATTAAGATGAAAGTTTCTTACAACTTCTTAGGGGTATTCCCCGGTTCTAAAAGCCTTGCTCAAACTAAGTCATCTTCAAAACATATATGAATATATCATAAGTCTACTATAGAGATTTTTCTTAGAAGTCTACATCTAAAACTAAATATATAAACTTCTTCCAAAAATTCCTAGTAGCTTTGGCTCATACCTAACAAAAAGGGCTCCTTGGTACCAACCACAAGTAATCAAACTGTAACAAAAAGCTATAGGGGTACAAGCAAAACTAGCTTAGTGAGATAACTCCATTTTTCAAAACATTTCCATAAAACATACAAGTATTTTAGACAATCATATGAGAATGCATCAATCACATAAGCAAACAAAATACACATGATTAATCGGAAACCATGTGTAGTATGGATTTTACGCCCTCCATGTCGGAGGTTGGGTGGCTACCGACCCATACGACGTTCCTACTTGCCCTGTAGACTTTCTGGCTCCTACTAGCCCATGTAGACTTTCGGGCTCCTACTAGCCACCACTACGACTCCTCGTTTCCCCACACGAAGAATAGTAGCGAAAAATAATGTGACTCACAATATGTTATACATGAATTGTATTTAATGTTGGTTTATTCAATTATCGTCGAGTTCAAATTAAAGGTGACCAAAACAATATTCATCATACCATTGCAAGAAAACATAAGTTATTCATCAATTCCTCTTTCGATATAAGCTTTTATTCAACAACCACATCATTCAATCATGAATCCAAATCACACAATATTTATTCATTTATCTTTTCCTTACTCTCTAGTGCTACTACTTACAAGCACAATCAAGGAAACATAATTAGTAAAGGATCAACTCACTCCATGACGATCGCTCTAGTCGAAATAATCTTCCGAGAAGACGATATCGGTTCCTTCTTCACTAATAAGACGAAATACCCAAAATGAGTCTTTTATAGAATTTCTTTTGAAGATTCTAAATTTATCTTTAATTTGTGGTAAAATCAGATTTAAAGGAAGTTCCTACTTAAAATGGCATAACTTGCTCATTTTACTCGGAATTTCGTATATTATACGTCGTTTTCTATCTACTGAAAAAGATCTATTCATTTCTAAGGTTAATTTTATATAAAAGGTCTTGGGTCTCAGATTAGAAGGGTACAGATCTAATACGAAAATTCCTTTCTTGAAAAACAAAATATTCTAATCCTTCCTTTACTAAGACTTGTTTAAGTAAAACTCAAATATGTATATTTCTGAAAAGAATTCCTTATGTAAATAAATATATTCATAATTTATGCATGAAGCTATAGGTGTTGTCTTATTTAATTTATTTCCTTAAAACAACCTTTTCTTGTGTTTTGGAAAATTTGGATTTATTAGACTTTACTTTATGTGGGTAAAGTAACTTATAAATTTCTAATACACTATATTTTGATTCTTTAGTTTATCAAAAGTAAGTTGAAAATAAAGTTGGTCTTTTGAGGTTATCTACAAAATTTATTTCTAGGAATTAAAAAATAGAGTTTCCAAAAGTTTTCTTTGGTAGTACTTGATGAGTTTATTCTTTGAAAATTTATTTTCATTTTCCTTATAAGTTGATTTTCTTGAAAACTTATTTAGCTCTTGGTTTAGAAAGTTTGTAAAAATAGTACCAAGTTATTATCTATATATCAAGACTTCTTTTATTATTTGAAATGGAAATATCTTTAGACTTAAAAGAAACTTCTTTTATTAATAGTTTGAAATTTCATGATGAGCTTACATAAACTTTTAAAAGAGATTTATTTGAAAATATTTTTCTAAGTCTTTGGAAAAACATTGATAAAAGTTTATTCTTTCCTCAAAAAGATTCATCTTTATTTGGACAACAACTTATTAGCCATACATGAATATGATCATGTAGTTTATAAAAGCTAAAATATCACAAGATAAGATAATAAAGAATATAGAAATAAATAAGAATAATAATAATTTTCATGTATTGGAAGCGCTAGCTTCTTCAAGGCTTCTTGGGACTAAGAATAAACTAGTCCCAAAAGAAAAAGAAAATGTTTTAACTTGATGAGGGCAAGTCTAAGGCTAGGAAGACTAGTCTTAAAACAACTTGAAAATAAATAAATTACAACGTAAATAAATAAATTGCAAGAAAAGAAGACCTGAGAATTGGATGACGTCTTCATAGGAGGATTGGACGAAGACCAGAGAATGAGGTTGGAAGGATTTGACATCAAAAGTTATCAAGAATTGGTGGAAAGAGCTCGGATTGTAGAAGGAGCAAGGAAAAGGAGGGAAAGAATAGAGGAAGAGAAAGCCTCGATTTTTGAGAAAAGTTTTATGATGGATCTAATTCCACACCCCACAAAAGAGATTCAATTTCTCCAACAACTATAGGAGCAATGATAACAGTGGGAGGTTCATACCTAAAGACGTCAAGTCCTGGAAGTGCAATGGAGCACACTACCCTAAGAAGTGCCCTCAGTTGTTTGGAAAGTGCTTCTTTTGTTGAGATACAGACCATAAGATATCAAAATGTTCAAAGAAAGGGAACAATACTTTCTATGTCTGCAAGCAAGATGGGTATTTCGCCACTAAATGTCCATAGGGGAGGAAGATTCTGACAAAGCCTTCTGGAAGAGTTGATCCTATAAGGACCGGGAAAGGAAATGGAAGGAGAAGTGAAAGCAAATCAGGATCCACTGCTTCAGAATCATAATCTACAACATGGAGGGACAATGGATAAGTGAAGAAATAGATGAAGAAGATGGAGACTTGGCTGCCTTGGATTGCAATAGAGGCTATAGCTGTGACTTGAAAATTGGCAAGCCTTAAACCCTCTTTATTGTTATTCTTTTGTTTCAAGCAATACAAGAGTTTAAAGTTTTATGGATAAGTAGATATGCGATAGAAGTAGTAATTTCCCTGTCAAATACACATGAAGCATACAGTTAGGAGGTCGGAATGTTTTGCTCTTTTGGATTGCAAAGCAACACATTCTTTCGTTACACCTAGTCTAGCTGAGAAGTCTAGACTACCAATAACAAACATCAACTCTTCGCTTTAAGATCAAAACCTCCACAAAAAAGGACATTGAAACCCAAGTAGTGTTGATGGATCATCTAATAAGGATATAGAGACATCCATCCACTTGTGACTTCATGAGTAATGGGATTAAGTAAATATGAAGTAATCTTTGGTATAAATTGATAAAACCCTAATAAGATGGTCACAGAAGAGCATAGAACTCATAAACCAATAAGAAAGGAAGATAACGTTGTTGAAGAACCCACTATTGCAAGGAAGGAAAGAGGAGTTATATTCTTTCGAGTTGATAAAGGAAGTTCCAAAGGGGAGGAATGACTACTTTGATGACATGGAAGAAGATAAAGAGAAACCTATCTTGGAGGATATCCCCAATTATCAATAAGTCTTCAGAAGTTTTTCTAGATGAATGGCTTGGATCACATCTAAAGAGAAAGATCAATTTTGAGATTTGACTGATGGCCAATAAGGAACCAATTGCTAAGGCATCATATTGAGCGGCCTCAATAGAGTAAAAGAGTTGGAGAAACAGTTACAAGAATTTTTGGATCAAGGTTTTATACAAACAACTCTATCACCATGGAATACACTGATTTGGTTTATAAAGAAAGCAAAAGATAAATCCTTAAGTTTTTGCATTGATTATCGGGAAACGAACAAAGTTATAATCAAGAATAAGTACATACTCCCTAGAATTGAAGATCTTTTTGACCAACTACAAGGAGCAAACGTGTTTTCTCGTGTTGATTTAAGATCAAAGTACCACCAATTAAGGATCAAATTAAAAGTTAATTCGGAAGAATGCTTTTCGAACTCGTTATGGACACCACAACTTTCTAGTAATGCCTTTTGGGTTGACCAACACAAACCGAGTATATAAGTCTCTATTGGATAAGTGAGTAATTGACGATGTCTTTGCCTATTTTAAGACAGAGGAACAAAAAAGAAAAAGAAGATAGCTAGAGTTAATCAAGGAATATGATCTTAGGATCAATTAGTGTCTACCTCGCTCACAGAATAGAAGGAGTTGATAAAAAGGATTTGAGAGGCTAAGCATTGAATTGCGGGACAAATTGAGGAAATGGAGATAGTTAATATAGCATTAAAACCAACTCTGATAGCAAGAATTAAAGAAGTTTAACGCTAAGATGAGAAAATACAAAGGATAAAGAAGAAAATATAGGAAGAAAAGTGTAATGATTCTATGGTCAACGATGATAATGTAGTGGGAACCGAAGGACAATTTTGTGTGCCTAAGAATAAGGAAATAAGAAAGGAAAATTATGAGTGCAGCTCATAACTTAGGAGAAACGGCACATCCAGGAGGAACCAAAATGGACCAAGAATTTCAAGGATCATTATTAATGAGATGTAGTCAATTAAGTAATGAAGTACCTAATCTGCCAACATGAGAATAAAGAGAACCAAAGGTCGAGAAGATTGACAAAAACCTTTGCTAATACCGGAATAAGAATAGATGAAATTTCCATGGATTTGGATTACCAACAGTATCGACCAGAAGCAATAGTTGTCACGCCCTTGAGGGTACCCTAAACGTGGCATTCCACTGCATATAATATTAAAGCTAATGAATGACAACCTCAGTCATGCAGAGCTTTGATATCACATGCAAGGCGTGCTTCCAAGATAGTAAGAGACTGACAGGGGTATTACACTTAAGGAGATAATAAAAGCATGCAAGAACTTATATAAATAAACATGGAATATTTATTTGGATAATAATTTCTTACAACTTCTTGGGGGCATTCTCCCATTCTAAATAGTCTTGCTTGACTAAGCCATCAACAAAATATACATCAATATACCATGAGTCTACTATAGAGACTTTTCTTAGAAGTCTATGTTCAAAACTAAATACATATAACTTCTCCCAAAAACTCCTAGTAGCTTTGGCTCATGCCTGGCAAACAGGGCTCCTTGGTGCCAATCATAGGTAATCATACTGTAACAAAAAGCTATAAGGGTATAAGCAAAACTAGCTTAGTGAGATAACTCCCATCTGCAAAACATTTCCATATACCAAACAAGTATTTAAACAATCATATGATAATGCACCAATCACATGAGCAAACAAAATACACAAGATTAATCGGAAACCATGTGTAGCATGGATTTTACGCCCTCCATGTTGGGGTTTGGGAGGTTATAGGCCCATACGACCATCAATATTTGCAGATTTACTGGCTCCTACTCGCCCTATAGACTTTCCGGCTCCTATTGGCCCATGTAGACTTTCTGGCTCCTACTAGCCACCACTACTACTCCTCGTTTCCCCACACGAACAACGGTAGTGAAAATACATGTGACTCACAATTATGATATGCATGAATCATTATCAATATAGGTTTAATCAATTAATATTGAATTCAAGTTAAAGGTGATCAAATCAGTATTCATCATATCAACATAAGAGAACATAATTTCTTTATCAATTCCTCTTTCGATATTCTTAACTTTTATTCAATCTTTCATGAATCCAAATCACACAACATTTGTTCATTTATCTTGTCCTTATTTCCTAGTGCTACTACTTATATGCACAAACAAGGAAATGTAACTAGTAAGGGATTACCTTACTCCATGACGATTGATTCTAGTCGAAGTAGTCTTTCGGGAAAGTGATCTCGGTTCCTTTTTCACCTAAATAAGATGAAATACCTAAAATGAGTCTTTCATAGAATTTCTATTTTTGAAAATTCCAAAACTATCTTAAAATCGCGGTAAAATCAGATTGGAGGAAATTTCAACTTAAAATGATCATAACTTGCTCATTTTAACTTGGAATTTCGCATATTATATACCGTTTTCTACCTGCTCGAAAAGATCTATCTATTTCTAAAACTATTTTCATCAAACTAAGTCATTTGAGTTCTAAAATAGTGGTGATCAGATTCACCACGAATTTTCACAAAACTTGTATTCCTTGTTTTAACAAGACTCATATTAAAGAGATAGATATTATAATAGTTTGTAAAACCTTTGAAATGTATATACATATATTTATTGATTCATATCAAGTGTATGAAACAAATGAATTTGTTTCAAATCATAAAATTTTTGTAATGGTAAAGTTTTCTAAAGGTTTTGGAAAAGTGAAACTTTTGAAAATTCCTTTTATTTTTGCTAGAGAATATCTCAAGTTATTTTAAATGATATTTTTCTTTTCCTTAATTTCATTTCCTTAGTCTTTTTAAATTCCAAAAGAATGATTTTATTTTCTAAGCTTCGTTTCTAATACTTTTTGAAAATAATAATAACTCTATATTTGTAAAAATAATCTCCTTGTTTCTTAAGATCGTTCCATTTTTATGAAAAGAAACTCTTGGTGTTTGTCAACTATATTTGATGAAAAAGTAGAGTTTAGTAAAACTTTTGCTTACTCAAGAATTTCTTTCCATGTATGTATTGCAAAAATTTCTATGAACTCCTCTAGATTTCTTAGAAAAGTTTGTTAAGACAAATTCCTAAGTTTTTATGAAAAAAATACTTCCTACTTTTATTTTTAGACAAGAATTTCGATTTTAAGAAAACTTTTCCTTATTTATCTTGTGAGACAAAATCAATATGTTCATGCATGATTTATGAATCATAAAATTATAAAACATAAGAAAGATATAATAGTTAAAGAAATAAGCTAGTAAAGAACATATCAAGTATTGGAACCTTAGCTTCGTCAAGGTATCCCAAGACTAAGAAAAGATTAGTTCCAAAAAGAAAAAGAAAACGTTTTGACTTGATGAGGACAAGTCTAAGACTAAAAAGACTAGTCTTAAAAACAGTATGAAAGTAAATAAATTGCAAGGAAGTAAATAAATTGCAAGGAAAGTAAATAAATTGTAAAACAAAGGAGCTTATATGCTCTAAAAGATATATATAGCTACATAGATATATTTAGAAAAATATATATGAAAGCAACATAAAAGAAATTTGATTCATGAACAAAAACAAAGTATGAACTTATTGTTGCTTTCTTTAACCTTCATGGTTTAGAAAACACACACTAAGCTCATACTAAGTAAATGGACATAAAGAAAACTCTAAAGAAGAATTACCTATCAAGACTAATTTTGAGAGAACTTTGAGAGAGAACTCTTGTAGAATTTTGAGAGAGTAATTTTTTGTATATGGAAGGTGTGAAGGAAGTGGAAGGAAGAGAGGGTATTGATAGGAAAATGTGGGAGTAAAATTATGTTAATTAAATAAATGGAAATTAGAACAAATTGAGGAGGGGAAGGGGAGTGGCCGGCACAAATTTGGAGAATATGAGAGAAAGAAATTTATTTTTTTGTATTTTTGTTAATAAAAAATAAGATATAAAAATGTGAAGTTGTATTGGAAATGAAAATTGTAAGAAATAGAGGTATGGTTTGTAAGAGTAGATTGTAAGCAAAAGTAGATATAGATAAATAGTGTAAAATAGTAATAAATAATATAATATAAAGTAGACATGACAATTTAAGTACCAGTAATAAGAAAATACGCATATACTTATGATATCTGATATTTTTAGTTACCGAAAAATTATGAAATTGATATTTTTGAAAACCTTATATTTTACGAGTCTAACGGTATATTCATAATATTTTTATTTTTACTAATCTGAGCCCTGGATACGCTTTTCAAAAATTGTATCAGATTGTGCTCAAAACGAATCGCGGTTTAACTAATTTGATATTTTTAAGCTTTCATAGGTTATTACGAACTATTCTACATACTAATCTCTTACTTACTTTCTTAGGGTTGCTTAAACGGGAATGCCGAACTTGAATGGTTATGTCTGACTAGGGTTTTTTTGACTTTTAAGATTCCGATTGACTCTCTAATTAGGGTTTAATCTTAATTGGTCACAAAAACAATAGTTGATCGATTGACGAAGTTGACTCATTTCATACCGATCAATATGATGTTCTCTATGGATAAGCTAGCAAAGCCTTATGTAAGGGACATAGTATGATAGCGTAGAGTACTAGTCGGAATCATATCGAGTAGAGGCATAAGAATTGTACCTAAATGTTGATCTAAACTATAAGAGGGTATGGAGACGAAGCTACAAGCATGCCAAACCTTAGATTAATGGACGGTCAGGACGAACGATTCAAACTTTGAGAGACATTAAGAGCATGTGTCATGGAATTCAAAGAATGAAGAAAGGCACAAGATAGACAAAGAAGTAAGACTGATTAGAAGATAAGGACCTTGGAATTTCAAATAGAGATCATGTATAGAGAGTATACATCATGTGCGCTCCCAAGAAAATTTGAGCCCACAATACATTGGATCTTTTTTAGATGCTAAAACAAGTTGGAAATTTAGCTTATCATCTAGTCTTATCGCAAAACCTGTTGGGAGTACATAACGTGTTTCACATCCCTATGCGACAATTGACCCAAGAATAAGTATTGGAGTTAGAGCCAGTACTCTTAAAGGAAGATCTCACCTATAAGGAACACTCAGCACAAATCCTTAACCAAAAAGTTCAAAAGTTAGGAAATAAGGAAATCAAGTATGTCAAGGGTCTATAAAGAAATCTTTCCCATAAGGAGGCTACATAAGGAACTGTGGATAAAATACGACACAAGTACCCAAGATTGTTTGAAGCTTCATATATGAATTCCAAGTTTTGAGGATAAAACTTTCTTTAAGGGAGGTAGATTGTAAACCCCCAAAATTTTGGAATTGGTTTAGCTTTATTCGAAAGTCAATCGGAGATCCTAAAGTCAACAAAACCCTAGTTAGACGTAATGGTTTAAGTCCGACAATCCCAAATAAGCAACCCTACGAAAGTAAATAGGAGATTAGTATGTAGAATAGTTCGTAATTACATAAGGAAACTTAAAAAGATCATATTAGTAAAACCGCAAACCGTTTTAAACCCGATCGGATACAGTTCTTGAGAAACGTGTCCCGAGGCTCGGAATAGTAAAAATATTCCGAATATACCGTTACACTCATAAAAATGTAAGGTTTCTAAAAATATCAGTTTCATAATTTTTCGGTAAGTAAAAATAACAGATATCGCAATTATATGCGTATTTTTTTACTACTGGTACTTTATTATCATATCTACTTTACATTATATTATTTATTACTATTCTACACTATTCTACACTATTTTTTTCTCTCTACTTTTTCTAACACCTACTCTTACAACACCATAACCTATAACCTTCACTTTTTACCTTTCCCATAACTTTATTTCATATCTACCTTCCTTATTATTTCATTTAATCAATAAAACTACAAAATAAAATCTCTCCTCTCCCTTCTCTCCATGATGGCCGGTGCATACCCCATCTCTCTCTCCCTCAATTTTGTTTTATTTTTCTTTATTTAAATCACCCACAAATTTACTACGAAATCTCTTTCAAATTCCTCTCAACACTCTCTCCAAATACTCTCTCAAGACTCTCTCAAAATGATCTCAATGCACCTTCTACATACACAAAACCCATAACCATATAATACTTCAAAAACCCTCTTTAGGTAAACTTTTCTTTACAAATTCTTTTTCTCATGTCATGTAACTTTACATGATCATGGTGTGAGTTTTTAAAAACTAATTGTTTTAGAACTACACTATGTTCATGAATTGTTCTTCTTTATGAATATCTATTTATGTTTATGTTTTTATTTTACTTTGTTCATATTATTATTGTTATTATATCTAAGTATTATTATGTATCTATATATATATATATATATTCTTTAGAGCATATAAACTCACTTGTAATTTATTTGTTTTCATGCAAAGTGATTTATTTATTTTTCTTCCATTACAATTTATTTATTTCTTGTTGTTTTAAGACTAGTCTCTAGTCTTAGACTTGTCCTCATCAAGTCAAAACAAATTTTCTTTCTTTTATATTAATTTTCTTTTGGGACTAGTCTACTTCTTAGTCCCGAAAGCCTTAAAGAAGCTAAGACTCCCAATACTTGACTTTATTTATTATTTATGTTATTTTTTGCTTGTTATTGTTTCTCATAAATCATGCCCATTAAGATTGTTGTCCAAATTTTCAAAGCTCCAATTATATTTGATAAAAATGAGATTTTATCACCTAAAGGATAGTTTTAACGTGAAATATAAAATCTATGGTTAAGTCAAAGTAAAATTCTTTTCCAAGCTTTAGGAAGAACACACTACAATTTTAAAAGCTGCTTTTGTTTTGAAAAAGCTTTTTAAATCCTTTCTATATTCTTGTTTTCTTAAAAGAGGATGACTTTGATACTAAGGAGATCCCCTAAAACGAAAATAAGAGTTTCCAAACCAAGTTTTTTCAAATAAATAGTCAAATAAAATAAATAGGAAAAGTAGCACTAATGATTGAGAAAATTTATTTTTATCCAAAAAGTCATTTAGAAAAATAATATAAACATAAAGTAATCCTTTGAAAACAAAAGAAATCAAAATATTCATTTTAAAAGGATTTACAAAATGAATTTCTTGTAAACTATAGTTTTCTCAAACTCTTAATTAACATTGTTTTACCAAGAAACATGGTTGGACAACAAACATTTGAGCATGGATAAAATATGAGCTAAGTATCTATGAAAAAGGAATTTTTCAACTATATAGATAACTAAGTATTTATCAAACAATTTTGAATGATTTAATGTTTGAAACAATTTGCTTTTTGGTTAGGGCAAATTCGTGGTGAATCTGATCACTACTGTTTCAGAGCCTAAATGATCTAGTTTGATAAAAATAGTTTTAGAAATGGATAGATCTTTTTGAATAGGTAGAAATCCGTATATTATATGCGCAATTCCGAGTTAAAATGACAAAGTTATGACCATTTTAAAGTGGAATTCTCTTTTATACGAATTTTGACGTTCTCATAAGATTGTTTTGTCAAAATTCAAGAAACTCATCAAGAAACACTCATTTTGGGTATTTTTCTCGACTAGGTGATTCCAAGGAAGGATACCCATACCCCGAGGACTATTTTGTCTAAGTAGATTTTGTGATCAACTCATCTGTTTAGAGAAGTGTCAACATGGCATCGTGAGTTTATTTCCTTAAAATGCTTTACTTGATTGTGCTTGTAATCTAGTCGCACTAGAATTAAGAAAAGACAAATGCATATGTATGCGAGAAATTTTGTTGAAATGATCCTAAGAATATCGAGGCCGGGATTGATTAAATGTTTGTTTTAGTATAACACTTGATTTGTATGAAATTCTATGATCACTTTAAATTTGATAAAAATGATGCTATGATATCATAAATAATTGATCAATGTATACCACGAAGTGAGTCACATTGCATTGGGTTATTATCCTTGGGTGAGAAGGATGGTAGCTCAGGTTGAAAGCAACACTTGACGGATTGACCAAAAGCGATTGCTTGGCGACATGGAATTAAATGCTTAGCGGAAAATCCGAAAGCGTGGCTCAATTCAAGTAGACTTAATATGTGATAAGATCATATTTTATACAACTTGTTGATGTTCAAAAGAGCTAGAATGGATATTTGTTTTGATTAAAATTCATGTTTCAGGTCTCATTTGGACAAAGAAATCAAAACAAGAAACTTGGGAGTAAAAAAATGAAAAAATTCAAAGATACGTCGGTATCTCAGACTTCAAAGCCGTTGGCGTTCAGATGGCTTGCATGATGCACTCACCAAAGGCTGTTGCTTACACTGCCAGCTTTGCAAGATATTGACTCAACCAAACATATGCTGCCTCAAAGCTGCCGGCGTAGAAGATGAAGAGGCCAGCGTACACGAAAGGCCGGCAGCTCAGAGTTGAAAAGTCACCAGCATAACAGGAGTTACAACATACGCTGGCTATTAAGCCGCCGGCATTGAGGTAGCGTAGGTCACAGATCTGAAGCAACATGAAGACAACATAAGCTTGGAGGAAATTGAAGAGACCAAATATGCTGGAGTGTCTAAGCCGGTATCAAAGCCGCCGGCTTTGAGACAGCTTTCGTTATAAATTGGCCCAACCTTTCATTGCTTATCATATACGCTAGCTAGATCTACATCTACGCCGCCGGCGTAGAAGCGGCCTACCCTTGTAATCGAAGTTGAAAGCTGCCAGTGCACTGCCTGCGTAATGCCGTCTGTAAGCCGCCGGCATAGGATCCATAACTGCCGGCGTACGAAGTGAAACTGCAAATTCTCATTTAATGCCTTGCACGAAATTTTTCCTATAAATAGGGGTTCTCCCCCCTCCAACATTCATCAACAAGCAGAAGCAAATAGATAGTACACTTCAGTATACAAATAGTCTAGCATTTTCAGAGAGATTTGTGAGAGAAATGGAGCTTTCAAGGATTGTAATTGAAGATTGTGATACTTGAATTGGTGATATCTAATCTCTTTCTTATGCAATTCATTTATCTGAATTATTTGTTCATAATGTTATCAATTACATATTCTTATCTAATTATTGAATCAACATCCATGAGTAGCTAAATCTTTCTTTGTGGGAAGTGATGAAATCCTAATTTTTGCTAAAATGATCATTGCATTTATATTATAGGATTGTTAGAATTATGGAATATTTGTATTGAATCCTAATTATCTATTTTATTTCTTATTGAAATTGAATTGATAAGAATTTTGATGATTTGGAAAAAGAATTAGGATTCATAGGAATTAATGAATTGAATTAAACAACAATTGTGGAAACAATTAAGTTTAATATTAATTTAGAAATTATTCCATGCACTTCATGCAACATTTTATTTTAATTTCTCACTAAGGAATTAGGAGAAATTAATTTAGAATATTAGATAATCATAGAATTGGAAGATTTATGATTATAAAATAGATTCCATTTGACAATTTCTTATAAATATCTATAATTCTAATTATTCATATAATATAACTTCAGCATTAGTAAAGATTAGGATGATTCTGTTCCTTCCCACATTCATCTTATATCTTCTCACAATCTCATTGCACATCATTACATTCATAGTAGATAAATTTAGTTAGTTAATTGATACACTTTGATTGCCTAAATATTAGTATAAACTAATATCAATCTAGTAGTTAATTTAGTCTCTATGGGAACGATACTCTACTCATTCTATATTACTTGATCAAGACCCAGTATACTTGCTGGTAGTATCTGAAATTTTATATACACATCCCATTCAGATCAAGTTTTTGGCGCTGTTGCCGGGGACCAAAATTAATATTAGATTACTTTTAGTTTTGCTAGTAGTTTAGGTGTTTTTCCAAAGAATTGATTCTTTCCTCTTCACAGGTTATATGCAAAGAAGTAGGAGTGCTGATCTTCTACCAATAGATCTAGAAATTGAAAGAACTTTGCGTCAACAAAGGAGAGAAAACCGCAGAAGACAAGAAGAAATGGCAGAAAATGATTCAAGAAACAATGAGGGAAACAATGATCAAAACAACAATCAAATTCAAGCTGCACCTGTGAGAGCACTTCGAGATTACACTGTACCAACTGTTCAAGTTCCTGCTGTGAGAAGACCTGCAGTTCAAGCCAATAATTTTGAGTTGAAACCAGCATTGATTCAGATGGTTGAATCACATCAATTTGGAGGATATCCAAATGAAACACCGGATGAACACATTGCCAAATTCCTCCAATATTGCAATACTGTCAAGCTTAATGGTGTAACAGATGAGGCCATTAGAATGCAGCTTTTTCCTTTCTCTCTAAGGGATAAAGCATTGGCATGGTTCAACTCTCAACCACCCGAGTCAATTACTTCATGGGCAGACTTGACAACAAAATTTTTGAAGAGATTTTTCCCTCCTGCCAGAACTGCCAGACTAAGAATGAGATCACCAACTTCACAAAGTTTCATGGAGAATCATTATATGAAGCTTGGGAAAGATTCAAAGAAGCAGTTAGGAAATGCCCACACATGGACTTCCGGATAATCTTTTGATTGAAAATTTCTATCTCAGTCTAGATGAGACTTTGAGATCATTGGTGGATGCTACATCCGGAGGATCACTCATGGGAAAAACATATGATGAAGCTAGTGC
The DNA here is from genome assembly GCA_024138025.1 of Combretum micranthum. Classification (NCBI taxonomy): domain Eukaryota; kingdom Viridiplantae; phylum Streptophyta; class Magnoliopsida; order Myrtales; family Combretaceae; genus Combretum; species Combretum micranthum. Next base: position 464,412 of record JAMXBD010000820.1, on the reverse strand, counting down.
ATTAATTGAAGAATTAGCTTCTAGTGCTCACAACTGGAGCTGTGAAAGGACAAGATCAAAGGTGGAATCTGTTCAAGATAGTGAATCCATGCAACAACTCACCGCTCAAGTTTCAGCTTTAACTACACAAGTGAGTAAACTTGTAGCATCTAGTTCTTTAAATTCTAATCAAGTTGCTACTTGTGAGTTGTGCTCAGGACCACATCCAGTTTATGATTGTCCTCATGGCAATACACCATCATCAAGTGGAGAGCAACTCAACTATGTTGGAAATTTTGGAAGAGTTAATTATGGACCATATTCAAATACTTATAATCCAGAATGGCGTAATCATCCAAATCTTTCTTACAAGAATGATGCAAATGTTTTCAAGCCCCCACCTGGATTTCAAAGACAAGGTCCCATAAGAAATACTCAGCCTCCACCTCCACCTCCACCTCAGCAAAATCAAATTTCAACTGATGAATTGTTGAAGACTTTCATTCAAACTACTCAGACCACACTCAACAATCAGCATGCAATTATTCAAGATCTTCAAGGGAAATTCCATCAACTTGCTCAGCAAATTGGTAATAGACCATCTGGTTCTCTACCAAGCAACACTGAGGAAAATCCTAAAACCGTGAATGCAATTGTTTTGAGAAGTGGCAAAGAAGTTGAGACCGCTGAGTCAAAAGTTCAAGAAACAGGAGATTCCAGTCAAAGACAAAGGAAAACAAAAGATGGAGGAACCTGTGCAAAAATCACCTGAAGTAAGATCTTATGTTCCACCTTCCTTTTCCGGGAAGATTGAAGCAACAAAAATTGGATGAGCAATTTTCAAAATTTCTGGATGTCTTCAAGAAGTTGCAAATCAATATTCCATTCTTAGAAGTGATTCAAGAAATGCCTTCATATGCAAAATTTATCAAGGAATTGCTTACTAAGAAGAGAAGGATTGATGGAAATGAACCAGTGATGCTTACAGGAGAATGCTCCATGATTTTGCAGAAAAGTCTACCTCATTTGCCTACCAAACAAAGAGATCAGGGGAGTTTTACTGTTCCTTGCACTATAGGAAAATTTCATTTTGATAAAGTACTTATTGATTCTGGTGCAAGTATTAATCTTATGCCTTTATCCATTTTCAGGAAATTAGGACTTGAAGAATGCAAGGAGACTCATGTCACCTTGCAACTTGCAGATAGAAGTGTCAAATACCCACGTGGTATTGTTGAAAACGTTTTGGTGAAGTTGACAAGTTCATATTTCCTGTAGACTTTATAGTCTTGGAAATGGATGAAGATCGTGAAGTCCCAATGATTCTTGGCAGACCATTCCTTGCAACCGGTAAAGCATTAATTGATGTGGAACAAGGTAAACTCACTTTAAGGGTAGAAAATGATCAGGTAACCTTTAATGTTTATGATGCAATGAAAAGATTTGATAAAGGTTCCTGTTATACTATTGATATTATTGATGAGTTTATTTCTGAGTCTGTTGAAGAGAATGTAGGTATAGAGACTATGGAATCTGTTTTAGAAATCTTGATGATTGGAGTGATGATGAGCAAGAAGAAGAAGTTGAGAAAGTGCACCAAATCAAAGGAAGATATTATGAGGAGCTAGGCACTAGTGAAAGCAAGCCAGTACCATCATTGATACAGCCACCAAATCTTGAGCTTAAACCCCTTCCTTCACATTTAAAATATGCTTTTCTAGGAACTGGAGATACTTTGCCAATAATTGTTTCATCTTATTTGACAGGTGAACAAGAGCAGCAGCTGCTTGGAGTTCTAAGGAAGCATAAAGAAGCAATTGGTACTATTGCTGATATCAAGGGAATTAGCCCTATCATTTGTACTCACAAGATCTTGATGGAAGCTGAGTACAAACCTACAGTTCAACCACAGAGGAGACTTAACCCAACACTTAAGGAGGTAGTAAAAAAGGAAGTTGAAACTCCTTGATGCAGGTATTATCTATCCTATCTCTGATAGTAAGTGGGTAAGTCCAGTTCAAGTTGTACCAAAGAAAGGTGGTATGACTAGTGAAAAATGAAGAAAATCACTTAATTCCTACTCGTACTGTAACTGGGTGGAGAGTTTGCATTGATTATAGAAAATTAAATGATGCCACCAGAAAAGATCACTTTCCCCTCCTTTCATTGATCAGATGTTAGAAAAACTTGCAGGGCATGATTATTATTGCTTTTTAGATGGTTATTCTGGTTATAATCAAATTTCTATATCTCCTGATGACCAAGAAAAAACCACTTTTACTTGTCCCTATGGCACTTTTGCTTTTAGGAGGATGCCCTTTGGTCTTTGCAATGCACCTGCTACTTTTCAAAGGTGTATGATGGCTATTTTTTCTGACATGCTTGAGAATTTTATTGAAATTTTTATGGATGATTTTTCTGTTTTTGGAAAGTCTTTTGAAGCATGTTTAGAAAACTTAGCTTGTGTTCTTCAAAGATGCAAAGACACAAATTTGATTTTAAACTGGGAAAAATGTCATTTCATGGTAAGAGAAGGGATTGTTTTGGGTCATAAAGTTTCAGTGAAAGGAATTGAAGTTGATAAGGCCAAAATTGAGATCATAGAGAAATTACCACCACCCACCACTGTTAAGGGAGTTAGAAGTTTTTTAGGACATGCAGGTTTTTATAGAAGATTTATTAAAGATTTCTCAAAAATTTCTAAACCCCTTTGCAATCTTCTTGAGAAAGACACAGTGTTTGATTTTGATGACAATTGTTTGCAGGCATTTAACTTATTAAAGGAAAGCTCACATCTACCCTAGTGATTATTGCACCTGATTGGGAGCTGCCTTTTGAACTTATGTGTGATGCCAGCGACTTTGCTGTAGGAGCAGTATTGGGTCAGAGAAGAGGTAAGTTGTTTCATGTTATATACTATGCTAGTCGGACTTTAAATGAGGCTCAAAGAAACTATGCCACAACTGAGAAGGAACTTCTTGCTGTTATATTTGCTTGTGACAAGTTTAGGCCTTATCTGATAGGATCTAAAGTCATAGTATATACTGATCATGCTGCTTTGAAATACTTGTTTGCTAAAGCTGATGCAAAGCCAAGGTTGATTAGATGGATATTGTTGCTGCAAGAATTTGATCTTGAGATTAAGGATAAGAAGGGAACTGAGAATGTGATTGCTGATCATTTATCTAGACTAGAATCTGATAGTTTAGATATTCCTATCAATGAAAAGTTTCCTGATGAACAATTGCATGCAGTAGATCCTAAATTTGCCTTGGTATGCTGATTATGTCAATTACTTGGTTAGCAAAATCATTCCATATGGTTTGTCATATCAACAAAAGAAAAAGTTTTTGCATGATGTGAAAAGCTATTTTTGGGATGAACCGTGTTTGTTCAAAAAATGTGCTGACCAAGTAATTAGACGTTGTGTGCCTGAATCTGAACAACTTAACATTATTGAGCATTGTCATTCAAAAGAAGCTGGAGGTCATTTTGGTCTTCAAAGGACTGTAGCTAAGGTCTTATCATCTGGATTTTATTGGCCTAATTTGTTTCGTGATTGTAGGAAATATTTATTGTCTTGTGCTCAATGTCAAAAAACTGGTAATATTTTCAAGAAACATGAATTATCACAAAACAATATATTGGTAATTGAGCTTTTTGATGTGTGGGGAATTGACTTCATGGGTCCTTTCCATTCATCTTTTTCAAATAAATATATACTTGTGGCAGTTGATTATGTTTCAGAATGGGTGGAAGCTGTTGCTTTACAAACAAATGATGCCCGAGTAGTTTTGAAATTTTTGAAAAGGAATATTTTTACCAGATTTGGGGTGCCTAAAGCTATCATTAGTGATGGGGGATCACATTTTTGTAACAAGCAATTTAACAAGCTTTTATCAAAATATGGTGTTACACACAAGATTGCTACCTACTATCTTCCACAAACAAGTGGACAAGTTGAGGTATCCAATAGGGAGACCAAAAGAATTTTGGAAAAAACTGTTAATGCATCTAGAAAAGATTGGTCTTTAAAATTTGATGATGCATTATGGGCTTATAGAACTGCTTTTAAAACCCCTATTAAAATGTCCCTATTTATGATTGTTTATGGTAAATCATGTCATCTTCCTGTAGAACTTGAGCACAAGGCATATTGGGCCATTAAATTCCTTAATTTTGATGAAAAAGCTGCAGGTGAGAAAAGATTGCTTCAATTGAATCAATTGGATGAATGGAGGAATGAAGCTTATGAGAATTCTCGTATCTACAAGGAACGAGCAAAGAGATGGCATGATAGAAACATTATCAAGCGGGTTTTTGCCTGGACAAAAAGTTTTACTTTATAACTCCTTTGAAGTTGTTTCCAGGAAAGTTGAGATCAAGATGGTCAGGACCGTTTGAAATTGCCAAAGTTTTTCCCTATGGTGCATAGAATTGAAACTGATGATAATCGGACTTTTAAGGTGAATGGGCATTTGCTCAAACATTTTTATGAAAGGGAAAACCATGATAGTGCTTCCACTGTCATGAATCTGAAGGAACCATGAAAAGAATTGGAAAAGTCGGGCTAAGCGACTCTAAACTAAGCGCTTCTTGGGAGGCAACCCATGTTTAATTTAGAGTAGTTTTTTTTTTTGTTTTTACTAACTTTGTTTTTAGTGTGGACAGGTTATGCAAAAAACAAAAATTGAAAAAGTTGAAAGCCGGCTCAAGGCTGCCAGCCTTGAGCCCGCTTTGGAAAATCAAGGAAAGATGGGCTTAAGCCGCTAGCTTTCAACCGGCGTAAAAGTCAGTACAAGAGTAGGTGAGCACCGTAGAAGAAGCCGGCAAAGGGAAGGTGAAGGCTGCTAGCTTATGTGCCAGCGTTTGGAACAACAATTACACCGGATCCTAAGCCGCCGGTGTTCAAGGCAGCATATGTTCAAGATTTCTTGGGTTTTGAAAAATCTCGATCAAAGCCGGCACCTGGGATTGAAAGTCGCCAGCTTTGAGCCGGCGTAGACCTGTAAGCCAATAGTGTAAATGAGTAAGCTGCCAGCCATTTGCTCTCGGCATGAATTTATTTCGATTACACCGGCAGGTAAGCCGCCGGCATATACGACAGAAATACCGGCGTACGTTCTGCAGATCTGCATTTAACAGGTACGTTTCTCTCTCCCTCTCGCATATTCTCTCATATTCACTCCCTCACTCTTACTCGAAGTATTCTACTGCCTCATTCCCCTATCCATTGAGTGTAATCCATTTGCCCAAGTAAGTTCCAATGATCCTTGCTCTTAGTTCTTTGTTCTAATCCATTACATTGCATTGTATCTATTTAATCTGTTGATTTAAGTATGGATTACTGACATTGATGAATACGCTATTGATTTCGGCTCTTAATTGAATTGATTGCTTGGATGATTTCAATGATTTGTTGAAAGTGGATTTCTGTTCAGTAACTGTTTAATTCTAAATTGTGTTGTGTTGATCCATGATTGGTGTTCAATTGCAAAATTAGGGTTCATGAGCTTGTATAGGATGTTAAATTTCGAAATTAGGGCTTTGTGAAATTGATGATATGGCTGTTGGATTTGTGAATTTTCATACTAGTTAGTAGCTCCAATTCATGAATTGTTCTTAATTGTGCTTCAATTGAAGTTGGAATTTCGAATTTTTTGAAAAATTTGATGAAAAATCTGGTTTAAAAATGTCTACAAGACTTTTGGTGAAAAAATTTTGAAAATCATTTCAATTTGAAATTCCAACGTTCAATCCTAAGCTGGCCAATCTAAGCTGCCAGCTTTAACTTTGTTTTTGCAAGTGTACACTTTCAAGTTAATTCCATGACAATAGCTTCACTTATTAATGCCTTTGATCTCCCATTTGTTTAAAATCATGTTGTAGGCATAAATTAGGAATGTAGTTAGCAAGAATTTCATTGATTCCTTGTTCTAATTAAGTTCAAATTATTTGTAGGAATGGCTCCTAGACAAAAGAGACAAAAGACTACATCTGGTTCTCAGACCAGAAATCTGTTGTCCAGTCAGCAGTATGTAAAGGATAGAAAAAAGAGGCTAGTGAAGATGGACTTCCTGAACACCCAGTATTTGGACTGGAGTTTATTAGATGAGTTTGGGATCTCTGACAGGATCAGAGAGATGATCCAAGATCCAGCTTGGATCAGGTTATTTGATTTGAGGGAACTAGAATACAAGAACTTGACTATTGAGTTCTTTTCCACTTTGAAGAATATCCCAAACAGAGCTGAGTCCGCATTTCAATTCTAGGCATTTGAAGAGATCAGGGAAGTTAAACTGAAACAGATGGGCCACCTCCTGGGATTATATGAAGAGGAGGAAGAAAATTTGAATCTGCCTAGCAGTTGGCCTGAGGGAGATGATCACATGACTCAGGAGGCTTACTGGTTTCAGTTGGTTGCTCCTGATAAAGCAAATGAGCCTTTCGTCCCCTCCAAGTCATTGGCCACTTCATTTGGTGCTGTTGAGCACAAGCTACTCCACCATATCCTTGCACATACCTTGAGTTGCAAGAAAACTAATCACAACAAGGTGACTAGTTTTGACATGTTTTATTTGTTCAGCCTTATCAGAGGCTACAGGATTGATCTGGGTGTGGAGATAGCGGACTTCATCTACAGGCAGGCAGATGGTACCAGGACTAGAGTCCTATGCTGTGGTGGCTACATTACTAAGTTGTTGAAGGGGATGGATATTGTTGAGCCTCCACAAGAAGATGAGATATTTGAGAGTAGGAAAATCTCATCGGCACCATTCCGAGGCTGGGGACTGCTGAAAAACCCCAGAGGAGCTCACCCACTAGTTCTGGAGGAGATCGAGTTCCAAGATATCTTTCCTGGAGATGCTCCATTTGAGATCCCATCTACATTTGCTTCTCCTCCTCCTGCAGGCACTTCTTCTACATATGGTATGGACCAGCTTAGGCTGGATGTTCAAGAATTAAGAAGCAAAGTCAGGAGCTCAGGGATAGACAGGAAAAGGAGAGAAAGAAAAATAAGAAATTTAGAAAGTCTATCTTTGAGGCATTGAAGATGGCTATCTGCTGCTTGAGCCCAGAGACAGGGGTTGGATGACATACGAGACTTCACACAGATAGACTCAGTTCGGAGCATACACAGACAACTAACCCAGGAGACACTCAGAGACATACTCCTGAGTATAGCAGCAGAGCCAGTCCAGGGCCAGAGAGCTAGAGATCCTGCTAGCTTTCATTTGATCTTTATTGATTTTTTTTTTTATCTTGGCCTGTATATATATTAAGCACCGAAGTTCCAGTGGGTAGACTCCTTTATTTTTCTGCTTTTATTTTTTGTTTTTGTTTTTCTTTTGTAGTGATTACAGGAAAGCCAGCAAAGCAAAAATCCTCTCTTGCAATGCAAATTTTGATGATTGTGAAACAACTGAATTCAAGGAAGTATCAAATTCTTTTTTTTTTATTCCTTTCCTATGATTTAATTTGTTGCAAAACAGTGAGGACACTGTTTAGTTGAAGTATGGGGGAAGGAATAAATTGAATGAAGTGCTGAATTGAAGTTGTGAGTATGATTTGTTATCTGCTGTTATTTGAAAATACCCACCTTGTATTTTTGGTTTGAAAGAAAATTATGAGGAAATTCTGCCAAATTTTTTTCAAAAATCTCTTGAAATTGGAGATAGTACAAAGCAAAGAGTGAAAGCAATGAAATTAACTTGTAAAAGTATCTTACTCACCTGCTGTTGTGATTGGTTTACTAAGTTAAAATTAAGTTGTAAAATCTTTAAGAAACAAGTTTACTTTATTTTTAACTTTGGAATTGGAAATTTAAAAGCTGATCGAGTTCTTTTGTGAAAAATAAACAGGTTCACTTCTAGGAAATTTTAGTTTGTATATATTCTTTGAATTATAACACTTAGTGAAAGAGGTAGAAGAAACTTTTAAACTTAGTGATCCTTTATAAAAATAAGTCTTTGATATTATTATCGCATTCAAAAAGAAAGAAACAAGCATAGCCACTACTCTTCTGACTTGAAATTTTGAGTTATGAGTATCTGAACTTGAATGTTAAAGTGAGAAAGAGTTCTTAGGGGTATTTTGAAACCTGGTCACTTAGGTGATGAGCCTAGGATGTGCCAACTCAATGAACTCACTATAACGAGAAGGGAAGAAAGGCAAGAGTTCAATTCATGAACTTTGAAAAGCAAAAAGATGAAGACAAAAACCTCCCAAAAAGAAAATAAATGCTTGAAAAAGAAAAAGAAAAATGAATGCAAATATGCAGATAAAGAAGACTTATAATAAAGTAGGAGAAATTCTAAGAAAAAAGTAGATATCACATGCTTTCATTTAGTGTTACTTAGAATATATATATAAGCTAGAAATCCAATGAAGTTTAAATGAGTATTTTTCCTTAGTGGATTGAGTATTTGCTTTTTGAATAGAAGGTTCTTTTGTTAAAAGTTGAGATTAAAACTTGTTTTGTTTGGATTAACTCCTAAATTTTAATTATAGTACTCTAATTACAAGAAACTTGTATGGTTAGAGCAATAGACACAAGAAAAACAAGTTAAATAAATTGTGATTAAATTAAGAAAAGTTGTACTATCTATAAGAGATTTCATTTTGTTCTTCATTATTTTGCTTGAGGACAAGCAAAACTTCAAGTGTGGGGGAATTGATAAGATCATATTTTATAAAACTTGTTGATGTTCAAAAGAGTTAGAATGGATATTTGTTTTGATTAAAATTCATGTTTCAAGTTTAATTTGGACAAAGAAATCAAAACAAGAAACTTTGGAGTAAAAAAATGAAAAATTCAAAGATACACCGGCATCTTAGACTTCAAAGCCGCCGGCGTTCAGACGGCTTACATGATGCACTAACCAAAGGCTGTTGCTTACACTGCTAGCTTTGCAAGATATTGACTCAACCAAACATACGCCGCCTCATAGCTGCCTGCGTAGAAGATGAAGAGGCCAGCGTACACGAAAGGCCGACAGCTCAAAGTTGAAAAGTCACCAGCATAAAAGGAGTTACAACATACACCGGCTATTATGCCACCGGCATTGAGGCAGCCGCCGGCGTTGAGGCAGCGTAGGTCACAGATCTGAAGCAACATGAAGACAATACATTATTGAAGGAAACTGAAGAGACCAAATATGTCGGAGTGTCTAAATCGGTATCAAAGCCGTCGGCTTTGAGACAGCTTTCGTTATAAATTAGCCCAACCTTTCATTGCTTATCATATACGCTGGCTAGATCTACATCTACGCCACCGGCGTAGAAGCGGCCTACCCTTGTAACCGAAGTTGAAAGCTACTAGTGCACTACCTGCGTAAGGAAGAAAATGGATTTACGCCGTCTGTAAGCCACCGGCGTAGGATCCATAACTGCCGGCGTACGAAGTGAAACTGCTAATTCTCATTTAATGCCTTGCACGAAATTTTTCCTATAAATAGGGGTTCTCCCCCCTCCAACATTCATCAACAAGCAGAAGCAAATAGATAGTACACTTCAGTATGCAAATAGTCTAGCATTTTCATAGAGATTTGTGAGAGAAATGGATCTTTCATGGATTGTAATTGAAGATTGTGATACTTGAATTGGTGATATCTAATCTCTTTCTTATGCAATTCATTTATCTGAATTATTTGTTCATAATGTTATCAATTACATATTCTTATCTGATTATTGAATCAACATCCATGAGTAGCTAAATCTTTCTCTGTGGGAAGTGATGAAATCTTAATTTTTGCTAAAATGATCATTGCATTTATATTATAGGATTGTTAGAATTATGGAATATTTGTATTGAATCCTAATTATCTATTTTATTTCTTATTGAAATTGAATTGATAAGAATTCTGATGATTTGGAAAAAGAATTAGGATTCATAGGAATTAATGAATTGAATTAAACAACAATTGTGGAAACAATTAAGTTTAATATTAATTTAGAAATTGTTCCATGTACTTCATGCAACATTTTATTTTAATTTCTCACTAAAGAATTAAGAGAAATTAATTTAGAATATTAGATAATCATATAATTGGAAGATTTATGATTATAAAATAGATTCCATTGATAATTTGTATAGCGGAAGCTAATAGATTATTTTATGGTTTACTAAAACTTGATAGTTTTAGATTTTGACAATTTCTTATAAATATCTATAATCCTAATTATTCATATAATGTAACTTCAGCATGATTAGTAAAGATTAGGATGGATTCTGTTACTTCCCACATTCATCTTATATCCTTCTCATAATCTCATTGCATTCATATCTTATTACATTCATAGTAGATAAAATTTAGTTAGTTAATTGATACACTTTGATTGCCTAAATATTAGTATAAACTAATATCAATCTAGTAGTTAATTTAGTCTCTGTGGGAACGATACTCTACTCATTCTATATTACTTGATCAAGACCCGGTATACTTGCTGGTAGTATCTGAAATTTTATATACACATCCCATTCAGATCAATATGCTTGGCGGTATCGAACAAAAGCATAAATTTTTTTATCTAAAACTACTTGTTTTGAGGTTACGTATCACCAAACCCCGAATGGAGGGCGTAAATCCATTCAACATATAGTTCTCGGAAAACTATATGCCTTGTTTGACCACCTGTATGTTGCATTTCATTTGTCTGCTTAAATGACTTGTTTGAATTTCATTACACGAGAAGTTATTTATGGGAAAGTTCTCACTAAACCTAATAGCTTATATCCCTATAGATATCTTTTGCAGTTTACATATTTGTGGTTGAGCCATGTGGACCCTGCAACTAGGTACTTTCCTTTTGGTTAAGGAATTTCTAGATAAAGTTTAGTATTGGATAAGATATAGACTTCATAGAAATATTCTTGTAATGGATTATAGTTATTTGTGACTGGAGAATGCGTCTAAGATTTGTAAGATTGTTATTTTGAACTAATGAATATTATGAATCCTCTTTTCTTAATTTGTTATTATATCTTCTTAAGCTTCATCATTCCATATATGATCCTCTAAATTTGTGAGAGCATGCCTTACATTTAATATCAAAGCTTCTGGGAATGACTAAGGTTGTCATACTTAAGCTTTATTATTGAGGTGGTGGACTGTTACGTTTAGAGTACCCTTTGGGGCATGATAGAAATGTTAAGAGATAATAAAAAGATCAACAATTGCATGCAAAATAAGGACATACACCTTGAAGTGTGGGTACGGAAGGAAAAACATAAGATACAGTTGAGAATGTATCAATAAATGTGGTCGTACCTAGTAGTAAAATAATTGAATTCAAAGTGTTCCAGAGAAGAAAACACCACAAAGAGTGTAAGTGTGGTTAGAAGGAGATGAATTCATAGTTAAGAGCACTAATACAAACAAGACTACACTTGAAGAACGATCTTAATTGAAGACATCGTTCACAAATCAAAACATGTATATGAATGCAAATGTGTTTGCTTTGTTTATATTTTACATAATTGAAACTGCGCTAAGAAGTTTGGTCATAACTTATGTTGAGTTTCGGCATTTGACGCACTTTTTCATTATTTCAGTACCTTTTTGCCATGTTAGCATCCTTTGTATTATAAATACTAAATTTTCATGAAACCCTAGGTACAAAAAACTATGAAATAATTTCAAAAAAATTTAGATTCTATAGAGAGGGATTTAGAGAGTACTTTTGGAAGGGATTTTGCCGATTTTGCTTCTTTGGTGGGTTTCATATCTGCGATTAGAATTCATTGCCTTTAATTCACTAAAGGATCATGGTTTTATTGTTCTATCTAGTTATGATTTTCAACTACCTCTCTAAATTATTAAATTATATTATTATATCCATAGAGAAATAGTTAAATTAGCTTAGGTCTTGTGGATCCTTAAGTTGAATTTATGTAACTCGATTATGCTTAAATTAAATTAGCATTGATTTCTTGAATTCAATAGCTTGGGGTTAATAGATCTTGAATTTGTATTATGCATAATATGGATTCATGTTTGATTTCATTAGAATAGATTGAGAAATCATTTTAATGTATAGATCTAGGCTATTGGTGAGGATTACTCATACCATCTAGAGATAAAGTTAGTGAAATCCTTCTATAATTTGATTGGTTAATCTTTGAATTCTTATTCTTAATGCAATTCTATGTTGTTAATGGCTACAAAGAGATTACAATTGTTAAACTTAGAACTAAACATTGATGATCTCGAGAGAGACTTCAACATGTCTTTGAGAATTCATAGATCAAAAAATCAATACAAAACCTATTGAGAGTTTTCTTGAGTCACATGAATAAACCTAAGGTGAAGCAGTGCTTTGTGATTTGAATTATTTTTAAATCTTTTGTGGGTGCTGTGAATCTTGTTAGTTTTAGACTTAGTTTAGTTTATTAGTCAAATAATCTCCCTTTTTTGTTGGATTAGATAATTGGGAAAAATGAATAGAAATAATCACCAACTTTCCTATAGAATAAGACCTAGATATCTACTATGCTATTCTGATAGATACACTTGTTTATAAAACCATAGCTAGATAACGATTTAGAAAAGAAGTTTATGTTTTAAAACTTAGTTTACGGTTTGGAGAAACACACCATGAGACAAAACTATAAATCAAGATAATTTTGCATTAATCTAAACGGGCGTATTTTAGCAAGACAAATTGATCATCTAAAGGTACAAGTAAATAAGAATGGTGATAGAAAATGGCTTAAGCTTTATTTAACTATCAAATGGATAATACTCTCAGTGGACTGGATCATTTGATCATGATTCGAACCTATACAAAGTTTCTCCATGAATCTTTTGTAAGTTTTTACAACAAGTTCAGACTAGTTGATAAAGATTTGAACCATTTTGATGTTTCAAGAATATGAAGTTCCTAGTGGTCCAGGCCAGTTGTCAAAGGTTCACACCAATTGAAGATTTGTCTCCAAAGATCATAACTAGCCAAACAGTTTAAATCAATTTGCAAAAGGTTTAAATCATTTGATGATCAGAATGTGTGCTCGATACAAGGTAGTCCAAACGATCTAGACAGGTTGCAAAATGTCCTAACCTATTATGTTTTTACTAGCCATTGGATTGCATTTAATACAAAATTAAGCTTAAGGATTTGGTGTCCAATAGCTATATTTTGCACATCAATATTTAAAAGCTCATGGATAAATTCCAAAATTAATTTTAGAGCTTCTATTTGCCATCCAACAAAGTAATTGAGTGTTCTTACTATATGTCCCTTTTGTACATCACTAGTTGCCTAATTAGTTATTAAAAGAGTGTAGTTCCTTGTTTCTTATTTTGCAATTCTTAGAAAGAGCACTACACTTGTATGTGTTATGTGAAACACTTTATTGTAGCTTATTTGAGCATTGATTTTGTGAGTGATAAATATAGTGGGTGTGAAGTCCTCATTAGAGGCATTAGATAACCGTAGAGACTAGGAGATAAACTGAACTCCATGTTAAAATCTGAGCTTGATCTTCTTCTCCTTACTCTCTTTTAATTTTAGCACTTTACATCTATTGTTATAATCATTTGTTCACTTAGTGCATTTCATTTTTTTAACAAAGTTACAAATTAAGGTAAATTTTCATAAATACTTAATTCAACACCTCTTGAGTATTTTTTCTATTGTACCTAGTTAATTTACACGAAAAGGTGCTTAAGCGTTATGGAGTGAGTCATAAATACCTTATACTAATCTCAAACTAGTAAGAAAATGGAGATTTCCAATTGTAACTTAAAGCAAATGGTTGAGAAAACTATAGAGCATCATAGGAAGGGTTAGTCCAATAAGACCCCATTAGATACTACACCATATAGGCTAATCAATGGAAAAGCTTGTCATATGCTTGTGAAGTTAGAGCATAAGGTTTGTTGAGAAAACTATAGAGCATCATAGGAAGGATTAGTCCACTAAGACCCCATTAGATACTACACCATATAGGCTCATCTATGGAAAAGCTTTTCATATACTTGTGAAGTTAGGACATAAGGTTTATTAAGCAATTAACAGCGTGAACTCTAATTTAAAAGAGGCCGACATAAAAAGAAGGTTTCAATTGAATGAGTTACATGAGTGAAGAGTAACAACTTATGGGAACTCTACATTCTATAAGTAACAGACCAAAAAATATCATGATAGGAAGATCTATAACTTTAAGCGATTCTAAGAGGGTGATAAAGTATTGTTATTTAATTCTCATTTAAGGTTGTTCCATGAAACAATTAAGTCTAGATGGTCAGGTTCCTTTGTAATGAAGCATGTCCTTCCTCATGAGGTGATAAAACTAAACTATCAAGGAACATTTAAGGTTAATGGTCATTGGTAGCTAAAGTAATATTTAAGAGGAGAGCTTGAGAGGGAGTGAAAGGAAGAGTTTAGACTCCACCTAATGTGATTTAGTTGAGAGATTGAGGAACATTGAGCTAATGAAGTTACACTTCAAAAGAGTTAGCCCATGTTTGACTTTTCACTAAATTGTTTTTAGGAGATACAGGAGGAGAGTGCATATACTATTATTTTTTGACAATTTTATATCTAATGTTTGATTTTGGGAAAAAAAGTAACCACACTTTGAAGCCGATGCATTTTAGTACTTCCATACTCTTAGCATGTAATGGAAAAATCAAACATTAGGCATCAAAATGCCATCATTTGAAAGTATGGGTACTTTTTTTTTAATCTAAAATCAAACATTAGGTACCAAATTGCTAAAAAATAATAGTGCATGTACTATCTTTACATTTATCCTTATTTTTAGCTAACTTTATCCTATCCGTCTAGTGTTTTGTAAGAATTTTCGACTTAATTTGGAAAGAAAGCACCCCACATGATGACAAGAAGGAGAGAGCCTTGTTAAACCTCATTTAAGAGCCAAACAAAAAAGAAAGGAAAAAAACAAGAAAGAAGAAGAAGAATGAGTGAAGTAGCTATGCACGTCCACTTGCATGAGCTCATGCAATGGTCGTGCCCTTTTGACAGTAATAATTATAGGCACACACGTACTAAACACAATAGAGTCAACTGGGATAATGCATCCCTTAGTATCTAACCACGAGTTAACCTTCATTATGAGTTCGTAGTAAGGTCGTGTACTTGTAAAGCGCAAAAAAGAAACCAACCAAGACTGTACTTATATATTCATGTGTCCCATAGAATATTACCATAGGCATTGCAAGAGCTAGCAGATTGCATATGGTGACCTAAGTATGCTTTTCCGTTATAGACATGTACAATGGATATACAGGCTCCACTATATAACTATGCAGCACACATATTATTACTACAATATGGAGCATGAGCTTTTGTTTAGGTTGTGGTCACCTAGCAACCTTTTTACTGCGATTAATGCACAAACTCTAATATTTGTCATGTAGGTTATAATGACCATGAACAAACCACAAGGTCATGCAATGCTAGTGTAGGCTAATTATATAAATACCCCTCCTAAACATGATTTTTTCCATTTAATAGTGCAACCAATTCCTATTTCACTTTCTCAACACACATTTGCACCTGCACTTCACATTTATCCACTTCAAGGGCTTGACACACTTTAATTTCTTCTAGATATGTCATTTTTCTTTTTCTTGTTGCCTTTTGTCATCAATTGTTCCAATGTTGTATTGTTATTCAATTTTGAACGATTAAGGCATGGTTCATATGTATTAGGGTTTGCGATATTGAACTTGGGTTCTAATTCTAATGAGAGTTCTTGATTGTTTAAGTTACTATGCTGCTTTTATGCTACCTGTACCTTACTTTTCCTATTTAATTAGGGTATGAATTGGAATTCTATAATAGCAATACATGAATTTATGGTTCTAAGTTATGAAAATTAGGTCTTTTCTCGTCTAAGCATGATTTTGCTATAATTAGAGTTGAAAAATGCATCATCATGCCTTATTGAATGTGAAATCGCATGTGGACAAACCATACATGTGCTGGTGTTGAGTTCATATAGTTTGAAAGGATTTTTATTGCACACACTTTACATAACCTATGCATGAGCTTGGCACTTAGGCCTTTAACCTTGCAACATACTATGCTCCTTGCTTGTTCCACATGTTCTACGATTAGATACCATTCACTTATGTTATGCATAAGTGAGTTGATCCTATGAGGGATTGGTGGACAATTTGGGTGCATTTTTTTCAACTTGATTATTTTTATACTATGTATTACTTACAATCATTCTTCTAGATGTTTACTTAGGTTACTTTTTCATAAGCCCTAATAAAAACTCATAACACAAAGGAACAAGAGGACATAAGCTAATGACCCAAGCATAAGCTGACCCATTCCTCACCCTTATGCAATATGGTCTAATGATACTAAATAGAAAATTTAGACACTCGTGAAAAAAAAAATTATGTTTCCCAACAAGGTGGTAAACTAGAAAGTTTTGGAAACCTAAAGGATGGCTGTTGATATGAGAAAGTTGACGTTAGTAGAAGCCTAGTAGAGATTGTTCAGGATTGAAGGGAAAGCATATCATTAGTTAACTTTAGAGTTTGTATATATGTAAACCCCTAAATTTTCGGAATCGGTTTAGCATAAAACCCTAAACCGGAAGTCAAACGGAACCCTAAAAGTCAACAAAACCCTAGTTTACCGTATCCATCTAAATCCGGCATTGCCGTTTTCTTTAGCCCTAGAAAACGAAGTTGGATTTACTAGCTAAAATAGTCCGTAATAACCATGGGTTTTATAAAAATTTCAGTTTCGCGAATTTCGGGTGTCCTTCGAACCCGATCGGACACAGTTCTCGAAAAACGTGTCTGGAAGCCCGGAATAGTAAAAAATATTCCGAATACACCGTTAGACTCGTAAAAATATAAGTTTTCCAAAAATATCAGTTTCGTAATTTTTTGGTAAGTAAAAATAACAGATATAGCTATTATACGCGCATTTTCTTACTACCAGTACTTTAATTGTCATAGCTACTTTACATTACACTATTCATTACTATTCTATACTATTCTTTTATCTCTACTTTTTCTTACACCTATTCTTACACTCTACATAACCTATAATCTTAACTTTTTACCTTTCCCATAACTTTATATCACATCTACCTTACATATCACACCTTTTATTTATCAAAAAGTCAAAAAATAAATCACATCTCCCCTCCTACAAGCATGGCTCGCTACCCCACCCCCTCCCCACATGCCTCAATTTTGTTTCAATTTTAATTTATTTTAATCACACAAAAATCACTCCTCAATTTCCTATAAATACCCCCCCTCCTCTTTCACTTCTTTCACACCACTTCTTCTCTAAAGATATAGCAAAATCTCTCAAATTCTCTCAAGAGTTCCTTCCAGAGTTCTTCTTAGTCTAGCTTCTTTTAGGTAAGAGTTTCTTCAAGAAGTTCCCATGTTCATCTACTTGGTATGAGCTTAGTGTGTGTTTTCTAAAACCATGAAGGTTAAGAAAGCAACAATAGGTTCATACTTTGTTTTTGTTCATAATCATAATTCCTTTATGTTCATATTAATTTATGTTCTCTTATGTTCATTTATGTCTCCTTTATGTTCATAACTATCTACTATATCCATATAGCTATATATACTATTTAGAGCATATAAGCTCATAATCTTGCAATTTATTTACCTTTCATACAATTTATTTACTTCAATGCAATTTATTTATTCCAAGTTGTTTTTAAGACTAGCCTCTAGTCTTAGACTTGTCCTCATCAAGTCAAAACAAGATTTTCTTTCTTTCATTTTATTTTATTATGGGACTAGTTTACTTCTTAGTCCTGGGAGCCTTGAAAAAGCTGAGACTCCAATACTTGACTTTATTATTTATACTTTATGTTATTTTGTTTATTATTATTATTCTCATAATCTTGTTCATTTAGATTATTGTCCAAAAGTTTTATTTTCTAAAGATAATTAAAATAAAAGAAGGCTTTTTGTTACTTAAGAAATAAGTTATGTGAAACATAAAAATAAGATAACAAAAATAAAATCATTCATTTCCAAGTTACAAAAAGAATTCACTATGAATTTAGAAACTATTTTTGTTATTCTACCTTGTTTCCAAAAGAAAATATTTGTTGATACAAAATGGTTCTTTTTATAAGTAGATGAATGACTAAGGAAATTTCAAGCAAAAGACCTTTGTAAACTAATAGGCAAAGAAAATTTATGGTTTGAAAATAATAAAGTTATTTCTTTTCAAATTACAAGAGGAAGTTAATAAGATTATAGAAATTAGTTTTTCTATAAAAAGTCCTTAAATTGTTCCACATTGTTTTTATGAAGAAAACAAATTTTCATGCATGGGATTATTTTTGAAAAATATGAGACATGAGAAAAAGAATGAGAATATCAAGTAAGGATTTTTGCAAAACAAGTAAACAAAAGAATTTACACAAGAAAAATGAAGAATAGCATATTTCCTAAGAAAACTTCAAATATAGTATTAATGTAAATTAGAAAGGAAAAAAAATTTATTTTCAAAGGTCACTTAGAAAAAAGATAAATAAAACCAACATAAAACGTTTTTAGAAAACAAAGCAAGCAAGGTATATATTTCAAAGAAATTTACAAAAACAATTTCCGAAAAAGCTTCAACCCGACATTGTTTTACCTAAGAAAAATAATTGGACAACAAGACACTTGAGCATGCTTAAATATGAGATATATAGTTATAAAAAGAGAATTTTTCAACTATATAGATAACTAAGTATTTATCAAACAAATTTTGATTTCTTGAACCAAAGTTGTTTTTACTTGAAAATCCGTGGTGAATTTTGTCGCTACTGTTTCGGAGCCTATATGGCTTTGTTTGTTGGAAATAATTTTGGAAATGGGTAGATCTTTTCGAGTAGGTAGAAATCGGTATATTATATGCGCGATTCAGAGTTAAAATGACCAAGTTATGGCCATTTTAAGTTGGAATATTCTTCTATACGAACTTTAACGTTCTTTGACATTTTTTTGTCAAAATTCAAGAAAAACATCAAGAAAAACTCATTGTGGGTATTTTCTTTGGTCAGGTAACCCCGAGGAAGGATTCTTTTACCCCAAGAACTATTACGATTAAGTGGAGTGTGTGAACGACTCATCCGCTTAGTGGAATAGACGACAATGGCATCGTGAGTTTACTTCCCGTTAATTTTCTCATACTTTTGATTGTCCTTATAAAATTTGTTATACTAGAATTTAAGAAAAATCAAAAGGAAGTGTATGATAATATGTTGAAAGAATACTAAGTATATCGAAACTCGATTTGTTATAATAAAGTTGTATGTGCATTAATATCTTGAAGTGTTTGAAATTGGTTGATCATTTGAAAGAAGTTAAATGTAACTACTATACTTTAATTAAAGAAATTATTCATGCACTTCATATGTGGAGTCACATCGCATTCACTACTATACAATTGGTGGGACAAGTGTATAATAGTGGTGGTAGACATAACCGGTATATCATGTCAGTGGCGAATAGGAGCCAGTAAGAACTACTTAATTTGATGGCTAATAGGAGCCTGTAATAACTACAAGTTTTTGATGGCTAGTAGGAGCCTGTAATAACTACAAGTTTTTGATGGCGTATAGGAGCCAGTAAGATCTATAAAAGTGTTTTTAAAAGTTGTGGCTGTAATTGGCCTGAATACCCAACCCCAAATGAAGGGCGTAATTCATTCAACATATGATTCCCAGAAAGTCATATGTCTTGTATGCTCACGTGGTTGTTACATTTCATATGTTTGGATAATAAACTTGATTGATAATTTTCCTCGAGTATGAATTTTGGGATTTACTCACTAAGCCTAGTAGCTTATACCCCAATAGATATCTTTTGCAGTTCCCATACTTATGGTTAAGGACACGTGGACCATGCGGGCAGGTAATCTCTTTTGAACATTAGAAATCTGGATAAAGTATAGCTTAGTATTGGTATGTTAATATGTATATAATAGATTAGTAATTTAGGGAGTTGTCCCTAAGTTTGTAAAGTTTTTGCCATGAACAAATAATTATTGTGATTCTTCTTTTCTTAATAGGTTTTTATATCTCCTTAAGCTACATTATTCCATATATGGTCCTCTAAAATTGTGGAAGTAAGCCTTACACTTAATATAAAAACTTTTGGAAATGACTAAGGTTGTCATACTTAAGCTTTAATATTGAGTGTGGCGGACTGTCACGTTTAGGGTACCCATTGGGTCGTGACAATATACATTGCACATCACCAAACTAGTTGAATTTTGATGCATTAATAACTTAATTTCCATTTTGATAAATGATGTTAAAAAAAACTAACAATGATTGAATTTTGCATAGCCACTAGACTATATGATGAGAATGTTACATAGTAAACAAACATATATCATATGTCACAAATTTCTATTCTAAGGCAACAACCACTAATGTAATTTATTAAATGAAGTCCAATAAGCAAACATTTTCAACATCTCAAAAATTCTAACATGCATTGAAGTGCTCATGACTTTTGCTAAACAAAAAGAGAATGGAAAGGATCCTAAATCTAGCATCGGGGGGATTGATAAGCCTGTAAAACTTATCAAAAAAGAAAAAGAAAGAAATATTCTCATTTAGCTCATCTCCCCGCTCTTGCTATCAATGAACATGACCCATTGTAATGCTTTATGGAGTACCCCATTACCATGTATAACCCATCATAACTTTGTTTCCACTCCAATTGACCGACAGTTCTTGGAATTTCCCTTATTGATTGCCTTCAAGTTGTACCACACACTTTGTGGAGGCTTAAAAGCCTAACTATCGCATCCTTCTGAAATTGCAATCAAGCCCATAATCCAATCCAAGGGTGCCACACAGCAGGCAAGAAACATTTAAGTCAAGATTAAGTCTTTTTTCTATTATTAGATTCTACTCTAGCAAGCAACACACATTTATTGCATACCTTATATCTATTGCAAAACCTTTACTCCTTTTTTAAAGTTCAAGAGGCATTCATTGTTCAAAAATTCAAGGACTCATATTAAAAAAATGTCCCAAGTAACTATAGTCAATTTTTTTGTGTCTTACTATTTAAATTATTTCAGATAACATCCACTTGGTCATGAATTCTAGCTTGGACTGAACTTATTTGTGTACTTTGAGTTTGGGTTATGGATGAGTGATATTTCCTAGGTTTCTATGTTATTTGTTTCATTTAGTTGAGTTATCTAGTTAATTATGTAGGGTAGGATTGTTTGTGGGGTTTAGGTTAACCAATCCTTAGTAGGTTATATTCGGTGGGTTCTAGGCTTGATGTGGTTACTTAATGTATAACTTTTAAAATGGGTACTCATTAAGTTAAAACTTCATGGGTTAATATCACAAATAGTATTTGAACTTTGATAAAATATGCAATTAGGTACTTGAACTTTGAAATTGATCAATTTAGTATTTAAAATAACTTTTCATGTATGTCAATAGTGCCTCCATCAAGTTTTGTGCATTATTTACAATCTCTTACATGGTATTCTATATGCCTATTTACTAGCATTGGGTGGCACGGAAATAATAATGATTTTATTTACTAGCATGATAGTTGTTATAACAAACTTTGTTAGCAAACCACGTATATGTGATAGAGGTAGAGTCGCGGTCTCAATCGCAGCCTCGAAGTAGGCATAGTCCTCTTATTCTTTCCTTGGTTCAATGTTAACCACGATTTCCAATCATGGGACGTGGCTTAGGCTCGATTGACTTGTTTGCTTATCTTCAATTTCCCTCAACTCTAATCATAGGAGGTGCAGTTGCTATTTCACTTGGTTGTTTTTGCTGCTTTGGCTCCAATCTTCGATCATATCACTTTATTTCTTATTTCATGCTTAATAGAGTTGAAAAACAACAATTAAACAATAATAATACAAGGAAAATTCTATGGACATGTCAGTAATTTTGATGGGACTGGTCCCATCACCATCCTATGACTAACATCATATCCAATTGTGATTAAATCCCTAAAATAGTTAATATTTCATTTATTTATTTATTTTAATGGTTAGATTGTTGACGGCACGATCCCATCGACAGGATTGTAGAAGCTTTCATAGTACAACTTTAAGGAAATTTTGTAAATTAATCAATCAAACTAAGCATAAATTCCCTTGACTTGAATAGAGTGAAAATTACTTATCATACCACATTTTATCATCACTATCATCATTTATCATACAACTGACCACCTTGCTGCCCTATTTCATATGTAATATTAGAAAGGATAGATGTTAAATTTGGTACTTGTAAACCCTTAAATTTTCGGAATCGGTTTAGCATAAAACCCTAAACCGGAAGTCAAACGAAACCCTAAAAGGTCAACAAAACCCTAGTTTACCGTAACCGATTAAATCTGGCATTGACGTTTTCCTTGGCCCTGGAAAACGAAGTTGGGATAATTAGCTAGAATAGTTCGTAATAACCATAGGTTTTATAAAAATATCAGTTTTTCGGATTTCGGGTGTCCTTCGAACCCGATCGAACATAGTTCTCAAAAAACGTGTCCGGGAGCCCGGAATAGTAAAAATATTCCCAATACACCGTTAGACTCGTAAAAATATAAGGTTTTCAAAAATATCAATTTCAAAATTTTTCGGTAGCTAAAAATAACAGATATAGCTATTATACGTGTATTTTCTTACTACCGGTACTTTATTAGTCATATCTATCTTACATTACACTATTCATTACTATTCTACACTATTCTTTTATCTCTACTTTTTCTTACACCTATTCTTACACACTCCATAACCTATAACCTTAACTTTTTACCTTTCCCATAACTTTATTTCACATCTACCTTACATATTTCATCTTTTATTTTACAAAACGTCAAAAAAATAAATCACTCACCCCCCCCATGCTATGGCCGACGCCTCCTTGTCCGCTCTCCCCTCAATTTTGTTTCAATTTTTCTTTATTTTAATCACACAAAAATCACTTCACATTTTCCTATAAATACCCCCCTCCTCTTTCACTTTTTTCACACCTTCATTACCCACAAATTCTTATTAAAACTCTCTCAATTTCTCCTCTCAAAACTCTCTCAAAATACCATCCCAAAACTCTCTCAAAATATTTCTACAACAACTTCTACCAACAACTAAAACCCATAACCACATAACCATACCAAAGTCTTCTTTAGGTAACCACCTTCTACTTTTTTTTTTTTTCTTCTTCATGCCATGTAAATTTACATGACCATAGTGTGAGTTTCCAAAGACTACAAGTTATGGAAGCTACATTATGTTCATGTATTATTCTTGTTCATGAAAAATCTATTTATATTCATGTAATTATTTTTGTTCATATTATTGCTACTATATCTAAATATTATTATCTATATATATATATATATATACATATTCTTTAGAGCATATAAGCTCACTTGCAATCTATTTACTTTTTATGCAATGCAATTTATTTACTTTCCTTTGCAATTTATTTATTTATTCCTTGTTGAATTAAGACTAGTCTCTAGTATTAGACTTGTCCTCATCAAGTCAAAACAAGTTTCCTTTCTTTCATTTTATTTTATTTTGGGACTAGTCTACTTTTTAGTCCCGGGAGCCTTGAAAAAGCTAAGATTCCAATACCTGATTTTATTACTTATGATAGTTTACTTGCTAGTATTTTCTCATAGTTCATGTTCATTTAAATTGTTGTCCAAAGTTTCAAGTTCTAAAAATAAACTGACAAAAAGAGATTTTTGACACTTAGAAATAAGTTTATGTAAAGAAGAAAATCTATGGTCTGAAAATAAAAATAAAATTATTTCTTTTTAAGTTACAAGAAGAAACCATTAAGATTTTAGAAACTACTTTTACTATAAAAAGTTCTTAAGTCACATATTATTCCACATTGTTTTTATAAAAGAAAACAAATTTTTATGCATGGATGATTCTATGAAAAACATAAGATATGAGGAAAGAATGAGGAATTTTCAAATAAAGATTTTTGCAAACAAATAGATAAAGAAATTTGTACAAGAAAAGTGAATAGGGATAATAGGGTATTTTCTAAAAAACTCTAATAGTATTAATGTAGAAAACTTAGAAGGAAGAAAAATTTATTTTCAAAAAGTTACTTGAATATATATGTATAAGCCAATATAAAACTTTTTGTAAAATAAAAAGAACCAAAATAGTTATTTCAAGGAGTTTACAAACATAAAATTCTTATTTTCCTAAAACAACTCCAAAACCGATATGGTTTTACTTAAGTAAAATAAATGGACAACAAAACACTTGAGCATGAATGAATATGAGCTAAGTAGTCATAAAAAGAGAATTTTTCAACTATATAGATAACTAAGTATTTATCCAACAAATTTTGATTTCTTGAACCAAGGTTGTTTTTACTTGGAAAATCCGTGGTGAATTTTGTCGCCATTGTTTCGGAGCCTATATGGCTTTGTTTGATGGATATAATTTTGGAAATGGGTAGATCTTTTCGAGTAGGTAGAAATCGGTATATTATATGCGCGATTCCGAGTTAAAATGACCAAGTTATGGCCATTTTAACTTGGAACATTCCTTCACACGAACTTTAACGTTCTTTTGACATTGTTTTGTCAAAATTCAAGAAAATCATCAAGAAATACTCATTGTGGGTATTTTCTTTCGCTAGGTGACCCCGAGGAAGGATTCCTTTATCCCGAAGATTATTACGATTAAGTGGAGTGTGTGAACGACTCATCCACCTAGAGGAATAGTCGGCATGGCATTGTGAGTTTATTTCCATTAAATGCTATACTTGTTGTGCTTGTAAATTAGTTACACTTGAATTAGGAAAAGATAATCCGATGTGTATGAAAAATAATTCTTTGAAAGAATTTTATGAATATCGGAACCGGAATTGTTTTAAATGTTTACTTTAGTATAATATTTGCTTGGTATGAAATTCTTTGATCGCCTTAAATTCAAAAAAATTATGCTATGACTTTATAAATAAATGAATTCATGCATACCACGAAGTGAGTCACATTGCATTTTGGGTTATTATTCTTGAGTGAGAAGGAAAGTAAGCTCATGTCCAAAGCAACACTTGGCGGGAGATCCGAAAGCGATTGCTTGGCGGCTCAAGGGAAATGCTTGGCGGACGATCCAAAAGCAAGGTCAAATCAAGTAGATTCGGAATGCTTGGCGATGAGTGCTCGCGAGCATAAAAAATTTTCAATTAAAACTACTTGTTTTGAGGTTAAGTATCACCAAACCCCGAATGGAGGGCGCAAATCCATTCAACATATAGTTCCCGAAAAACTATATGCTTGTTTGCTCACGTGTATGTTGCATTACATTTGATTGTTTAATCAACTTGTTTGCAATCTTGTTACAAGAAGTTATTTATGGAAATAGTTCTCACTAAGCCTATTAGCTTATACTCCCATAGATATCTTTTGCAGTTTCCCTATTTATGGTTAAGGCCACGAGGACCCTGCGGGCAGGTAATTTCTTTTTGGATAATAGAGATTTAGATAAAGTGTAGCTTTAGCATTGATGTACCAATATCCATGTAATAGATTAGTGATCAAAGGGAAATATCCCTAAGTTTGTAAAAATATTGATATGAATAAATGATTATTATGAATCCTCTTTTCTTAATGTGTTATTTATATCTTCTTAAACTTCATAATTCCATATATGGTTCTCTAAAGTTGTAAAAGTACGCCTTACACTTAATATAAAAGCTTTTGGGATTGACTAAGGTTGTCATACTTAAGCTTTAATATTGAGTGTGGCGGACTGTCACGTTTAGGGTACCCATTGGGGCGTGACAGTACCTTCTCTACATAAAAATTTAATTTGGTATATTTAATACCTAATTAAACTTTGTCTTATTTACTGAAATGAAAGAGCCCATTATTGACTTTATACTACTTCTCTTAGCATCATCTAACACCAATAAAATGCTTCTTCTACATTAAATAGGATAAATGGTGTCAAAAAGACAATATAGATAATCACGAAAAGTTTGATTGGGTACTAAATTGATAATATTAAAGTTCAAATATCAAATTGAATTTTTCGTGAAAATTTTGGATACCAAATTTTACACTTTTCCTATTGGATACTCAAGTTTCTCCATATAACAATTCAATAACAATTTGGTCTCCAATTCCATATGTTTGGCAATTACTCATTATAGTCCATAATTCCACATAATAGGTCATGTGCCTAAATTAATTTCTCCTTCACATTAATTATTACCCCAATTATTAAATTATCATTTAACATGATTTAAATAGTCATAAAGCAAACAATTTAATGTGGGATTTCTCTAATCCACCAATTTTATCAATTATGGTCCAAAATTGTCAATTTCTCCAGTTCTTCTAGAAGGGGATATTTTTCCCTAATTCTTTACATTATTATTCACCAATTCCAACCTCAATCTAGACTTTAAATTGTTCCAATTGAATTAGGTTTTTCAATTAAACTTCATGATTCCGCACAACTTGTTAACAAACACCATTTCTACATGTTCAATCACTTATATATTACTCTAAATAATCAATAACCTTATGATTCATCACCTAATTATCAAATTTCTTAACATTAGTGAAATTTTCAGATTTTAAACATTTATTCCTATTCTTTTCCTCATTCCATACATGTGACAATAACACACACATATCTAATATAGATTTCATCAATTGTCAACTTTCATTCACTAATCAATAACATAATCCACTCCGCAACTTATTAGTCTTCAAGAATTCATGCATATAACAACTAAATCATCTAAGCTATCAAGAAATTCATCATTTCTAGTATAAATTTCCACGATAACCTAGCCTACACACCACCAATAACATTTCCAAGTAAATCCATAACAAATTTCATTACTAATAGGCAGTTTAGTAGCATACCTTACTTGTTCTAGCTATAAACCCTAATGAGCATTCCCAAAATCTTCTAAAACGTGATTTTTAGCTATTCCAAATATATACACATGCACCTATGTTAGTTTTTGCACTTAAAAGCTCATAAAACTCTCAACAACACCCTTTAAATTTAGGGTGTTATTGTTAGTGATAGAATCAATCTAAGTACCTACAACATTTTATGAAATAACAATGTTTTGATGATAACAAAAAGCTTAAGGAATATTACGTACTTATATAATAACCTTAACAATGTGCTTGAGTTTATGATGTTTCAGACGCACATGTATGTTTCAAGGGAGTTTCTATGGTCCCGTCAATGGGACCGTCCTGTCAATTATCTAATCATTAAAATAAAAATAGTAATTAAAATATTAACTATTTTAGTAGTTCGATAATAGTTTGGTATGGTATGAGCCGTTGGATAGTGATGAGACTGGTCCCATCAAAATTAATGACAAAACCATAGAATTTTCCATGTTTCAAACGTTAGATCAAAAGACAAACTTTTCATTTTGAGGATAACGAACTATATTGAAGATCTAGCACTAAGGTTTGAATATAATTGGACATTATATTTAGTTATTCCACTATTTAGTAGGAGATGGATCTAATGAGGATTTTAATTAATTTTTATAAGTTAATTTTATAGTATTTTAGGTGC
Source organism: Combretum micranthum (assembly GCA_024138025.1). Classification (NCBI taxonomy): domain Eukaryota; kingdom Viridiplantae; phylum Streptophyta; class Magnoliopsida; order Myrtales; family Combretaceae; genus Combretum; species Combretum micranthum. The sequence goes on along the minus strand of JAMXBD010000820.1, from coordinate 436,884 downwards.
AAAATAAAAAACACCTAAAGTATAAATGTGATTTCTGGAAGTTTTCAAGTGGTAAACGATAGAATCTAGTAACACTAAGAAATAAGAATTATACTATAATTTTTCTCTTTCCAAGAACTAATGTCTAATTCACTCACAACAACAAGTAAACAACAATAATACAAAGTGTAATAATAAAAGAGTAAGGGATAGAAGAAAAACTATGGATTTAATATGGAGTTCAGTCCACCCCCTAGTCTCCACGGTCCATAACAATGCCTCACTCAAAGAGGATTCACACTTCTTTCAACATAACAACAATCATAATGCTCTACTAGAGCTACAAACACAATTACTTAAGTTAAGCCTTTACAACAAGCTCTCAAGTACACTAGGCATAACTCAAAATTCCACTAAATGCACTCACAAAACAATTGAGTAGTGCTTTACAAAAAATAGCAAAATAACAAACCTATACGTACTATGCAACTCTCTTTCTCACAAATGTTATAAATTATAAGAACAAGATTTTGAGAGTTGTACAAAATTTTATATGCAATAAATAAGTTCAACTAACTATTCTCAACTACTAAACAACTTGTATTTATAGCCTCTTGAATTATCTTAGCCGCTGTGTTCGAAACTAAAAAAATCGTTTGAATATTAAATACTACAACAACTCTTTTTCTATAACCTAACGTATGGATGCTACCTGTAAAACAAAAGAAAAGATCATTTAGTGTCCAAATGCTACATCTGAGCGTTTAGAAGCTAGACCACTGGAACATGATAAAAATATTTCTGATCAATCTACTATCTGAATGCTATATCATAGTGTCTCAATGCCAACTTCGACATTGTTTCATACTTTGGACATAGCTTTCTCATCTAGACTCTAATTAAGGTGATTAAAGATGTTATAGAAAGCTCAAAAGAGAGCTCTACAATTTTCACTTTTAAGCTTTAACAAATTCTAAATAAATTATGGCAAAAAACATGTTTGTATCAAATTACAACAGCAAGCATAAAACAAAATCAAAACAAAATAAGTTCAAACATATCCAAATCAAACTGTGCACTTTTTTTACTAATTAAATGCAACTAAACATGATTGAATGTTTAATTGTGCATTCTATTTCTTTATCAAAACACACATTGAACACACATGTTCAGCAATTACCCCCTTTTCGATGAGGACAAACCTTGCACAATTACCAACCCCCCCCCCCCCCCCCTTCTTCAATTAAATACTTCCTCTTAGTTAAGCATCTAGGTTTTAAGTAAATTTTTCTAATAAATTAAATAAACTTGATGCTTAATTAAAGGAAATAAAAGTTGCACTTAATTCTCAAAATGGCCTTTTAGACAACTTAAATATATTAATTGTCCAACTAACATTTCTCCGAACTTATCAAAAAGGTAAAACATGAACCATGCCTTAAGATGAAGAAAATGCATGAAACATGCATGTCAGACACCTACAATCTAGATGTTGTGGGCATAGCATTCGAACACTAATATGTATTTAGACAAAAACACCAAAAGATTAGCACATGGTTCAAAAGTGCACAAACCAATAATTCAATGCTTCATGTAAGTTATAAATGGTATATTCAACAAGTTGGAATAATTCAAACTTGCAAAACTCAATGAGTCAAAAATTTATGCATGTTTCTTAGTTGAAAAAAAGGCATGATGAAGTTCTCAAGGTGCACAAATTTTTCCAAAATAGTTTCATACATATTTGAACATTTACACAAGTGTATTTATGTTCATTAAGCATGAAAAGATATTGTTTAAGTGCCAATACCATAAAAATCCAATTTCATGCATTTTAAACTCAATTCATATCATTTTTAGCTTAAAATATGCACAAAAACAATTTATCATTAAGAATACATAATTCAAGTATATTAATGAATCACCAACATCATAATCAAGGACTTAAAACATGAAATTCAACTAAATTTGGAATATAACTCATTTTTCTACCTATAAAAACTAAATTACTTCTTTGGCACTCACTTTTATTTAGGTCATTTGGGATTAGGTAAAGCAAGGATTTTTGTTTTAGGCACCCATACAAACTTGCTTTAGTGACCAAAATGCATAGCTTTCCTTATCGCACAATTGTGTTCACTATGGCTAAGCTTTTCACAATAGTTATAAGTTCCATGAGTTGCTCTCACAAATTGAGTTTTGTGAGGCTTGCAATTATAATTTCCATCATAACCAATTCCACATTTATTAAAATCATGTGTTTTACTTTCGAGGAGAGTATTTAAATTTTTCTCTCCTTTAGTGAATTTGACTATAGTTGCATTTGCTTTACATAAGCTAGCTTTGAAATTCCTATTTTCCTTTTTAAGCCTCTTTCATACATTCATCATTACACACTCTAGCACAACCATCAACTTCTCCATCACTTTTCAAGATTCTAATTTCTAAATCAAGTAAGTCATTTTCAATTTTCAACTTTTCATTTGATTTGCTTAATTCATCATTTCTAAATTTCAATTTTTCAGCTTCCAATTTTAAATATTCATCCTCTTCATCATACTTCTCATTTTCAAATTTAAACTCATCATGTTCATTCTTAAATATATCCAATATATCTCTTACTTTTCTTTATAAAGGATTTAAGCATGTTATTCTAATTATTCACCTTAGTTAACTCATTACATTATTTATTATACATTGCGTAAATCTCATCATATGGAACTTTAGAAGAAGTAGAACATACCTCATCATCAAAGGGCATTAAGCACAAATCCTCATCTAAGTTGCTGGAATCATCATCACTCTATGTGGCCACAAATGCCTTATTTTTCTCTCCTTTACTTCCCTTCTTAGCATTTGGGCAATATTGTTGTACATGCCTTGGTTCATTGCACTTGAATCATGTGATAGTCTTCCTTTTTTATTTTGAGGAGTTGGCATCATCTTTCATTTTCTTCTTCTTATTCTTCTTCAAAAATTTGGTGAACTTTTTTGTGAGCTTATTTAACTCCTCATCATCATCACTTTCTTCCTGTTTACTTGAGCTTGAGTAAAAGGCCATTAGAGATATCTCCTTCTTGGTTAACCTATCTCTATGTCACTTGATCATCTCATGGGTCTTTAAAGTACTAAGAAGTTACTTCTTGGAGAGTTTGCTTAAGTCATATACTTCCTTTATGGTGGTTCTTTTACTCTCATTCCCTTGGTAAGGACCTAAGAATTTTGGAATTAATTTCCTTGTTTGTATAACTTTTGTCAAGATAGTCAATTGATTCAAGAAAATTAATAAATCTGTCATACATCTTATCAATTGACTCATTAGTCTTTACTTTAAATTTTTCAAATTCACAGCGAAGAAGACTAATTTTAGTATCTTTGATTCTTGTAGATCCTTCAAAAATGTTGTCAACAATTTCCTAAATTTCTTTGTAAATCTACAAATACAATTCTACTAAAATCACTCTCATTCAAGCCACAAGATCATATATTCATTGCAATTTCATTTAAATGTACTTTTTCTTTTTTGGCCTTAGTGTAGTTAGATTCATCATTTCCCTATATAATTATAAGGTCATTTTCTATTATACTCTACAAAAATATATATTATGCTTTTAGAAAAATTTTCATCCTACATTTCTAATATACATATTCAATGCTAGTTAGGATATGTGGCCTATTGATTGCTTGTCCCTTCATGAAACCTAGTGTTACTAGCCATTTTACAAACACTAGATGCGGTTGAGCACTTTAAGTTAGAGTCCTAGCTGTGATACCAATTAATAGAATCTAGTAACACCTAAGGAATGCAGATTATGCACTAATTTTGCTCTTTTCAAAGCCTAATGCCTAATTCATGCACAACAAGTAAAAAATAATAATTTAAAGTGTAATAATAAAGGAGTGAAGAATAGAAAAGATTACTCTTGGTTTAATGCGGAGTTCGGTCTGTCTCCTAACCTCCATAGTCCATAACAATGTTTCACTCAAGAAAGACTTCACTCTTTATTCAACATAAAACAACCATAATATTTCACTAAAGCTACAAACAATACAAACACAATTACTTGAGTTGTGTCTTTATAACAAGCTCTAAAGCATACTAAGCTCAACTCAAGATTCCACTAAATGCACTCATTAAACAATTGAGTGGTGCTGACAAAGGATAGCAAGATAATAAACCTATAACATTACTCAACTCTCTTTCTCACAATTGTTGTAAATTATAAGAATAAGCTTTTGAGAGTGTACAAAATTTTGTATGCAATAAACATGCTCAACTAACTACTTTCAACTATCAAACAACTTGTATTTAAAGCCTCTTGAAGTCTCATAGTCGTTGGGTCTGAAACTCCTAAATCCAATTGAACATTAAATGCCCCAATTGCTCTTTTTTTTTTTTTTTTTTTTTTTTCAACATGGCATCCAAAGGTTGCAGAGCTAGCATCCAGACACTAACTACAAAACAAAAAGGATGTCACATCCTAGTATTCGAACACTAGACTACTGAAACATGATAAAAATATTTATGATCAATCAATCGCACTAGCTTTGACATTGTTTCGTATTTTAAGCATCACATTTTCATCTAGACTTTGATTGAGGTGATTTAAGATGCTGTGGAAAGACTAAAAAGAATTCTACAAATTTTATGTTTTGAGCTTCTAGAAATTCTAAATAAATCATGGCCTAAATCATGTTTATATCAAATTGCAACAACAAACACAAAACAAAATCAAAACGAAACAAGTTTAAACATATCCAAATCAAACTAAATACTTGTTTTACTAATTAAGTTAAACTAAATATGATTAAGTGGTTAATTATCAATCTTATTTCCTCATCAAAACACAGATTTTAATCGTAAACTTTGTTTGTACTTAAGAGATATGATACATAAGTTCCATGAAGATAAGTTACCGTTAGAGATTAAAGAAAGAATAAGAGGATCACCTTAACACATGTAATCATGCATTTATGGAAAGAAATCTTCAAGACAAGGAAAGATTTTAGATCTAAATCACCCTTTATCTTGCTTAATAGAACAAGTATCATGCTAGAGCCCTCAAAAAGTAACCTTGACTCTTATTTGTTATATCTCCAATGTCTTTTTATAGCAAAATAAGAAGGAATTCAAATCATCCCTACTAGAGAATCACAAGGATAAAGACACAAACAGATGAAACAATATTTCTTACCTTAAATATATAAAGAAGATTGTTACTCCTTGAAGAATAAATTGAAGGCTTGTTCTAGAATAAACAATCATGAATTATTACTAAACAAAATTCTACATAAGTCTACATAAATTGTGAAAACTTTAAAGCACTAGTATGAGCATATTCAAACTTGTGAAAAGAAGCATACATCACACTCATAATTACTTTTTGAAGCCGCAAAAACCTTATTTTTTATTGTTGTACTAAAAGGAACTTTATTATTGCATTTCTTTAGGCTGAGATATTTTCACTTGTATTCTTTGTGTTAGTGAGAGAAGTGATAAAAGACAACTGTGGAATCGTAAGTTAGCTTAAGTAAAATCTAAGATGAGTGATACGAGTTGTTTAAATTGTGAAGGATGCATGACTCTTTGTACTTCTTCATTAATTTGATTGGATCTAATGGAACAAACTAGCAAGGACAAGTAGGACCCCCCTCCCCGCGTAGACTTAGAAAGGTAGACTAATGCACAAGGCAACCACTATACATTGGCAAGCATTACTCTCTCTCTCTCTCTCTCTCTCTCTCTCTCTCTAATATGTTGTTTTTGCAATTAAATCTGATATTAAATCTGAAACAATTAACTTAAAGAATTTTGATTTAATAAAGTAATGAGAAAGAGATATAAGTAAACAAACTCGACTACATCACAAGTTAGGATGTCGAGAGGCTTTACATAAAGAGTTTCCAACAAATGTTTAATCATTGTTTTAGAACCTATTTCAGAAATAAATTTAGAATCAGAATTTGCAAAATTTTCAAAGTAACTAATCCAACCCCTCTTTGTTACTTAACTTACAGGACCAACACTTACCTTAGCATAAGATTAATTGAGATTTTTAAGCTTCCACCTCTTCTAAACTTCTTCAATCTCTACATTTCCTAAGGTATAATATATAATAGAAATTAATTAGTACTAATCTCCATTAATCTAGTTTAATTAACACTGAAAGAGTCATTAGAGACTAGGGTTTTAGAGATTCTTACCTTGAGATTTAAAGAGATCTAGATGAAAAGGGAACACAAAAAAAATGAAGCAGCATAAATATATAAATGGGGGAGAAAGGGTAGGTGGCTAGAGTTTTAGAAAAGGAATGTGATGCCTTTGATAACATTGTGCCACATGGCATAATCTTACACATCCATCCTTTGCATGTATAGAAACCTTAACCAATTTTAACTACTCTATGGCTTTTAATTACTTGTATGTGCTAATGATTATTTAAATAGTTCAAAAAATTCTAAATTATTTATGTTAATTAAATTTTCAATTTTAATTCATGTAGGTTCCTGATTAGGGGCAAAATCATAATTTTGTAGTAATATGGCCTCAAATTACATTGTTTTGTTTTTCCTTATAAAACGTTCATTCAAAAGCATTTTTAAGTCTAATTTATTTTGAAGATATTTGCAATCTTTTTGTGCTTGTACAACACCCCTGACAATAATGAAGTTTCTTTGTCAATATAAATCTGGGAAGCTTTGGCATCTTCTTTATTTGTCTTTTTTCTTTTATTATTTCTGCTTTTCCTTTGTTGGTGCTTGTTTGAGAGATTAAAGGCAATGTCTACCTCAAGTGTAGGGGAGGGATAAAAAGAAATAACGATTCTTGTTTATGCTAGTGTGCGATGACAACTTTTATCCCCACCTTAAGTATTTGCATTTATGATCTTGTTAGAGGGAAAAAAAAAAACAACCAAACACACACACACACACACACACACAACAGGAATGGATTTGAATTGAATTTGCTACTAAGGAAAACCTTTATATTCCACCTAGATTATCATGGTATTAGTTTGCATTTTGGTGTAAATCAACTTAGTAAAGTAAAAATTTTTCTAGTTTTAAGCTTAATTTTTACTCCCTTGTCTTTTGTATTAATCATGTGAAATAGCCATGAAATTTCTTAATTTTATATATATATATATATGTGTGTGTGTGTGTGTGTGGTGTGTGTTTTGAAATGATATATAATACGTATATATGTATGCTTGGATAATATAATTAGTGAATGTGTTAGACATGTGTTATTTTGTATGTGTAGTATTATGAAATTAATATTATTGTTTGATATGTATAAATGTGTGCATAGTGTAATGAATAAATGTGTCTTTTGCAAATTATTATGCATGTGTTATGTTTAGAATTTAGTAAATTTACTTTTGAATTGTTTAGATTAATGATAGAAATTTGGTAAACTTTAAGTCCACTTTTTAAGCCTAAATGCAACTCAAATGCATTTGAAATTTACCCGAATTAGTCCTAGGACAAATATACCCCTAATGGCAAATTTTGGATGAGAATTGACTTCAATTGGACAAGTTTTGGACTCTTTTTGCAGCCCTATTTTCCTCATACGAATTTTCTTTCTTTTCTTTCTTTCTTTCTTCCTTTTTCCAACTCCAAAATCTTAAACCCTAAGTCAAGATTAACTATAAGCTTTTGGATTTAAACAACATTCTAAGCCAAGATTTAGTCATGTAAGTTGAATGCAAGCTTTATCTTTTATTTTATGTTCTATATTGTGTTTGTTTGTAAAGGTTAGATAGAAATGAATTTTATGTCCTAATTGATGTAGGATTGATTTGGTGCTTTAATGGTGGTTTAAATTAGATTATGTGGCTAAATGAGTGGTAGTTTATATCTTATATGAGTGTTGATATGTGAGAATGAATGTTTTGGAGGATTGAAGGATTGAGTAGTTGAGATGTGAATTTGAAGTGTGATTAGTGTTTTGATGATTAGAAGTAGAATTTATGTTGTTAAGATAGTGTTTGTAATATATAACAAGCTTTGGAAAGTTTAGACTAAGTTTGGGAATTTTTGAAAGTGAACAAAGTTTATAATAAAACAGGGGAAATCAAAAACATTTTCGTATAGGCTAAATTTTGGTCGTACGCCGGCATCTGGGGCTTCTACACCGCCGGCTTATAGGCGGTGTTGGAAGCGAACAGAATCAAATTTCTTAAAACCATTTAAACGCTACCGGCTTTAGCTGGAAAAGTCTGCCAGCATTCATTTTTTCAAAATGTACGCCGGCTACTGGGATTCCAACACAGCCGGCTTAGGGGCGATGTGGAATGGGAACAGAATCAGAATTTTTAACGCCGGGCTTAAGGCTGCCAGCGTACATGGATACGCTGCCGGTGTTTGGGGTATTCACGGGCGTGGATCGACCCCATGAACCTCTCGGCAATTTTTAGAAATTTGGATTTGCATTCTACACCAGCTCAAAGCCGCCGGCGTAGAATGAAGGCCTCCGGCGTACCCTTGAACGCTGCCAGTGTTGGCAGTGTTGATTTTCAGTGTGTTGAACACCGGTTCAAAGCTGCCGGCTTTGAATACCGGCGTATCCCCTGTGCTTTTGAATTTCAAAAACTTTCTTCCAAATTTTCCGAAGTTTGATATATGATCAATCAAGTATTTGTTAAGTATCCTGTGATATAATAGGATGTTTGAATACTTTATTACGACTTTGTATTAATTTATTTGGATTTCTTTGATTTATTATATTTTCAACTAGTTAATTAGTGCTTAAGTTAAATGTGAAATTTAATATTAATTTAAACAGTGATAGATCCTTGCCCAGCCAACCCCGTTAATTCCCGAGCTATCTCAGGTACGCGGTAACTTGCTTGTCTCTTTGCTAGGATAGGCATCAAAATCAAACTACTTTAAATTAAGAAAATTCTATTGATATATGAGTGTTGATTGTCTTTGTTTGCCATTGAATTTGGTTCGGAGAGCGGCATCCTGCTCAGATTGAGGGCAGGATACTTTCTCGTTATTGGATGGAATTATTTAGGAGATATGAGTATCCGAGCTACGCCTATCAACCCCCTGAGTGTCGTGATGCGTTACTCAGGATCCCCTAGTATTACGGGCTACGTCGGAAGGTGGGGCTGCTTAGTCTGTATGAACAGTAGGGACCACTCAGGGAGGCGGACATAATACTAGATCCTTGTTGTCCGGAGTTTGAATACTCCCGTGTTGTTTTACTAACTAAAAAAAATTTTTAATAATAAACAAGTGATTGTTGCATAATGCATTTAGCCTAAGAATATGTGATCCACTTCGCATTTTGTATTCGTTACTTGTGTACTGGGCCTTTGGCTCATAATTTATCCATTTCAGGTGATGACTCCGATGAGTTCTATACGAGTATGGGGTACGGAACCGACTTTGAAGATTTTCTTGATGGGTTGGAGGATTAGAGATAACCATGGACTCAATGAAACCCTATGAATGTAATAGATTAGATGTGATTCCTTTTGATTGATAATGTAATTATAGTGTTAGTTGGGTTGTGTTTTGAAGATTTTGTTAAGGCTTGTAAGAAGCCTTTGGATGTAATATGTATATATATATGTACTTAGCTATTTAGAAGTTAAGTTGTACTCCTTCGCAAAATGTGTTGATAGTGTAGTAGTATAGCTTCACTTAAGGTTTTAAAAAAAAAATATATATATATATATACATATATATTATGAATTCTATTATATTATCTATATGGAATTAGATAAACAATTACTCAAACAATTCTTTCAGACAACCTTACATATAATCTTATAGGTTATCTGTGGTTAGGGAACTGTTATCGCCTATTTCAAATATGGGGGTGATAGCGAGTCCTTACATTATGCTTTGCTAAGAGTTGAATAACAGAATCCAAGTAAAGTAAAATTACTTGTTATTTAAACTTTAATTTTAGGGTTGGAATTAGATCATGGTTATCAAGAAAGAGGTTAATTGGCTATGTTTTTAAGTTTACCTTAAAGTATGCTTTTTCCTCAAGAATTTTAAGAGCATTATAACTTCTAATGAAAGAACAAATGAAAATTATCACTTGGTGATTTTTCTTTCTTCCTTTTGAAAGAAAAAAAAAAGAAGTAATTAAAGTGAAAGAGAATGGAATGAAATGTAAAGTTCACTAATGGACCTCATTAGCCTAACTGATTATGCCTCACGGTTAACCTAGTTAAGGGATAACACCTCTTGACTTGAGTAACGAGCTTAGGATTATTGGCTAAAAACTTGCTACAAGGATTATGAGAAAATTGAACTTAATTTGATTAAATTGCAACTGAACTAAGAGTGTAAGAGGCTCAATGTGGCCTCCTAAAAACCTAGTATCCGAAAGTCATTTACCTTAGGATATATTAACCAAGTAAACTACTCAAATTTAGAAAAATGACAAAAAAAAAAATGTATTGACTCAAATAAGTCAAAGAGACACCTTCTTTTAATGGACAAATGTCTGTAAACTTTGGTGGTGAACCTAAGATTATTGATTGAAAGCTTATACATGGGCCAAGGAAGCTTGAGTTGCAAAGAAATTATGTGTGAATTGAATGAAACTTCTAGTTAACAAAAAAAAAAAAAAAAAGAAGGGAAAAAGGCTAAGAAAAGACAAAAAACCAAGGGACAAATGGATATCATATGCTTTTGTTTTAAATTTGTGATGCTTGAAGAAGTAAATGAGGGGGAGTGTATACTTTCGAGTGAATGTACAAAGGGTGGTTAAGTTTGGTTCCCAGAATTAATTGTTGACATATTCCAATTATGTGTGTTATGATGTATTCATGAATTGATAGTACCGAGAATTAATTGTTGACATATTCCAATTTATTTAATTGAAATAAATTGAATAGATCTTCTTAATTAGTGAAATTTATATGTGATTTTAGAAATAGAAAAGTGTAAATCTTATATATTAGATTAATAACTAGGTGTGACTGAGATCTAATAGTGGATTCTTTGCATGTTAATGCGATTATATGTTGTTATTGGTTAGTAAGAGATTCCAATTAGTGAATCTAGGGTTAAGGATTAGTACTCTCAATAGAGATACTAGTCTCATTGAGGAATTTTGTAGCTCAAGAAATTAATCATCAATTTGGATTATATTTCGAGAAAGTACATGATAAATTCTTCTAGCTATTCTAGACCTACATAATCTTGCAATTAGATTAGGTTAATTTGATATTGACTTATGGCTGTGAATTTGGTGAACTGAAATTAGTAGTTAGTAGAATTAGTAGTTTCAGTTAATTAATTAAAATAACTAGAATTTGTAGGTTAGATAGAAGGGATGAAATGAATACTAATACTTGAAAGTGGAAAGATACTTGATGAATGATATTTTGTACTTAATTCATATACTATTGATTAACAAGTATACATACTTTTAAAGTGATCATAAGACAAAATTGAGACTAGATTTTTAACTTAGTGCAACAACCATATCAATTCTCAATGGGAAAATAATGAAGAGCTTAAGCTTTTTTTTTTTTGTTTATGTGGGGTAGTGCGCACAACACCTTAAATATTCATAGGACACATATTTGTCTATAAGTACAAATGTAAGATAACTTATGACAATCCTAAACCATGTAATAGGGAATTGAGATTATACTCGGTGTGCACAACATGTTATACTTAATAATTATCTTCAATTTGCACTACTTGAAAATGTACGTCCTCCTTTAGCACTTAGCTATGAAGATATATTCTCTTTGTTGGAATTATCAAAAATACACAAAAGTTGTATAGATTTTTTAGATAGTTGTAAATGGAAATAAATGGATGTAAATGTAAGGAGATGCCACTTTTAATTGGATAAATGACAATAAGATTTATTAAAATTTATTAAAATTATTAAAAGCCTTAAAATTCGAAAACATTGTGTTTACATACTGTGAAAGATTGTGAATACCAACAAATTTTACCTTTGATGTAGTACCATGTTAATATTTGCTATTATTATACTATTGTAGTTCCCTTTCTAAATTGATATTATCCAATGTGGTGTGAAGAGATTAATTAACATTGTATGAAGTGTTGTAATCACCGGATCTATTATTGCATCGCCATAGCATGGTTTTTAAATATGATAATGTGGCTTCACTCAAACGTGCGGCATCAACATATTTCAAATGGTGCTAATGGTATGGTAATGGGTAACTTATTTACATTACATTATATAACATTAATCTCATTTTTTAACCATTTAAAATGTTGATCTCCTATTTGAATTTATCCATATACATTGATCATATTCATGTAATTTTCCAAAAATCATTTCATTATGAAATCATGGATTAAGATAAACATGAAAAAATGCTAGAGAGAGAAAGTTCTATGCTCTTAATTTCCTAGAGAGAGAACTAGTGAAAATTTGGTTGGTTTCATGTATAATTTAACCTTTCAATAAAAATAAACTTACCCTTTGATTATAACTAAATCTTCTAGATAAGTTCAATACATGGGCATATATTTAGGCAATGTAATCTACCTTTATATTAGAACTAAATCTTCTAGCTTGTATTCTTAATCCACTGCAATTGTCAACTTGGCTTAATTTCATAAATTAGACTAGCTTTGAAATTATGTCAGAGCTAACTATTTCCCAAATACACAATTTGCATTTAAATAAAAAATCCTAAACAAAAATGTCTAAATTATTTAAAAATAGTCCATCTTCAAGCTTGTTTTACACTAAACTTTCTTTATCTATAAAATTATCGTTGTACTTCAATTAAAGTCCCATTTGAAACCACAATTAAATTGATTCTTTTACAAATTATGAACATTAACAAAATAGACTAAATTTAGAAAAGGTAACTTTAAATAAAATTAGTCTAATTAGTTAAAAAATATTTTGGGCTTAATTTGATAATTTTGATAGTTTATTTTTTTTTACCCCAAAAAAAAAAAGATAATCTTGATGGTTAATGCTGTGAATCTGATACTTAGTTGGTTAAAATTTTGATTTTTGGTGCTTTTGATGTTTCCAAGATTCGATGAAGACTTAAAGGATTTTGAAAAATGTGGTTCAACATAGGCTTCATCCGTGCCCATGGGAAGTGTGTGGTGTGGTTTAGACAAAAGATTTTACAAGGCAGAATCTCTTGATGGAGCTGGTGGCGACCTAGGAACTTCTATTTTTTTAAAAAAATAATTTTTTTTTTATTTTGAGCTAAATTGAGAGACATTATAGATAGGACAACTTCATTAAAAACAACCTTTCAGATTAATATCTAAGCATTCTAAAGAGAGAAACAACTAGAGAATAAGTCAAGAACATAAGAAAAGATCAAGAATTGCAAGATTCATCATTAAAAAAGGAGGTTTGTTCAAAAAAACCTTAACTCTTGCATGCAATTAGGATTGAGGTTTATAATTGCATATTAGTTTTCTTGATTTCAATTACGTGTTATTAATTGTTATCTTGAATTTGTATTACTAGTGTATGAATTCTTGATTGATTTCATGAAACTTAATTAAGAAATTACTTTTATGAGTAGATCAATGTAATTAAAGAGATTTTATCATAGTTCTAGAAATTGAATAATAAAAATCTTCTGCATCAAATTAATTTCATCAAAGAATTCATTTTATTAAATGCAATTCTAGGTTTTAATTGGCTAGGAAGAGATTCAAGTTAATAAATATAGGGTTAGAAGTTAGTAATCTTGAGAAAGAAAATCAATATAATCTTGTTAGGGTTTGTTAAGCTGCATGATATGGTTAATGGTTATCTATGATCTAGGTAACTAATATATGCATTTTAGTATATATTTAATAGGGTAAATTATGTATATTTTTATAAATTATTGTCATCTTGGTTAATTTTCTGTTTTTAAAAGATGAATGATGATTAAAGAGCTTTGGAGTAAAAATTAATTATGTTATGTCGAATTTGGAATTAAAGTGAAGAATGTCAAAGAATTATGAAGAACACGAGAAGATGTAGTTTGTCGTGTTTCATCCGTGCTCATGTTGAAGAGGAATTAATTTCTAAAGAATTAAAGAACAAAGGGAAACATGATCAATTACAATAAACCGTATGTTACCCATGATTAAGTTGGATATAAATCAAGTTTGAAAAACCAAAGACCAAAGAGAAGCACGGTCCATTATTTTTCACTTGTGTTCATCCCATGTGTAATGCCCTAAACTAACGCATTACAACCCGCCACGTTTCCTCTCTTGATTAGGACACGCTAAGGCTCTAATATCCACAATTTTTCAATATCACCTGTATAACTCACAAGGCATAGAAGAAATCATATGGTCCTCATAAATAAACATTCTAATAAATATAAAATCTTCATAATCAGAAAAACTAGACATTGTTGACATAACTGCAGGTCAACAAGTCAAACCATACCCTAAAACTGTCACCACATGAAAAGCTCCAAATACAACTTAAAATTTCAATAATCAAAATATAATTCAATCATTAAAGTCTGCTCATATCGTCTACGACTATTCAACTAGTCATCAGCAGGAGTTAGGACCGCTAATGCCATCCCCATCCATAGATGATATCAAAACCCGAAAGATCATAAATCACATTATCATCACCTGCACCTGAAATATAATAGAATGAGCGGCGAAGCCCAGTACGATAATATCCAATCCAGTTCAAGCAAGATTATGCACAAACAACATGTATAAATAAATGCAACTAAACTAAATGCATACAACAGTTTATTATCTATTTTAGTCCAGCAAAACAACACAGTTCAGAATCTAGTATACATAAATCCTGAACCCAGAGTAACTCAGACTCTGCTATAAAAACAACCAACTGATTTGAAAATAAATAATCATATATACATATATGGATGAGTGGGTACTCCCCAAACATCCCAATTCCTGAACACCTAAATTCTACCGGAATCATTTCTTAGCACGAGTCCACTCGGGACAACCTCACACTAAGATCATCAGGGTGCCTCACCAGTATCACTGTCTGCCAGGTCTCTACTGGTCAAAGCCAACCACAACCAGACAGACAATTATTAAGCCGAATATTTATTAAGTTTATTATGCAATTCTGTTCCTACATCCATTCACAAAATTCTAATCTACAAGCACATACAACAAACAATGGATTGGTCGTACCTTTCTAAATTTCAGGAATCCGAATCAAATCCTCAGAATTTGATATCAACAACACAAAGTCAACCCAACTCCAGAAATTCCTATATCCAAATCAACCACAGTTTCACAACTCCAATGTCCTGTTACAATATATATATATATATATCAACAGACATGATCG
Source organism: Combretum micranthum (assembly GCA_024138025.1). Taxonomy (NCBI): domain Eukaryota; kingdom Viridiplantae; phylum Streptophyta; class Magnoliopsida; order Myrtales; family Combretaceae; genus Combretum; species Combretum micranthum. The sequence continues at coordinate 421,613 of JAMXBD010000820.1, read as the reverse complement.
CAATATCTTAACATAAAACAACCTATCTAAACTAATCTGATACAGAACTTCCCAAACTCGAATTATACTGATTAATAACCCCAAGCACCTCCAATATTATCAAAGAACGGATATTTCAAATCCTTAAATCAGAATTTCCACCAAAACCCTATAAAACTCTTCATATGATCAATATCGAAATATCAAAACTATCTAATTTCGTATAAAGAGGATTCAAAACTTATACTTACTGATATGGAACGTATAATACTTGTTTCTTCTCTTCCTATTCTGATCAAAACACGAGCTAGGGTTTATTCTTCAAATTCCTTCATGAAACATTCATCCAAACCCTAAGATACTTATACAAATTTGTATATAATCCAAACGAAATGGTTAAGATCACTTACTTTTAATCAGTAATACCCTCCGAATGATTCTCCAGGCCTTAGATCTCCAAAAACCTCGAACTCTCTTTTACGAAGGGGAAATAATATAAGAAAAAATCTGTCGAAATGATTTTTCGCGTCTCGTATTTATAGAAATTTGGTCATACGCCGGCCCTACGCCGACGGCGTACCTTGCCGGCTTACACCATACGCTGGCCAGATCTACACGAAGGCCGGCAGCGTTCATCGGGCTTGATTCCCAGAATTCAAACGTCCCTTCATACGCCGGCAAATCTTGGACCTACGCCGGCGGCTTTCATGCCGGTGTAGAAAAGAAACCCTATGAACACCGCAGCTTTCCTCCCAGCGTTAAGAAAAACGCTACTGTTCCCATCCTACGCCGTCTGTACGCCGGCGGCGTATATTCTCCAGGAGGCGGCGTACAATGTATTACAGAGTACGCTGGCAAAATTTAAATCTAGGCCGGCGGCGTTCTTCATCAGAGATGCCAGCCTTAATTACAGAATTAAGAAAATTAATCCAATTGTTGTCAATCTTATTCTAACACGAAATTGATCAAACTTAACCTATTTTTATCATCAACATATAGGCATATTAGAATCTAGTAGCTTGTGAACATTTACCACTTAAAATAATTTAGTATATTACATTTATCTCCCCCTAAAAGAATTTTCGTCCTCGAAAATTTACCTGAATTATTGAAATATCTCGGGATATTTGGATCTCATGTCCTCCTCCAGTTCCCAAGTAGCTTCACGTTCTGTTTGATTTGTCCACTGTACCCGAACATATCTGATAACCTTGTTCCTCAAAATTTTCTCCTTAGAATCAACAACTTTTATTGGCTTTTCCACTGTAGTAAGATTTGGTTGAACATCTAATGGTTCAAGAGCAATGACTTCATTCGGATCTCGGACATACTTTCTAAGCATTGATACATGGAACACATTGTGTACCCCTTCTAGGTCAGGCGGTAAGGCCAATCTGTAAGCCATGTCGCCTATCTTTCTAATATTTCATACGGTCCCACGTATCGAGGGTTTAACTTTCCTCGTAGTCCAAATCTAACAACTCCTTTTGTTGGTGATATCTTGAGCAATACATGTTCACCCACTTCAAATTCCAAGGGTCTTCTTCTTTTGTCCGCATAGCTCTTTTGTCGACTCTGAGCAGCTTGTAACCTTTGTCTGATCATACAATTTTATCGACTGCATCCTGAACCAACTCGGGTCCCAATAATTGTCTTTCACCTACTTCATCCCAATGAATAGGTGATCTGCACTTCCTCCCATACAACGCTTCAAATGGAGGCATACCGATCGAAGCTTGATAGCTATTATTATATGAAACTCTATTAAAGGCAAATACTCATTCCAAGCTCCTTTAAAGTCCAATACGCACGCCCTCAACATGTCCTCTAAGGTCTGAATAGTCCTTTCCGACTGACCATCTGTCTGTGGGTGATAAGCCGTACTAAATACCACTTTCGTTCCCAACGCCTGATGTAGACTCTTCCAAAATCTTCCAACAAACCTCGTGTCTCGATCTGATGTAATGGATACCGGCACTCCATGCAATCTCACAATTTCATTGATGTACAACTGAGCTAACCGTTCCAACTTATACCCGGTCTTGATATAAAATGAGCCGCTTTCGTGAGACGATCCACAATAACCCAAATCGAATCAAACTTCTCTTTCGTCTTGGGTAAAGCGGAAAAATCCATCGTGATGTGTTCCCACTTCCACTGTGGTATTGGCAACGGTTTCAACTCTCCTGCCGGTCTCCGGTGTTCGATATTTATCATTTGACACGTGTGACACTTAGAGACGTATTCTGCAATTTCCTTTTTCATGTTATTCCACCAATACAACTTTTTCAAGTCCTGGTACATCTTGTTCCCTCCATGTATGGAATAACTAGAATAGTGTGCTTCCTTTAGCAGTTCTTTCTTTAAATCTCTTGGATTGGCACACATAACCTTCCTTTGTACCGTAAAATACCTTCATCATCAATATAAAATTCTGGTGCTCGTCCCATTTCCATTCTTCTTTTGATCTCCAATATACTCTGATCATCTGACTGACCCGTTTTAATTCTGTCCACAAGAGTAGGTTGTATTCTCATATTAGCCAAACGTTCACCTACTTGTCTTGTGATTATCTCTAATTCAAATTTCCTCATTTCATCAATTAGATGCGTTCTGTAGTAACTATAGCTGCCAAATTCTCTACCCTTCCTGCTCAATGCATCTGCCACGACATTTGCTTTCCCTGGGTGATACTGCATGTCGATGTCGTAGTCCTTAATTAATTCAAGCCACCTTCGCTGTCTCATATTCAATTCTCTCTGTGAATATATATTGAGACTCTTGTGATCTGTGTACACTTTGCATCTCTCACCATACAGATAATGTCTCCAAAGTTTCAAAGCGTGTACAACTGCCGCTAGTTCCAAGTCATGTGTAGGATAATTCTTCTCATACGGTTTCAACTGTCTCGAGCATATGCAATAACCTGCCCCCTTGCATCAAAACACATCCTAAACCCTGAAGCGAGGCATCACTATAATTATATTCCTCACCACTTACTGGCAATGCCAATACTGGTGCTTTTACTAATCTGTCTTTCAACAACTGGAAACTATCTTCACACTTCTTGCACCATTCATACTTAATTCCTTTCTGTGTCAATCTCGTCAAAGGACTGGCAATCTTGGAAAAATCTTTCACAAATCGCTATAATAACCTGCCATTCCCAGAAAACTTCTGATTTCTGACACAGTTTTAGGTCTTGGCCATTCAACCACTGCTTTGATTTTCTCGGGGTCTACCGATATTCCACTTCCATTTACTATATGCCCCAAGAATGATACCTGCTCCAACCAAAATTCGCATTTTGAAAGTTTAGCATATAATCGCTCCTCTTTTAACTTATTCAAAACCAATCTTAAATGTTCCTCATGTTCTTCTTTATTTCTCGAGTATACCAAAACATCATCTATGAACACTACCACAAACATATCAAGGTATTCTCTAAAAACTCGATTCATTAGATCCATGAACACTGCTGGAGCATTCGTTAACCCAAAAGGCATCACCATGAATTCATAGTGTCCATATCTCTTTCTGAAAGCAGTTTTTCTGAATATCCTCTGCCTTTATTCTCAACTGATGATATCCAGATCTCAATCAATCTTAGAGAAAACTGAAGCTCCTGCTAACTGATCAAACAGGTCGTCAATCCTTGGTAACGGGTATTATTCTTTATTGTTACCTGATTTAACTCCCTATAATCTATACATAACCGCATACTTCCATCTTTCTTCTTAACGAATAGTACTGGAGCTCCCCATGGTGATACACTCGGTCGTATAAACTTTTTCTTTAGCAGATCATCCAATTGCACCTTAAGCTTGCCAATTCGGTAGAGCCATTCTATAGGTGCTTTTGATATCGGTGTAGTTCCTGGCACCAAATCTATTCCAAACTCCACTTCCCTCATAGGTGGTAATCCAGGTAAATCATCTGGAAAAACTTCTGGGTACTCCCTCACAACTGGTATATCTGTCACTTCCACTATCTGTTTATCCTCCTTAATCATCGATGCCAACACCGGTTTACCCCACAACTCATAAGTTGGTAGTACTGGGGGTCTTTGTACCACTAACTTATACTTAAACCGATCTCCATCAGGTAGATCAAACTCTATCATTAGATGATGGCAATCTATAACAGCATAATATTTTGCTAGCCAGTCTACTCCCAGAATAATATCAAAATCCACCATATCGATCACAATCAAATCAACAGGTAGATGTCTATTTTCTATCACAATATCTACAGATCTACAAACTCTATCCAAAACAGATCCAGAACCCAAAGGAGTACTAACAGATACCACATCAGACATGATCTCCACACATAAGCCACATGTACTCACAAAAGATTCAGATATGCATGAGAAATAGCACCAGTATCAAATAAAATATAGGCACTATGCTGTAGTATAGGTAACATACCCAACAGTCTATAGAAGCTGTCTCGCTCCTCTGAAGAGCATAAATCTTAGCTGGTGCTCGCTGACTCTGTCCATGTGAAATTCTGCCAAACTGCCCATCTTTGCAGTCCACCGCTCTGTGTCCTCTCTGACCACATTTAAAACAGAAAACCTGTGGAACTGTCTTCTCTGTGCAAACATTGCTTTTATGTCCCAACTTTCCACATGAGAAACATGCGTTCTCTATCCATTTGCAGTCCCTCAAGTCGTGTGGCCCAAGGCATCTAGGGCATCTCTTGTCAGAACTCTGCCTACAGATTTGTACTGCTACACAAATGGTCTCTTTCCTTTATCTTGAGTAACGACACTGACAGCTGGTCTCTTCCCTAAATATACTTGATTCCTTGGTGGTTCTCGGCTCTTGATTCTACTCAAACCCTGCTCAATCATCTTAGCCTTGTTCACCACTGCTGCATAATTGCTCAGATCCATCAAGTTCACCTGGTACTGTATCTCGGTTCCAATCCAGTGATGAATCGACTAACTTTTGCTTCCTCACTTTCTTTCAGTGCATCGGTAGAAACCTCATCAGTCTGTGTAACTCAGCCTCATATTCCTCAACTGAAAGCTTCCCTTGCTGCAGCGTATAATAATCTTGCAACATCTTTTGTTTAATGCTGTCGGGGAAGTATTCTCTGAAGAAAGCCTGGTGAAACATCTGCCATGTGATCATCCCTGGCATGTGTCTCTTAGTACTCGCCCACCAGTTATTTGCTCTGCCAGATAGCAAATATGATGCATATTCCACTTTCTTGTTCTCAGGAATGTCCAGTGCTGCAAATGTTTTCTCTACTTCCTCTATCCACACCTGAGCTTCCAATGGTTTTCCCGCACTGGCTCAAACTTGTGAACTAAATCCACAAACTTGTTAAGGCTCAGCACATCTGGATGTCGGGCTCCATTACCCCCATGTCCATGCAGCCTTTGAGTCTCTTGCCTCCAAGCATCAGCATTTTCTTGAACTATCTGCATGTCTCTCCTCATATCCTGTTGCTGCTGACCTACCACTCCTATCAATGCATTCACAGCCTGCATAAGCTGTGCTACATCCACTGGCGCTTGTCCTGCCGGTGGAGGTGGTAAATTCTCATTGCGAGCCTGATGTTCCTCTTCATTTTCTTCAGCATTTCTTCTCCTGGGCGGCATTCTAAAACAAACAAAACCTTATAGATTAGAACAAGGGTATCCAACTTGATTTAACAACTTAAATCTAACATTAATAGCTTAACTAGATAACAACCCTATTTATCTACCCCTCTCATCTTACCTCACCGTCCTAAGGAGTTCATAACCTAATTTCCCTAAAGATCATAAACCTAGGCTCTGATACCAATTAAGCTGTAACGCCCTAAACTAAGGCATTACAACCCGCCACGTGTCCTCTCTTGATTAGGACACGCTAAGGCTCTAATATCCACAATTTTCAATATCACCTGTATAACTCACAAGGTATAGAAGAAATCATATGGTCCTCATAAATAAACATTCTGATAAATATAAAATCTCATAATCAAAAACTAGACATTGTTGACATAACTGCAGGTCAACAAGTCAAACCATACCCTAAAACTGTCACCACATGAAAACTCCAAATACAACTTAAAATTTCAATAAACAAAATATAATTCAATCATTAAAGTCTTCTCTATATTCTACGACTATTCAACTAGTCATCAGCAGGGTAGTCAGGACCGCTAACGCCATCCCCATCCTCATAGATGATATCAAAACCCGAAAGATCATAAATCACATTATCATCACCTGCACCTGAAATATAATAGAATGAGCGGCGAAGCCAACGATAATATCCAATCCAGTTCAAGCAAGATTATGCACAAACAACATGTATAAATAAATGCAACTAAACTAAATGCATACAACAGTTTATTATCTATTTTAGTCCAGCAAAACAACAGTTCAGAATCTAGTATACATAAATCCTGAACCAGAGTAACTCAGACTCTGCTATAAAAACAACCAACTGATTTGAAAATAAATAATCATATATACATATATGGATGAGTGGGTACTCCCCAAACATCCCAATTCCTGAACACCTAAATTCTACCGGAATCATTTCTTAGCACGAGTCCACTCGGGACAACCTCACACTAAGATCATCAGGGTGCCTCACCAGTATCACTGTCTGCCAGGTCTCTACTGGTCAAAGCCAACACAACCAGACAGACAATTATTAAGCCGAATATTTATTAAGTTTATTATGCAATTCTGTTCCTACATCCATTCACAAGAATTCTAATCTACAAGCACATACAACAAACAATGGATTGGTCGTACCTTTCTAAATTTCAGGAATCCGAATCAAATCCTCAGAATTTGATATCAACAACACAAAGTCAACCCAACTCCAGAAATTCCTATATCCAAATCAACCACAGTTTCACAACTCCAATGTCCTGTTACAATATATATATATATCAACAGACATGATCGCAATATCTTAACATAAAACAACCTATCTAAACTAATCTGATACAGAACTTCCCAAACTCGAATTATACTGATAATAACCCCAAGCACCTCCAATATTATCAAAGAACGGATATTTCAAATCCTTAAATCAGAATTTCCACCAAAACCCTATAAAACTCTTCATATGATCAATATCGAAATATCAAAACTATCTAATTTCGTATAAAGAGGATTCAAAACTTATACTTACTGATATGGAACGTATAATACTTGTTTCTTCTCTTCCTATTCTGATCAAAACACGAGCTAGGGTTTATTCTTCAAATTCCTTCATGAAACATTCATCCAAACCCTAAGATACTTATACAAATTTGTATATAATCCAAACGAAATGGTTAAGATCACTTACTTTTAATCAGTAATACCCTCCGAATGATTCTCCAGGCCTTAGATCTCCAAAAACGCTCCAGAACTCTCTTTTACGAAGGGGAAATAATATGAAGAAAAAATCTGTCGAAATGATTTTTCGCGTCTCGTATTTATAGAAATTTGGTCATACGCGGCCCTACGCCGGCGGCGTACCTTGCCGGCTTACACCATACGCTGGCCAGATCTACACGAAGGCCGGCAGCGTTCATCGGGCCTTGATTCCCAGAATTCAAACCGTCCCTTCATACGCCGGCAAATCTTGGACTACGCCGGCTTTCATGCCGGTGTAGAAAAGAAACCCTATGAACACCGCAGCTTTCCTCCCAGCGTTAAGAAAAACGCTACTGTTCCCATCCTACGTCGTCTATACGCCGGCGGCGTATATTCTCCAGGAGGCGGCGTACAATGTATTACAGAGTACGCTGGCAAAATTTAAATCTAGGCCGGCGATGTTCTTCATCAGAGATGCCAGCCTTAATTACAGGAATTAAGAAAATTAATCCAATTGTTGTCAATCTTATTCTAACACGAAATTGATCAAACTTAACCTATTTTTATCATCAACATATAGGCATATTAGAATCTAGTAGCTTGTGAACCTTTACCACTTAAAATAATTTAGTATATTACACCATGTTTCTAACGGAGATGGATTCATAATTGAAGAATTGAAGTCAGTAAGAAGCGTAATCTATTATAGTCAATCATTTTAATATCGTGTTCCCATCGAGGCTTACATTGAGAATACATCATGCCCTAGAGAAAGTAATCAATGAGAAACATTAAACAATGCTTTAGATCATGTTTATACGGTGTTCCAGCTGAGTAAAATGAGAAGAACACGTTCCAATTTCTCATCGTGTTTCTTAGTTAGAATTGAAGAGTGAGCGAACAAAAAGAAGCACGACCTGATACAAGAGCTCGTGCTTTTCCCATGCAAATATGGATTTAAGAGTATAAAGAGATTAATGAGATACACGGTATGTTAAAGTTTATGTGTTCTTGCCGTGTTGTTGTGCGATGGAATGATGTTAAGGATACAAAGAGAAGCACGACTGGATACATTATCTCATGTTTAGGTCGTGTTCCTTCTCGGTTATGAAGATTTGACGGTTATAACTAATTTGAAGGATGCACGACTTGATAATGATGACCATGGTTATATTGTATCCCGTTGAAGACTCAGTCAAACATTTAAAGATATCCTATAAACTTTTGTTTATCTGAATTTTTAGAATATTTTAGGTATTTAACAAGTATAAATATGTTATTAGGGGTTCAAAAATAGAACACTTCATAACACATCATTAGATAGAGATTTCCCTATGTTGGAAATATATTCTTAGGAATCTTCAAGAATAGAGTTTCAAGATAGAGAAGTTGGTCAAGAAGATCATCCAAGATTGTTTATCTAAAGTGTATTACTTCCATTATAGTACTTGTTTGTAAGAGTGTGTTACTGTTTGTGATAGCTTAGTAATAGAGGAGTAGATTTTTATTATCTAAACAACAAAAGAACCCAAGATATTACTATGTTCTTCGTAATTAATTGCATTTAATGAAAGTTCATGTTCTTTTTAAGTCTAATTATGAGTTTTGTAATGTTTCATAGAATGATATGTCTCAAAATATTGATTTTATGTTTTGGTTTCATACATGTTAATTGAAATTGCATATTTAAATAGATCTTACATAGTTAGAAAGGCTTGTTTAGATTACTAACTACAAAATTACAAAAGTCTTCTGTATTATGTGGTTTTTGTAAAGATTCATTGATCATTAATGCAATCCTTAAATTGTTACTTATTAAAAGACATTCTAATAGGTAGATTTGAGAGATTAAGGTTTAGTAGCCTTAAAAAAGATGCTATTCTAGTTTTAGGAACTTACAAATTAATAAGACATGAACAATCATTAGAATTATCATTAGAAATTGACTATAGTAATATTCTTGTGGGAATTTGTTGTTTGGATGAGTTGAACAATATTGAATTCTTATATCTTGTTGTTATTCTATCTTGAATACATAAAAATATAGTTTAATCATAGTTTTAGTAATAATAATTAGAGTTCAATTAGGTTTTAGAATAGATAATATAATTATAAGTCATTATTAATACTTTTCTTATCTCTCTAGGATGACTTGTTCTTATCAAACTATGCTATGAATGATAGGTATACTTGCCTATGAATTGATTGAGAAGAAAGATTAAGAACAATTTATTAAATGATTAATCAATCAATTAATCAATAATTGATCTTGAAGTCATTAATTACAACTTTACAAAGATATATAGATGATATGGTAGATTTGGATTCAACACCTTATCAAATGACTTAGCTTACACTTATGTCAAATACACGCCAAAATCTTGTCTTTTGATAATAGGAAGTTCTTAGGAAAAATTATCATAGATTTAGCTAGCAAGATGGTGGTAAGGTTAGGACAGTTAATAAATCTATCGAGCATAGTGTGGAGGAGGTTTGCGTACTTTTCTGTAAGGACTTTTCTCTTTGGTAGTGGAAGGTTAACATGTAGAACTAAAGGGGTGGTACATTGCTATGCAATAGTAAACCCACATCCTATCACGTAATAGTAAGTCATGGCAACTAACACTAGCATGAACAAAGAGAACATAGACAGGAAATTATTTATGATCCTTGTGGTCTCTTTTACAATCCGCATCATTTATGCAACTTTAGGACTCTTCTTGAGTTTTGCTCTATGTCTTTATTTGTTGGTCACTTGCTCTTGGAAGATACTATTAGATGGCCCAATAGCCCCAATCATCCTCTTTGCAGCACGTGACATCACCCCTTATCACTTTACTTTATCCTTAAGAGTTGTCAAAATGTAGATGAGGGGATTCGATTGAAATGATCACATGTGCCGCATGAATCTCATATTGCATGTGGCAATCAACCTTAGCATGAACTAAGAGAACATAGACAATGATTCATGTATGATCCTTGTGGTCTCTTATACAATTTGCATCATCTATGCAACTTTAGGACCTCTCTTGAGCCATATTATCCGAGTTAGTGTTCCTAAGGAGTAAGGATAAGTTTTGATCTACAACTTCATTTGTTGGTCTCCTAAAGACAATAATAGATGGTCCAATCATCCTCTTCATAATATATGCCATTACTTCATATCATTTCACTTCGTCTTCAAGAGTCACTAAGGAGATTTAGTTAAAGAGATTAGGTGTATCGTGTGAGTCTTGTATTACATGTGGTTTGAGGAATAATATAGAGGTGAGGTGTAGTGAATAAATCAGAGAAAATGATAAAGACAAGGAATAGATAATTTTAGTCTTTAACATATAAGAGATGGGTAAGGGATTGAGGTATCCACCTTGGAATTCCTTGCATGATTTAGATGATTTTGTGGAAAGCATTTGTTTGATCTTGAGAGCAAAAGCTACATTATGGAATATTGTTCTTATGATGTCTAAAATTGTATCAAATTAAGAGGCTTTGCTAAGTATTTATAGATTCTAGAATCTAATGATATTCATCAAATCATTTTGGTGATTGATAGATTATACGAGATACATTTGTATCAAGGTTATCCACATAAGTTCACCATGGGCCCGTAGCTTGTAGCCTTCTTAATGAGTTTGAGTACCTACTTAAATGAGGTTAGAGTGAAGGCATTGTCTACCTTTTTTAAACATATTTGTATTTTATATGTATTTGTATCTAATCAATATAAAATGTTTATGCATAAATATGTTTATTTCTCATCTATATATATTTCTTGACAAACAGTATGATTTAAACAGACACCAAACCGATATCAAATTTAGAACAAATGGATGAACCCAACGAACATCAAGTGAACTATATTTTAACCATACTAATTATGGGCTAGAAATCTAGGCCAATTATCCAGTAAAACAAAAGTAAGTCTAAATAAATTTCTAAGAGTTTACTTAATATATTAATATAGCAATCCCAACTCTTTACTATATGTAGCTTAAATATCTCAATGTCCATCGTCAGTCCGTCCTTTAATTTAATGTTACCATAAATTAAAATTCAACATGTTAACGAGATCTTTCAAAAGATTGCAAACATCAAAATATGTGTACACACACACATATATAGCAACTCTTACATACATTAACATAACTAGGAGTAAAGCTCTCATCAGTTTAAATAGAGAAAATTTCTATTTTCAGTGACTTCATTATAAGCCGGCCTACGGCTAGCTGGAGCTAATCATCGTCTATGATGATTTCTGCCTTCTCCTTATGTCCATGATTTTTCACATATTTATGCTTAACTTTTTATACCGTACTTCGCTATGCTTTTATGATCTATTACAATAGGCATATCTGATATTTCGATCGTTAATTCTTTCATTAAATATACATAATAATAACTTGTTTTTTCAAATAAATAATGAGACCAGACATTTATCTTAGATCTATTTATTTCTTCTTTAATTTATGAATATGATTTTGTCCGTATATTTCGTCCGGTTCATTGTGGAATAGAACGTGCTGGTCTTGAGATCATATGCAAGTTGCAACCAGCAAATACGACACATAGTGATAGTGGTCATAAAATAAATAAGGAAAAGAAGACATAATATTATTTAAAAAAAAAAAGGTATCATCAATGTACTCTGTCAGATAATCACTCGATGTAATAAGGGAGATAAAGAAAACTTCTGCTGGCTATTAGCATGGAAAACACATTGGGCCAGAACCATAAAATTCATATTAATATATTTTAAAAGCGCTATATTAACACACCATAAAAAAAATAGTTTTTAAAAATGGAAATTCTAAGATAAAAAAGTTAGTAAAAGAAATTTCATTTCTATAAATTAAATCAGGGATAGTAATTTTTATAACAAAAAATAATAATATTTATATTTGATATTTTAACAAGTATCATTCAATATAATAAAACTTGGAGTTAAAAACAAAATTTTATTATAAAAATCATTATCGCTGTTTTTATTTATAAAAATATAACTCATTTTATAAATTTTTTATTACAGAATATCTATTATTAAAGGTTTTTTTTTTTCAAGTACTTGGACACCCGTAGCAATTTTATGTTTTTTTCTTTTAAGGGAGGAGGAAAAAAAAAAGACAAAAGACAAAAGGTATGATAACACACGTGAAATCAATTGCTGGGAAGAGGAGCGTCTTCACGTGGCAAAAGGCTGGATATCTGGTTCTTACCTAATATTGTGAACAATTCAAAAAGCAGAATTGAAGATTTTGAGAATAGAAAAATAAAAAGGGGGAAGACGCTCCGCTTCTATCCCAAGCAGAAACTGGACCTCCATGGCTTTGCACTTTAATTCGACAAATACAAAAATTTAGGTACTTTTTTTTTGTATTGTCATTTTGGCTTTTGCAAGGTTGTTTTTCTTTTTTTTGCTTAGAAGTAAGTGCGGACAATTATATATATTAGCCTTTTTTTTTTTTTTGTTTTTTAAGTTTTGGTTTCTGAAGTTTCCCAAGATCAAGGTGGTCAAATTTAAGATTTGACCAATCATATGTGGTTATATGTATTAGTGGACTAGATTATTAGGTCAAACTTTCATGGAAGAGACAAATTTTTATACCACAAAACCCCACTTTTTACTGTCGATGTTGCGTGGCATGCGGCATTGTAAACTAGGTTCCGATGATGCCTGTGATATTAATTAACAACTATGAGAAAAGATAATTATTCTTTATAAATTATGAAAAGGAAATATTTCAAAAGGGAAATATGGAACATTTTCATTTAATATCTCATAGTTTATTTCACTTAATCAATAATTATCACTTGTAATCAATAATTAAAATTGCAAGTGATAAAAGATATTATAATGATTTTATAAGATATTTTAAGAATTTAAATAATTTTACCTATTGATTTTTATCCAAGGGAGTATCAAAAAAATGAACTTTATTATTATTATTACCAACAAATACTCATGATGCGATCATGGGATGAATGTCATATTTGTTATCTAAATTTATCAATTTGTATAATTAATTATTTAAAATTTAAACATATTAATTTATTACTTAAACTCCACTCACTTTGGTAATTAACTATCTAAATTTTGTTGAATCTTGCAATTGAATACCTAAACTCTATTTATTTTTGTAATTATCCATCTAAGAATTATAAATGAATTTAAAAAGTTTACAAGTAGTAAATTAATATTTAAAAATTTTAAATAATTACTTATATAAAATAATAAAATTTAATTAACAAAATATGATATTTACCGTGCAACCATTTATAGTTAATTGATTTATCCCAAGAAAAAGGAGCTAGATAAGAAGCTTTCACTGCTCTAACTTGGATTCTTTTTTGTCAGTAATTTTGTTTGACCAAGTATTTTGTGCCAGTACTTTAAATGCGATTTGTCTTGGCCAGAGCCAGAAAGCGGGACTTAGATGAGAATTAATTACATAGTACATCACATGTTCCCATTTTTTTTTCCCGCCTGTCACGTCCTACGTCACAGACTCTTTGAACTTGAATTTGGTCAAGTTTCAGAAAAAAAGTCGTTGCAAAGTCTATGTTATGCTCAAAGGATTTTGATTTTTAATTTCTTTTATTATTTTTGTTTTATTAATTTTATAAATTATAAAGTGAAATGGTATATATTTCTTAACTACATTATAACGTTATAATAAATAAATATTCTATAGTCCAATCAATTACATATATTTACTATTTCGGTATAAGTATAAATATGACAAGTACTAACATTTATCAATGGTTAATTATTAAAAGAAAAAACCTATATTTTATCTATTTTATAAGTAATTCACCTGTGTTTTTCCTTTTAACAAAAATTTGACCAGAGATATTCATCGTTATGTTTTGTTTAAGCATCTGTTACTTCATTAACCCATGTGTAATTCACATGACTCAATAAATAGATCACAAAGCAATGCTACCTTTTTTTTATCAAATCTCACTTTTTCAAATCCTTTCTTTTATAAAAAAAAAAGGAAATACCTTAATCCAAAATTGATCATAATTTTTCTCTACACCATAACACAAAATAATCGATCTTCATACAAATATTCCCATTTTTCTCCATACCATCATCTATAAAACCTTAATAGCAAGCAAAACCATCACTTCGAATCGTTACATCACCCTCACAAAACACCTTTGTAGATCAAAATCTATGGAATCATTTTCATTAACGTTATCTGTCTAGTGCTTCTTAAAGTTTGAAGCCCCATTATACTATTTTGGTAAGACTATATATTAGTTCTTGTTAGGTGACATGAAAATAATTTTCGAGTATGTTTTGAATTTTTTTCTCTTTTGTAATTATCATTGTTTAACTTGTTCTTGATTAAAAAATGGAATTAATTCATTTAATTCATGTCATTATTTCACTTTATTTTTTCATATGGAATATGTCTTAGAGAAGTTGGTGTTCATTTATATATTTATGTTATCTCCCAATTGAACATCCCTAATATGATCTGTCTCTCCCTCTCATTTATGGATTTGAAGATGAGTTTTTCCATTATATGAAGTTAATGCGAGATGTACAACAGAGTTAAATCATGGGCACAAGTACAAGAAGGACATATTATTATTTTAGGAAGATCGTTATTTTTTTATAGACTTTTTTAGTATTATTTTAATAAGAGCAATATCTTTTAAATGATTAGTATATCTTTCTATATATGTCAAGTCTTTTAACTATATTTTATTATAATCCTATAAATAAACTAGTAATATAAAAACTGAGAGGAAAATTTTTAATGGAATAAAAATATTATTTTATCTCTTCTATTTTTCCTAGTATTCCATGGAATCAACATATTGATAGCATATTACTTTTTTGAATTTATGCATAAACCAACAGATTGCAATGTTTATCTCTTTTCCAAAATTTTGCACTTTTGTTGAGTTTTGGAATTTTGATATAGAATTAACAGATATATAGAAGATCGTTTTTCGATAATCGTGCACGATTCAACAAATTTCTATTTTATCTCAATCTTCATTTTCCGAATATTCACAAAATCAATGAAATATGATAGTTATCTAATGTCTTTCACTACATCAATTGGCATTATAGACGACAGTCGTCTTGGGATACCATTGCACCATAAAGGCAAGCCAATAATGAAATAGTGAATTTTGTCTAACATGAGGAGAATGATGTCAGATGTACAAAAAAATTATTTGTATATATTTAATAAGTTAAATTAATTTTATTAAAACAATCACTACCTAACATGTCTTACAAACTTAAGGTTTACATAAAATAATAAAACATGAGTAAATACTTTATTAAAAATAAGAATACCAATCACTTGCTTGAAGAAGTTAAAAAACGTAAGTTGTATTTTTATAATCTACTCTTTACGACTTTAGATTTGTGGGATTTGTATAAAAAAATTAATTAACTTTGCATATATAACGGTGTAAAACCATGATTTGCATACCCCATGGTCTATTGAAAAACTTTCCCATAATATGCGGATGCTGGATTGCCTAGTCATACCATTTCATAGTCCATGCTACGGTTGGCCTTTTCTTTAAAAATATTTGCACCCAAATGACTAATGAATGACTTATTCCAATAAATTTTCCAACTTAATACGGTTTAATAGAATACAAGAAATATCTATGGTCAATCAAATCCGATGAAAACTGCTTATTAACCTAATAGAAGTAACATAATAACTTTTCCAAAAATAATGAGGGCTCATTTAAAAGATTTAAAAGATTGTAAATTAAGTTGAATATTGATCGAAAGGTCATTGATCAAATTATCATTCATCTTATAGTTTAGTGGCACCTCTCTTGTCTTTTGAGCTCTTAATTCGATTCCCTCATTCCTTGTTGTAGTGATTAAAAAAAAAAAAAAGTATATGATTGCAAATGTAGGAAAGAAGGATAAAAAAACTGTTTCCAACAGGAGTAGCCATCTAAATCATTGAGGACAGCAAATGGTGTTTCCTAGTAATGGGTCATTGTCATTCCAATCGATGAGCAGGCCCCTTCCCTCTAAGATGGTGGCTATGGACTTCACCGATGAGAATAACAAATGGTGTTTCCTCAAAATGGTTTGCTTGTCCCATGTCTTAGATGTCTTGGTAGAAGATGGGCCCGATTACCAAATCTGGGACGGCTTTGGTCGAAGGACCGGTTAGTCTGGTCCAGCTTGATTCTGTCTCTCTCCCACCTCAACTCTTTATTTTTTGTCTGCAATTTATTATTCGCAAAAAATAGATATATTATATATACATATTATTCTTTGTTTATTTAGTTTGAGTTATTAATAACTTTTTTTTTTGAAAATTTGAGGAAATAAGTCCTTTTATTAACTCTATGTAAAATGCCACTTGTCATCTGACAAAGGATCAGAATCCACCTCCATGCAGGAGTCTCAATTCTCAAATATTAATGGTGTTGAGCGACTATTAAAAAGGGAAAAAAAATAAAAGATATTTCTTTCCATTGTGTTTTCCTTCTCTAAAAATTGAAGAGCATAAATAGGAAGTAGAATTTAAAGGGCTTAAATAGAATAGTAATAACACATTAAAAATTAAATTCGCAATTTAGCCTCCAAATTTAAAGCATAACAGTTGATAAGACAAACAAGATAAGTACAAACAACTTCAGTAGTAGTGCAATTTTGAAGATCAATAATGTGAACTTCAACTAATCTTAGGAGATGAGGATGACATGCAAAGATTTTTTACCTTTTTAATTTTTTAGATTTAATGTCAACATGTAGATCTTAATGTTACCACCATATCTAATAATAATATATTAATTAACGATGGCACCTACTTGCGTGTGTGGGGGGGAAAAAAAAAAAAGGAGTGATAGAGAGAGAAAAATAATAAACAAAAAATATGTAAACAATCTCTTAACTTTAATCTTCGTGTGTATACATCTTTTATCTTTCAATTATTGCAAATTATCCCTAGGTTTTAATAAACTAGCTCATAAAAATAAGAAATGAACACACACACACACACCCCATATACTTGATCCAAAATATTATTTATACTTAAACACCCTCTAAAATTTTATCTTAATGTATTTTTACTAAACCATAAAATTAGATATGCTTTAGTTTAGGGAGGTTATTTGCAACATTTAGAGTTTAGAGTGTAGACATACACCCTGATAAACAATTAAGAGGGTTATTTACAATTTCTCTATAATATATTGATGATGATTTCTAAAAAGTGATTTGAGGTCTCAATTCGCAAGGATGAAGAATGAAGAACAAATATTTATGGGTTTAGCTATTACTTGGTGGTTATGATAAACAAAGAACCAATAAGAAAGAACCTCAGTTCATTAACTATTAAGAACCAAGAAGTTTGGAATATGACGAACATGACAGGAGTGATATCTTGTTTAGTTCAAAAATTCTCAAAAGAATACAAAAGAGTATTTGTAATCTCTCAAAGAAAATTGACAAAAACGCAAAACCGTCAATTACATTGTTTTGCGGCCTATCTAAGGGCTCATGACATATAATAAGACAAAAAAATAAATAAATAATTCAAGTCAAGATATATCCAAAATACCTATTACATGGACTTAAATAAGACAAATAACAAAATATTGCTTGAATAATTGAAATTGAAGGAGTGGCGACCAAGCCCAAATGACTAGCTCAATGACTTAAGCTAATCGTGCTCCACTGATTGTAGAGGTCATCACGGGTCTGTTCGAGCTTAGATTCATATCTGAATTGTAAATTTTCATTTTCAAAATTAATGGAACCAGAACCTAACTTGTAGGAGTCGATCCGGCTCTCAATTCTTAGGAATCATCGATTACTATATTTTCGGTTCCGGTTCCTCTTGAACTTAGAAGCATGAGATTAAAAAAATAAAAATAAGTTAAATAACTTTTTAATTAAAGCAAGAAAAAAATGTAAACAAAATTTTAACATAAAATAACATTGGATCTAACAATAATTGTTTATAGTCTATAAGTTAAAAGAAGCTTTATTATATATTTATTTGTATACAACTGCTTGAACTTTTTTAATTGTTATGTTAGTAATGTACCACTATAAAATATTCAAGATACAAATAAGTTTCACAAACACAAAAGCAAGTCCTATTTGTTAAGAAAAAAAAGTCCACTTTGGTTAGAAATCTATATCAACTTAACATGACACTACTTCAACTATATTTATTACTTATGTTATTAATGATAATAGATTACATGTCATGAATCGGAAATAATTTTTACGTGAATAGGAAATAAACTATTCACATGAAAATAGCTTAAATATTTGTTTTCTAATTACAATCTTTTTTATAATTTTTTTCTTTCTTTTTATAATTTTTTGGCATAGAACTGTGAGAATCGCTGGTTTTGCTAGTTCTATAACTAGTTCTTGAACCATTGGTTCCAAAACCACTGGATTAGGTAGTCTTGGGTGATGCAACTATAAGGACCCACTAAAATCGACAGGTCCTTAACTAGTTCAAACCTATTATCCCTAGGCTGATTCCTAGTTCTGGAACTGGTGGTGACGGAAACCGATCGACCTATGATGATGTGTAACTGATCGACTTAAGTTATGTTTAGCTCCCAGGTCCACATGAGATGATTCACAAGTGTTCAACTTTACATTTTGATCTAGATGCATATCTTGTTGCATGAAAGTTATATCAACCAATTTGACATCGAATCCCATAACTTCCTCTAAGTCATGTCCAACATCATTCAAGAACTTGCAACAAAACCCATTAAATTCCTCTTGAATCATCTTACCTTTAGTACATGTGATTGGACCTTAAATGATCTTTGGCCAATCTAAAGAATTGAGAGGTTGTAGTCTTCCATCATTCCCATTCTCCCAAAAAAGATTTGTCCTAAGATCATCACTTGCATAAAAAATAGATAAATCAACAACATTAAGATGGCTTTGATGCTATATTTACTTGAAAAATCTAGCTTGTAAGCATCATCATTAATTTTCAAATGAACTTGAAATAAACCATTTGCACTTTGGTTGTAATTGGAATTCTATTGAATTAGAAACTCTTCTTTTCTCATATGCACCTATACCTAATCACCTGGCTTGAATGCGACCTTCTTGCAACCCTTGCTAGCTTGAGTAATGTATAGCTTATTTTTTATCTAAATTAGTCACTTAGCCTACTCATGAATCATTTGTAGCACTTTTACATTCCTTTTTGCATCTAGACCTGCATGCTAAAAAATGGTAAGAGTAACAAATCTAGTGGAGTTAAATGATTAAGACTATAAATAATAACAAAAGGAAAAAAATTAGTAGAGAAATGTGCGAAATGATTATATGCAAATTCAATAAATGACAAACATTCATGCCATGAAATATACGCTTCCCAATAACAACATACAACAGTGTAGTCATTGTTAGGGCTACAAACAAAATCGAGTTTATATAGTAAAATATCAAGCTCGAGCTTGACTCAAAATTTTAACGCTCGAGATTGGCTTAAATTAGATCAAGCTTAAGATTTTTTTAATCTCAAATCTAACTTAAAGTAAAATTACACAAGCTCAAATTCAACTCAATTGAGCTCTTTTAATTTCAATTTATTAAAAATAAATTTTATTGAGATGATTTAATATTCAATAATGATTCAAATTCAATTATTGTTTATACTTAACTGGAGCTTCACCGAGCTTAATTAAGCTTGTGAGTTAATCGAGCTAAACATATGAAGCTCAAGCTTGGCTTAATCAACTACTTCTATTGAGTTTGACTAAACTATTTTCAAATCCAACCCGAGTAAATATTTGAATAGTTTATGAATCCACTTGGTTCATTTGTACCTTTAGTCATCGTTCCATGAACTTCCTCAATTTAGTTATCAATTTATAGGTGACAAGTGATCAAATACAGAAGTTTGGTTCTTAGCTTCCCCATAAGAACTTTCAAAATTAATTGAGGAATTTGATATCTTGGTCATCAACTATACTCTTAGGTTTATCATACAATTCCACAACTTTTCCAAAGAATAATGCAAGAACATGGAAAGTATTTTCAATCTTGTGACACCGCATGAAATGTGCTACCTTTAAAAATCTATCCACCACCACAAATATTGAATCACAACCCTTTTTAAACTTAGGTAACATTAATACAAACTCTACAAAGAAATCAACTCAAGACTCACTAGCTAGTGATATGGAGAGAAAAATAACAGATAAAAAAAAATGTAAACAATCTCTTAACTTTAATCTTCGTGTGTATACATCTTTTATCTTTCAAATATTGCAAATTATCCCTAGGTTTTAATAAACTAGCTCATAAAAATAAAAAATGAACACACACACACCCCATATATTTGATCCAAATACTAAAATTTTATCTTAATGTATTTTTACTAAACTATAAAATTAGATATCCTTTAGTTTAGGGAGGTTAAACTTATACTTAAACACCCTCTAAAATTTTATCTTAATGTATTTTTACTAAACGATAAAATTAGATATCCTTTAGTTTAGGAAGGTTATTTGCAACATTTAAAGTTTAGAGTGTAGACATACACCTTGATAAACAATTAAGAGGGTTTTTTACAATTTCTCTATAATATATTGATGATGATTTCTAAAAAGTGATTTGAGGTCTCAATTCGTAAGGATGAAGAATGAAGATCAAATATTTATGGGTTTAGCTATTACTTGGTGGTTATGATTAACAAAGAACCAATAAGAAAGAACCTCAGTTCATTAACTATTAAGAACCAAGAAGTTTGGAATATGACGAACATGACAGGAGTGGTATCTTGTTTAGTTCAAAAATTCTCAAAAGAATATAAAAGAATATTTGTAATCTCTCAAAGAAAATTGACAAAAACGTAAAACCGTCAATTACATTGTTTTACGGCCTATCTAAGGGCTCATGACATATAATAAGACAAAAAAAATAAATAAATAATTCAAGTCAAGATATATCCAAAATACCTATTATATGGACTTAAATAAGAGAAATAACGAAATATTGCTTGAATAATTGAAATTGAAGGAGCGGCGACCAAGCACAAATGACTAGCTTAATGACTTAAGCTAATTGTGCTCCACTGATCGTAAAGGTCATCACGGGTCGATTCGGGCTTAGATTCATATCTGAATTGTAAATTTTCATTTTTAAAATTAGTGGAACCAGAACCTAACCTGTAGGAGTTGGTCCGGCTCCCGATTCTTAGGAACTGTCGGTTCCTATTGTTCGGTTTCGGTTCCTCTTGAACTTAGAAGCATGAGATTGAAAAAATAAAAATAAGTTAAATAACTTTTTAATTAAAGCAAGAAAAAAATGTAAACAAAATTTTAACTTAAAATAACATTGGGTCTAACAATAATTGTTTACAACCTATAAATTAAAAGAGACTTTATTATGTATTTATTTATATACAACTACTTAAACTTTTTTAATTGTTATGTTAGTAATGTACCATTATAAATTATTCAAGATACAAATAAGTCTCACAAACACAAAAGCAATTCCTATTTGTTAAGAAAGAAAAATCCACTTTGGTTAGAAATCTATATCAACTTAACATGACACTACTTCAACTATATTTTTTACTTATGTTATTAATGATAATAGATTAAATGTCGTGAATCGGAAATAATTTTTTCGTGAATAGGAAATAAACTATTCACATGAAAATAACTTAAATATTTGTTTTCTAATTACAATCTTTTTTATAATTTTTTTTCTTTCTTTTTTTAATTTTTTGGCGTAGAACTATGAGAATCGCTGGTTTTGCTAGTTCTATAATCAATTCTTGAACCAGTGGTTCCAAAACCACTAGATTAGGTAGTCTTGGGGGATGAAACTATAAGGACCCACTAAAATCAATAGGTCCTTAATTGGTTCGAACCCACCATCCCTATGCTGATTTTCAGTTCTGAAACTGCTGGTTATGGGAACCGATCAACCCGTGATGATGTCTAACTGATCAACTTAAGCCATGTTTAGCTCCCAGGTCCACATGAGATGATTCACAAGTGTTCTACTTTACATTTTGATCTAGATACGTATCTTGTTGCATGAGAGTTATATCAACCAATTTGACATTGAGTCCCGTAACTACCTCCAAGTCATGTCCAGCATCGTTCAAGAACTTGCAACAAAACCCATTAAATTCCTCTTGAATCATCTTACCTTTAGTACATGTGATTGGACCTTAAATGATCTTTGGCCAATCTAAAGAATTGAGAGGTTGGAGTCTTCCATCATTCTCATTCTCCCAAAAAAGATTCGTCCTTAGATCATCACTTGCATAAAAAATAGATAAATCAACAACATTAAGATGGCTTTGACGCTATATTTACTTGAAAAATCTAGCTTGTAAGCATCATCATTAATTTTCAAATGCACTTGAAATAAACCATCTGCACTTTGGTTGCAATTGGAATTCTATTGAATTGGAAACCCTTCTTTTCCCATATGTACCCATACCTAATCACCTGGCTTGAATGCAACGTTCTTGCAACCCTTACTAGCTTCAGTAATGTATAGCTTATTCTTTATCTAAATTAGTCACTTAGCCTACCCATGAATCATTTGCAGCACTTTTACATTCCTTTTTGCATTTAGACCTGCATGCTAAAAAATGGTAAGAGTAACAAATCTAGTGGAGTTAAATGATTAAGACTATAAATAATAACAAAAGGAAAAAATTTAGTAGAGAAATGTGTGAAATGATTATATGCAAATTCAATAAATGACAAACATTCTTGCCATGAAATATATGCTTCCCAATAACAACATACAACAGTGTAGTCATTGTTAGGGCTGTAAACAAATCGAGTTTATACAGTAAAATATTGACCTCAAGCTTGACTCAAAATTTTAAAGCTCGAGATCGGCTTAAATTCGATCAAGCTTAAGATTTTAATCTCAAATCTAACTTAAAGTAAAATTAGACAAGCTCAAATTCAACTCAATTGAGCTCTTTTAGTTTCAATTTATTAAAAAAATTAAATTTTATTGAGATGATTTAATATTCAATAATGATTCAAATTCAATTATTGTTTATACTTAATTGGAGCTTCACCGAGCTCAATTAAGCTTGTGAGTTAATTGAGCTAAACATATGAAGCTCAAGCTTCGCTGAATCAACTACTTCTATTGAGTTCGACTAAACTATTTTCAAATTCAACCCGAGTAAATATTGAATCAATTTTTAATGGTTTATGAACTGGCTTGGTTCATTTGCACCTTTAGTCATCGTTTCATGAATTTCCTCAATTTAGTTATCAATTTATAGGTGACGAGTGATCAAATACAGAAGTTTGGTTCTTAGCTTCCCCATAAGAACTTTCAAAATTAATTGAGGAATTTGATATCTTGGTCATCAACTATACTCTTAGGTTTATCATACAATTCCACAACTTTTCCAAAGACTAATGCAAGAACATAGAAAGCATTTTCAATCTTGTGACACCGTATGAAATGTGCTATCTTTAAAAATCTATCCACCACCACAAATATTAAATCACAACCCTTTTTAAACTTAGGTAACACTAATACAAAGTCTACAAAGAAATCAACTCAAGACTCACTAGCTATGGGTAAATGTTGATACAAACCTTATGGCAAGAGTCAAGACTCGATCTTTTTATAGACAATTCATCTACTATGAACTCTCTCAACATCTCACTTCATATGTGGCCAATAAAATATATACTAAAAACATCTAAAATACTTTTTATTCCAATATGTTCCATGAGCTACTCTCCATGTGAATCCCACACAAAAATAACTCTTGTGTCAAATATCTCAACACACACAATTATTTTTGTATAAATAAGAATTCACCGTACCTTTAAAATTTATCAACAACAAATGTTTTTCAAGTAGCATAAGTTTTAATAATCAAGATCACTAGTATAAAACTCTTTCACCTACTTAATAATTAGCAATTTAGTACCATTAGTAGTTGAAGAACATGTCTGCATGATAATACAACTGTAGGAAAATGTCAAATTTACTCAACATGGCAATCTTCCTAGTGAGCCTTCAGACATCCTTAACAAATTCGGGGGATTGCTTGTCCATAGCAGCTCAAATCTTCTCTAAATTAGCTTTTAATGATACACTATGTGATTGGTGGGTGCTTTATTGATCTTATGCAAATCGAAACAAGTAAAAAATCTCAAACTTAAGTCCTAATCCGATCATGCATGAGCAAGTGGACCTATCGATCTTGAAGTATGGGATTTAAGTACGAGTGTTGTTCCCACAAGTATAAGTGAGTACTAATAATGAATGTTGTCAAACCAGAGTGACTTAACCAATTCAACCATAACCCAAACAAGTCATTGGGTCGTAATGCAAAGCTTTAAAAGAAACCACTAAGAAAAAAAAAAAAGAAGTAAAAACAAAACCATTAATCCTTAGAAAGATAAAAACCCATCCCCAAAAAGGCAAATCTTAACCCTAAACTCGCTATTTCCTTCCTTGACGTCAATAGTGTTTGCAAGAGAACCAACCTGGTGGGTTTAAAAGCTATTGGGGCCAATTGGAGAAAATTACCCCAAGAATCAAACTTTGCCTCACCATATGAAGCATTTGGATGAAGGATATGGACAGGTAGATATAGGTTGAGTTTAATAGCTAGAGAGAAAGAGAATAGAATGCTCTAATGGGGACAATAATGGTCAAGCAAAAGTACGTTGAGATGGTGATAAGTTGGATCATGGATGAGTTTTAGGATTTTCACAAGGTTAAAGGCGAGGAAGGAAGGAAAGGACATGTGGATCGTGTGTTCACTGTTTGTGGGATCAAGCCAGGAGGGAAAGGAATAAAAAGTAGGTGTAAGGCATGTGTGTATGGTGTTGTCAATTCAAATACATCTTCTGATAGCCTAGCTACAATGCAATATTTTATTGGATGAACTTAAAAAAAAAAAAGAATGTGGGGAGAGAGTAGATTTTAAAAAGGTAAGTGTTCTTTTTAATTGTTTGCTATGTCTTAGTATTTGTGGCTATCAAGTTTGGAATTTATAAAAATGTATTTTAATATCTTCTAAAATTTAGTTTTGATGGATTTAAAATATTGGTGGCTAACCATATTAGAAAATTTTAGCTAAATTTCATTTATCTGGTTTTTCTATGATTAAGATATAATTTAAATTTTTATTTTTAATTAATCCGATTCGACATCAAGTTAAACCCAGTTCAACACTTCAACCTTTGAATTCCCAATATATCAGAGTCAACTCCTAGTCTGGATCAGACAACATTGCTAATAATGGCTTTTTCTCTTATTGTTTAGCCTACAAACTTGAGTGTATTAAAATATAATCAATTAACTAAAAAACAATAAGTGGCCCAAAAAAAATTAAAGAACAATTACAATCACAAGTCAAGTCTTGAAAATTAATCAAGTTGTAAAGACATTTAGATTTTGAATCCCTACAAGGAATTTATGCGATTCAATTAAAGATAATTCTAATTTTTACTGTTGCTATTATTAAACTATAGGAATTTCTAAAGTAAATTAATATCTTTTTCAAGATTATAGAATCCTAATATTGGATTGATCAACTAAAATTTCTTTTTAGTTAAAACCCCGAAGATAGCATTAACTATCTCAAATTCACATATTAGTTTTGACTCTAATTCCTGAAGATTTATGCCATCATATTTCTAGGGTTGCATGCGACTCCTTCCAATTATGTGGATCTATTCACAAAAGCAATCTTTCGATTAAGTTAAGTAAAATCAAATCAAGAATCAATATTGTGTACTATCAATTTAAGATAGCAATAAAAATGATGCAATTAGATTTATGAAATCAATCAATATAATGAAAACTATAAGTACAAATCACATAAATATTCTAAGGATCAAAAAAATTTATACAAGAAGTTTACTCCTCCATAAAAGTAATAAAAATAGCATAAGATATATGATAAAGCACCTTGTGTTTCACAACTTCACTTGCACTAATCTAAGAATATGTAAGTAATACTTTAAGATCCATTCTAATATGATGTGTAGGTTACCCAAGGGTGTTCTTATATAGAGGGGTACTTCAAGCTCCAAAATCACAAGTTTGCTCTTCCAAAACAAGATAGTTGCAGTCTAAGAAATACAAAAATTGACATCTTCTTAATTGGCAAGTAAAGGCTTTAAAATGGAAAATTTAATCTTCAAATTAGGCAAGTGGAAAATCTTCATGAATGTGGAAGTTAAAATCCTTAAGTCTATCCAAAAATATCCTAAGTTGCCTTTTCCTTTAAGTATAATCATGAACTTTCCAATTTAGTTTGCTTCCAAAACCGGTAAGACACAATCATGTCTCGTACTTATGTGACTCTTTGATCATTAATTTCCTCAAATATAGGTGGGAAACAACTAAGACAATGGTCGTATCCTTAATTCGTGCCAATCTTGTTTCCCTTTTTAGCTCTCTGGGCACACCTCTGAAATATTTAAATTATACAATTGTTTTGTTCTCGTATGGTCCAAAAATCACCCTTGTTTCTTGTCAAAATGAATTCCAACTTCATGAAATTCTTCCTTTTCTTGAAATTAATATCTTTGAGGCCTAAAATCAAATAAGAACATAGTTTAAGTGTTGTTTTCATTATATTGACCATTGAAATAATCAATTAAAACATGATTTAGCACCTAAAAAATGAATATATTATATTTATTAGTGATTAACCAAAGAACTTGCCAAAGGTTACCTCAAGACACACTTCTTAAGGGTTAAGTTGCATGTTGAAGTGTCTTAGCCTGTTGGAGATCTCATGCAAATCCTAGAGATGATCTTTAGGCTTTCTACTCTTCACAATTATGTCATCCAGTTAAACCTCTATGTATGCCTCTAGATTTTATGATATATTTTATGCTTAAACCCTAAGCTGGAAGTCAACCCGAAACCCTAAAGTCAATAAACCTATGATAAACCCTAGTGGATTTAGATCCGATAATCCTGCGCTCTTAACCCCTAAACAATAAAATTGAGATAATTGTGAATTATGGTTCATAATAATATAAGGAAGCTTAAAAATATTAGATTTGTTAAAATTTATTTCGTTTTTTATCCAAACGGGATCAGATTTCGAAAATCGTGCCTTGGTGCACCAAACAGTAAAAATATTCTAATAAAATCGTTAGATTCATAAAAATATAAGGATTTCAAAAATATCAATTTTATAATTTTTTGGTATCTAAAAATATCAGATATAGTCTAATTACACGTATTCTCTTTATTATCTATATTAATTTGTCTTATATATTATTCATAGTACTATTCTACACTATTCATTAATATTCACCTATTTATACTTTTCTACTACGTATTCTTACACTCTGCCATACCTATTTCTTACTTTTTACATTTCTCATAGAACTTTATTCACATCATACCTTACAAATTATTACTTTTTATTAACAAAAATACAAAACAAATCAACTTTCTCTCTCTCTTTCTTTCCAATCGGTGCCTCCGCCTTCCATACACACATAAGTTTTTCTTTTTCATTTTATTTAATTCACATAATTTTCCCTCCACAAACTCTATAAATACCCCATCTCCCCCCATTTCTTTCACACACTCATTTACATTAACAAAACTCTCTCAAAATCACTACTCAATTCATCTCTCCAAAAATCTTTTCTCATCTTCCACATTTCTACTATTCTCATACTACCATAACCTCTCTTTTTCTACCATCCATATTCCTATATTAGGTAAAACTCTTATTAATATCTCTTAACCATATCATGTAACTTAACATAATCATGGTGTAGGTTTCCTAAACATATATGTGTTATGGAAGCAACACTATGTTCATATTTTGTTCTTGGTCATGAATAAATCTCATTTTATTATTATGTTATTTTATTATTGTTATATTGTTACATGTTATTATTATCCTAATCTAACTTCTATATATTAGTAAATATATTTGTGTATATATATTTCTTATAGTATATAAGCTCACTAACATAACTGTTATTTTATTTATTTATGCTTTGCAATTATTTATTTTTTCCATGCTTTTATATTAAGACTAGTCTTTCTAGTTTTAGACTTGTCATCATCAAGTCAAAACAAATTTTCTTATTTCTTTTATTTTTCTTTTTGGACTTGCCCATGTCTAAGTCTGGAATCTTTGAATCAACCTAAGACTTCCAATACTTGATATTTATTATTTGTTTATCTTTGTATTTTCCATCTTCGTTGTTAATTATTTTATCATGTTACTTAGTTACAAACTCATGTTAATCCATGATCAAGTTGATTGTTGTCTTAATAAAAATAAAAAGTTCTTTCTTAAGAAAAAGAAAATAAGTTCAACTCAATTTAAATATGTATCTTTATCACTTAGGACAAGTTTCATTAAAATTTAGAATTTTATATCAATAAAATGCTTTTCAAAGAATTTAGACAAAGAACAACATAGATTTTAGTGTTGTTAATATATAAGGACATTTCAAAAATTAACTAAGAAATTCCTTACTTTTTTTCAAACTATCATTAAAAATCTTAATGTTGATAAATACTTTACTATGAGAAATTTTCTTAAAAACTTGTTTGTAAAATCCTTACTAACATTTTAAGATAAAAACAAGCTTTTCAAAACAAGTTAAAATCAACTCACCAAGTAAAGTCTATTTAGGGAATAAAATTTGTAGATAACTTGGAAAGACAAAAATTTTTTAATCTAAATTATCGTTTAAGAGTTAAGGAAAAATAAATTATATTATACATTAAATGACTCAAAAATCTTTAGTTTTATTTCCAAACAACTTAAAATAATTTTGTTAACTTCACTTTTCAAGTTATTAAGAGAATAAAATTTGCAAATAACTTGGAAAGAAAAATTTTTTTTAATCTAAATTATCTTTTAAGAGTTAAGGAAAAATAAATTATATTATACATTAAATGACTAAAAAATCTTTAGTTTTATTTCCAAACAACTTAAAATAATTTTGTTAACTTCACTTTTCAAGCTATTAAGACAAGATTGTTTTTGAGAAATTATTGATTAAGATAACATCATCAGGACCATGCATATTATATGAGTTGCATATGTATTAAAAAGATTTTTCAACTATATAAATATCTATATGTTTGCTATTAGATTTTTTATTGATAAAAAGGTTTGGAAAAATCATGTTTCAAGGGCTGGAATTTTCGTATTAATTATGTACCATGTATTTTTGGAACTCAAATGACCTTTTATGATAAAAATAACCTTATAAATAGATAAATCTTTTCGAATAGGTAGAAAACAGTATATATATGCGAAATTTCGAGTTAAATTTAGCAAGTTATGATCATTTTAAGTTGGAATCTCACTTCATACGAGTTTTGACGAACTTAGTAAAATAGAATTTACAAGTTTAAGTAGAACTTCCAAAAAATACTCATTTTGGGTATTTCTCTTGTTTAGGCAATGAAGAGCCCAAGTTTCCTCATCCAGAGGACTATTTTAACTAGGAGTTTTCTGCTACCATGGCTAAGTGAGTTTAATTTCCTATATTCTTGTATTTATTATTTTACTTGTAGATTAGAGGCACTAGAATTAGGAAAAGATCAAAACATGAAAGTGCATGTGCCTTACATATATGGTTGAAATTATGTTAAGCATATCGAGGCGGGAATTATCAAATAACCAATGTTTGATTTAGTATAGAAATGATATGTCTACAACTCTATGATCACTTTTAAAATATTTAATATTATGCCATGATTACTTAAATAAAATTATTCATGCATAACATTTAGTGAGTCACATTGCATTCATTATTATACCCTTGGTGGGACAAGGGCATAATAGTGAGATCCGTAGAACCCGAAATTCTACTTTATGGAAAATGGTCGCTCAATCAAAATGGTAGGTAGACACTCGAATTAACTATATTTTAGCGGCTACTAGTGGCTCATATAAAAACTACAAAAACTTCATTTGTGAATTATGGTCTTTATGGCTCAGAACACATAACCCCGAATGGAGGGGTAAATCCATTCAACATATGATTCTTAGAAAATCATATATATTGCTTGCTCATGTGGTTGTTGCATCTCGTATGCTTATTTAAATAACTTATCTGAATATTGATTGTTCAAGTACTTATTTGTGGAAATAATTCTCATTAAGCAAGGAAGCTTACCCCCTTACAGATATTTATTGTAGCATCCCTACCTTTGGTTAATGTCCTGGGGATATTTTTCTCTGGTACTACATTTTGGATTCAGGAGTTTTTGGATGAATGAAAGGCTAGATGTAGACTTAAACTTCTAAGTAAATCTCCAATGTAACTATTTTGAATAGACTATGATGGACTATATCTTATGATAGGGGAATGCCCCTTTGATATTTGTTAGACTTTTATATTCCATATTTAAGGTGTTATGTTGTGATTTCTATTCTTAACTGCTATTATGAATGTTATCTTAAATAACTTGTTTCAAAGTTGGTCCTCTCGTGAAGATACACCTTACACCAAATATCGAAGCTTTTGGGATGACTAAGGTTGTCATACTTAAGCTTTAATATTAATGTGGTGGACTGTAGCGTTTAGAGTACCCTTTAAGGCGTGACACTCTATGTTATGCCTAACATGATACAATAACATGTGTCTCGAAGCTGGTGATGAAGAAGGTATAGATATCATCTTTAGGCTCCATTTTAATCTAATTGTAACTTTAAAAGGCATCTATAAAACTTAAAAACACATGACTAGACATAGAGTCGACAAGTTAAGTAATCCACGGAAGGGAAAAATAATTCTTGGAGTATCCTTTATTAAGATCGAGGTAATTGATACGCATTTTCCATTTCCCATTTTTTTTTTAGGGTTAAATATAAAAGCACCCCTTAAACTTTAAGAATAGCGTTGATTGACCCATGAACTTTAATAGTGTGGTTTTTTACCTCTTGAACTATAAATAATTTGCAATTAAGGACATTCTTTACTTTTCTGTCAAGAAAGTACAAAAATTACACTGTTCCAAGTGCACTTCTTGTATGGAATTTGTACAAATTGTATGAAAATTATAACGAAAAAGGACAGGAAAAAAAAAGGACAAGATGTCCTTAATTGCAAATTGTTTATAGTTAAGGGGGACAACAACCACACTTTTAAACTTTAAGGGGTTAACCCACACCATTTCTAAAATTTATGAGGTGTTTTGGCATCTTCACCTTTTTTTTACTAGCACAACATTTTATAGCTAGGTTGGATATCACTTCGTCTAAATAAAATTTGCATTCAACAACTTTTAAATCTCTTCTTTGACAAGCTTAATAGTGGAATTGATACTAAGGTAATAAGTTTTGAATTTTGGAGAGATGCCCATCATCAAATGAAAAATAGGAAAACATATCAATGTTAGCTTGAAGGAATGCAATGAGTCACTTTTTGAGTTAGGAAGACACAGATGTCCCTATTTGGTTATACTTAGAGCTACATCTGAGTTAAATGTTTCAATTTCTTCAGCTGGTTCTACCCTATAAACTATTTACTCCTCTAAACTAGATTCAAACAAAAATGCTTCTCTCTTTTCTATGGCATCTAAGTTCCAATCCTTGGAGAGCTGTTGATCTCCCTATCATATGTCAATTCCTATTAGGTCAAGAATTTTAGCTTTTCAAGTGTATAGGTGACAAGATTATCCTAAAGGTGGATTGATTGGGTTGACTTAAGATGACATTAGAACGTGACCAACAATCTATAACCAATAATTCTATATCAGTCGAGCTCCATGGGAAGAGTTATAATACCTCTAGTCTTGACCAGTAGATCATTAATCATTGAAGTCATACAATTGATAATCATAAGGCTTCAAAGTCTTTTTAAGCTTTGGGGACCGTATGCTTGTTAACATTATTGATGATATTGTCTGTGCAACTATCTATGTTGATCATCGCCTTTTTAACATCAAACTCGACAATTTAAGCAAAGACAATGAGGACGACCTAATGAGGGATTCAAATCCCTTCAAGATCTTAGTTTGAGAATGATATTGAAATGTCTATTCTTAGCTTCTTGGCACATGGGTTCATGACCTGCTCATTCTTTAAAGCACTGGTTAAGTGAAGGCCTCAACGATAATGTTAATGACAACCTTAAGGGTCTGATTATTGCCAATTATTTGCTTTATTCATCTTCTTCTTTCTAACCTTATTCAATTCATTTGTGTACAAAAGCTCTTTTGACTCAACTATTAAGGTCTGCGATATATTTATTTTAAGGGGTAATGTCACAAATGATACATGAACTTTGATAAAACATTCAATTAAATACATGAACTTTGAAATTGATCAATTTAGTATTAGATAAATTTTGAAATTTGATCAATTTAGTACTTAAAAGAACTTGACAAAGATACCACTAATGTGCACAAAAAGTTCTTTTAGGTATTAGATTGATCAATTTCAAAGTCCAAGTACCTAATTGCATATTTTGTCAAAATTCAAATATCATTCATGACATTAACTCTTGTTTTAGTAGCCACATTGAATGACATTTTGTAAGGTGTTCTTATGTTGAAATCATTTGTTAGTTTTGAGAACATGATCTTAGTGATAGTCAGAATACTTATCGAAGTCCTACTAACTTGGATTACCCCTCATTTTTGTGCAAAGGGTAAGATATTCCTATTGTAGACCTTGAGAAATATCTCTTCTTATGACTTGCTAAGGGGAGTGAATTTGGTATAGGCCAAGAAAAGGCGTTTATACCCATTATCTCCTCCATTGTGGAAAGAAGAGGAATCCTTATCTTTGCTTGAACCTAGTCGACTTTAACTGATCTATTGATCTTTCTTGTGTCCATTATCTTTCTCAGATTCAGAATTTTGGCATTATATCTCTTACCAAGCTCAATTGTTATCCTATTAGACGATTCATTTCTTTGCTTTCTCCTTAAAATACTCTAGAGTTCAAGGTGCATTCTTGGAAGAGACTCAAAAAGGTCCCTAGATGGATCTACACTCTAAGTTGTTGCATGCAAGTTAGAGATGTTGAGTGCTGCATTTGAGAAGTATGTTGCATAATCTCTAAAAGGCCCTCTTTAATGAGGTAATGGGACGAAATGTCTTCCTCCAAAGGCTTTCTGACTCTTCAAAGCAGCTAGTGGAGTTCTTTAAGAGTTAACTGTACTTAATTTGAACAGTTTTCTATAAGGTGCTAAAAAATACTTTACAAGTGATGGCATCATTGAATCTATAAATGTACTTCAATATTTAGAAATGGGTGAGATGGCTTTTTGTATCAATTGTGCCATCATAATTTTCTAGAATTAGGAGTCTAATGTATAGAGGCATCACTTCGTCTTATATAGCTTGAGTAGAGGGAGTTTCAACAGATGAAGACTTGTCACACTTTCCTTGACATCAAAGAGCTTCTTGAGATATTCGTTGAGCTCATTAAGATCTATATTAGCAATTGATTTCTTCCCTTTGAAAACATAGGATTCAACTTGGTCGCTTGCCTCAGCATGTATGCAAGACATGATAGGGATACAAGCTAGAGTATTAGATCGGCCCCTTAGGGTGACCTGGTAAGCAGATGGCATGGGATTGGGATTGTGGTTACTCATAGCTTACACTTATGGGTCTGCTTTTAGTGGGTCAACAAGTAGATTAATGGAATTGTCTTGCTCCTCTGACTTATGCACTAGTGTATTGTAGCCTTGTTCAAACTGTACTATCCAAGCATAAAGGTGATCGTTGCATCGCAAAACATCTTAGCACTATTTGCATAATTCTTCATCTTGCGCTACCATTTGTCTTCACTTGAGTGCAATGAGCCACTGTTTGACAATGATGGTAGGTGCAAGCAGATTTACATTGGAGGCACTAGCATTAAGATTGGACACATTAACAATTTCATCTCTAATTAAAGGATTTTCTTGAGTAATATTCTTGCTCTTCGAATTTCCAACCATTGTTGCTAGTGGTTTCTTCAAAAACTAATGTTTGTTTGTTGAATGTAGTGATTATTGGTCAACATCTAAAAGAATCAAAGATCCCTACAAAGTGATAAAATTGTCCTATGCAAATTTTCACTAATAGAGTATCAATTTGGAGAATCATAGATCTTCACAAATTGGGCCATGTAAAGCCTTGAATCTTCAATAACTTGATCTGTAAGACAAGAATGATTACTAGATGCCAGGGGGTTCTTTAGTGTGACAATTCCAATGTTTTTAGTTAATGAGTGATTAAGAAGACAAACTAACAATAGCCAAAGAGAAACATGAGAGTGGATATTTATTATTAAGATGTCTTCGGGGGATTTATAGAAATATATCCATGATATATTTGTTAAGTAGATAAAATCAAATCTAGAAAATATTTTTCAATAGTTTAGGAAAGTAAGTCTATGAAGATATTGGAAGCAGATTTTCTAAATTACAAAATTTTTGTAATTGCTATGCTAACTAAAGACAACAAGCAAGTCAACCTGCTTTCCCTAAATAAAAATGAAACATTGAAAAACAAGCAAGAGATTGGCAAATGGCAGCAAAGCTATTGCCAAGTAAAGTAGCCTGACTTAACCTTGTGAAACTTGTTTAAGGTCCTTTCAGAGGTGCCCATAGGTTTAGGTAGATTAGACCATGATCCTACATCTCACTCCAATGCTCAACAAGTTGGTCCATGACCTAAAGAGATTAGCCTAGACTTAGGGAGCCCAATAATAGGGTAAATTACACTATAAGGTCTAAATGTTTGGTAGGGAAGTCCATTCAAAGTCCCAACATTTCGAAAAGTTCAAAAGAGGTCTCAACATTTGGAAAATTGTCTTCTGAGTTTTAATTAAATATTTCTCTTGTTGACACATGTCAATGGAAACTTCAATTGACCCACTTATCTAAATGTTGGGACTGCTTTTTGATCCACTCAAAAATGTTAA
Source organism: Combretum micranthum (assembly GCA_024138025.1). Taxonomy (NCBI): domain Eukaryota; kingdom Viridiplantae; phylum Streptophyta; class Magnoliopsida; order Myrtales; family Combretaceae; genus Combretum; species Combretum micranthum. Next base: position 386,432 of record JAMXBD010000820.1, on the reverse strand, counting down.
GACCTCAATTGACCTATTTCTCAAAATATTGAGACCTCTTTTGAACCACTTAAAACATTGAGACTTCAAATGAATTTATTCCCAAACGTTGGGACCTTTTGATATAATTTACCCTATCAATAATAATGTAAGATATACATGGTGTCCATGAAACACACTTACAAAATAAAGTGAAGAGTATGGTAGACTAGTAAAACCTTATTTTCTCATTAAAGAAGTTGGCTAAAAGCTTAACATTCTTTTGGCCTCCACCAAAAAAAAAAAAAAAAACATTAACACTCACTTTTAAATTTATTTCTTACATATCTAAAAGCTTAAGAATACATTATTGATTGTATTTTCTCAAAGTTTTAGGATTTTCTCGAAGCTTAAAGTTTTAAGAGAAAATCTAAGTGAAGAAATGCCATATCCTTTTAAGTATCATTATCCTCCAACTTATAAAATGCATTATTGATTGTGTAGAGAATCTTTAAAAAAACAAAATAAAGATCCTAAAAGCATAACACAGATGCATCATGTGACTAAACTAGTGTAAGACAGGTGAATGAGGTGCCTTTATATGTGTGGTGTATACATATTGTTTTGACTTTTGAGCAAGCAATATATTCATATTCCATTCATGAAATGATTAGAAGCATAAATCTAATGTATTTAGAGTTCTATAAAATTAGAATTTGATTCAATTTTATTATTGTATTAAAGATTTAAAGGTAAATGTCATATTTGGTACCTAAATTTTGCCAGTTTATATAATTAATAACCTAAAGTTTAAAAGTCTCAATTTACTATTTAGAAACTTTTTGAGTTCATTTATAATACTTACATGAGGCAGTTGATTGCAAAATGAGTGAAGTTCAAGTAGCTAGTTGCAAAATATAGTAAAGTTTAAGTAATTAATTGCAAAAATGAGCAAAGTTTGGGTGTTAATTTGATATTTTTTAAACTTTAGATAGTTAATTGTAAAAATAAACAAAATTTGGGTACCAAATATGAAAATTACATAAGATTTAACACTAAAGAATTAAAATAGGAATTTTTAGTAAAAAGAAGATACAATAAGTTTAGATTAGTATGCAACTAAATTAATTTTGCTAGAGCAATAGTATTTGGAAAATTGAATTATAAATTTTAAAGAAGTTTGGTCTAATTTGTGATTAAGTGGGTTTTGATGTCAAATGGGGTTTCATTCTTGAGTAAAAAGATTTAAATCAAATTTGGAAGATGGGAAGTATACGGAAGCAAGGGGGTTGATAGAAAATATTTTGCCAAAGCATTGTGTGCGCATGATTGACCATTATGGGCTAACAAGCCCACAAAGAACACTTGGTCGAGGAGCCTCCATTAAGGCCTCAATCCGACTAGGGCCTCAGCCCTTTGCTTGTCATCGACCTGATTGCACATGTTGAGGATCATCCCCCCTTGCCTTACTCTTACCTCATCGCAGGAGTAGTTCAGGGCTTAACCACCTCTATTGCGAATGAATACTACCTTAGGCCTGAGGCACCTGCCTTTCTATGGGCTTAAGCATACATGGAATAAGATCCTATAGGGCTCTAATTAAGGTATGACCAAAGACTATAAATAGACCTCTCACTTAAAGGTATGAGTAACAAAATCTTGAGTTATCTTATCTACTCTTACCTTACTCTCTTGAGCCTACAAACTGATTTAAGCATCGTAGTGGCCGCGTCGAGTGACCCTCCTAGTGCACCACCAATCATTCATTATGTGTGCAAGTTTACCATGCTTTAGCACTACCTTTGCCAGCAAATTAATGCCTGCGACATAGGAGTATGTAAAATTTCTTTATTCTAGGGTTTTTTTTTACAATCCTTGATTTAAAGGCAATTGATATCAAAAGTAAGTAGCCAACCATCCATCTCTTATAGTCAGGTTAAATAAAGATCTCAGTTGATTGCTTAAGTGTTATAGTTGGTCAAAACGTCTTTGAAAGTGACTTTTAATTGTTTACAATTACCTAATGTAATTCTCGTCAATTTACTTGGGTACTTGGTTGCTTATGGTCTTTATAAGGTTGCAGAAATCTACAAGAAGACAAGTTAAAGTTCTACCATGTATTTAACTAAACGTGCATAAAACAAAAATGACCATATTCTGATTTGATTCAAACTAATTTCTATTTCTAGTCATCACAAGAATAATTTGAGATAAGTGAATAATGGACTACGTATTTGGAGCCAGTTGTGGGACAAATAGTGACTTATAGTTTACATACCAATACTACTCATATGGATACCTTATCGTGTAATTTATCCAAAAAAAAAATGAAAATTGGATGTTTTGTTGATGGACTCATCGACTCTTGGACACAAGTTCTCCTACTTGAATGAAGTGCAATTATTAACGAGAATGATGATGGGTTATTTTAGACTTTTTTCAAAAGACTTCTATAAAAAACCTAAAGGGGAAGGATTTAAACAAAAAAAAAAAAGAAAAAAAAGAAAGTACATGATTTGCATAAAAAGTTAAAACTTGAGTGACTCAAATAGAAAAACAGCAAAAGGTGAATGACCACTTATATTTTTCCCCTAAAAACATAATATACTTTTAAAATTCAAAATAAAAAAAATATTTTAACTTATATGGAGTGGCTTCCGTTTAACTTTTTATGCATTTGATTTTATATCGACTCATTTATTTGACATTATTTTCATTGAACCTAAACTATTATAATACTAAAAATTTTAATTATATTACTTCTCACCCACTTAAATGACTCTATAATAAAAATCACAAATGAGAAATTATTTATATTAGAATAATTTGTATTCAATTGTAATGAAGTAGAATAAATTAATAAAAATTATATTAATAGTCTAAAAAGTAGCAACATTCTTCATTTTGGTTTGACTTCACTTATGACTTATGATTTGATCCTTGTAGAGAATCAAATTGCTTTAAGCAATGTAGAGATTTGAACTAAACCATGGAATAAATTGCATTTTACAGTTAGTTTTGGTTTTATTCAATTTGATAACACCTCTAACTGCAACCATAATAAACTAAACCATTTTTAAGCAATTCGAATTTTAGCAAAAGACAATTCGATTTCGGTTCATCCTTGAATTGAATCCTTGCTTCCCTACTCCTAGTTTTATGGTATTCTTCTAGTAAGATAAACACTAGACATCTTCAGGCTCCAAGTCCGAATGGTACTCCCTCTGTTCTTTGTCTATGTGTTACACGTCATAGTACGAGACGTAGAACATTACCAAGTAAATTTGAGGATTACATAGTAGATAAATGAACAGATAAATAGAGTTGGTTAGGCTCAACCAACGAAACTGATAGAAACATCATTGTATACAGAGTTGGTTAGATTTAACCAACTAACAGCTTTGTAACAGATTGCATGTAACAGTATAGCAATAGTATTGTACATGGATGCATATAAATGAGAAGTAAAAGGGAAAAGGGAATTAACCCCCCTTTTGGAAGTCATCGTGTTCATTGTGGAGCTTGGATTAGCTCGAATAATCCACAGTATACACTTCCTTCATGTTACCTGCAATAAATAGAAATACCATCAGTGAATATAATATCGCTAGGGTATGATGTATCAGAGAGCATAAAGAAATATAATACTTAGCTTTTGTAGAGAGAAACCCTAATTTCTTAGGGTTAGGGAAAGAACGAGAGAGGAGTATTCGAGAAGTGAGGTCTGTGGAGAATTGAGAGTCACGTGCGAAGATAAGGTGAAAAGTGTGATTTAGGTGGGCTGGGCTGCAGAGAGATAAAAAAAACCCAACAATTGGTGCTCTCGTTGTTGTTCATCACCAATTCATGGCTTCCACTCGATCTCAGGAGGAGTTTGCGAAGTTGCAAGCGTTGGTCTTTTCTTTGGCTGAAACAATGAAAGGGATGCAAACTCAAATGCAAGAATCTATGAATTCTAATGCGTTGATGCAGCAAACAGTCAAAGATTTTCAAGAGAATGTCAACACTCAATGCAGCAGTTCGGGGAGAAGATTGATAATATCAGGACTCACAATGACAATCCAACACCGGTTTTACATCAAGATTCCTCAGATGGATCTCATCCATCATCTTCCTTAACGGAATCATTGTTGAAAGGTATTAAACTCGAGATTCCTAAATTTTCGGGTCAGGATGTGCTGGGGTGGATTTATCAGACTCAAAAGTTTTTTGCTTTCCACAAAATACCGAGGCACAAAGATTGGACATTGCAGCTTTTGCAATGGAGGGCGATGCGCTGCAATTTTTGCAGTGGTTAGAACAGAATAATCAATTGACTACATGGCAGCAGTTCCTCCAATCTTTGAAGACTCAATTTGGTCCTTCAGAGTATGAGGATTTTCAGGGGGCCTTAGCTAAATTGGTACAGAGGAGATCGGTATCAGAGTATCAAAGGGAATTCACTGCTTTATCTAATCAAGTGGTAGGTATTCCTGATTCTTTTCTTATTAGTTGCTTTGTTTCTGGTTTAAAATCACATATTAGAAAGGAAGTTCAGATTTCTAGACCCATTCTCTATCACATGCATTTTGGTTAGCTAAAATGCATGAATCTAAATTTGCAGATAATGTTTTTGCTAAACCTACTGTTTCTCACCTGATTCATTTCGTTCTTTTTCTTCTCCTTCACACACTTCTACCTTACAATTTTCAAAACCATCCATTTCTCATACTTCATAAATTCTTCTATTCCTAAACCATCTCTACCTATAAAAAAATTATCCCAAGCTGAACTTCAAGAAAAGAGGGAAAAAGGTCTTTGTTTTCACTGTGATGAAAAGTACAGTAAACTTCATAAGTGTAAAGCTAAATTCCTCTTGTTATTACAAGAAGAGGAGGAGATTCAGGATTCGGAATTGGAGGAATCTCTATTGATGACTTTGATGAGGGGACTATCAGCTATCATGCTTTATCTGGATATTCTACTCCTCGTACTATTCGTTTTAAAGGAACTGTTCATGGTAAAAATGTCGTTATTGGTGATTCGGGTAGTACACATAATTTTGTACAATCACGAATTGTCAAATATTTGGGTCTTTGTTATTCCTTCAGTGAATTTCAATGTGATGATAGGGAATGGTAGCAATTATCATGCGAAGGACAGTGTCCAAGTATATCACTGGACATTCAAGGATGCAATTTACAGAGGCTTTCTATGTGTTACCTATTCAAGGGGCTGATTTTGTCTTGGGAGTTCAATGGTTACAAAACTTGGGCCAGTCACTATTGATTACAGTCAGTTAACCATGAAGTTTTGTTACAATGGTTCTTCTGTTATATTGACAGGTGAAGAAAATCCTATGATTTTCCAAATATCTCATCATCAACTCAGGAAACTAGTTAAAATGGATGCTGTGGCTTCTTGTTTTCAATTGACAGCTCAGTCTCAATCCGATTTTCATGGCATTTCATCCGGCAATAATGCATTGGATGCATTATTGGGCAAATATGCCTCAATTTTTGAAGCACCTTCATCATTGCCGCCTTTAAGAAACACACAGCATCGCATTCATTTGGTGGAAGGATCACAGCCCATTAATGTTAAACCCTATAGATACCCACACTTTCAGAAGAGTGAGATTGAGAAACAAGTTCAAGAAATGCTTAACTTGGGTATCATCCAACATAGCACAAGTCCATTTTCTAGTCCGGTGCTTCTTGTTAAAAAGAAAGATGGTACTTGGCGCTTTTGCATTGACTACAGGGCTCTTAATCAAGTGACTGTGAAAGATGAGTTTCCAATTCCCACTATTGATGAACTCCTTGATGAATTGTTTGGGGCCTCATGTTTTTCAAAGTTGGACTTACGTTCAGGCTATCATCAAATTTGTATGCATCAGGATGATATTGAGAAAACAGCTTTTCGGACTCATGAGGGCCATTACGAATTTTTGGTAATGCCCTTTGGCTTATGTAATGCCCCTGCTACTTTTCAGGCTATAATGAATAGACTTTTCCAACCATTTCTACGAAAATATGTCATTGTTTTTTTTTGATGACATATTAGTTTACAGTAAATCTTTTGAGGATCATTTGAAGCATTTGGATTCTGTATTACTGATTTTGCAGCAAAATCAGTTCTTTTTGAAGGCTTCTAAGTGTATTTTTGCCAAAGATACCATTGAGTATCTAGGGCACATTGTGTCATGCAAAGGGGTGAGTCCGGATCCCTCTAAAGTTCAAGGAGTCAGAGAGTGGCCTCCTATTATTTCAGTCAAGCAATTACGTGCCTTTTTAGGCTTATCTGGGTATTATCGACGGTTTATCAAGGGATATGCCGCTATTGCCAGTCCATTGACTGACTTATTGCAAAAGGATAAATTTGAGTGGAATTCTGATGCTGAACAAGCTTTTGTTTCTTTGAAGTCAGCACTAGTACAAGCTCCCATTTTACAATTGCCTGATTTTACTAAGCAATTTGTTATTGAAACAGATGCTTCAGGGACTGCTATAGGTGCTGTCTTATTGCAGAATGAGCTTCCAATTTCTTACTTTAGTAAGAAGCTTCCTTTACATTTGAGGAAAGCATCTGCTTATGTGAGGGAGTTATATGGTATGGTGGAAGCGGTTCGGAAATGGCGACAGTATGTTTTGGGGACTCATTTTTTGATTCGAACAGATCAGAAGTCTGAAGAAATTTTGTCTCAAGTGATTCAAACACCTGAGCAGCAGAAATATCTATCCAAATTACTTGGATATGATTATACCATCACTTATAAAGCTGGAAAAGAGAATATTGTAGCTGATGCTCTATCAAGGCAATTTGATGGGACATATTATCATCTTGGATGGTCTACTCCTATATTTCAATTTATTGATATTTTGAAACAAGAGTATCAGACTCATCCTGCTTTTCGAGCTATTATTTCTGACCTTACTAAAGGGTTGCATCATACCAAATCTCTCATTTGGAAACATGGCCTTCTTTATCATGATTCCAAAATTTTTTTAGTTCGGGACTCTATGGTGGTGCCTCTTATTTTGAGAGAATATCATGCAACTCCATCAGCTGGTCATTTTGGATTCTTAAGACTTATAAAAGGATTGTTGTGGAGTTTTATTGGGAGGGACTTCGGAAGGATGTAGAGGAATTTGTTCGAAATTGTCTTACATGTCAGCAGGTCAAGTATGCCACTAAATCTCCTGCTGGTTTATTGTCCCCATTACCAATTCCTGATAAGGTATGGGAGGATGTAAGCATGGACTTTATTACATGCTTACCATGTTCACAAGGATTCTCTGTCATTTTAGTGGTGGTTGACAGACTGTCTAAATACTGTCATTTAGGTGCCTTGGATGAGCATTTTACTGCTACTAAGGTAGCTCACTTATTTGTGAACATGGTCATTAAATTGCATGGAATTCCCAGAACCATTGTTTCAGACAGGGATCCTGTTTTCATGAGTAGGTTTTGGAAAGAATTGTTTCGACTCAGTGGCACAAAATTATGCATGAGTTCCTCATATCATCCTCAGTCGGATGGTCAAACTGAGGTGATGAATAGGACCCTTCAACAATATCTGAGGTGCTTTGTCATGGAACAACCCAAGCTGTGGGTTCGATTTCTTCCATGGGCTGAGTATGCTTATAATGTTTCATATCATGAGGGTGGTAAAACAACTCCATTCGAAGTTGTATATGGCAGATCTCCACCAACTATTCCGAGTTATATTAGAGGTTCTTCTGCTGTTGAAGCAGTGGATACTGAGTTAGCTACTAGAGATGAAGTATTATCTGTTCTTAAACAGAATTTGCAGCAAGCTCAGAATCGTATGAAGTCTCAAGCAGATAAGCATAGATCGGATGTCACATTTGAGGTAGGGGACTTAGTCATGGTGAAGCTCAAACCCTATAAACAGACTTCTATTGTTAATAGCTTTCACAAGCTCTCAAAGCGTTTTTATGGTCCTTATAAGGTGCTTCAAAGGATTGGATCATCAGCTTATAGGGTTGAGTTACCTCCTAATTCCCGTATCCACAATGTATTTCATGTTTCTGCTCTTAAGAAGGCTTATGGCTCTATTGATCCGGTTTTGGAATTACCACAGGAGGCTTATCATAATCACCCAGTGTTACAACCACTGGCTATTCTTGACTCTCGGGTGATATTGGTAAATCAAAAGCCTATTAAGCAGATCTTAGTTCAATGGAGGGGGCTGTTACTGGAGGATGCGAGTTGGGAGGATTTTGATCAGTTTCAACTCATTTATCCTAATTACAACCTTGAGGACAAGGTTGTGTTTCCACAGGGGGAGCCAAATGTTACACGTCATAGTACGAGACGTAGAACATTACCAAGTAAATTTGAGGATTACATAGTAGATAAATGAACAGATAAATAGAGTTGGTTAGGCTCAACCAACGAAACTGATAGAAACATCATTGTATACAGAGTTGGTTAGATTTAACCAACTAACAGCTTTGTAACAGATTGCATGTAACAGTATAGCAATAGTATTGTACATGGATGCATATAAATGAGAAGTAAAAGGGAAAAGGGAATTAACCCCCTTTTGGAAGTCATCGTGTTCATTGTGGAGCTTGGATTAGCTCGAATAATCCACAGTATACACTTCCTTCATGTTACCTGCAATAAATAGAAATACCATCAGTGAATATAATATCGCTAGGGTATGATGTATCAGAGAGCATAAAGAAATATAATACTTAGCTTTTGTAGAGAGAAACCCTAATTTCTTAGGGTTAGGGAAAGAACGAGAGAGGAGTATTCGAGAAGTGAGGTCTGTGGAGAATTGAGAGTCACGTGCGAAGATAAGGTGAAAAGTGTGATTTAGGTGGGCTGGGCTGCAGAGAGATAAAAAAAAAACCCAACACTATGCCCTTTGTCCCCCTTCTCATTGGATGTCTTGAGAATTGTGTTTTCCTACCGGGTGAAGAAAGCAATATCAGAAATTTCTTCTTTCCAAACACGACAGGAACAGGTAATGTTAGACATTTCCTCCTAGATATTGAAAAGCGGTTCGCATTTTAAGGCGTACTTAATCAAATCATAGTCTTAAATGCGTAGAGACGAATGATAATGTTTTGGCTTTCTAGGGAAGTTTTTTGCTCTTGGTTTGTTTTCATTGACTTTTTGAATTGTTTCATGATGAGATAGTTGGGTTTGTTTTGTTTCTATATAGGTTTAATTTGTTATATATTATGGCCGAGAGCAGTGAAACTTGTTTCATGATATCTGAAACCGATGTCTCGGCTCTTAAAGAAATGCTCTTCGCCCAACAACGGCTTGTACAGAAAGTATGCAAAGAAATAAATGAAGAAAGAGTTGCATCGGCCACAGCTGCCATTGAAGCTTCGTGAGTGATTTTGTGTTTGGAAGGTGAAAAGGCTGCGGTGAATATGGAAGAAAGTCAATATAAGTGAATGGCCAAGCAAAGAAAAACTGCCAAGGTTTTTTTCTTCTTTTTAAAAGGACCACTAGTCCAAACGATAGTCGAACTTGCTCTAATAGAACAAGTATGCATGTAGACCTAGGTTGCGTTTGGTTGCAGAAATTTTATAGGATGGGACATGATAAAATTTCTAGTCTCTTATTTGATTTCTCTTATCAATTATTGGACTGGATAAATGAAAAAAAAATCTTAAGGTACTGGACAAACTTTAATAAACTTGTTCTTTATATTTTATGGTACCAAAATTAAATGGACATAATAAACAATTTCAATTTTGAAAATTCTATAATTATCCCCACTTCTAGTCAACTTTCTTTTGTCTTAAACAATATAATGAATTAATTAAATAAATATATTATAATATAAGTGTATAATGGTCAAAAAATGATGTCTTATTCTGTATTTGTGTATACTAAGCACTGAATGGCACAAAAATTTTTATCCAGTATCATACATACCAAACGTGGTACAAGAGAATTGTACTATTTGGTACTTATTATACTGTGTTGTTTAATTCCTTTTGTTTTGTCCAATCCTTACAACCAAATGTAGATAATATCTCCGTAAGGGGGCGAGGCGGGCTGGATTAGGGTCTACAAATTGGGGGACCTGTAACTACCTTGGATTCACATGGGATGGGTCGATTTGCCAAGTCTGAAGCGAGATAAGACGAGTCAAGATCAGTCCACTTCTAAAGGAAAAAAAAAATAAAAAAGTACAACTTTTAATTAAAAATAAAACTCCAAATATAAAATGGCTCTAAGAATATAATACTCTTTAGCTTATATTCTTACAATATTATCAAGGATGTGTAATTATTTATAGATCTATTGAGTTGAAGTATAAGCAATGGGGGACTAGAATTACACTCTAAAAGAGTAGAGAAGTCCCACATTATTTAGAATTGAGATTCTCCTCTTAGTGGAACTCTATAAAGTATGATACATAGTGGTTTTGAATTAGATTTATCACATGTGTTGTTGCTAATAATACATTAAATATTATGAATATATAATTAATGAATTTTATTTACATGGAAAATTGTCTAAACATTAAATATTATTTAATTTATTTTACTTTTTGATTTATTTATTTTATATTTATTTTCATTATTTATATTTTGTTTTGATAATAATAACATCATATTAATTTTTCTTTTTATTGGACCTGGTAGATCTAAAAGCCAAATCATGTTAGCTTTCGGTTCGGACTCGACCTTGGAAATATCTAATAGACACTATCATGGTGCGAAACTAAACTAAATTCGAACTGAAAGTCGCCAATTTTAGTTTCGGTTATTGAACGACCAAAACCAAAACCAAAACCAAAACCTTGGGAACAATTCTAGTCTGATTTCAAATCCATGGAACTACCAATCTTTTTTCTAGTTAAAGTTGAAAAAATTTAGGAAACGAATTATAATTTTAAATAAAAAATCAAACTCAAATTAAATAATTGAGTTTAAAAGTATTAAGATTTTTAACCTATTTTCTTATGGGTTCGTTTAAGGTGTGTATTTATTTATATACAAACACGTCTAACTTTAATTATAATATTAGTAATATGAAAAATGAGATTATTATATACACTAAAAAGAATATGACAAACCAAAAAAGTAATCCCACATTAAGAAAGAGATTTTATTTTTAGTAAGGGTCTACATTATCATACTTTCAAAGTACATTAATTTATTATATTGTTAATAACAACACATTAAGTGTTATGAGTTGGTGATAAATTTTTATTATTCACATGACAAAGATTTAAACTTTAAACATTGAAAATTATATGTTTAATATTATTTTTTTTATTTTTCTCCAATTTTACTTTTTTTTTTTTATGGTTCCTAGCGAAAACTAGAAAGACTAGTTGTGTTTTCAGATTGAGTTCGATTCTAACCCAAACTATGACTATGGGTTTATTTAGATAGTATATTTTTTATCTGTATCTTATATGTATTTGATTTGTATCTGTATATGATTTGTATGGTTTATTTTTAAATAAAAATATCTGTTTTTCATCTGTATCTGTTTTTAACAAATAGTCTGCTTAAAACAAACAAACATGAAATAGATACGAAACCGACGTCAAACCAATAAACCAAAGGCACCCATATATCTTAGGGCCATTCATTGAACTAAACCAAATTGAACAAAAAATTGGACCAAACCACAAAATGCGATTCTTTTATATTTCAGTTTGATTTGTGGTTTTGTTTAAGAAGAGCCTAAATGGTTACGGTTAAGTTCAAGGGGTTGAACCAAACCAAACCACTTCACATTAAAAGGAACAAAAAATAAATAAACAAGAATCATTTTATTTATTTATAACTCTTGAGCATACATATTAGAACTTATGTTGCTTTAAGATTAATTCAATAAAAGGCAAAAATTCTTATAATGGAATACATCTGCAGGAGTAGGTTTTACATTAAGTTACAACATCTATAACTAACAACACCGAGATAATTTAGAACTTTAAACTAATTAGTACAACAGAAATTTAAATACATTATAAATAAGGAATATTATAAGTAAATGTGGAATTAATGCAAAAGAATAATTTTCTTAGATAGTGTTATAGATTTATTAAAAATATATATTATTTTAAATTTGCATTAAAAATATTTTTAAAAGGTATAATATATGTACTTGAAATTTTTAAATATATGACCTGATATAATAATAAGTAACTTTAATTCTTGTGCAACGTTTCTCAATCTATATATTTTTTTCCTTACAAACTCAAATGACTATTAATATTATTTATTAGAATTAAATCTTTTAAAGGCAGTTTGAATCGCACCGAACCGAACCAAATCAAACTGCATGTGAAGTGGTTCGGTTTAAAACCTCGAACCGTTAAAAGCAGTTCAGTTCATTAAAAGTTTTGAACCAGACCATTTTCAATGCAGTTTGGTTTGATTCGACCCTTGAATCAAGTCAAACTGAAACATGAACACCCCTAATATTATATCTATAAAAAGCAAAATCATAATAAAGAATTCATTGCAATATTCAAATGTATCAATCTTCGAACCAAAAAAAAAAGAGAGAGAGAGAGAGAGAGAGATGTATCGATGGCTCTTCTTTTTTTTTCTCTAAAATGGATAAATTGTAAAGAAATTCACTTCATTTACCTATTAAACTTTTGAAAATATGCATCCTGTTCCTATTATTCAGTTTTTCCTCAAAATAAATAAAAAGACAAAAAAAGCAAAAAAAATTATAAATATAAAAGCCGAAAAATAAATCTAAAATTTGATTAGAGGAATTTACGTTTTCGCTCTTTCAGCCAATTAGATTAAACAATTGATTATTTACAAATTAGTGCACAACCATGTTCAGACCTAGGAAATCTTAGGATTTAGAAGAAAGTTCTTTTCTTTAGGACTGACTTTTGGGCACGAGATTAGGATAATGATTAATGACTAATGTATAGGTGTGTGTGTGTGTGTGGATATATATTGTCTTCATACAAAGAGTTTATATTACAAATTCATACTCAACAGCAATACCTGGCCGGTGCTAAATGACTTACTGGAATAGGAATTTTTCATTTTTTTCAGCTATGGATGGATTGTGTTTCAATTAATCTAGGGATGCAAGCGGGACGGATTGTTATAGGGTACTCGATCGCCCAACCCGCTAAAAACCCTATAGGGTTTTGGGATTAAAAAAAGACCCGATAAGTTATAGGGTCGGGTTTTGGGTTTATTATGTAACCCGTTGGGAAAACCCAACCCGGTATAAATTCAAAATATTAAAAAATTAAAAATATTAAGTTATTAACGCAAGGTATCTTATTTATATTATATGTATGTGAAAATAAGTGGAAATGAAGTATTTGCATCATTTTATATGATATTATTGTCTAAAATTCATTCTTTCAATATAAGTGTTTGTATCATTAATAACTTAAAACAAAATTCTTTCTTTTTTTTTTAAAGAAAAAAATTAAAACTCTTGGAGTCGGGTCGGGTTTTGGTTCCTTAAATCCTAGCGGGTCGGGTTTTGGGATTGATAAAAAAATCCCGATAAGGTTTTTTCGGGTTTTGAGATACTCGTTAAAGGACTTGGGTCGGGTTCGGATTTCAAAAAACCCGTTCCAGTTACATCCTTAAATTAATCTAGCTAAAAACGAATCGAATCGAATTGATTCGGCTCCATGTACCCACTATTAAACCAAAATTTTCTGACCCGCCGTGATAATGCAATTGGATTAATTTGGTTATTTTAAATCCTAATCCTCCCTCCATATTTAGCCATTATATTATTTATAGCAAGAAACAACTAAATTAATACGGTTACTCAATTTTATCCATTGAAGGAAGAAATATAACGACATACTATATTTATTTTCGATCTTATATCCTTTTGTCAATGGCATACGCCTGACATGAGAATAATATTTCCGCCTACAATCTTATTAACCATTTAAAATAAATATAATAATTAAAATATTAATTATTTTAATAATTTAATCATAATGAGATATATATAATAGTATTCTCAGTTATCAATAAGCTTTGCTTAGTCAATATAACGTCGTATTTAATTGACACGATGCATATGGACTAATAAGATAAGATTTGAGTCCAAGTTCCACGTATTTCCACGTCTGAAATTGAAATTCATGAAAATGATAAGAATTTTGTTATACAAATCGAGACACGTACTTACAAAAAGGCCAGTATCTTATCACAAATTGCACGTAATATCGATATCTCTTTTGTTTTATTAAGGTTCAAGCACCAAACGCGTCCTCTTTCGTACAATTATCATGACTCCGCTATTAACACGTGAAGGCTAACATCAATACATCGCCTACAATAGAACTGTCGGCAAACTGTTAACATATTATAAAATGGCATAAAGTCATTAAAAGTTGGAATACTTTCAACTTTTTGTTAGTCGAACGTTTAAAATTTTATTTTTTACGGTTTAATATATATATATATATATATATATTTAAGAGAGAATGTCATTATAAATTTTGAAAGTTATTTTAAGTATTAAATTAATCAATTTCAAAATTTAAGTATCTAATTATATATTTTATCAAAATTTAAATGTCATTCACATTGTCCCTATTTTTTAATTTAATTTTAATTAGCTGTTTCTGAAAAGTTAATAACTATCATATCTTTTTGTTTATTTTCGAATCTATATTAGTTTTTTATTGTATTCTATATGTTATGCTCTAACTTTGATGCATTTTAATGTTTTTTCATTGACAAAATTATCAAGATCTAAGTTTCGAATTTTAAATGATATAATTAAAAATAAAAATATATATAATTAATAATTTTAACCATGTATAGGGATGTAACATGGTTGATTGTAATGTAGTTTTCGACCTGTAGTTGTTAAAAACCCTATAGGGTTTTCAATCCTATAGGGTTTTAGAATTGGGTTTGAATATATGGTAAATACCTTATAGGGTTATAGGGTCGGATTTGAATCATATAACAAACTCGATGAACATCCGACAATTCGACATTATAATTTAAAAAAATAAATAATAACATTACTAAAGAGAAAAGGAGAAGAAAGAACACATGAAGAAGCTACCATCTTTATTACCTCACTAAGATGTTTTTTCTTTTATGACTACTAGACTAGTTACAAATTTTAAAACTTTTTATTAAATTTTATTCAAGTCATGTTTGCTATAAAAATTAAAATTATTTATTGTTTATTATATTCTAGTCCCAATAGGAGATTTAATTTAATCATGTTTTTAAGATATTATATTATGATAAAAGCAATATATTTATGCATTTAAATGTTGTATAATGAATGTGGTATACAACATTTTGGGTCTGTTTGGATTGTCTGTTTTTCATCTGTGTTTGTATCTTTTTTAAAATGATATGTACAAAATATATCCGATTTGCATCTAAATTTTATCTATATTTGTTATATTTGATCTTTTGATGAGAACTGTCAACTTTTTTTTATCTATATCTATTTCTTGATAAATAATTTATTAGAAAAAAGTTTTAAAAAGTGTCTGTATCTGTAAAAAAAAAAAGCCAAATAAACAGACCCTTTGTATTAATTCCACATACATCATAACATTTCTAAATTTATAGGAAACTTATGTAAGAAGCACCAACTTTTTCTTAAATTTATTATTAAAATTTAAAAATAGATTGAAAAAAAATAGGATTATAGAGTTATAGGATAGGGTTTCGGGATCTAAATCAAACCCTATAGGGTGGGTATAGATATAACATTGAAATTCTATAAGATTATAAGATGGGGTTTAGTTGAACCTATATGGTAGCGGGTCATGTTTTGCGTTCATATGATCCGTTCAAAACCTGACCCAGTTATATCCTTAACCATGAATAACTTTTGCATATGCTATGTATTCTAAAATTACTTGGATTAGGTAAAATTTTTAAACAGTTATAATTATGTAGACAAGGTGCGGTTTAATCTTATAGCGTGAATTTTAAAACTTATCAAACTTTACGGTATAACATTTTGTTATATTATTGCGGTGTCCGGACATTGGAATCTTTTTTCTTTTCTTTAACTTTGCAATCTCATCAATTTCAAATTGAAAATCCTATCATAATCACTGTATGAAAATTTTATTGTGTTGCTAGTTATTTAACAACTAAAATTTTCATCTAGCTGTGATAATTAAAATACTTAATATACTAATTATTATATTTATTTTAATAGTAAAATGATTTACTAGACATAAAATGTAAAAGTTGCTAATTATAACTATTCAATCATTAGAAAGTTCAAGTTACAACATACCTAAATTAGAGCTACAAATGAGTTTAATATCCTCTTTTCAATAGGTATACTAATCAAAATTAGAGCTACAAATGAGTTTGAACCGAGTCAAGCTTTTAGTGGCTCAGGTTCAGCTCGATTAACATTTATTAAGCTTAAGCTCGAGCCAAGTTTTTTAATAAACCTAAAAGTTAGGCTTGTGCTCAGCTTGTTTAGCTAAATGGTTTTAGTTTGACTTCGAGCTCAACTCATTTATGAAATGAGCTCGAGCTAAGAAAAGTTTTTTATTAAGCCTCTATCGACTCTGATATTTAAGTTTAACCTCAATGCATTTGGATAGCCCGTTTTCTACTCTTTTAAAATCTAAAATATAATATATAAGTGTTACTATAAATATAGATATATAAATTGCAAATAGAAATTAATTTTTGTTATTTTAATTATGTAGTTATATATAATATATCATGTTTAAAAAATTCATAAATTTGCTACCGAGCTTATTAATGAGCCTGTTATTAAGCCTACTCGTAAACTTGTTCACAAGTCTAAACGAGTTTGTTTACGAGTAGACTTGCAAGCTTAAATCAAAGTTCAAGTTCAGCTTGTTTAGATAAACTAGCTTTACTTTAGGTACAAGCTTGGCTCATTTATTAATCGAGCTCAAACTAAGCCCACCCTAAAGTGAGTCAACTTCGAGTAACTCACGAGCAGCTCAACTCATTTGTAATCTTTTGTTTCCATAATTCTTATGCTATACTTATACGACATATGCAACATGAACTTTTCAACAGTTGCAAGCTTACAATCTTATAATGTTCATTTGCTAGTTATGGAGTCAGAAGGAATGAAAAAATCAATTCGAAATACTGAGTGAGACATAATAAAATACCATATCGTGTGAAATTGTATTATTTAACAAGCTAGAAAATTTACTTCTCGAGACTAAATGATATTCAGTTGCAACTTATGAACATTTTTACCTGGATCGAATAGTTAAGGGATGTATTTAGATCTTGTTAAAATCAAACATCAAATCTAAATGTTGGTCATTATTGAAATTACTATATATATCCTTGAAAAAATTCTGGGCATATTGAAATGCAATCAAAATTAAAACTGTAGATACCAAAATGTTAAAAAAAAAAAAAAGAAAAAAAAACTAATAATTGTTAACTTTCCAATTAACTAAATAAGAAAGAAGCACTAAATCACAAAAGAATAAAATAAAATTTCAAATTGCTTTCTATCTGGCATAACTTTTATAAAATACACACATATTACTCCCAAATGCAGTCAAAGCTCAAAAGACCTGCAACTGCCATATGGGCATTAAAACTATGGTTGTTTAAGGAAACGTGCCGAAAATACGGCTGGGGGGGAGGAACGCGTGAAAGACAGTGACTATAAAAATAAAAAAAAATGCAAAGTATGATGTGTAAATGAGTCAGCAAAATCCAAAAAAACCTATACAAGGCACGTTTTTAGTAATATATCCATTCGCTTTCCGATGTTGTAGTGGTTAACAAACATTCTCAAACATTTAGGACTTACAGATAAGACGCCATACGATCTTCATTGATTCGTTTATGTTCATATCCATATTGTTGAAGTTCTCTCTTTTTTGTTTTCTGGATTCTAATATTCAGCTTGCAGATATAAAGATAGAGTAGCATTATAATACATTCTTTCATTCTTTATTCTGATCAAGGAGATCATTGGATCATTGTGATTTTTGCTGCATTGATCTAACTCCGATCAGTGAATCTTTTGTCGGGCCGACCGGTCTGTAGAACGGTTTTTCCAGGTTATTTAGAGATATAGAGATCATTGGATAATAGCTGGTTGAGGATTTTGAGAGGAAGGGATAGAAGGATTGCATCTTAGCTCCTTGGTTCCTTTGTTTCCCGGTTTTAATTAAGGTATGTGTCATGTTTTAATCCAGGAAATGTGATCTGTATTGATATTGATTTCAATGTTAGTTAGATTAGATCCATTCTGCTTATCATTCCATTGTTGCAATCCTACAAGGTGGTTAAATAAAAAAGAAAAAAAAAAATGAAAACAAAGGCCTGTGTGGTATAAATTCAATCAGTTCCTCATCCTAAAACAAAGTTGCAGCAACAATATTCTTAATATTTAAGAAATGTATACAGAAATTATGAGTTTATACTAGAATGCATGGCTGTTAAAATCGCAAGCTAGTCGAATGTTGTGGTTTTATATATTTACAATTTTATGAATTTTTTTTAATTAAAATGAATATAAAATCATCTAGTTGTCAATTGTCGGTTTAAATATGATTCTATTAATTCATTTGACTCTACCAATTCTATACATTCCAATGCTGGATAGAATTGTAAGTCTGGAACCATACTCGAATGTAAAAACTGAAATAACGGATCAAGAAAGGAAAATAACTCCTCAAGTAATATTTGTTGGTACCATTACAGGATTAGGTAAAGTAGGTCTGTATGAAAAATCAAAATTGAATTATTTGACATTTGCTAGCACCGAGTTCGTCAATTACCATGTGATTTCTGTTATTATTTTAGGTCATGAGCATGACCAAGTAATTCCTTCTAAAACTGGAATTATTCTACAAAGGTGTAGAACTTCATAGACAAGCCTTCTTCTTCTTTCCTGATTGGTTTTCTGCAACGTGATTATCGTGCACCAGAAACCTAGTCATTTTCTTGTATCTAGGGGATTTCTTATACAAATTTATGTATTTAATTGCAAGCTTCAAACACACATTTCACAAACTTTTAGTTAATATCATGGTCTTGCTTTTTGGACACAACTTTGTCAATGGAAACTAAGTTGAATGTTTATTCATATGCACAGAAGTTTGCGTCTGCAAGAATGGGAGGACTCGGCATCAACAGCGATAACCCATCCTTTGTAAATCCTGAGATGGTTTTGCCAAAACCACCTCCACTACCTGGCTCATCAACAGCTAGATACCAAAAGAAAGGATTATTACAAAATGGATCGCCTCTAAGATGTCATTCAGCTGTCTCTTCACATACAAAGGAATTCTGGGACCGCCTTTTTGATGAAGCCTACAAAGCAGATGTTAAGATCTGTACAGAAAATAATGGTGTCATCTATGCACATGCTAGTGTTATAGTAAGTCCCCAAACATATACATTTTTGTTTGCAATAGTTTGAAACAAAACTCGTGATTCATGCCAGATTAATTTTAAGCAACTTTGAAGATTAATATTATTGATGAAAAATTGGAAATGGTGCTCATGAATGATGCAAGAATAACTGAATCTTTGCAATAATTTGATGCACGTTAAACCATGTAAGGAATCGGTGTAACTTGATAAAAATGCCAGGAATTTACCTGCAGAAAATTACATTTTCTTTTCCTCTAATAACATGTTAGCATAAAATTCTGGAAAAATGCCCCTTTTACTTACCATGTTAACCCATTTGATCTGTTCTTTTACAGGGGCTGGCTTCTCCTGTCATAAAAGGCATGCTAAAGCAATCAAAAAGGCATGGCCGCTTTCAAGTAATCTCTATTCGTGGAGTTCCTCATGAAGCAGTTCGTGTTTTCATTCGCTTCTTGTATTCTTCCTGGTAACTATTTTCACATTATGTCATTATTGGGAATATTATTAAGATCAAATTCAAATTGAGATGAAACTTTTAAGTGGTTCAAACATAAGGTGAAACATTTTAATGATTCAAATAGAGGATGAATGCTATGTCAAAATGTGCAAATACAAAGCATCCAGTGTAACAATATCAAATCTTGGTAATGTGTTATGTTAAAAACACAAAAGCCGGCACCACTTGAAAGCCGCTCGTTCTCCATATGAATCACTAGGAAATTTCATCCAGCAGACTTTGATCTTACAGCGTGTGATTGTCCCATTTAATATTGAAAAATATGTGTACTTGGTTATGTGACTTTGGAATATCAATTTTCACTTATTGTTGCCGGCTTTTCGTGTCTAGCTATGAACAAGAAGATATGATGGAGTTTGTCCTGCCTTTGCTGGTGCTTTCGCACGCCTTTGTGGTTCCACATCTCAAGAGATTATGTGAGCAAACGATAGAGCATGGTCTTCTCAATATCGAAAATGTGATCGACATCTTTCAGCTTGCATTGCTGTGTGATGCTCCTCGCTTGAGCCTCATCAGCCATCGAATGATCATAAAGAACTTCAAAGATTTATGTGAATCAGAAGGTTGGAAAGTGATGAAAAAGAGCCATCCGGTGCTTGAAAAGAAACTACTTCAATCCGTGACAGTAGAACAAAATGTAAGATATTGATATTTCTCATTCATCAAAATCCTTACACCACTTTTCCATTTGAAAACAGCAACACTCAAAATGATTATGCTGTGTATTTCTGCAGAGGCGGAATGATAGGATTAGAAAGTTAAAGGAGAGAAAGATCTATTTCCAGTTGTACGAAGCAATGGAGGCTCTTGTCCACATATGTAGAGACGGGTGCCGAACGATAGGCCCTCATGACAAAGTACCTAGAAAAGACCAGCCACCTTGTAGGTTTGAAGCTTGCAAGGGACTGGAATTGCTTGCCCGGCATTTTGCCAGTTGCAAGTTGAGAGTTCCTGGTGGCTGCATCCATTGTAAGAGGATGTGGCAGCTGTTGGAACTTCACTCCCGTCTGTGCGCCGATTCAGATCTATGTAAAGTGCCTCTATGCAGGAATTTCAAGGATAGAACCAAGAAGCAGAAGAAAAAGGAAGAGATAAGATGGAAAATACTAGTAAGAGAGATTTTGAGAAGCAAGGCGATCGGTGGATCACCATTCTTCTCATCAGCAATTGCGAACTCATGATTGGTGGAACTAGCTTTAGATTAGCTGTAAACCGATGTAACTAGACAAAAAAGATGCTAATCATGAAACTTAAATGTATAATTTGTTCTAAAACCACATGGTGTAATGAAAAGATGATTTATTTCTGCATCTTTCTGGTTTACTATATTACATTAATTGGGACATTAATCTTGATGGATTTTTGGTTTCCTAGCCTGAAATGCACCATGAAGAACTATGTGAACAGTCGAATTCATGTAGTTTGGTGTCTACAGACATATCTCTAATTAGACTTCACAGCAACTATTTTTTGAGCCCAAATATTATTTTAGCCCTAGGATTCAACATATAACCGCTACGAGATGGAATTTGCCTTTCAACCCAGAGTTTTACTCATTTTCTATTATGTATTAGTATTACCGATCTTCATACAAATCCTTCCTTAAACTGATGTCTTCCTTCGATTTTACTGTTATCCCCAAGATGCCCTAGCTCCTTTCCTTGATTCCAAGGACTCACAAATAGGAAATTAGAAACCCTTCTTAGCTACTACCTTAGCCCAGATAGCATCTGGATGAGAATACACCTGCCAAGCAAGTTTGGGCAGCAGCGCGGCTATTAGAGCAATGCAGATCCCTGCATTACATCCCAGAGCCCACTTCTTAGTTAATCCTATTCCGTGCTAGCACCACATTTTTTGGAAATTTGAAACACGACATAGAATGACCGGGTAAAGATCTCGCAACAGACAAGTCTTTTTAAGTACAATTTCTCACCCTGTACGACGTACAATGCGATTCTTCTTGTCCTTTTAACGTGATATTCAGATCATTAAAAGTTGTGGGGATAAGTGACTATCTTTTTGTAGATTAAAAAATATTCTTTATGCGGAAAAGTGGATGCTTCCTGATGTGAAAAGGATAAAGGAAGAACAAATGATAAAAAAAGAATGCACTGGAGTGGACTCAGTCCATAGGATGTCTGGAGTCATAACGCACAAATTTATCCATCCAGCCAATGGAGTAACGAAACCGGCTAATAATTGTTATTCAAACAATCAAATCCCATCAATATTATCCAATGCAAAACTTTTAGAATTCATTCGTGCTCGCATCCAGGGGTGCTATTTTAAGGCAGTTTGGTGCGTGAACCAGAAGATTAATGTGTGCGTGTGGAGTGGAGGCACACAGCAAGTTAAAAACAAAAAGAATGGTCAGGAAGCTCCTCTGCTTATTGTTTATCAGAGCCAGGTTTCGATCCTGGGACCTGTGGGTTATGGGCCCACCACGCTTCCGCTGCGCCACTCTGATGGTTAAGATATTATTCAAATAAATTATTAATATTCATTAAATTCTATGATAAGTTGTGGTACTCCAGAAGTAACTTAGGATTTGGTGCTGATTATAAGCGTTTTGCTTTTTTGTAATTCCCTATACCACGCGCAATGCTTGCTAAGATGTTTTTTTGGTGTTTCATTTGATGATTTGTGGGGATATGGAGTATTTTGATTTAAAACTTAAAAAAAAAAAAGGAAAAGAAAAAGATAGGTAATTGCAAAATATATATCAGCTTGCAATATAAAAACACACCTACTATTATTTATTGATATATTTATTTAGTATAAATTCAGCTGTTATTTAAAAGAAACACATTAGGTTAATGCCACAAACATTGCATTAACTTTGTTGAAATATTTAATTAATTATTTTAACTTTAATTTAGGCCCTTGATCGAGATGTCCTCTGTTTTGCCCAAGAAAGACTGAATTATCAATAATTTGGAGCATGAAGTGAAATCAAAGAAAATTAGATCCTTTTTGGGGTTGGGGTGGGGGAGTGTTCAAATTGATATTATCAATTAGAATAATTTATGGTTGTCTTGGTTGGACCAATAAAATGAAGTATCCAGGCTCCGTTTAGAAAAAACCCAACTGGTAATCTATTATTGGTAATTGGTAATCTATTTATGATTACTAATACTTATATCATAAAAGATTTTAATAATAAGAAAGAAGAGTAATCTCAAACTTTTAATCAAGCGAGTAAAGTAATATGATAAATACGTCGGATATTTGGAGATGGGAAATTGAATAAGTCATAGGAAAAGGACGTAGTATTAAGTGGCATTTGTCCTATATGTGCAACTAAAAATCGGGCATATTTTTTTTTTACTTTACTCGGAGTAGAGCATAAACCTAAAAGAATTGAAAAAACCCACTCTCTTTCAAGACAAATATTTTCCAAAAAATAATTTCTTATATTTTTCCCTTTTTTGTTACATGAAAAAGACACTATAAGTAGAAAACATTTTTTGCTATAAGAGAAAATAAATTCTACAAAAGAGAAAATCCTATTCTTTTAAGGAAAATAACTAATCCGATTCTTTTAAGAAAAATAATTTACTCTTTTCAAAGCGAAAAGTCATTTTCCAGATTAGTCTATGCAAGTATTCTAACTCTAGGATCATGATATTTATTTGATTTTATTCATAAGTAATCAATAAATTATATTTTAAATATGAAAATAATTTAATGGAGAAAAGAAAAATGAAAGCTCATTAAAAAATTATAAATATCAATTGATGGTTTGTAAATAAATGTTAGAAAATAATTTATATTTTATACTTTTAATTCAAAATAAAATTACCTAGCATGATATACTTATATAGTAACTTATTGATAATAAATTATTTACATATAATAATGTGTTACATAATACTGGTAGCTCAAATACCGAAAAAAAAATTCGACATATTTCTGTAAAAGTAATCAAACACATAAAAAACATTTTATTTTCAAAAAAATATTTTTATATAAAACACTTTTAAAAATATAAGACATTTTCCATGAAACAAATGAGGGCTTATTTCTGTATATAAAAATAGTACTCACTTAACCTTGTTACCTCCATTAGCATAACTCACAGTAGTGACCCATAGCACTTTTGACACGTGTGTGTGGCCCTAAAAAAATTACATGTTTGATTTTTCAAGACAGTTGCAAAAACAAAAATAAATAAATAAAACTTAAAAATAAAAAAAAAATTAGGAAAAAGAAAGGGAAAAGGTAAACTCAAAGAGGAAATCCTTAAACCCAGATTACTTGAATTGGAGCAGGATAATTTTACCAACATCTAGGTTATGAGGACTTTATTGAGGAATTACCTATTGTTCGCTAAGAAGTTTTCAATACATTGAAATAAAAAATGATTTTCTAATTGTAGTAGCTCTTCTCGTGGTGACAAGGTATGCTCTGCTACAATGGAGATGGGCTCCAATGGTGGTTGGAATTATGGATATGAGATGATGTGAAGTGTAGTGGCGGAGATTGGAATTGTAGAGAGAGAGTGGTGGGTTGTGTTTCATTTTAAAGAAAGAAGCGAAGGGAGGGAGGGAGAGAGATATAAGAAGAAGAAAGAGGAGGTGGAAGAGAGACAGGGGATTTTGTCTATTTTGTAGAGAGAGGGTAGTAGGTTTTGTCTAGTTTTAGAGGGAGAAGTGAAGGGAGAATGGGGGGAAAGAGAAGGAGAGTTTAGAAAAGAAGAAGAAAGAGGAGATGGAATGAAGAGATTAGGGATTCTATCTAATTTGTAGAGAGAGAGTGGTGGGTTGTGTCTAGTTTTAGAGGGACATCAAAGAAGAAGGAAGAGAAGAAGGAGGCAGAGAGAGATTGAGGATTTTGTCTGATTTATAGAGGAAGAGTGGTGGGTTGTGTCTAGTTTTAGAGAGAGAGAGATTGAAGAAGGACGAGGAGGAAATGAGATTGAGGATTTAGTCTATTTTTTCCCTGTGTGCTTGGCTTTGCAGGAGTTTTGGATGGAGGTTATTTATGGTTGCCGAACTTGAGCTTGTCCTTCTATGGAGGTTTGGACAAAACTTGAAGAAGGCATGAAATGTTTTTAGTGTCACCAATACATGTCAAAACACTATAAGTCATTGATGCCAACTATGCTAATGGACATAACGAAATTAAGAAAGTTACTATTTTTGGACACAAAAACTGGATTATCAAATTACCAAAATTAAAGTTTAGATAGTTGATTCAACATTTCAACAAAATTGAGGTGGTGTTCATGAGATTAGCTGAAAGACATATAATTGTACGTCTTCAATATTAATACCCATATGCATGCAAAATGTTTATATGCCTTCTCTTTTTTAATTTTATAAGAAAATTTATACCTTAATACTATGGCTTTGATGTAAATATAGGATTTTGAGATTTCCTCCAATATCAAAGTACACATAACATGCATTAGCAACAATTGATGATTTCACCTTAAAGAAACGAACTGAAAAAAAAAAAAAAAAACAAAGTTTCTTGTCATATGCCTACTTTTTCTTTTAAATCCTTAACATTTTATAACTTTTAATTAGAGTACTCAGTTTTTAAAATTTTACAAAAATGACTTTCATTATTTAATTTTGTCATTTATTTTACACATGTGTTCAATTTTAATTAGTCGACAATAATCAATGTAATAAAATGATATTATAAAATAATTTAATTAAATAATATAATATAATAAAAATAATTAAAAAATCACATAGTGAGGAAATGGAAAAAAATTTCTAGAGAAACAAACCCTCTTAAACATTTATGGAACCCAGTCTTAAACATACACACACAAAATATATATTTGTGTGTGTGCATGTGTGAAGGAAATTATTGATTTGCCACTGTGTTGGAACAAAATTTACACAACTATCAACTACATAAAAATAATTACGAAAATACTAATGTAGAATCGCATGTGTGATATAAATTTCACTATACACAATTTGAAAACTAACAGCGCAGGTCCAATATATGATTTTACTATCCATACTAAAATTGCATTTATGACATGCAATTTCTTTATAAAAATTGAAATAGTATGTTTTAGATGTGACTTTGCATTGATAATTTAGTAATTTAAATTATGAAATTGTTATTTATGTAATTTTTTTTTTTAGGATCTATAAACAAATGTTACACTTTATGCGTGTGTGTGTATGCACTAAGGCACCATTTTAAGTAGGTTGTGCATAATTTAATTATGGTTGTAGGTTATCATCTCCCATCATTTACCTTCATTAGTGGATGAAGGGACCCATATAGAATAATGGATCATCATCCACAAGCATAAAAAAGTGAAAGTTAAATTTAATGAAGCTTATGGAACTTCATTTTGCAAAAGATTATAAATATTTAACATTTAAACAGAAAAAATAAAACATCAAAAATTTAAATGGAATTTAATTATTCAAGATTAAATGTGGTTTAAAAAAAAAAAAACAAAGAAAACACACACACGATGGATGATAAGTGGGTTAAAAGTAGTACTCTTTTTCAAAATGGAGTTTAATGTCTAGAGCATGGATAAAAAAAGAACTTCATTTAGGACCTTTAATACCATGTCAATGCTTGAGGAGCATGTAGATTGCAGGTGCTTAGCAACATTCCTCGTCTAAGGACCTACTAATCACAGTATGACACCATATGATTATATATTGTATAGATCGTATAGGTTTCCACAACAAGCTTGTGCTTAAACTTTAGAGAAGATATATCAAACTATTGTGGGATGCAATGTTAGGATAAAAAAAAAAAACTTTTGGACTTAATTTTAGAGGTGGAAAATTTTAGTAGTTAATTTCAATAAATTATAAGTGGGCTATTCCTAATAGCTATAGCAAGCAAATTTATGAAATCTTAATATACCATTGCATTAAATTTATTAGCTAACCAGTTATGATGAAATGGTCATGTAAGTTATGTCAAGATAATACAATGTCAAATTTAAACTCAACTTCCAATCAAAGTTTCAAAATTATAACTCGACTTGAGTCCCAAATAGCTTAGACTTCCAAATCGTGACTCAATTTATTTCATTAAATTCAATTTGTCTAAAATATTCAATTATAATAATATAAGCATTTGAATTCCACTAATATGTTAATGTGACCTCAATTAGATTCACAAGTTGTTATAAATTATGAAGTTCTAAACATAACTATTTCAATAGTCGAAACTAGAAATTCAACTCTACTGTTCGCGTGCTGTGTTCAAGTTAATATGAAATGGATCAAGCTATTCAGCATTGATTTCTTACACTGGCAATCATCCAAATTTATTTTAAAATCATACACATCCTGCCCAATGAATATAAAAGTGGTGAAAATTGCCCTCTTTTATTTTAATGAGACAATCAACTCCAGGAAAAAAAAAAAAAAAGGCCATCAAGTGCCATGGCTAAATATCATGCCTTTTGATCCTCTAAGGTTATATTCCTGAAAAGGAGGTCACACAACGACTTGATTTGGTTTTTAACAATATTTAAATAAAAGCATAGTTTACGGTTTGGGTCTTTTCATTCTAAACCAAACCATATTGTTTGAATTACAAAAATTTTAAAACCATTAAATAATGACTTAGTCTCATTTGGATTACAAATTGAACGATATTTTGTAAATTTATTTTTTGGCCACTCGATATTTCATAAATTAGAAATCATATATTTGTACATGTAATCTTATGTGATAAAACACCAATTTCATTTAGTAATAATATGTATCAAATCATATAGGAAGTAAATTGAATTTATATTAATCTAACTGTCCAATTTTGAGCCTTCATTGATAACTAATTTTGTTCATAGAAGTTAGCATGTAATATATATTGTAAATCAACCTCTTTAAATAATTAATAGATTATGAATAAAAAAATTAAATAATCATAGATCTTGATAAACCTAAACGATAAAATATTTTAAGGACTATATGACTGTATAAAAAAAAATTAATTACAAGTAAAAATATGACTTTATTTTACTCAAAAGGTTTTATTTCTGTTTTATAAATTAGTTTGATTTACTCCTTCGAATCAAACATAAATTTATGAATTAATTTGATTAAAAACTATATTTTCAGTTTAGCATGATCAAGTCGACGTTTTTCCTCCCGCCCTAATTTCTGGCATAAATATGTTTAGATGTTCTCATTATTTGTCAATCTCCTTGAAAATGAAAAGAAAAACTTCAAAAGTTAATAGTCCAATCATTTTTATTATTGTTTACTTCGAAATAAATGAAATACATTTGATTCCTTTCCTATAATCTAAAGTTACAAATTAAAGGAAAGAAAAAAAGAAGAAGATTAATTCAATCATTTGGCATATAACGACAAATATATTGGACTACTACCTGCGGATGATAACAGAGTAAAACATGTAAAATATAAGAGACGATATCACGAAATTAGAACGAATTCCTTGGAATAAATGAACCAATAATCAATTTTTTTTTCACATATTTAAAATTAATGTCGAGAAGTGTATGGAACCGTCTCAAAATTTAATTGTTTTCTCTTTAGAAACACAATGTGTTGGATGATTTTTCAAAGAAACAAAAGATTACCTATCTCAATTTATATTATAGTACATGAATCATTATATTTATAGTTATCCCGAACAACGTTAACCAGATATTTCAAATAATGAAATCCCTCTTCTAACATCAAAGAGTCGACTGAAAAATATTGAGGGCTCATAGGACCACGGCCACGGTGCATCCAAGGTTTAAACATATTTTAATCTTAAACCGCGATATATCCAGCTCTTTATTTGAACTAGAAGATTATTATTCACATGTGCACCAAAATACCGATCTTGTGTTAAAGGGTACATTTGGATTGTCGGATTATTATATGTATTGTATTTATATTTTATCTGTATTTATAATTTGTCTGTATGATATATCATATATGTTTAGTCTGTTTATAAATAAAACTATCAGTTTTTTTATCGATATTTATTTTATACAAATATTTATTAAAAACAACATAAATATAATGTCAAAATGAAAAGAATACAATGAAATAGACAGACTTTTAATATTTAGATTGGTATGAATATAGGATACTATAAATTTGCCTCTGAAAAAAAAAATCTATAAATATAAAATAATCATAAAATGATCTTTTCCAGATTCTTTTTCGTAATTTCGACTCTGCTGTATTATTATTGAAACAAACCATAGAGAAAAAGATAAGAAAATCATGACAAGAACCTCCATACATACATCCTTATCTACTTTATCTTGAAATACAATGCATGCAAAGTCCAAATGCAATGCAACCAGTAGGAGAATTTTTTGTCACCAGTCTTCTCACTGTCCATCCTCTGGTGAACACCAACTTATGAAGTTGGCATAAATCCTGCCTCCCCCCCTCAGAGCATCAGCTAATCATAGATATGCTCCATAATGTGAAAATACAATCTATAGAGACGAACATAAGGGGTTAAACATGCGATATGACTAACTCGATTACGACCTGGTTGTGATGTAGTTAATAGTTATACAATAATTTAACTTTGATAATGATATTGCAGCAAAGGAAATTATTTAATTCAGATTCTAATGTCTAGAATCTTGCAAGATATGTTTGTGTGTTATTTTATTAAATATTCTTCTGTGCCACGATTGGTGCAAAAATATAGCCAAAGCCAACCCTAAAGGTCTGTGCATATGGGGAATATTTATAGAATATGAATCTTTACCGACATCGTGATCATGCTGCTCATGCATGTTGACTATTCAATGCTTCTAGAAGTATTCCTACATCATGTAATGCTACTTCTACTATTGATATGCAGTGGAATTATTGGTATATGATAGTTGGGTTCTCTAAGATGGCCCATCCACTCGGGCCTAACATTGGGTCCGCCTTTTAAACATGACACCTAAATCTCATGTATTCCTTAAGTTCCTTTGCAATAGGATGTCTTTTGGACCCAGTGAGGTGGTCTTCCCTCTAACAACAATCAAGAGCACGCGCATGCACACACACACAATCATGTGGAATGCTTATGTACCGTACTTGAGTCTCTTATACCTTCTTTGGGAGGAAATTTGAGCTTCAAAATACTCAAAGAGCATACTTAAACTTTGGAAAGAGTTTAGAGATAGGAGCTCCATTGGAAAAGAGAATTGACTTCAATTACTTAGACAATATAAATGAAGGAAAACATATAATATGCAAGATACTTCCATATACAAGTAACCAATCTCATTTGCTTGATCTAGTGGCTATAAAGTTAATCTTACTTACCATGTGGATAAACAATGTGATGTGTGCCAGGCACGGATCTTTAAGTTTCTTGGACTCTAAGAATCAAAATGGACCCTGACTTGATGAAATATCCAAAAATTAAATCTGAAAGTCTACGAACCTTTATATGAATTGATCGAATGACCTTGACCCATTGGTTGAGTAATCTTACGAACCTTAATATGGAGATCTCAACCCTGTAGGAAATACCGACCAAAAACCTTGGTATAATCGAAGAATACAACAAGAATTCAAATTCTTGAAAAATTCACAAGTTCTCAAAAGAACTCAAAGAGAAGAATATCTCTCAATTTGATTTCAATCAAAAGTGATCTATTCCAAACAAGATACAAAGGCATACATATAAAAACCAAATGGAAACTCAAAAGACATAAAACAAAAAACATGTTTGTCGCCCAAGAAGGCTAGTGGCCTTTTAGAACAACACTGGCGACATTGCAAGCAACTTTAAAAAAATTTGATTCAGTGGACCCTATATACCGGCGGTAGGTCAGGGGCTTAAAGTTCAACGTCAGCGGCGTTGCTAGGGAAGGCCGACAGCTTTCAAAGGCAGTCCTTAAAAATTCGAAACTAATCAAACTTATCTCGTTGATGGCTAGTTGTATTGATTTTAGGTCGGTGGCTTTTAAGAGTAAGCTGGCGGCTTTTAGGTTAGCTTTGGTTTGATTCCATCTGTTGCGTTGTATTATCCTTCTGAGTTGTATAAACAACAGTAAATGTCTTCTTTTCCGGTTCCAAGTCAATGTTGGTGAGCTTTTCAATAAACTTTTGCATGAATCTTTGGAACTCTTCTCGAAGCTTCTTGGCTATATTTCGAGTAATCATTCCTTCAAGAACTTGAATTTGTTGTGGCAAGCTTGGCGCAATCGTATCTTCATCACAGTGTCGCTTGTCCTGCTAATCAAGGATTAATTAACTAAGATCATTCTTCAAAATTCTAGGAAATGGGCCAAATCTTAGTCATGGACTCTATTTGTGCTAGTTATATATAATATAAAAAGAAAAAAAAAACGAGCCTTAAATGAGATCCCATGGTATCTTTTTCCACCTAGAACAATGCATCAACTCTCAAAGAAAGTTATATAACTTTGTGGTTTCTTAAGTTGGTTCAATTTTAAATAGACTCATTTGTTTAAAGTGATTCTCTAAACATATGACAACAATCTATCAATCAAGTCAGTGCCCACTAATGATACTCTCAACATCTTTTTGGGCACCCTCCTATTATCTTTATAATCATCCTTCTGATGCCTACAAGATTCTCTAACCTCTTAATCTAGCAAATAGAGCCTTTGCAATGGCTTATATGACTTCATCCACCATGATACAATGGATACAACGGAAATCGTCCTCTGTCTTTATTTTAGATCTTTCTTTTATTTTAAGGATTCTTCTACAAATATTTCCGTATTTTGGAATATGAATCCTTCATTTTTTTTTTTTTTTTTTTTGCTATAACAATTCATCCTTATTATATCAATAATTCTTAATCTAGCCGCCCTTGTACACTAACTTGAGTTGAGAATCCTAACAAAGGCATTATAGTACCTCTTCAAATGTTTGGCTTCTTATCTCTTAAATGCTCTCTTCAAATCAGGCCTTCACATTACCTTAAGTTTATGTTATTTCTACCCTATGGTTGTTTAACAAGCTAATCAGGGACCCTGCTCTTGTCTTTTTCCTTTGTTTTAGTTACCTCCTATGACATCCTTTTAATTCCTTCTACTTACTAGGTAATGATTTTTTTTTTTTACCACAAATCCCTAAACGCTTGTGTAAAGTATGAAAACTTTTATGTGTCTATGTGTAGATGGGAGGCAGCGACCAAAGTTATGACTAATTAGGACTTCACACCACTTCCTCTCAACCATAATCATTAGCCAATTTGATGAAGGAATAATATGAGCTTTCATCGATTATAAAAAACTAATTTCATATAAGAGTATCACTTCAAACTTCTTTTTTTCCACTCCATTGACTAACCTTTAATTCTAAAGCTACATTAATTGTAGAAATCTCATGTACACTCATTATCTGAAGCACATACTTGCCCTTCTTAATCTTGAATCCCAACTTCTTAACTACCTTCCAACAGACGAGTATATTATAAGCTTTTAATTGCTAAGACATTCATCTATCATCGCTTGATCCATACTTCCACATTTATTAAGCCTTTAGACTCATCAATGGGTTTACTCTATATAGCTCCCGATTGTTTTAAATATATGCTTTGTCTCTTATAAGCTTTTATCTTTTTTTTTTCCCAATGCAGTTAAGCCCATTTTGATTGTAACATGTCTTATTATGGTTCTTCAAGACTATCTATGCTACCATAATATGACTACGTCATCTAAGAATATAAGAGTTACCTTAAGTTTTAAAGTGTCATATAAACTAATTATGTCAAAAATATTACTTCATACTCTAGAGGAAAATATGGAACTCGTCATTGTTCTTAAGCCAACAAAGGTTCTTAAACCTTAATATATCAACTTTAGCCTCTTTGAATCTTGCAAATCTTTCCTCAAAGAAGTGATCATTTTCTCAACAATATTATCCCCCTTTTGGAGATCGTTGGCCATTAGTTTAGTATTAGTAAGCTTTTCCTCCCTAATGTCATTCAAATTCTTTCGAGAAGGCATCATAATTATTGAATATATAGGCTACCAAGATAGAATTCTTCTTTCGTCACTTGGTTTTGCATAAGTTATGTATAGTCTACGGACCTATTCTTAACTAGATTCGACTACACATGATATTCAACTGTCATTTGAGGAAGGACAGGATATTTGATCTAAGGGGTGCCTTATAGATGCAGAGCATCTATAGATACTAAGATAGAGTTATCATGATTGACATACCATGTTTCAGCATAAAATGATGGAATGGGTAGGCTTAATGTAGACCACCTAGTCTATGTTATCCTTAAAACCTTCTTTGAGTTTCGTTGAGATACTCTTTAGACTCAACATTCTAATGGTTTTGATGCGTGAAGCTTGGATTGCCCTAATAATGGGATCATTGTTTTGACTAGGTTGTAATTGCTTAATTCGTTATACTGTTTGTAATTAATATTACCATTTTGTGGCAAGTGAAACTCATATGAGTTGGAGATGTAATAGTATATGTCATATACTTGTGCCTTACATAGTTTAGGAGGCCTGAATGATGAGTTATCTTGACCTCCGCAGGCTAGGTTCCTCATTAAAATTTATAATTCAATTGAAAATTTTGAAGTTTCTAATGTAGATCAAAATGAGTAAAGTAATCGATGACTTGTATGAAGCAAGGAACAAAACATAGTTTCTCAATTGCATGAACAGTGGAGCAATGATTAAAATTACTCTTTCAAGATTGAGTAAAATCCTAAAAATAATCGATGTGTTTTTGCTTTGCTACATCACCATCCCTATATATTTAGTAGTACCATGTTGATAGTTGGAAAACTAAGATAAAACATTAATAAAATAAAGAGAATACTACATTTTTAGTTCTTGATGTTTTGTCAGTTTCTTATTTAAGTTATCAACATTCCCTCTCCTAAGAAAGGGTTCAATGGTATCAATGCATCATACAAATCATTTAATAGCATATGAGTATGATAAAATGTTGATATATCAATAATTTTATAAACAGTGTGCACTATTATCACCACTTGTCTAAAGAATTTTTTTTTTCGCTATTTAAGTTCTTGTCATTTAACCAATTTCACATGATTGGAGTATGCTATCAACTTTATAATTAGTAATTGACATGTGGCAACCTTTAATTCAACCGCATATAATAGAGATACTTAAAGTAACTAAATAAATTGTAATTAAAATAATAAACAAAAAAGAGTTGGTGCAAGGGGTAAGAACATTAGTGTGGTCATGGTAGCCAAGTTTGGTAGATGGTATAAGTGTGTGTTTATGGTTTTGGTTATAGGCATGGGCATTAGGTGTGGTTTAATGGTTATATCTAGTTTTAAGGTTCATGTGTCCCGGTGAAAGAAGAGAGGAAGAAAATGAATTATAGGGGGCAGTTAAGGAGTATGTTCATTGACTAGTCATTCGTAAAATCTCTACATAAGAGCTATTCTTTGTTAGACTATGAGCCCCTCCATGTAATTATCCACACCAAGTTTTATAATGGCTCCCTTTAGTTGAATGGAATAGTAATTATAATCTCTCTCTATTCATTGAGTATACAAAAAATGGGTCTTTCAATGATTAGTCTTTATCTATAACCATTTCCAGTCGTGCTATGCCACCTAACAGCAAATTTATTAATCTGGTGATCCAAGGGATAAGATCAAGGGTAACCAACAAAGGTGTAAACGAGCTAAACCTGTTCACAACTACACGAATGAAGTCAGGTTCGATTTAAAAATAGTTGAGTCGAGCCTTAACTCAAGCTGCTCAAATAGTTTATCAAGTCCAGATCGGGCTTTTTATCTTTAACTCGATTCATGAGCCTAATCAAGCTATATCGAGCAAGCTAATCAAACTCGAGTTAAGTATAAATATTTAACCAAATTTGAATCGAGTTTGTATATTAATATTATTTTAATTAGAGTTAAAAATATGTTTTTCAATAAATTGAGCATAAATGAGTTTAATTAAGTCAAAATTGAGGTTATATTGTGTTATTTCAAGCTGAACTTGAACTTAAAATCTTAAGCTCAGTCGAGATCATCACTATATCATCTTGACTCATTTGCAGCTCTAATAATCGGCTATGCCTTGGAGACTTAAAAGGGTTTCATTAATTGATTATATGGTATTTATCATATCGTTGACATATCATATTTAATAATATTATTTTATTAGATTAAGGAATAATGTCAAGTCAAGTGTCTGTACTTTCAACTTTTGTTGATCTATTGTTACATTTAGATTTTGGCAAATTACTACTTGTACATTCAAAGTATGTAAGATTCAATATCTTCGTTGAATACTAATTTGACAAATATTTATTTTGATGATAGCGTGATGGTGGACCAAGCACCTATACTATTAAAATTTAGTAATTTAGTGCTACATCTTTAGATTTTAGCAAATTATTAGGAAAAAAAAAAGTGAAAGTATAGATTATCTCGTCATCAAAATAAAAGTGCATTAAATTATTATTCAACGAAGACACTCACACGTGCTTTGAAGATACAATTACTAATTTACAAAGATCTAAAGATGTATCAAATTATCAAAAGTTGAAAGTAGAAACACTTAACTTGCTACTATCCCATTCGACCAACTATGATGGACCTATGAAATTTTGACACATGTGAAGAGTTAATGCATTTTTTATCATGCAACAACAGGACTTTAAGCAAAAGCCCTAAAACATTAATGTGGGAAAAATACATTCAGTGTAGACAAATATATAAACATTAATAACTAAATACACATATTTCTTAAATTATTGACATATATGAAACATACAATCAAATCCATCGTTGTAAAAAGCTATGAGTGCAATCACTCAGCCATGCCCTTTGAATTGCAGTAAAATCTCTTAAAAGTTCAACACAATCCTCATCCATGTCTAACCAATTTTCCTGAGAAAGACATTGTCCATCAAGAGTCAAGATCCAGTCGAACAGGCACGATAAGGTTAATGATTAGATAAGTTGAATGTCATATACATGCAATCTAACCGATTCTTCTTCCTTTTTTTTTTTGGAGATAAAGGTAGGATCTCGAAGTTTGGACAATCAAAATATTCCTTAATGCGGACATAATCAATCACGCCAATGGATTAAAAGTTCAAAGATTACAGTTTCTCCCAATTCATTGAACCTAATACAACTGTTCAAAAAGAGATAAAAGAGTAAACTAAGCAGCTAAAGTGATGGATGTCATGAAAATTTGGCAGTTAAGCTATCAGCATCATGCATTTGTTTGGCCATTATGACAAGTCTATGGGCTCCATATTTTATGTAAAATATGCTACACTCGGAAAAATTATCGTATTTCGACATATTATCTCGAAGTAATATTGAATTCTTTGGGGAATGACCCCCGGGTACTTTGGCTGAAAGGTTCGGCTACGATTTTTAGTGCCGATGTATTACTTCTCTAACGTTTATTCTAAAGATCTATTACGAAGAGTTACATGAGTTAATCATTTCTCTGTAAACTGATAAATCTATCATGTACGATGAGTCCGAATGCATAAAATAAAATAAAAGCTTATTTTACCCCAACTTCTTTTATTTTTTTTAAAACCATTATAACAAGAAAAAGAAAATTTAACGTGATATATCTTGTTTAAAAAACCAATGAATATACCACTAGACTACAACACCATTCGCTATCTTATCCCGATCTTAGATTGTATAATATTAAGACACAAGTCTCACTTGCTCTTTATAAAAAAAAAATGAAAGCAGCACAAGCACACAAACTTTTAATTTTTAGTAATTTAATATTTAAACCTCTATTTGTATAATTTAGTAGCTATATTTTCAATTGATTACAATTTAAGAAAATTTAAATGCCGAAATACAACCACATAAATAAATGAAAAATATTAAATTTTAGATATTATATTGTTAAAAAGTTATAATAACACCTTTATCTTCATATAATATATAAGCTACAAACTACTTGGTTCATGCACATGAGATGCAATTAACAGAAGCATGAGAATCTCCTACCCCATGTGCTTTGCAATAATCATGAAAAGGTCAATCAGTTAAAGCTAAACATAAACCAGTGTGTGTTTGATAATATATATTAATTAGCACTTGATATTTAATTAGATGCATCTCTGGTTTGCCTTTTCTTTGACTGTAATTGGGCAGGAACATGTCAGAAATGGTTTTATTAGTCTGGTCTCTTTGTTTTGATCTCCCCACATGGTGTATCTCTTTCCCTTTTTCTAACTTCTAAGAGAATTTCCTTGGTGCTATTGCTGGTAATACTAATACCACAACTTTTGCATTGATCAACTAACAATCGCAATACCACCTTTTCTATGAGCTGCTGCTAAAGATTTACCCATCTCACAAAATTAGCCCACTACCTCATAAAAAATTAGATATAGTTTAGAGCTTTTTGAAAATTTTGAAAAGATTATCAGCAAAGTTCAGAGTAGTTCTCAAGAGTTACACGATATGTTTACACACCCATTATTCGAGAGTATATTTGTCGAATTTAGTGAACATACCAAATCACAATAATTTATTTTAATAACAGCGTATATATATTTATTTTTATTGGCGTAATGACGAAGATAGGTAAATATAAATTTAAAAATATTTTTTTTTGCGAAATTTTTATAAAAAAGAAAATGAAATTTTAAATTTGACAATAAAGTGTTAA
The DNA here is from genome assembly GCA_024138025.1 of Combretum micranthum. Classification (NCBI taxonomy): domain Eukaryota; kingdom Viridiplantae; phylum Streptophyta; class Magnoliopsida; order Myrtales; family Combretaceae; genus Combretum; species Combretum micranthum. Next base: position 349,048 of record JAMXBD010000820.1, on the reverse strand, counting down.
GACGCTTATTTTATAAATTGTTTCGATAATATTAAAAGGATAACATTTTTTTAAGTTTCACAATGAGCTTAGTTATTATCCTTTACTAATAATGGATGCAAATTGTAGTAAAAGATAAAAGAGAGGGAAAAAAAATTTTGCTAACAACCAAAGCCAAAGTATAAAAATTCATGTACATTATACGATGATTTTCGATAGCATGTCAAAATCTGAGCCAACAATGTTAATTCTCAATCATACATTTCACTTCTAACATGGCATACATGTAAAGAGAAGAAGTAAGTGATTTATACAAAAATAATGGAGATAATAATGAGAATGCTTTAACAAAAGTTAAATTATATTGTATGGGCATGGCTATCTTGGATGGTTTCCCCAACCCCACGTCCCCTCTTCCCCTAGGTTGCATTTTGCTATGCTTTTTATATTTCAATTTAGAAAAAATAAAATAAAATGAATGTTTTACCAATTGTTTTCTATATACAGAACATTAAGATGGATGGAGAAAAATAATTATTATCTATAAAAATATATTTTATATTGAAATTGATCAAGCAATATTTTAAAAAAAAAAAGGTGAGGAAATAGGACAAGACACACAGTGGCCCATTGTGTTAGAATATTATTACAAGACATAGGAAACTATCTTTGATACTGCACGCCTCTTTTGGGAGAAATTAGACAAAAATATTTAATCGGTCCCCTCCTCTCTTTTAGGGATTTTTGGGTATAGCTAGCTGGATACATGGATTTTCATTTAAAGGAACCAGATAATGTAGGGTAGTAAGGACCCGTCCATTAGCAAAACCACATGGCAGGAGTCAAAGGATATTACATGATCCAAACACAAATAGACATCCACAATGTTTTCTTCTTTTTTCTAGTGGGCATATCTTTAGAATGTGAGAAGAAGTATTCCATTTAGATTCTACCGGTGCAATTAAGTTATTGTAGGACGGGGGTCCCTTAGTCTTCCATGAATAGGACTCCTATTAAAGGTGATAACTGACCTATCCCATAGTTCTTTGACTCCATTATAATTGAACTTCATGAAAATTTATTTGCCATAAGTAATATATATCTGTATAACTATAACCATGTGATTGAAAAGCCATATAAATTGTGAGATAAAATCAATACAGTTATATAACACCATAGTAGTAAATATCAAGTCAATGTTAGTTGGGAACTTTTGAGACAACTAATTTAAAAAGGTTCATTAGTCATTTGCTTGTTTAACTGTTAACTATTTTTTGGTTGAATTGTACAAATGATATTAAAATCAACTTCACACTTGATAATTTGATGCCATATCAAATTAGAAATTAGTAAGTGGGTTTGATTTGATTTAAAGAAGAGATATTAAGAGAGATGATAGAAATAAATCGAATCATACATTAGAAAAAATAAGAAGAACTAAACTCTATTGTAAGGTCTTGTCACAAAGATAGAGTATGTTTAAAGGAGAGATTGTAATACCTATGTGAATAACACTGTGTTTGGGACTGCAGAAACCTAAGGAAAACCATGGAAAAGAGAAGAAAGCAGTGGAAATTGATGGAAAAATTGTGTTTGGATCTCATGAAATCGATAGAAAATATTGGAAATGAGACGAAATCTTTTCACTTTTGCTTCCTCCATCTTCTCTTCAAAAATGGGCGGAAACCAGTAGAAAAGATTAACAGTGTTTTGAACTTCCATATTTCCTTTTGGTTTTGATGATTTAAATCAAACACAGTGGTAATTTTATCAATCACTAACTCTATTTCTCTTCTTTTCCTTTCATTTTCTTCATAAATTACCAAACACAAAATAAAGTTTCCACATATTTTCATTTCTATTCTTTTCTTTTCGCTTATTTCCATAGCTTTCCACTTTTCTCAAGTCTGCCAAACACAGCATAAGTTCCCAAGATCATGAAAAGGAATCAATATTGGTTTATAAAGCTGTGGTTATTATATTGATAATTTTTTATCTTTTACACACACATATATATAAATGGTTTGATTATGAAATTGGCATACACAAATACGAACGGTTCCGAGGGGTAAAAAAAGAAAAAAAAAAGATACCATTAATTATTCATAAAGACTAATACCATGTATTGGATTTTGATTTGTCAAGTCCAACAGTGCATCACTTGATGAGTGTATTAAATAGCAAAATTTTCTTGCTATGTATAATATATATATATATATATTATATTATATCCGACTACTTCTTGTGGGATCTGATCTTTCAAGACTGTGTGACTCATGATTATCATACTAAAATAATGAGATCCGACATTTCTTCAGGAATCAATCTCAATCTTGCCCTAGATCCTCCCACATCAACTTCTGAATAAAGATAGAAAATTTCCTTCGTACAGGTGATGAGATTCTTAACTGGATTTGTATTGTACTAAAGCCGAATTTTTATTTTTTTTTAACATACATATATTGGGACGTGTTTAATTTGAGATCAAGAAGAAAAAGTATACTATACAAAACGAAGAGGAATAATGGGAATAAAACCTTTGAATCAATGGAGTCTAGTGGCATTGGAGAGAGTATACATTGGATATACATGGGCCATTGCATGTGAGGGATAAGAAAACACACACACCCCAATATATCTATGTATGTATTATATTATATTTAAGCAGTTTAGGTGAGAGAAAGGAGAGGATGTGGTCATTGCTTGTCCACTAGAAGAGAATGGGAGATGTTCACCCTTTTGATTGGACCAGACCATGAATAAATAATTGATTTCATGTGTTCTTGTTATGGCTCACAAGGCCACTGTCTTTAAAGAGTTCATTCAGTGCTCCTAGATATAGTTGGGAGTTAGTTAAATGATAGAGGAGCAAAGCATCTAATAAGGTGTTTTAAATAAGACACATGTGGCTATACAAATTTCTTTTTGTTATTGTTTTCCCCTATAAAGCAATGCATATTCAATAGCTATTAAGAGCAATGTAATGAACATCTCTTTCATTTGTTGTATCATATTTGATTCTCTTCGATCCCATTTTTCATATATCAATTGGGCAATAAAAATGTAAATGTAGTTAAAGTGTAAGACATGATAAACCTTTTAGCTAATATGTTCAATGGTTCTTCAAATTCATGCAAATTTACATATTTTAAAATAAATATGGAATTATCTAATGCCTTCAAAATGTTTTTTTTTTCCTTTTATTTTGGTGAATTTAGATAATTCATTTTATTAACAACTATGCACATCATTTTATATACAATTTAACCACATAATTACACTATTCTCCAAAAGAAATTCAGCACAAAAGCAACTAAAACTAAGTACCACTTCGTTGCATTGAAACATCCCAAAATAACCATATGTCATGATACCAGACAATAACATCCTCCTTATACATTCAAGTGGATCATCAAAAATAATTCATCGTCCTCCATTCTTCTTCCAGAGGTTGCTAGCGCATCAACAATTTTGTTCATTCCTTGTATTGATTGTCCATTTTATATTGTTGCAAGTGCAAAATCCTTTCCTTACATATGTTTAGCACATTATAGTATTTCAATGTAATATATGCATTCGACTTTAACAATTGTAACACCACTTGTGAATCCACATTTATTTGAACATTTTGAATTTTTTTTATACGAAGTTTTAGTCCACAAGCAAGTACCCATAACACTATGGTTATAATATCACTTCTTCTATTTTTTTTTTATTTCACAATCCAATGCTTATTTTCATCTCTAATTACACCTCCTATAGTAGCCCAAATTCTGTATATCTACAGTGGCATATGGTATTCAATTTAAACCATCTAGCACATGATGGTTTCCATTACTATAAGAAAATTGAGTTTTGAAGACAAAATTTTTGTCTTTAAATATAAATTTCTATCGCAAAAATCATCGTCACTGATTTTATCTGTAAATATATAAGCTATCTTGTTGATTTTCCTATTGCAGAATTTCTATTTTTAAAAGTCAACTTTTTTACAGTGCATCTCAGATTTAATCTTTTAATAGCACACAATTACTTTTTCTTTTTATATGTAGCCAACGCCCATTCAATTTCACCCTTATTATTTTCATTAAATTTTTTATTAGCATACGGTATTATCTATTATCTTATTCCATGAAAACCAAATTATCTAAAGCATGACAACAAAAATAAAAATTTTTGGTGGATGAATACCAAAAGCATTTTTAGGTGAAGTGTTGCAATTTTTAATCATCCATGCTATGGCTGAAAAAAAAAAAAAAAAAAAGAACCAAGCCTTCAATAATGCCAAACACTCCCGTGGCATCAATTTTAGTTAAAGACAACCAACCATGCATGTGGTCCAAGACTAGCAATTGACAGCTTTGGTGGTACTTACAACAATAGTGGTTTAACATTCCTTGAGATAAAATCTAACCCTCAAATCAAAGCTGACAACTCCATAAGCTTAATATCACAATGAATCTCTTTTATTTTGACCCACAAACAAGAATTTTGAAGTTTAAACTTCGAGACCCTAAGTTGAACACAATCTTCGATTCAAAGATTTGAGTGATTTTCGAATGTTGTGGGTGCTTGAATAAGTGATGGAGAGTCCTATTTATGCTTGTAGGACCTTAATCTAATCATGAAAAGTGCTAATTCATGCAAAATCAAATCTTGATATTTTAGGGTTCTAGTTTACATGAACTTGGAATTGTATCAAATTTGAGAGTCATTTTCTAGTTAGATGTGATATTTGCACTCTTAAGAAGAATTAGAAGCATTTATGATCCTTCAACTTGCCTAAAAAATAAATATTCGAATCAAATTTTCATATTTTAGGAAAGTGAAAATAGGATTTTCACTAATTTTCCCATTCCAATTTAACCCTAAAAAATTCCATGATATGATGCAAATTTGGTATCATTGTGAAGCATTACCAACCTATTTTGCAATTTCACCATTAGTTTGGTGAAATTGCAATGAAAAAACACAAAAATGGTGTTGAAATGGCTAATTCAGGTGCGTATGTTAGCTAAAGGTTAGAGATGATGGTGATGTCAATGCTATCTATTAGCCCGTGTCTCTTTCATGTTTGCACAAAATAAACTGATAAAACTTGAAGTTTGGGTTTATTCAAATAAATTAGTCTGTCACAAGCTATTTAAATGAATCCCAAACTAGATATACAATAAAAGTATATCATATTAACCCAAATAATTTTCCAAAGCCTTTAAAATAAATTTTATAATTATTATATTAAAATGTGATGGATTTTGGTTTAATATTTTATTTTTATTATATACTAAAACATATATATTTCAATATGTATTTTTAAGTTTTATTTAGGCAAGAATGGGGTATCTATCCCTAAATCAACTAAAAAATTTCTAACCCCCAAATTAAATAGATAAAGGGATAGAGGGTCCACTTGACCAAAACTACTTAATTAGTTGAGCATTTATCAAAAGCTCCATTGAAGTAGTTGATAAACAGCTAGAAATTAATCGGATCCACCAATCTGGGAAGTTCAAGCTATGCAACACCCAATTAATATACTCACATTTAATTCCATCATATGCTTTCTCTATATCAAGCTTTATTATTATGCATTTCTCCTTCAAGGTTGTAATATTATCTAATGCCTTTCTTTTAGAAATAAAACTAGATTGTGCAAGGTGCATCAAGTCATCTAAGACATTCCTTAATCTATTCACATAAATTTTTATAACCATTTTATACAAAGTAGTATGCAAGTTTATTGGCCTATATCATTTAATTGTTTTAGGTCCTTGAGTTTTCAGGATTGATACTATTTTTGTCTAACTTATCTCCTAAGGGACATGCCTATTCTGAAAATTTTGTTTTATTTTCTCTTGAATAGAATTGCCTATAAAATTCTAGCATTTTTTGAAGAAGACAGCATGTAAGTCGTCTTTTCTAAGAGCTTTCCATGATCCTATCAATTTAGAGCTTGAAAAATTTATAAATTTGTTTTTTTTTTCACTTAGTTATTTCTTTTGTTCCTCCAATGAGTCATACATCCATTCGGATGGACATAGATTATGCATACCACATTATAATCTACTTGTGGTAAATAGATTATTAAAATACTGTCAAAAAAATTACCTAATATCTTCTTGACTATACTTCCATTCCTTAACATTTGTTTTGATTGCCATTATTCTATTTTTTTATCTTCTTGTCAAAGTTACTGCATGATGATATCTCACATTTTTTTCCCTTCACACAAACACTTTGTTTTTAATTCCATTTTCCGTAATAGTTTTTCACAATGCAAATCTTCATCTAGCCCCATTCTATAATCCTTTTCCTTTTCAAATAATTGTTGCATATGTCGTCTTGTTAAGCCTATATCTAGGCTTCTCAATTTGTTTTAATGTTTTAATTTTTCTATTTTTAATATACCACATACATTTCTATCCCATTTTCCCAAGCAATTTCCTTATTTCTTCCAAACAATCATTATCACATTCTAATCATATGGTTTGCAACAAGGGAACACAAGTATGGTAACCAAACCACATAGGATGGAATTGAAATGGTTTATTTCACATGTCCAAGTTTACATGGTTGAGTTTTCGATAATAAAGGTTAGTGATTTGAAGACCCTTTATCTTTGTCCAAACGATACACTTTGGTTTTTCGAAACAGCACTTGCCATGCTACATTTGGCCATGCCCTATCTAATCTTATCTGGATAAGATTTAAGTTTTTATTTGTTTGACCAAGTAAATTTCGATCCAATAAACCTTAAATCAAATAGATTGCAATCATTCACATAAATTGATATTCCAAAGCTTTATTTCTATTAAAAGGTGCTCTACCCCAAATTTTAACCATAGATTTAATACCATTAAAATCATCATTACTAACCAAGGCTATCTCTTATCAAACTAGCCCTTTCTCTTGGATCATTCCATAGTAAATGTTTGAGTTCATTTCTTGGTAGACCATATATAGCCTAAAAAAAAAAATAAAGGAGGGGAAGTAACTCTACCATAGGCTATTGCATGTATCTCAAAATTTATTTGCTCCAACATAATTACTTCCATAACATCTTATTACCTAAGCATTAGCATTAACTACTGTGGTCATTCGACTCAATATACCTATATTGACCCGTTTGGGATCTCCTCCAAAACATATTAGTAGGTGTATTATCAATCTTGGTTTCTAATAGCACTATCAAATCCAACATATATTCTATATAAGTCTTTAAGAAAACATCCCTTTCTTATGGTGCATTCAAGCCTAGAGTATTATACCCAATGTTGTCAGAATCGGACCGGGTTTGACCAGGACAGGCTAGGGTCAGGGTCGAGGGTCGGACTAGGTTCCACCGAGGTCGAACCGGGATCACAAAAAATAAAAATAAGGGATAATTTAATTATAAAAGACCAATATGTGTGTAATTATTCAATTAAATCTATATTTGGATCAAATTCATCAATTAATTATTAAATAGATATGATTTAATGATTATATTTTATAAATTTATAATAAAGTATGAATAAATATTTAAATTTCTAATTTTTTATTTCTTATTTTTTTGGATCCGGGTCGATCGGTCTGAGTTGACCGGTTCAACCGCTCGAGTCGACCAGGTCAATCCAGTTCTCACCAAAAACGAGCGAACCATCGAACTCGGCCCGCCTTCATTGCTGGTTCCGGTCGAACCGGTTCGAATCGATTGGTCCGGGCCGGTTCCGATAACCTTAATTAAACCATTATTTGAGTTGGATTGATAGAGTTTGGACACATGAATCCTCCATTGACTTCTTTGTACTTTAAACATAGACTATGTTTCTTCCTTTACCATCCAAAATGCATATGGGATTATGTATGGAGGCATACTCAGATTCTCTATCTTGACTAATTGCTCCACAATAATCCTCATGGTCTTCTCCCATCTTTTCATTGTGAATGCCTTGCTCACCTCACATCGTGGACTTCACATGAGTCACCACCATACAACTCTTCTTTCCACATGGAGGGACTAACCATAGAAGTGTCTCAATCGAACCATCATTTGATGCCACTTGTTAAGGAGAGGAAGAACTTTAATAGAGAGAAATTTTACAAATGGACCTTAAGAAGTAACATACTAATAGGCTTAATACAATGTATAACTCAAAACCTTAAGGTATTGAGTTAATTTAATAGTATTTCCTTTTATGTGTCTTTCACATAACCTACATTTTTCTATGTGAGACTTCTTAATCCAACCTTGATACCAACACAAACAACACAAAAATGAATCGATTAACAAATGTTTTAGTGATGATTTTATAGATTATGTGGCATGGCCCCATAGGTCTGATTTGTGTGATTTCGTTTACTCTAAGAGATTTAGGAATTAGCACTTAAAATGTTTGGTTAAACTCTAAGAAGATAGATTAAGAGGAAAGAGCTTTCATTATTGTATTGGTGATAAAATTTATCATCACATCTTAACAAGTCTTTGAGAAATGTGCATGTAAGTCTTCCTTCTTTAGTGCTTTCCAAGAGCCTATGAAATTTAAGGACTAGTATTTCATCTTATGATATTGGTTTATTTAGTTGTTGTAACTGAACATCCATTAATCCTCCTCTTGGGCTTTAAGGCACGAATTAAAGTTGAAAAGAGAAGTGATTGCTCCGGGATATGGAAGATTTGTTAAGAGTACGTAGAGATATGAAAACTGGAGCTCTAGGAGCAAGAGATCCAACTGTCTATAATGTGTTATAGATTGAGAGTTCTATTTTCACTCCTTTTTAAGATTGAGGTATGGTAAAGAGATAATGTTTTCATCATTATATAAGATCCATTTTGACATTGGAGAAGTACTTTGCTGAGTTCGCTCATGTGGGTACAATTGAGTTGTTATCGTGGAGCTTTCTCAAGTTTAATATGGGAGGAAAATAAAAAACTCTTAAGAGAGTTTTAGCGAATAAGAATAAGTAGGTACATGATGAATAGAGTATAAATCTTTATTATTATACTATCTTGATAAATACAAATGCAAAAAAATTAAATTAGAACTTATTTTATGAGTTTTTGGAACCATTTCAAAAACCTATACCCTATAAATGTATAGATCATAAAATATCTTATGGAACCTATAAGTTTTGTCTTATAACAACTATAGTTTTAAATCAGGAATTTGAAATTGATTTGACTATTTGATTAAAATTTGCCTATAATAATGAGTCATAATCTATATGTTAAGTTGTTGAATCTTCATCATATTCATCCAAGAAATTACACTTATTACGGTGTTGCATATATATAGGTTAGAGATACATGTTACTTGCATATAGTGAGAAACTTTAGAGTATTTTATGATCTAGATATTGTAATATACAGAATACAAGTTCCCGGATAGGTAAAAAGATATACAGTGTACGTAAGTTACTCTATTACTATAAGTTATAGAAATTATGGAATTTATCCGATGACATATTACATCTACTTAAAAACCAACTCAACCGTGTGCTAAATAAGGTAGGTTTCCAAATCCTACAGGTTTTTATGCCAATCCCAACAAATATAGGCATACAAAACAGACCTAAAGATTACTACTTTTTAGTTTCTTTTCTTTCTTTGTACTTTTCTATTTTTATTAAGGCTATGAAAAAATCAATTAAATCATGAGCTAAACCCCACTCTGAACCGTAATGGAAATTTTGGTTTCTTCTTTTTTTTTAAGTAGTTCAATTTGGTAAAGAGTAAATAGTTTGCAGTTCAATTTGAGACTCGAAACTGAACTATACGATTCGAACGAATCTACTATTTTATATATTTAAATAAAATTCAAACATATCATTTTCTTTGTTTTAATTGTTTTATTACAAAAATTTAATTATTTTTAAAATTTTTATTTAGATATGTATTACTTATGAAAATAAAATTAGAATTGTTATATCATGTTTTTATTGTTGTGGTGTATCTACAAATAAGATAATTTTTAGATTTTAGCGTATAGTATTTTGAATATTCTTTTTCTTTTCTTTTGTGTTTCTAATTAATTTACTTCTATTACTTAATTACTTATTGATTCATATAATTGATGGTATGTTAATTAAAAGTATACAACAAATTAGAATTTATACTTCATATTAGGATAATATATTCTCATTTTATTGAGTCTATTATATCATCATAGTTATGTATGATTATAATTTTATGATGGATCAAATCTCATCCTTACTATAAGCTTTATATATTTATTTAGTTAAATAGTTAATTTCAAATATTATTGTTTATATTTGTATTGGTGATAAAAATATGTAATTTAATTTTTTTGATAAAATATATTTTTATTTTAAAAATAAAAAACGATTCGAACCGCAAACCGAATCATATAAACTTTTTTTTATTCAAAAAACTACGAACCAAATCGCATTATTATGTTCAAATTTAAAGAAAAACCGAATGATAATATACAATTTCGTTTGGAGAAAATCGGAGAGAACCGCACCACACCCAATCTGGCTTCTACCTTCTTTATTTTTGAATATTTGCATTCACGTTGACGGAAAACAAAAATATTCATTGTTTTATTCCATATGTCTCGTGTACGTAATTTTATGACCTCTCTCCCCTCCTTTCCCTCCTAGGAGAATCTTTCAGTATCATTTTATGCGATCTGTTATGTTCGCAGTGAATTATTACCCGGAGCTATAATGATGCACCAAAAAGCAAAAGCATCCTTTTGCAGTGACTGTTCATGGAAGGATGTTAAACATTACATCCATAAAAAATGTGCATGTTCCTTCATCTTTTTCTCGTTTAAAATCAGAATAATAAAGGAGAAGGGATCCCGCCTTGCTCGTTAAATTTTTGTGAGGTCGGCAATATATATACTCATAGGATAAAGATTCTTGTTATAAATTCATAACCTATTCCTACAGTATAGAATAGAATAGATGACTTTTTATGCCCTTTTCTTTTTTTTTTTCGGTTAGAATATTGAAACTCTTAAATTTAGTGGTATCAATGTTGGTCTCTTATGAAGGAAACCAACTTGAATTTCCTACTTCCTCTATCTGTTATAATAGATACAATGGGCAAAAAAAGAAAAAAAAACTAGGAGAACTTATATTTTATTATATATACACATGTTTTCACCAGTATTCATCTTATAAAATCTATCCCATAATCATATAAAAAATTTTACTTATATAATTTGTATTTTTTATCTTATACAAAATTTATTGTCCCCTATTATGAATATATTAACTTTTGATTAGTTTCAAGAACAAATATAAAACCATGCAATCAAGGAGTGAGTTATGTTATTTAAGTCAATATAATAATATAGGGCTATAGACAAGACAAACTAAACCACTTATGTGCTATTTAAATTCAACTCGCTTCAAGCTCAAGTTTTTAAGTTTGAGTAAGTTTGATCTCAATTGTTCAAACTCAATTAGTAAACAAGTAAAATCCAAACTTAAAATAAGGCCTGTTCATCTTAAAGAATTGACTTTAGTTTCGCAACCCACTAACCATTTAGGCTCACAAGCAAACTTGTTTAGGCTTGTGAGTAAGTTGTTGAGTTTCATATATATAGGATATAGAATATGTATGTAACATCGGAAAAATTGCACCAAAAGATTACAATATTTGAGAGTAAGTTTATTTGAGGTCACAATATTTTGAGTGGTTCATTTGACGTCAAAACGTTGAAAAAATGGGTTAATTAAAGTCACCATTGAACGTACTACAACATGGCAAATCTTCTAAGTTTTAAATAAATTTTTCTCTTGTAGATGCTTGTCAATGATGAACTCAATTGACATCATTTCTAAACATTGTGACCTTAAATAAACTACTCGAAACATTGTGACCTCAAATGAATTTATCCCCAAATGTTATTATCTTCCGATGTAATTTACTCATATAACATATGATTAAAATTAAAAGCTAAATTATATTTAATATACATGTTTATAGATTCCATGACACTTATATTTGTTTTTAGGTTCAATAAAAGTCAAGATATGAAAAACTGATCTAGATTTTTTCATTCTTACTTACTGTTCTTCATTCATCTATTTATTCATATATATGTATATATATTTATTTTATACATTTACCATCCTAAATTTAACTTTATCTCATATTCTAACATTGCATGCAAATCAACGGCTCATGAATACATTTATTTAAACAAGCCTTGCAACTTTATATGGTTCATCTTCTATATACGTAAAAATGGATTTATTACTAAATGCACTAATGATAATTACTAATACTCAATATAGAAGTACCATAACAAAAATTCATTATATTACAAAAATATTTTAATACATAACGTATTATTTACTAGTATTTTTTGCCATGAAATTAAAATATTTATAGCAATGACAAAATTTACGATTGACTAGGTAGTAAATAAATTTCATTTTGTAAGAATTAACATAATACTATTATTTTTTAATAAACAAAATTTGGTATTTTTCAGTTATTGTGGAATAAAATATATGAAAAATAGAAAATTATTCCAATGGCTTCAATAGAAAATGCAAATGCAACTGCAACTTGAAAAAAAAAAAATTCTAATTGGAATTAATTATTTGATTTCCTATACACAAGGGTACGCCTTAACCACTAAGTTGCATCTAGCATTCTAGCTTTACTAAAGTGTTCTTTAAAATATGAATTATGAATTCATGATACGTATTTTCTTCTTTTTCTTGTTAGTAAATATAAATATTTTTTTCCATCATTTGTGGGGCCTTCACGTCCTAACTAATTAGGGTAACTCATATTTTGCCATTACATATTTTTTATTCATCTTGTAAAATTTACCTAATAGATACACGGAAAAATGTTACAGTATACAATTTGTGTTTAACTGCTTTGTTACTGGCATTACATGTGCTTTTTTTTTCTTTTTTTTTTTCTTTTCTTTCTTTTTTCTAATTGTCATTTACATATTATATAATGTCTTCTATCCAAACTAGAGCTGCAAAGAGCCTAATTGTTTGCGAGCTACTCGAGCTTGATTAGTAAATGAAACAAGCTTGATTTTAAAATAAAGCTCGTTTATTTAAACGAGTTGGGCTCGAGCTTTGATTTAAACTCGCCTCGTGAATAAGCTCACAAATAGACTTGTTGATAGATTTGTTAATAAGCTCATAAGTAGATTTATGAATTTTATACGCAAATATTATATTTAAGATTTTAAAAAATGAAAAACAAGCTATTAAAACGAGTCAATCTTGAGCTTAAATCTTAATCTTAATAAAAAAACTTGACTTGGCTCGAGCTCAATTTGTATAAGATAAACTCAAATTTAAATTTTAAGCTCGATAAAAAACTTGATTCAAATCCAAACTCGATAAACTATAAGTAATCTGAACCTAAATTTTTAAAAGCTTAATCGGCTCTTTTGCAACTATTATCCGAACAATGTTGACACTTGTTATTTTTAATAGCATTAAATGCACCTGCATAACTGGAAACTACCGGTGGGGTTTAGGACAAGTAGACTAGAAGGCCTAAGCACATCCCTTCCTATATGATTAAATTTTCAAGATTTAAAATTGAAAACTACCAAGTAACTTTTTTAAATTATTTTAAAACTTGCGCCTTATTGAACGTACAGGTAACTTAATACCTAGTAGAACCCATCAAATAGGTGTTTAATTGGTTATGCATCGGGCTACTTAAATATTTATTCTATACAAATTTTTTCCTTTTCTCTTAATTTGATTTTCCTTTTCTCAGCTTTTGTAATATTTATAATAATTAAAAAAAACTCTTAAAAGATAAAAAATAAGATTTGTTAAAATTATCAATTTGATTTGTTGAAACAACCGTTTATAATGAATTAGTTAAAGATCGAGATAGTAAAAACCAATTGCTACAATTAGGCTCAAAAAATAAGATTACAAACCAGTTAACTAATCTGTGAACACCTCTAAACGAACTAATAGCAAATTAACAAATGAACAAAATAAATAAAGCAAATAAAATAAAACTCAGAGTAAATCTGCACATTTGAATCGAAGTCATTTGGCTCCATTAGTGGACACAGTGGACTAAGACGCCCCCATGGCCATGGGAACGTCTTCACTTAGAGCAGTCGTCCGGACCATTTGGCTTTGCAAAGCTTTCCTCCGGTTTTTCCTCAGACACAGAATGTAATATTTGGGTTTGTTCTTGACTTAATCTAAACCCGGTCCCCGATATTCGGATCTATACTAGAGGCTTGGAATATGATGCACGGAAGACTCTCCTTCTTCAACTTCTTACCATCTCTTTATCCAAAAACGAAGTAAATTGCTCTACATCTGAATGGAAAAAGAACAAAACTGATGGTTTAGATCTATTTTAAGGTTTTCAGTTGTATGTGTACAAATCAAGTAATTAAAACTTATGGAAAGTTTCTAGTTTGAGGCTTGCATGTGTCATACAAGAGACAAAATAAAAGACAAAGGATTATGTAAGTGAAAAATGGAAAGTATAAGTTATGTTAGGGTACACCATGCTAGATACACTAAAATTTGGTAAATTATATAAAACATTAATGGTATTGATGCTGTCAACTAAATTTAGGAGGATAAATAAAAGAACTTGGTACTCAAGTTCAAACAAATAAAGTTAAATTCACTTTAAAATTAATTGTTTGATATTAAACTAAGCTTGAGTTTGAATTTGAGATACTCGAATAATCATGAGCTCTAATTGAATTTCTTAATAACAAATGAGCTTTGTGAAATTGTTAATTATGAAATAAAAAGAAGATAACAATATTTTCAGTAATGTGTCTAATTTAGCTAAGCTTTAGTTGAATGAATAAAATTTAAATTGAATTAAGCATGAAAACCTAGATTGCTTTGAGCACGTGGTTTGACATACTGCATATTGTTAGTTTAACTTATGAAACTCATAGTTTAGAGGCCTTTTTGTTTTTTTCTTAATATCTAATATGTATTTATTCTATGTAGCATTTATATTATCTGAAATATGCCATTTATAAATTTATTTGCTCTATATACTATATGTTTCTATTTTGAACCTAATGTTAAAGGATAAATTTTCTTTTTCTTTTCCTCTTATTTAATGGGGAGTGATGGAAAGAAAAACTTTCAAAAGAATATGCTTTATTCCTTGGTAAGAGAAATTATGATTGATTTTTTTATGAAATTAACAGTATGTTAACTTCATTCCCTCCTAATTTTATATAACGTTGCTATTATGATATTTAGTTAAAGGGAATGATGTTTCATAATGAATTACTATTACACAAAATAATAAATAGTAATTAATATTCCATGCACATAAATTGCCATTCAATGATTTATTTCTAATTTATGTCATAAGTACCCTCTTTTAAAAATATTATCTAATACAATTACGACATTATAAATATTATATTTTTACTCTAGTAATTATTTATTTTATTTTTATAGCAAGTGAATGTTGCAATATACATGTAACGATTACTACAATTCTATTACATTTCCATTTAATTTTTATTCAATGATTTATTTTCAATTTTTGCTCCAATAATTATTTATTTTATTTTTATACTAAATAAATATTTTCATATATATATATATAATAGTCAACACAACTTATTACATTTCTATTGAATCTATCCTTTTTCCATATGTTTAAGGGAACAAGCCGCAAATGAATTATAGGGTAAAAATATCCAACTCTACGGGATTGAATTAGATATAAAATATACAAGTGGGCCAATATTTGTAATAAGACGGGGTATCAACTAAAAGCCTTACCCCCTTCGAATAAATCCGCCGTTCCCACTAGACATAAATTTTGAAAATATCTGTTTGGATTATCATATTTTTATCTGATTATATTTATATTAGATTTATATATAATTTATATTGTATTTATATCATATCTGTTTAATTTATTTATAAATAAAAATATTAATTTTTTCACCGATATTTATTTATTAATAAAATATGTTTAAAAATAATAAAAATATAAACTATAAAAACATAATACCAAATTTGCCAGGATATAAGAAAACAAACGGATCCTAAACGTTTAATAACAATAAGAATGAGAACACGACCGTCCGACATGGTTAAGGAGGGCTTTATTAGCCGTTTTTCGCTCGTAACTTTTTGACAAATTATAATTAGAAGTAAATAGCCTTTTTCGTATTATTAATTTCATATGTCCTTATCAATCTCTCCTTTTTTTCCCCCTCTTTTCTCTGTTTTTAGGCGAATCACCGGACTTTGTCAGCCTTTCTTCAATGTCACTATTCTATTA
Organism: Combretum micranthum; assembly: GCA_024138025.1. Lineage (NCBI taxonomy): Eukaryota > Viridiplantae > Streptophyta > Magnoliopsida > Myrtales > Combretaceae > Combretum > Combretum micranthum. Next base: position 332,823 of record JAMXBD010000820.1, on the reverse strand, counting down.
GTTTTATATTATATCCTTTGAAACTTAACTCATGGTCGACCTATAACAAGTGAAAACAATTATCCAGGTTGTTTGCTACTTTAAGACATTAATTTATTGTAAATTATACTAATGTCGACCTATTAATAATGTGAAAATAATTATATAGTTGTTTACTACTTTAATTTATTTGCAATTTATATTAGTGAACATTCTAAACTAATTTGCTGGGGAAAAGAAAAAACACTATAAAAGATTAATTGTTACTATCCTCTATAAAAAAATTTTAAATACAATGAATGACTTGTACATGCTAGTTGCTACGATGGGATAACATTGCCACATTGGCAGGCATCCTCATCCCCATCTTCATATAAACCACTATAGATATAGAATTTGATCAAAAAAGAGGTTTTTGGTATTATTTTATATTAATGAAAAATTGAGGGCAAATAAATCAAAAGAAAAGTTATAATAATTGAGTTGAATAAGCCTTTTTTTATTATTCACAAATATTATTCAAGTAATTATATATATATATATATTTTAAGCACCCATGATAAAGTATAAAAATGTTCTTTGAAATACTTTGAACGTGGCATACCTCTACTCTACCTTAATAGATAATATATATACGACATAAAAGATGATTGTATTCTTCTATAACAATTAAATAATTAATCTACTTCTTTAATTATCTATTATTTTTAAGTTTTCTTACTAATAATGTAGTACGGATTCCATTAATGTAATCAAAATGAAAAAACCGCAAAGGCTGAAACGGAAGACATTTTTTCCACTAAAAATAGATAACACTAGTCAAAGGATTCACCACAAAACCAGTTATTGATTTTCCAATGATCTTATTTTATACAAAACTTTTCGTTAAATTGTTTATTTTTTATTTATATTTATATAATTTATATTTATATATGATTTATTTATATTTACTTTTTTACTAATAGTCTAAATCGAAACGAAAGCATCGACACAGTTACAAATCAAATCATAGTTTTAATATAAGTAAGGTACATGGGCGCAGGATTAAAGGAGCATAAAGATATTGATTGGCGTGAGATAAAGCCTAAAAAAAGTCATCGTGTGCCCAAAAAAAGTCATCGTGTTGGCACTTGACACTTCTGACTTTTTCCCCCCCTCAATGCTTTGGAAATCATATTATTTATGTTTTGTTTTTTTTTTTTTTTTCCATCAAGCAAACAATATAAGCAACTTTTCTCAATTTACGAAAGCAAATTAATCGACGAAAAAAGATTTAAAATTAAAAACAAAAAGCCCCAAAAAGCAAGAGCAGTGTCCAATAGGAAGGAGATGAGATGGATGCCATTATTATCAAAGTACGAGAGAGAAATAGAGGGAGGGAGGGAGAGAGATGGATGGGTCTTTTTCTTGTACAGAGGGAGAGATAGAAAGAGAACGAGGGTTCTTTCTTTCTTTCTTTCTTTCTTCTGGTCTCTGTGTTATGTTCTTTTCTCTCTCATAACAAAACAACCAAACAGACCAAAACCATAGTGTTTGTATTTCACAGAGGGAGCAACCAAAAAAAGCTTGTAACTTGTCAGAATGGCGTGCATTACATTGTAGTGAGAGATAGATAGAGAGAGAGAGAGAATGTATTTAAAAAAAAAAAAGTTACAAACTTTACTTTAAGGAGAGAAAGAGAGAGAAAAGTAAGGTTGGTGGGTTTCCCATTTTCCATTTTCCATTTTCCATACGGTTATATTTAGTTATAAAACATTATAAACAATAATGGAAACAAAAGAACAAACCATGTTCTCCATGCTAAATCTAAACTAGAGTGTGTCTAAGCATGTGTCATGTGTTGCCATGTGTTTATATGTTGGACTTTTTATAACTTTAAGGAGTAAAAAATAAAAAAAGTCACATTATTTGTTTTTCTCATTTTAGCTTTTTACAATGAGATAAAAAAAAATAAATAACAAAAACAACATTAAAAATGAGACCTTTACCTCTATAGCTCTGTTGGGTTGCTGCTGTACCGCTGAACTCATATATGCACTACACATAAAGAGAGAGAGAGAGAGAGGTGTGGTGGGGCTGTGGTGCTGATTCAAAGGAGAAAATTAGAGAGAGAGGGAACATTCTGAGCTTTGGCTTTTATGAGCAGTGTAATGTGTAGGTGTGGTGGCTGTCAAAAGATGAGGAACAGCTCATCCTTTTTAAATTTCTGTTTTTTTTCCTTATTTCCTATAATAAATCATTTTTAGGATTTTTTTGATGTTTTTCTGTTGGGGGTTTATTAGTGTTTCCTTTGCTTTCTAACCGTGGGGTATGGTTTCTGTTTCTTTTTTAGTGTTAAGTGTGTTTTTTTCCTCTCTTTCTCTCTGTTGGTCCTATTGCTTAACTTGCCAAAACAAAACCCAACCCAATTCTTTTGTTTTTCTGATTGATTCCACTGTACTTGCTAAAAACAACAACAACAACAACAACAAGAGTGAAGTAAAATCAAGTGAATTAGTGAGAAAGAGAACATTCATCTTTTGGTGGGTTCTACTTCTAATAGATCCTTGTACTGGTGTTTTCTTCTTGTCTCTCTTTTTTCTTTTTCAACTTATTTTTTTCTATTTATCTCTTACCTTTAGATTCTTGATAACATGTGCTCTTTGTTGGGTTCTGTTTCATTTCCTTTAGGGTTCTTTCCTTTTTGATTTTGGTATCAATTCTCCCTTTTAGCTTTCCGTTTTCAAATATCTAGGGTATGATATTTTGGTACCAATCATGAGATCATGTTCTAAATCTTCGGTATGTGAAATTAGCTTTTGTACTCAAGTTAGTGTTTGAGTTCAATTTCTCTTCTGTTGTCTCTTAAATGTTAATGCTTAATTTGTTCTAGAAGAAGCAAAACATGGGAGGTGTTTTTAAGGCTCATTACGGTATAGGCATCCGGTTTGTAATAATATCTGATTCTTCTGACCTATAAACAATTTTGTTGGTAGTACCGCCCTCTTGTATGGTTGATTATATGTACCCTCCTTCAGAATTTCTCAAAAATGATGCACTCTGTCTGCTGATTTAGCTTTTATATGCAGCTAGTCCTGATATCTAGTTTCGTGTTTGTTGTTGCAGGTGCTGTTGGTCCCTAGCTTGTGCAAATCAATGGAGGAACAAGGTTTGTAAACTGTGAAGGAGTGTGGATTTTTCTGGGTTTTGGGTTTTGAAACACTTTGTGTTGGACTATAAGTAAAGGGGAAGTCTTTTAAGGTCTTTTTTATAAGGGCTTGGAGTGTGTGGCTTGGTTTAGATTAGTTCTTTTAGTTGTTTGTGATAAAGAATATATATATATATATCTGTTTGGAAGCCTCAAAAACCAGATGCTATAGCTTGCACATTGTGCAAGATTTCCATAGTGAGATAGATAGATAGATAAACTAATAAGGGAAAGGCGGTGATGTCAGTGTTGAAGCAAGTGGGTGTCTCGTTTCGCTGGTTTTAAGAAGTTTTTATATATAAAATCTGTAAGAGCAGTCTGTTGGCAATGTCTCCTTTGCTGACTCATTTTGCCCGGGGACTGTGCTGCGTGTTAACTCTAGGGGGTACAAACTCTTTTCTTTAGGACTCTTTACCATTTAAGTGAGCAATTTATTATTGTGTTAAACACTGTCCTATACAGTCTCCTCCTCCGTTGCCCTTGGTTAGTGGGAAAGATTCGGTCATACTAGGATATAATACATCCCATCAAAGGTATTTTCTTTTGATTCCTTTATTCTCTTCTGGGAGTACACGGAAGGTTAGCATCCAAAAGTCGAACTCTTGAGTCATAGATTTTGTTGTGTGGCTGTGTTTTGTTGGTGGTGGTGGCTGCCACTAGATTTATGCAGATAAGTGGTCGACAAGTACTAAAGCATAGCATATAGATTGAAAAAGTACATCCATTTACTTCACAAGATGAAGTTCATGAAACTTGGATCCAAACCTGATTCTTTTCAGGGTGATGGAGAGCATATAAGGTGAGATTCATTATTTCCATCTGGTCATCTTCGTGTTTTCTCCTTACTTTGTATTTTGCATTGGATGGATTTGTTGGTTTGCCTTTTGTTTCTTCTCATCAAATATCAAAATTGACTCTACTGATTTTTGTGCTTTCAAATTGTCTCTTTATTTCTTTGTATATGTTTCTATTGAAGATTTTTACAAGAAAGATGCATATCCTATTCATTAATTTCGAAGAGCCAAGTAAATATACATCTAGAAAAGAAGACAACCCTGGCTGGGGTCATACGACTTTTATTACTAAAGGCAAAAGCCCTTGCATCTGCAGAAACGTCGATAATCCCTGTTTCACGTTCTCATTTTAGTGATACATATGTCTTCTTTTTTTGGTAACTAAATTGGCAATAAAGATTTGTTGAACATAATTTAACGTCTCTTTACAATTCATGATATTTGTGTGCTTTGCTGTTTATTCGCTTCTTTTGAAGCATGAATTACTTTTGCATATTTTCAATTAGCGTAAAAATCAAATATGCAGGAAAACCTCAATCATGCGGACTAATTTTTCTAAAATGACACACCATCTAGACACAAATAATCGTAATCTATCCATTTCAACTCTTTGATTTTCTTTTTCCTGCCTTGGCAGGGTGTTAGGAAATAACTATATGTTTGTAACTTATTTCTACATGTTGAAATTCTATTAAAAATGTCTTTAGTAACTAAAATTTTTGAGTTCTGGTATGTTTTATCCCAGCGTATTTATAAAAAGACAGAAATCTCTCGGATTGAAATATTTACCTACCCTAAGAGGCTAAATTAGCCTAAGAAATTGCAATTACTGTACTTCGCATACTCCAAAACTTCTTCTATTGCATTTATAATTTGAGAACCTACACAAAATTGCACTAGTATATTTTTTGTATTGAACTCTTGCATATGATATTTTACCGTCTGTACAACTGTCATCAAGAAATGTTTAAATATGAACTTCACGTGGGAAATTCCTATGCTTTCTGAAATGAGAAACTTGTGTTGGAGTAACATCAGGTCATTAACTGGATGAATTGTATCAGCAGCAAATGTTTCTGGCACTAAATTCTGATCATATGAATCTCCTGATTGATGAGCTTCCACAAGTTGTTTTCTTTTTGTAAACATTTGTTCAATACTTTGAGCTCACAGAATCAAAGAATTTATTGGATTTATTGATACAGGTATGTAGCCTCTGAACTGGCAACCGACATAGTGGTCGATGTTGGAGATGTAAAGTTTTATCTTCACAAGGTGCGCTACTTAGCTATTTATGAATTAGTGTAAAATTTCCTACAAAGGTTTGATCTATCCTCATGTAGTTTCATTAACTAGTTCAGAATGCAATATATGTTAACTCACTCTCACTCATGCATGCGTCATTGCTCTAGGTGGTCTAGCTTCCATAATATCCTCTTATTCCTATACCACGGTATTCTCTATGTGAGAATTCCTTGATATATGCATTGCAATTGGTGCTCATAAAATCTTTCATCTGTGCAGTTTCCTCTTTTGTCAAAGAGTGCACGCTTACAGAAGTTGGTAGCGATCACAAACGATGAGAACAGCGATGAGATTCAAATTGGTGAAATTCCAGGTGGACCTGCTGCTTTTGAAGTATGTGCCAAATTTTGTTATGGCATGATGGTCACTCTCAATGCATACAATGTTGTAGCAGCTCGATGTGCAGCTGAGTACCTTGAGATGTATGAAACTGTTGAGAAGGGTAACCTCATCTATAAAATTGAAGTTTTTCTGAATTCTAGTATCTTCCGAAGCTGGAAAGACTCAATACTTGTTCTTCAGAGTACAAAAAATCTTCAACCCTGGGCTGAGGAGCTTAAGGTAGTCAGTCGTTGCCTTGATCCATTGCTTCTAGAGCTTGCATAGACACCTCGAAGGTGGACTGGTCATACACTTACAACAGGAAGAAGCTCCCCTCCGAAAATGGGAATGAGGCACAGTGGAATGGTGTAAGAAAACAGCAGATGGTTCCAAAAGACTGGTGGGTGGAGGATCTTTGTGAGCTACAATTGGAACTTTATAAGCGGGTTATAATAACAATTAATACCAAGGGAATAATTGGTAGTGATGTAATTGGAGAAGCATTAAATGCATATGCTTTAAGGAGATTGCCAGGTTTTGGCAAGGGTGTGATTCAGAGTAATGATTTTGCAAAGCATCGGTTGCTAGTTGAGACGATTGTGTGGCTGCTGCCCACGGACAAGGGCACTGTGTCTTGCAGTTTCATGCTTAGGCTGCTGAGAGCAGCTATTTTATTGGAATGTGGAGAAGCAGAGAGAAATGAGTTGATGGCAAGAATTGGGCAACAGCTTGATGAGGCTGCACTTCCTGATCTTCTGTTTCGGGCCCCTGCTGGGGAAATGACCTTGTATGATGTCGATACGGTGCAAACCCTTCTTGAGCAATTTCTGAAACATAACCAAAATGGGACAGATCAATCTGGGCAAGATGTATTTCAGGAGGTTAGAAGTCCACAGCATGCTTCAGATTCCCTGTCTAAGCTGGCAAAATTGGTGGATGGCTATCTGGCTGAAATTGCACGTGATCCTAATTTGCCTTTATCTAAATTTGTCAGTCTTTCCAATATGGTATCCAGTCTGCCACGCTCCACTCATGATGGAATTTACCGTGCAGTAGATATGTATTTAAAGGTACGGAGCTCAATTAAAGGACTATCATCCAATTTGATCTGCCTTTTTCTCCAGTAAACTTGTTTGTTCATTTACGAACCAAATCATAGTTTTGAACATCCATGCTTTCTGTTAACATGCAACTTTCAGCCAAATCAAATGCATCATCTATTTCTTTCACTTGAAGCTTTGACAGATTTCTATTGTTATATGACTCAACTATTGGAGGTTTCTTTTGTTTATGGTATTTTTATCTAACAAATTCCCCAAAGTTTATATCTTTGAAATTTGTTTGTATGGTTCATAAAATTGTTTTCTAGCATTGCTTTGCCTCAGAATTCCATTTCGGTTGCAGGAACATCCAGATATTACCAAGAGTGAGAAAAAGAGGATCTGCAAGTTGATGGACTGCAGCAAGTTATCTGCAGATGCATGCATGCATGCAGTGCAAAATGAGCGACTCCCTTTGAGAGTGGTGGTGCAAGTACTCTTCTTTGAGCAGGTCAGAGCATCAACATCATCGGGTGGTAGCAGCACACCAACCCTGCCAGGCTCCATCAGTGCTTTACTACCTGGGGGGTCACATGGGAGTTCAAGATCTGCTACAACCAATACAGAAGAGGACTGGGATGGTGTACCAACTGCCGAAGAAATAAAGGCTCTAAAAGGGGAGCTTGCGGCTTTAAGATTAGGTATGGAAGCACGGGACAGAAACGGGAACGATGATCCCAAAGGAAGTAATGAAAAGGTAGCTGCAACTAAAATGAAAGGTCTGGTCATGTCAAAGATCTTTTCAAAGCTCTTTTCAAACAAAGATAGACAAGGCGAGCTTAGCAGTTCAGATACATCAGAAAGCCCAGGATCTGCCAATGCAGGAGATACCAAGTCTACACCCTCCAGGAGTCGAAGGCATTCAGTGTCTTAGTTGCCAATAGATGGTACAAACAAACTTAGGTATGTCAAAATGTGAATTTATATTACTCAAGTTGACATCAATTAGGTGAGAGTAGAATTTGCTGACGTGTTGCTAGAAATTTTGATGGGATTCATTGATCAAGAAAAGAGGAAATTTAGATAGGGTTGGAATCTTAGAACTTATGGATCGATTCCAAGGCAATATAATCTATGTCTATCATTTGATCCCACAAAGTTCAAGAATAGTTTTCAAGTACCCAATTCTTTTTCCTTCCTAGCATCAGTGAGATGGCCTATGATCATACTCCAGTTTTGATGTACCATGAGAAGAAATGAACATCCAACTTTCTATTCCAAATGTCTGATTGCATCTTTAGTTTCTTTTGTTGCAAGACCAACTCTTGAATCTTCACCAGGAGGTAGTATAACTACAATAATCATTCACTAACAGATGTGCCCGGAATGAAAGATTTAGGGCAGTAGGGGGCATGTGTGTAAGAACACGCTGTTGGGTACTTGTTTCAAGCTAAATTGAGAAAATGAGTACCTACAACCTTCCTTTCTTTGATCATGAGGAAATGAAATGCTTTTGGTTCTGCTTTTTGAATGGCAGCCTGTGTCTGTCGGATTGTGTTGAGAAATAAGATTTGTTTTGTGTTTAAGGTTTCAGATTTATCGTATTGGAAACACAGCGAGGGTTGTTTTTCATGATTTACCAAAGTCGAGAAATGGGAACATGTGATGTGTGATTATAGGGAAAAATTTGGCAGGGTGCGTTAAAATTCAGGATGAAAAGGCAAATGCACTTCCTAAATTAAAGATTAGGTCATGCTATTTATTAAAAAAAATTATAAAAACAATGAAAAGTCACTTTTCGATGTTTATATAATTATTTTAAAAATCAAGTCATTAGCTTATACCAAAAGAGGGTTCACATTTGCTGTTTTGGTTTTGTTGTTTTTGGATGATTTGCTTTTTATTGATATCTATATATCATATTTGTTTCATATAAATATGAGTAAAAATGTTTGTTTTTCATCGGTTTTTGTTTTGGCAAACAGTCTATTTGAAATGGCAAATGAAGCCAAAACTATAGAAATATGATAAAATAAATAGACTCACCGTCCTAACCAATCATGATTATGCGTTTAGTAATTTAAATAATAAATACTTGCATTAAGTTGGGATCTCCTCCTCAAACCATTCTCAGTCTTCTTCCACTTTCCCCAAAAGACAATTCTGAATTAAGAAGCACCAAAGGCCAGTTGCCTTTGTTGGCAGCCCTCTCAGAGTATCTTCGTTATGCTTTTCTTTCATTTTCTCATCTCCACTTTTAAATTCCACTAAAGGTTCCTACCCTCCACTTTTTCTTTATTATATCAATCTCCAGATTTAAAGCACTTCGATATCATTAGTTTATCGTTTGAGGTTTTAAAATACCAGTGTCGATAAGAACGTTGAAGTAATCGATGTTTTGAGTTTCAGTATTGTGAAAAATCAAAGAGTTCGATATCATTAGTTTATCGTTTGAGGTTTTAAAATACCAGTGTCGATAAGAACGTTGAAGTAATCGATGTTTTGAGTTTCAGTATTGTGAAAAATCAAAGAGTTTTTTGAGGTGGAAAATGATCATCCTTATCATCAAAATTTTTTTGATCGTGGGTCTGTGTCTTTTTGTTTTTGGTTTTTTCTTCCTTGTTATTTTAATATCTTATCACTATCTATGTGCATCATCTAATCGGATGACGATCTTCACTCTCATAGTAGAATTTTTTTCATCCAATGGTTATTGGTACCCGGCTAATAATATGATGTGATCTTATTAGTTAGGTTTGTTGGCGTGAAGGACTCCTAGAAATTAGGGGTTTATGACTATACCATAGGGTTAATGAATATCATTAATTAGGAATTTATGGTTGGTCAATGAATACATTAAAAACAAATTACAATCGTCATTATAGCAGGTTTGTATACCAAAAATAGAAGAGCTTGATTATGTATAAATACCCATGTATATAGAAAAGAAAATATATAAAACCTAGAATATTTCTTTCTTATTGAAAATATGGTATCAAAGCAAATTTTCAATTCCTATCCTCCTCTATACAGACAACACTGAAGCAAATAACATCCTACAACATCGATATGGTTGGTGAATATTTGCAGTCATTAGAAAATCCTGAAATATCTTATTCATCTATTTTATCAGAACTCACTACCAGAATGACAGAAATCCTATCTAAGAATTTCGGTACAACCTCAATAATGGACATAGCCGCTGCTCCAATAGGAATTAAATTGGATGGGACCAACTATGGACTATGGTCTCAAGTGGTGGAGATGTACATCTCTGGCAAAGACAAAGTGGGTCATATTAATGGTGATCTGCCCTAACCTGCAACGATAGATCCACCCTTCCGAAAATGACGTACTAATGATGCCATAGTAAAAGGATGGCTCATTAACTCCATGGACCCGTCATTGATTAGGAATTTCATCATATTTCCTACGGCAAAAATGGTATGGGATGCCATAGCAACAACTTAGTTTGATGGGAGTGATGTCTCCCAAGTGTATGACCTTCGATGCAAAGTATCACGGCTAAAGCAAGCAGGTGGTTCATTGGAAAAATATTACAACAGTCTACAAGGATTATGGAGAGAGATTGACTTTCGAAGGCCAAATCCCATGCAGTGCTAAGCTGATATTCAACGTTATAACAATATGTTGCAGGAAAATCAAGTTTACGTATTCTTAGATGGCCTGGATGACCGACTAGACAACATTCGTAGAGATATTTTGCAGAATACAACCATTCCCCACAATGAAACAGGCTTATGCCCATGTTCGACGACAAGCGGTGTGATAAACAGTCATGATAAGAACTTCGACTGAAGAATCATCAGGTTTCATATTTACGTCAAAGAGTTTGAGGACTATAACTCTTTCGACAGCTTTCTCTCATAATGGAAAATCAAATTTCTCTTCTAAAAAAATGCATCTGGTGGACTGAAATGCTCTCATTGCGGAGGGACTAAACATACATGGGAGACCTGTTTTAAAATCCATGGGTATCCTAAATGGTAGCATGAATTACAATCAAAGAAAAAGTGTAATATTGAAGGAACCAATGACACAAGCAAGAATGAACAGATGACTAGAGGTCAAGGATCAGTTGCCATCAGTGATATGACTCTTTCTTTAATTCCAGCTCAAGCTCACAATGTCAGCGCCACTGAAATTCATAAACCAGTCGCAAGTATGAATCTACATGAATTTAAAATAGACAATGCTCATGGCTAATGGATTCTTGACTTAGAAGCTTCTAACCTTATGACCTATGATGAAAATCATCTCTCAAAGATCTAAGCCTAGAAAAACCAACATTACAAATGCCAATGGAAAAATTTCCCCCGTAACAGGGGCTGTTACAGTAATAGTGGCACCTAATATGCTATTATCAATACTCTTCTTGTTCCATCTCTTTCTCACAAATTAGTGTCTTGAGTCAACTTACCAAAGATTTGAATTGTGTTGCAATTATTTACTAATCTTCTCCTTCTTTAGATATTCTAACAAAGGAGATTATTGGACATGATATTGGTTAGGTCATCCATCATTTCGATATTTGAAACATGTTCTTCCATATTTATTTTCAGATATGGAATTTCTCAATTTAAATGTGAGACCTGTATTTTTGCGAAAGGCCATCAGGCCACTTATCCTTTGAGTTTTAGTAAAAGTACTATTCCTTTTTCCTTAATCCATACTATGTGTGGGACCATCCTCGAAACCTAATATGCATGGCTATCGATGGTTTGTGATTTTTGTTGATGATTGCACACGGATGACGTGGTTGTATTTGTTGAAACATAAGGATGAGGTTTTCAATACCTTTCAATCCTTTTATAATATGGTTTGTACACAATACTCCATCAAATTACAGGTTCTTTGTCCGATAATGGCAGAGAATATGTCAACGTGCAATTTAATGGCTTCTTTCGTCAACATGGAATGATTCATGAGAAATCATGTTCGCATACTCCCCAACAGAATGGAGTGGCCGAACGGAAAAATCGGCATATTCTTAGACTGCTAGAGCTCTTCTTATTGGGGCTAATATGAGTGGGCATTATTGGGCAGAGGCAATTATGCATGCAGTTTATGTTATCAACAGGATGCCAACGAAAGTTCTTGAAATGAAAACTCCTCTTCAAGCATTATCTCATTTTATAACACTACCCTCAATCTTGATGATGCCACCACGCGTGTTTGGGTGTGTTATATTTGTTCATATCCAAAAGGATCAATGCACAAAAATTGATCCTTGTGCTGTAAGGTGCATTTTCTTAGGCTATGGCCTACACCAAAAAGGATATCGCTTTCGATCCCACTCATAGGCGAACATATGTCACTATGGATGCCACATTTTTTGAAATTGAAATGTTCTTTACTGCTAAGCTCTCCACTCTACCTCGTCAGGGGAGAATTCTAGTGAAGAGGTGAATTGGATGAGGTATGAGTAGCCAGGCTTTAATAAATATGACATTCAGAATGAGTCAGAGACAACTTCCTCAAATGGTGACGTGCCCCCTTCTTCACCAATAACCACTAGTCCATCTCCTGAGAATATCACTGAGGTAAGTTCTCCATCAACCCCTATTGATCATCAACCCTCTAATGTCATAGATACTGTTGCTTCTATCCCTGGCTATAGATTACCTTACAGGTATAATCGTGGTGTGCCCCCAAGTCGATACTCTCCTGAGATGGAAGAACGACGATCCAAATATCCTATTGCCAATTACATGTCCATTGGATTACTATCTGAATCTTTGAAAAGCTTTGCAAATGATCTCTCATCTCATCACATTCCCACTAATGCAGAAGAGGCATTACAGGACCCTAGATGGACTCAAGCCATGAAGGAAGAGATGGAGGCTTTGTTGAAATATAAAACATGGATTCTTGCTACATTACCAGAAGGAAAGAAGACAGTAGGGTGCAAATGGGTGTTTTCAATTAAATACAAAGCAGATGGATCTGTTGAAAGGTACAAAGCTAGAGTGGTTGCCAAGGGATACACACACAAACATATGGAGTCGATTATCTAGAAACCTTCTCTCCAATGGCAAAATTGAACACAATCAGAGTTTTATTGTCCTTTGCAGCAAATCTTGACTGGCCTTTACATCAATTTGATGTAAAAAATGCCTTTCTTTATGGTGACCTTGAAGAAGAAATTTATATGGATATCCCTCCTGGATATGTGGCAGACTCTGACAATAAGGTCGTTTGCAAGTTACAGAGAACTTTATATGGTTAAAACAGTCACCTCGAGCTTGGTTTGGAAGATTGAGTGTCGCAAGGAAGAAATATGGCTATCGACAAAGTAACTCTGACCACACTTTATTCTTGAAACACCAATAAGGCAAGATTATAGCTCTAATCGTCTATGTTGACGATATGATCATTACAAGAGACGATGTAGATGAGATAGCAAAACTTCAATCTCAGTTGGCATCAGAATTTGAGATGAAGAATTTAGGAGGACTCAAATACTTCTTGGGGATTGAAGTTGCTAGATCCAATCAAGGGATATTTCTTTCTTAGCAGAAATATGTGCTGGATTTATTAACTGAAGTCGGGTTATTGGACTGCAAACCAACTGATGTACCTATAATTCAAAATCACCAACTTGGAGAATACTCAAATCAAGTACCAACAGACAAAGGAAGATAGCAGAGGCTAGTTGGTAAGTTGATCTATTTATCTCATACCCGACCTGATATTGCTTATGCAGTCAGTGTAGTTAGCCAATTCATGCATTGCCCTAGCGAAGATCATATGAATGCGATCATTCAGATTCTTCGATATCTAAAATCATCGCCTGTAAAGGTATTTTGTTCTCTAACAATGGTCATCTGAATATTGAAGGGTATATAGATGCAGATTGGGCTAGAAATATTTTAGATAGAAAGTCAACTTCAGGCTATTTCACATTTGTCGGTGGGAATCTTGTTACATGGAGAAGTAAGAAGCAAAAGGTAGTGGCATTATCAAGTGTGGAAGAAGAATTTAGAGGAATGGCAAAAGGGTTATGTGAACTTCTTTGGCTTAGAAATTTGTTGTCTGAGATTGGATTTCCTCCTAAATGCGAGATGGATTTATTTTGCGATAACAAAGCAGCTATTGATATTTCTCATAATTCGGTGCAGCATGATCGAACTAAGCATGTGGAGGTTGATCGACACTTCATCAAACAGAATCTTGAAGAAAAGACAATCCGTTTCCCTTTGTAAAATCAAAGACCAGTTAGCATATATCCTAACTGTAAGGCCCCATATTTACCTATATTTAAAATAGATAAACCTAGTTCCCTAACCACATATAATCTGCAGTATTATATGTAAGATTGTAATCCAGATCAATTTGTATAGTTATTTGCCTAAATGTCTTATAAGAATAAACTTTATTACTAATAGTACATAATACATTCCATAAAATACAACTTTTAACTTCATTATTTCATAAAAGATACATACATACATACATACATACAAGGCTCATAAACAAGCCATTTATAAAATATATCAAAAGATAACAAAAATCCTATTAACTAATACATAAGTTTTTAGAGCATATATGTACATATAGCTATTCTATTACATAAGAGTTCCATCAACGTCAAGGCCGTCTCTATTCCTCCTAATCATCTAAGAACTCCTCAAAATCCGATCTATATCCCATACTTGTATAGAATTCATCATCCACACCTGAAAATGATAAAATATGAGTCAGAGACCCAGTACACAAGTAACAAAAACAAATGCGTTATGGCTCACACGATCTTAAACTATAATGCAATGTGACAATCATTCACTTATTAGATAATCTTTAATTAGTCAAACATTACCGGAGTATTCAAACTCCGAATAGTAAGGATATCTGAGGGTCTGAGTAACGATCATGACGCTCAGGAGGTTGATAGAAGCAGCTCGGATACTTATATCTCCTAGATGATATATCCATAAAAGAAAAAACAACTTCATCTAGGGTTAACATCCGTTACACAACTTCACTTATCTTAGTTCATAACATCACTTAGTCCAATTGTTGCCATAAACATTTGAACTAAATCATATTATTTTATTCTAAGTTAAGCAAACGTTATGCCGATACCGTTTTCCCCATCAGTTACTCGTCGTACCACTTAGGAAAGTCTTATTAAAAGAAAGGGTGCCTAAGCGTCTAAACTACTATGCCCCCAATTGAGCAAGGTGCTGGTCCCCAAACCGGATACCGATCTGCCATCTAGGCCAGATACATTTAAAACAGCGTAAGAGACATCCAATTCAAACAAAGGTTTAAGTTTTTCTATATTAAAATTTATTAAAGATATGCTATCCTAAGCAAAGAACAAACACGTTATTGCGTATCTGTACTAACTCGGGAATTAATGGAGGTAACCGAGCGAGGATCAATAACTATTTAATCAAATTATCACAATTTCACACTTAGTTCAAGCTCAATATCAACTAATCTCATGCATAACCATTCAAAGAAATTCAAATAAGTTATCATAAGATCTTAAAACAAGCAAAGGAAATCATATATACAATATAACTAGTTTTAGCTTAAGACTCATAGAAAATCAATAATTTGTTAAATCTACAAATATGCTTAAATCATGCTTAATTATATCAATCAATCATCATTACGTATCAAATATCATTAATTTATCTCATGTTAGCTTAAAAAGATCCATTTCCTAAGCAAAAACATATTTATCAAACAAAAACAAGTATTAAACTTTATTTATAAAAATGTAGCAGCTGGAAAAAGTATAATTTAAGCATTGATGCTTTTTTAATTTGTAAAAACTCAAAACATGAAAATTGTAGATCTCTTTTTAAGCTTTCCAATGCAACTTCAATCACCTCAATCATAGGTTAGATAAAAAAGTTATGGGCAAAATTCAAAACAATGTTGCAACAGGAAAAACCAAACAGGGGTGTATGATAAGCTGTATGAACCATACACTTCTCCATACATGTCGAAAGACAAGGTGTATGAACTCAAGAAAAAAACATATGAAAGGTCAGAAAATGAAACATGATACCATACAGGGTGTATGTGATGTCGTTTCAACCCAGTGACATTGCACTTTTCCATCCAAGAGTGATACAACCTTGTATATGGGGCCGTTTCGTCCATAAATCCCCCCATATAGGGCCGTTTCAACTCAGGCAAAGTGTATTTTCAAGGTCAAGGGGTGAAACACCCTTCCATATGGGGCTGTATGAAAATTTTTGCCTTCCCCTATTTTGAACACAAAATTTTTATAACTTTAACACTTTTAACTTCAACCAAAACACTTTCTTAGCTCTCTATAACTTGATATATGAACTTTACATCATCTATTATACATTTCCAACTCATTAAACAACATCATTTCACTTCAATCTCCTCCCTCCAATCAATACAACTTTCAACAAGCTCAACTTCACTTAACCTTTACTACACTACTCATACATCATTCCATTTTCATCCTCACACTTCAACTACTAAACATGCATATATTATACTTCATTGGTAGCCCAAACCTTCATCAACACGTCACCAATACATATATACATATCAAATTCACATTTAACAAACTCTATACTGAAATTTGCATCAATGTAACTTAAACTTACCTCAAATCTTTGGGCTTGGTTTTCAAGGCTTTAGAATGGTCTTTTGGTGGCCAACTTGCAAGAATTTGGATGTAGATCTTGGTCTTGAAGTTGGGGTAGCTTTGGAAGAGAAAATAATGGATTTTGTGTTTGTTTGGGAGGTTGTTTTGAGGGTGGTCTGATTTTGGATGAAAATGGGGTATTTTTTTGGCTTAATGTTTATCCAAAATTGACTTTTAAGGTAGCCCACATAAATCATAAAGTAGCTTTTTAATTAAGCTTAATTAAGGTTATTAATTTAAGTAAAACAAAGGCATTTAGTTAGCTTTTGGTTTCCAAAAAATCTGCTACACTATATTTGAAATATAGTGTATAAATCTAATATTACTCATTTCATATACAACATCAATATGTAAATCAATATTAAGTATTTATTATACTAATGCAAACATAATTATTCTATATATTTAAACATATACATTAAATTACACTAGCTTAATCTATATGTAAAATATGTTATTTATTTATTTTAATAAGTAACTATAATCACTCATATATAATATGATATTGGAATAAAAGCATGGCTATTATACTAACTAAAGCAATATGTAGCAAGAATTTTCATAACTCACTTAACAAGTTGGGCATGATAGATATCTATGCACCAACTTGAGGGGGAGTGTTGGCATGAAGGACTCCTAGAAATTAGGAGTTCATGGCTGTATCATAGGGTCAATGAATATTATTAATTAGGAGTTTATGGCTGGTCAATGAATATCATTGAAAACAAATTACAGTCGTCATTATAGTAGATTTGTATACTAAAAATAAAAGAGCTCGATTATATATAAATACTCATGTATGTAGAAAAGAAAATATATAAAATCTAGAATATTTCTTTCTTATTGAAAACAAGGTTTAATAATATCATCTCTTAATTTTAATTATTTGGTTTTTGTACTCGTTTTATTATATTAATAAATGAAGCTTCTTGTTCGTTAACAAACAAAATGTTAAAAGAAATCAATAATCATGTTAAGTTGTCTAATTCATTTAGGTGTTTTTACCATTGGTAGGACATCGATTTTAGAACAATAAATATCCATCATGATCCATCCATTGAATCTGATGTTCCTATTTGGATTGTTAGATTTTTGTTGGTATCGAATCTGTATTGGATCAATATCTGTAATTCATTAGCATCATACATATATCGGTTCGGTATCGATTCGGTTTGGTTAATTTATTAGTAAAACTATCGATTTTTCATATGCATTATATTAGTATCGGTTCAATTTAAAAATAATGTTAGAATGATACCAAACTAGTGTACTTAAATAGTAAATATTTCATGTTCCTATTTTAAAAGTGCATTGAGACGTATCATTTCATGATGAAGATGATACGTAGGGATGCAACCGGGCGGGTCGTTATAGGGTATCCACCCGCGTCCCGCTAAAATTCCTATAGGGTCAGACCTTATAGGGTTTAGGGTCGGGTTTTGGGTTGTACTCATAACCCGTTGGGAAAACCCGACCCAATTTAATTAAAAAAAATTAAAAATTTTAGTTTAAGGAATTTACTTGTTCATTAGTTTGAATGATGCTTTTCATATAATCATTTGTTATTCATGTATTGAGTCACATGATAGGATATAAATTATATTTACAATTAATAATCACTGACCAATTATCCAGAGAAAATCGATTTTCATGTGCAACCTTCCCACTTTTTCAAAATTCATTTCTTTCCTATGCAACACAACAAAGTATAAAAATTAATTTTCTCAGAAAAAATAGATATTATATATATATAATGACAAATAAATCAAGAATATATAGATCGTGTGTAGTATCATCATTTTATTATTATTATTATTATTTTATATTATTATTATTATTATTATTATTATTTTGAGTTGGATGTATTATATATATATATATAGATATATGTAAGTCTTCTAATAATTTTAGGCAATGACATGTCTTGAGTTACTGACTTTACCTTATATATTCAGTTTTCATGTTTAATAATTTTTTACCTGTCTTTAACGTTTTCTAATTTTTTTAAATAAAAATTAGGATCTTTATCAACTCCATTGAAATTTTTGCCTTCCTCAACATGCCTCACTACGATAATAATTTAATGAAATAATAAAATGATGCATTTAATTCTGTAATAGATTAAAGATAATGTTAAACATATTTAGTTACATAATATAATAAACAAGATAAAAAAGGGGTTGGAAAAATTACGCAAACCTCGCCGCATTAGTCAATTACGATAGGGTAAATAAAAAACTACCACATTGGTCAATTACCATAGGTTCAATCTGAACGAAAGGAACGAAGTCCTCCTCTTTTGTAAAAATAGAAAAATATCGAGGTTTTATACAGAAGAAAGAAAAATGGGTCGGGTCGGGTCGGGTCGGGTTTGGGACAGAATGACCCGACCCGTTTACATCCCTAATGATACGTCACATGTAAGTGGATATTCTAGAAGTGTTAATCCATAAACAACACCTATAAACCCCTAGATTTTATGCTGATCTTATAGATAAAACTCTGGAATTGAAAGTCAAATCGAAACCCTAAAATCAACTATATCAACAATAAGCCCTAATGAATCTAGATCCGGTAATCCCACGCACAAAACTCTAGTACAATAAAAATGAGATAACCTTATTATAGGGTAGAATGATGTCATCTAATCTAAAAACATCATATTCATCAAAAATTCACTCGTTTCGAATCCGAAACGGTGAAAATATTCCAATAACATGATTAGACTTGTAATAATATGATGAATCATAAAATATCAGTTATAGAATTTTTCGGCTCCTAAATATATCAGATATAGCTCGTTTACGTATATTTTTTTTACTACCGGTATTTTATTTATTTAGTCTACTATTCGTTTACTATTCTCTACTATTCCTCTATTTCTACTTTTTTTTTATAACCTATTTCTTATATTTTACACACATATTTCTTATATTTTCATTTCCAATATAACTTTTTACATAACTTCTTTTATACTTTTTTACTTTTTTTACAAAATTATTTTTTTCTCTCTCCCTCTCTCCTCTCTCTTGGCCGGTGCTACACTCCCCTCCCTCTCTCAAATTTCTTTTCTTTTTCAATTTATTTTATTATATCTAATTTCCCTCCACATTTCTCTATAAATACCATCTCTCTCTCCATTTATTTCACACATCTTATTCTACATGCCAAAACTCTACCAAAATCTATCTACAACTTTTCTCTCTAATAATTCCCTTTCAAACACTCTCTTCCATTTATTTCTCTTTAGTAAAAGTAAACACACCATCCATTTGTTCCTTTCATCTCCAAATCCTTCATCTACCTTTGTAACATAACATGAACAATGTGTGTGTTTTGGTTCTATATAAATCCCCATGATGCTAATGCTAGGGAAATAGAATCATAAAAACAACATGTTGTTCATGTATTGTTCATCTTCAAAATGTGTTCATGTTGCATTATGGTCATGATCCTAACTTAACTCTTTATATGTTATTATGTATACATATGTATCTATATTTCTTAGAGTCTAAATGCTCATTAATCTAACATTTTATTTATACTCTTATTTTATTGCTCATTTATTTATTTCATACTTAATAGATAAGATAGTCATCTTTTAGTCTTGGACTTGTCCTCATCAAGTTAAAACGTTTTGAGACTTGTCCACAATCTAAGTCCGGGGAGGCTTGACATAAATCCAAGACTCCCATGTTTTCTTATTATTTTTTTTGCTTTTCTTTATGAGACTTGTCTATTTCTAAGTCTCGGGAAGATTTGAATAAAAATCTAATACTTCACAATTTTCTTTCTTTTTATTTTCTTAAGTTTTCTTATACTTTTCCTTTTTTTTTTTTTTAATTAATGAACTTGTCCATTTCTAAGTTATGGGAGGCCTTGATGTAAGCTAAGACTTCCGAATTTTATTATTATATATATACATATATTTGATTCTCTATGTCTTTTATTTTCTATATGAGTTATTTTTCTTTTACAACATAACTATAAGTTCATATTCATGTATGATCTTATGACGATGTTGTTATGAAAATCTTCAGGAAAGAAAAAAATTATTTTCTTTCATACAAAAGATAGAACTAAACTCTAAAGAAAAGTGATTTTCAACACTTAGGAGAGATTTTCATTAAAACTTAGGAAAATGGTTCAACTGTAAACTTTTCAAACTATTAAATAAGTTTACTATAATTTTTTTAATGTTAACAATTATTTTCTATACAATATTTTCTTAAAAACTTATCTATAAAGTTTTATGTCAAAACCTTGACAAAAACTAAAAACAAAGCAAATTTTTTAGTCAATTTTTAAATTCAACATCCTAGTTAAATATCCACTTAGAAAATAAAATGAGTACACCACTTAAGAAACCAAGTTTTCAAGAAGTAAATCCAACTTTGTAAATTCAAGAAAATATGAAAATGATTATTTAAATGAGTAAGTATTGACTAGTAACAAACTCAAAATTTTTATTTTTCTTCCAACTAAATCTTGTGAACTTCATTTTTCAACACTCTAAAGTAAATTGTTTTATGAAAAATCATTGCTGGAACAATATCACTAGAATCATGCACATAATATGAGTATATATATCGATATTAAAGGATTTTCCAACTACATAAATATCTATGTATTTGTTATAGACTTTTTGATGAAGTAAAATTTGGAAAAATTACAATTTAAGGGCTAGGATTTTGTGTCAATTCTACTGATTGAACCTAAATGGATTTTTATGTTAAAAATAACTTTAGAAATAGATAAATCTTTTCAAGCAGGTAGAAAACGACATATAATATAGGAAATTTCTAGTTAAAATGAGCAAGTTCTAACTGTTTTAAATTGGAATTTCCATTCACACTAATTTTGACGCGAATATTAGAATAATTAGAAATTTTAAGTAGAACTACCATGAAATACTCATTCTGGTATTTCTTTCATTTAGATGACAAAACCTTAGAGGATTCGTATTCATAGAACTATTACGAGTGAAGATTTTTTGGCAAGGATGGTCGAGTAAGTTTATCTCCTACTTTTTCGTACTTGTTTATGCTTGTAGCTAGAGGCACTAGAAGTCAAAAAAGATGAAAATGGAATATGCATGATGATGATAGTTGAAAGAATAATAAGCATATCGAGGCATGAATTGTTGTTAATTAAATTCGTTTTCTCTTATAATGATGGAGTGTCTGCAAATTCTATGATCGTCTTTAAATTATCTTAATCACATGTCAAGAATTATATTAATTTATTCGTGTATCACGAAGTGAGTCATATTGCATTAACTACTATGCCCTTGATGGGACAAAAACATAATAGTGGGGTTTGCAAGGACCCGCGAGTCTACAAGGATAGGCAAATAGGAGTCTAAAAGAACTATTTAAGGATGGGCGAATAGGAGCCGAGAAGATCTATTTCAGGATAGAGTAAGCAGGAGCCTGAAAGAACTACATAATTGGATTATAAAGCAAGGTTTTAAAGAGCCCAAAATACCTAATCTCGAATAAAAGGTGTAAATCCATTCAAATATATGATTTCCGACTGATCATATGTATTGCTTGCTCACATGTTTGATATATTTTATATGTCTATTTAATAACTTGTTTGATTTTCTTGATACGAGCACGCTGATTCTGAAATATTCTCACTAAACTAATTGAAGTTACAACCCAATAGATTTTTATTGACACAGGACCAATATCCCTTTATATCCGAGGTCTCCATTTGTCCGGTAAGATTACACTTTTGGAAAGCTTTTAGGAAAAATCCTTTTGAAAATCTTATAATAGATTTTCTTGAAAATCTTTTGGCTCTAGTTATTGTTATATGTAAGATCAAGACTATATTTTGAGTATTAGAGATTTATCGGGAGAATGCTTCTAAGATAATATAAGGACCTTATTTCTATGATTTTGAAGATAATTGTTTATTTAAATTCTTATATATTATATTTACTTTCTCAAACTACACATCACACATACGTCTCCATTGCTGTGATAGACGTCTTACATATGGTATTGAAGCTTTCACATGACTTTAAAAAGTCATTTTTTAAATTTTAATACCATATATGATGGACTGTCACATTTATACCCTTTGAGGCGTGACAACATCACACCCCCGACCATCTCCACCCACCCGGTATTTTTTCTGAAGGAGAAAGCCCTTCACTTGCGTGAACTTGACGTCTTTCAGGATCCTAAGTCCTCACGTTCCCACAGATTGGCACAAAGGTTTGCCATTTTTTTCAAACCTAGATGTTCAATGAATTTAGCTCCAATCAACAATCTAAAGTCCTTAATACTTGATAGGTCATCAAACTTTTATTCATACCCACTATTCATTTACCCAAGACATATATCGAAATTTGATAAATTTAAAGATAATATTAAAATAATCATTCAAATCTCGCGTGTTTTCGTAATTTTACATCATGAATTTATAACTATTAAATCTTATGTCCGGTTTAACTTTTATTTTAAATTTTACATCGAAATTATTTAAGGAATATATTATATATAATTGAAATTCTATACATAAAAACTATTATGTGTGTATCTCCTAAATGGGATAGATTACACCAAAATGTATTAACATTTAGTGTAAGTTTATTAAGGTATCAACGTTTAGAGTAGCTAAAAAAAAAAAATTCGTTTGGTAAAATGAATCAAACAAGATATCAATATTTTACAAATTTTAACGATATCAATACTTAG
The DNA here is from genome assembly GCA_024138025.1 of Combretum micranthum. Lineage (NCBI taxonomy): Eukaryota > Viridiplantae > Streptophyta > Magnoliopsida > Myrtales > Combretaceae > Combretum > Combretum micranthum. The sequence goes on along the minus strand of JAMXBD010000820.1, from coordinate 309,823 downwards.
ATCAATTTTCAATTAAGTTTCTTAATTCATCAATGGTCAAGTATTAATACTTTATTTAACTTTAAAATATTGATTCCCATTTTAACTACTTGAAATATTTATACTTTAAATAAATTTTTTCTCAAACGTTGATTTTTTTTTAATTATTCGAATTGTTGATACCTTAAATGAACTTATACATTAGATGTCTTTTCATGTAAATTGTCATTTTTAAAAAATGGGACAATAAACATTTATTGGTTAAAAAGTCTAATTATGAACAATATTGATTTTAACTAATGAAAATAAACATTTAGAAACTTCTGAGTTCTTGGTGTAAATTTGAGAAAACAATTAAAATTTAGTGTGGTGATTCTCATTATTCCCAAATTTGATAGTATCAACACACCTTTTCTTTTCTTGTTGTTTAGTTTTCATTTAAAATCGTATGTAAAACACATGTACCAACAAAAGCTGAGTAAAGATATGATAATAACGACAATTTGAACTCTGCTTACTCATCAGTCATCACCAATTGTGATCCATGGAAACTCACTCTCATGTACATTTTTATCAAGAGGATTAGAAATTATCAAAACATTATATTGCATCTAGATTCGAACCACATCAAAGTCAGCTATTAACAGAGTTTAATTTGACGGATTTTAAGGAAATAAACTTTGTTTAATTAATGATGGAGCCATAATTATCAAAATCGTAAGTTAAATATACAATTCTACAAGTTTATAATTTTATATGTTTTTTCTTAAATAAAATGGATGCAGAATTATTTTAGTCCAGATTTTAAGTATAATTATGATTTTAGAAATATGATTCTAGACGTTTACGATTTTATTAGTTTTGTACAATTTATATAATTCATCCGATTCTATATACTAGTAAATAATAAAATCGCTATTTTTATAATCATTACCGGGCTTGATGGTGTTGCAATCTTTAATTTAAATGCCTCTTGAGATGATAGACACGTGTCTTTGTACGACGAGAAGACTAGTTAATGTGGCATGTGGGAGCATCGGAAGTATAGAAATGCATTTGCAAGTTCCTTCTTCTGTACTTCATGAGGGCTTTTACATAGCTGGTTCCTATTTGAGTTCTTTCAGCAAATAATTTTTTTCGATTGTAATTATTAAAAGAGGGTTGTACAATCCTTAGCTGTGGTTCGTTCTTCAATGTCGTGACTGCTTCTAGTTGAAAGAATTAAATTATCTCCATTTACTATGAAAAGTATACAAACCAACCACCAAAAGTGTTGCCACTGACAAGAAGCAATAATAGTAATTGTCATTAAGCTGGAGGAACAATAATGTTTTCGTAGGGTCTTAAAGATAAGTTCACAAAATATATATTTATACACATAGTCCTTGGATGAAAACAAAATATAGAATTATATGATTTTTATAGATTTTTAGGGGTTTTTACTAATCAAATGTAATAAACTATAGAATATGAACGATATGTCTTCTTGGATATGAAGCACTAAGCAAAGAACTAAACTGTTTGTTTTACTCAGTCAATATGATATACGATCAATAGATACAACAAAGAATAATTTTGAAAAAAATCTCTACTCAATAAGGTTTTGAAAACAATTCCAAAAAAGTTAATAAAGGCAATTGATTACAATCAATGTCAAAAAATGTCATAGATAGATAGGCTTATGCTAACATAACCCTAATGACTCTTACATGCTCTCATGAATCAGGTAAAGGCAATGTAGGAACATAAAAATCGAAACAAATAAAATAGGATACTTCGAAAAAGGTTTCAAAATAACGCAAAGTGTATAAGATATTCTTGTAGATACTCTAACTCAACTTCATTTGGTTAGCTAAGCTCATCAATTGATTAACTCTAGATCAAGTTATCAATCCAACTGAACCCTAATGACATAGTTTACTAAATGCCCATCATTACTTTAAAAAAAATTACCAATATATAAACTTTATATATGAGTCATGAGTAATAAACATAATATCATGTTGTAGTGTCGTATCTATGTCGAGTTTTGCCTAAAAAAAAAAAAAACAAATGGAGGCTACATTGCGTTTCTTTATTGCGATTCCAATGAAAAAAGTTGGATATGATATTAGACCTATATGATGTCTTGTATTCGCAATATGTTACGGTTGTACCTATATTGTCTGTTGGTAATGTGGCATGTATTATTACTATACATCTCATTTTTAAGAGGTGATTTTGCAATAATATTTTAGTAATTAATTTTAATATAACTTTATCTGAGTAATTTATTTTTGATAAATATAGTAAATAGATGAAAAAACCATATATATATATATATATATAAATTGAAAAGACAAAATAAGAAAGGATGCAAGTGTCCTACTACTTCAACTTTGCCCAAATTTGACATGGACTAATCAACCAACCATTAGTAACATGTGGCACTATCTATAACACATGGTTTTTTTAGTTTTATTTTATCATTATTATTATTATAAATGCTACTATGATCATAATAATTGCTATATTAATTTACTCATATTGAAAAAGGAATGAAAGCAAAAAAATCCATCAATTAAGCCCATACCCATTTTATAGTCTATTTCCCCACCAATTTAATCTTGAAGTTTGTCAACTACACATGATATGGTGATTAGGGCTACAAATGAGTCGAGCTATTTGTAAGCTACTTGAGCTCAACTCACTTCAGGCTCAACTCGGCTAAGGTCGATCAACTTGATTAGTAAACGATCCCAGCCCGAGCTTAAAGTAAAGCTCATTTATCTAAATGAGCCAAGCTCCAGCTTTAATTTGGGCTTGCAAGTCGGCTCATGAACAAGCTCTTTTAAACTCGTGAACAGGTTCATAACTAGGTCCGTTAACAAGCTTGTTAATAAGCTTGTTAGCAGATTTGCGAGTTTTTTATGCATGATATACTATTAATAATTACATAATAAAAAAATAAAAACTAATTTATATTTAATAATTATGTATATTTATTATAGCAAGACTTATATATTATATTTTAGGTTTAAAAAAAAAAATGGGCTATCTAAATGAGTCGATCTCGAACTTAAATTTTAGGCTCGATAAAAGTTTGTTAGGCTCGATAAAAAACTTCACTCGAATGAAACTCACTTCATAAACGAGTTGAGCTCAAGCTCAATTTTAAGCTTATTTAACTAAATAAGCCGAGCTCGAACTCGCTAAATTTTGAACAAGTCAAGCTCGAGCCTTTAAAAGTTTGACTCGGCTTGGTTCGGCTCGGCTCATTTGCAGCCCTAATGGTGATTTATTAGCTGGAGAATAAGCAATATGGAATTTTTTTTATGTCTTCTAGGCAATTTATATTATTAAAATGGAGGATTTTTTTAAATTGCATTTTTTATATTCTTTTCGCATGATCATCCATATTATTATTATTACACAAGATACAATATAAACCTTCTTACTTTCAGCCGAGTTGTTTCGGCTTCGCCTGTCAGCACTAACCACAAGGAAGTGGATGTATTTAGGGATATTGGATTTTATCGGTTATGATACTAGTTATAGTTATCCTATTCTTACTAGTTTTAGTCATTCTTGAGGGTATTGATTTATAGTCATCCAATTGTTCCTAATTTGTTGTGTGAATGAGATAATAAGGTGTTGTTAAAATGTTGTTGAGATAAAGGCAGATTAAGTTGCTGAATATTTTATTTTTCGCAACGTAGATATCGATAAGTTAGTCTCTATATTTCAAAGTAACCATCGATGTAACCATCCAGTCAACCATCCAATCGTTAAAATAAATATAGTAATTGAAATATTAACTATTTTTGTGGTTCGATCATAGTTGAGTATGGTATAAATATGACGAACTGCTCCCGTCAAAATTGATGACGAGACCATAGAATTTTCTTTCAAAGTATGGGCAATTTGGTATCCTTATTAAATAGCATTTGATAGATATTGATTTTGATGATAAGATAATGATAAATACTTGATAAATAAATTGCTAAATTCTAAATATATCATACTAAACTGTCAAAAAATTGCTAGAAATTGAAAATATAGACACTTTGTCTACTATTATCCTATCAACGAAATAATCTTCCATTAAATATTATTCAATAAATAAAGAATTATATATAATTTCAAAGTACAAGTATTAATTTTTCTAAAATTTTAAATAAAATATTAAATTATCAAAAATTGAAATTATAATTACTTAGAATGCCATTATCCCATGTTCTTGCAGGGCTTTTTTGGATCGTGGCATTGTAGCATGATGAATGATTCATCTGATTCCTCGTGCAAATGAGAACAATTGGTAATATTGCCTGGGAAATGAAATTTTCGTTTTGGGGATAGGACTTTGATTTGCATTTTCATTGTATAAATTTCTTTATTAAAAGTCCATATTTATTTGTTCTAAATCTAGCGTATCCGTAGACTAGAAGATATCGGCATTAAAGGGATCATGGCTGGGTTGAGAAAAAAAGTTCGCCTGTGATGGTGTTGGTTTCGGGCTTTCAGCAAATGACTTGTGATACTTGGTTTAAATATATATATATATATATGTATGTATGTATGTATGTATATAAATGATTAATGCTAATAATTTAGACCCGACTTGTGAATCCAGAGCATAATATAATACAATTATAAAAAGGTTTTTAGTAAGTAAAAATAGAAATGGATAATAGATAGATCAAACCCATAAATGACACCATTTTATATGTGTCTAGGTTTGAGATTGGGACCCAACCTATTTGTAACCCACAAACCTATTAAAATATGTTATTATTGTTTTTTATACTTATTTTATTAAAATATAATATTATTATCTTTAACTAAATTACAAAATGACCAAACTATACATATATAAAACAAATTATATATATGTATAACATATATAAATATAGATCTTATTTAACAAATGACATATATAATTAATACAATTGATTTTGTTTGCTACATATATGTCATATATACATATATATACACAATATATATGTATCATATAGTATGTAAACCAAATATCTATATTATATATATGTTATATAAAGATTATGCATATAGCATATTATATGCATATGCTATTAAAATAGAAATTGCATATAGAACATTTATAAAGTAGGTAGATTGTATATATATATATAAAAGAGAGATTTTATCAGATAAATCTCAAATATGACTATTAAAAGAATAAAAACAAACAAAACAAGAAAAAATAAAGGAAACAAAAAGAAAATTGAATAGAAGGAGAAGATAACGGAAGAAAAACGAAAAAAGACATGGAGAATACGGAAAAGGAAAATAAGGGGGGTTGCTGTAGCAACATTTTGTTTAGCACTGTAGCAGTAGATACTATAGCACTGTAGCAATAGATACTATAGCACTTTTTTTTACTGTAGTAGTAGGTTATTGTAGCACTTTTTTTACTATAGTACTGTAGCACTTTTTGCTATTTTTGTCTACAAAAATTTTCTATAAAAGGTGGGTATGCTCTCAATTGAATGCAGGTCGAAGGTTATAGGAAAAGAGTCCTAAAGAGAGTTTTTCTAAGTGTTTAATTTCTGTAAGCGTATTCTTGTAATAACTATGGCAAATTTCATCAATCATTGTAACATACTTTCTCCATCTATAATAAAGTTTTTGTAAGTTTTCTTCCATCATGTCTAGCTAGTTTTCTTTCTAAGGTATAAAGGTGATCATGCTCTAAAACTTACTAGGCCTTTGTCTCATGCGATAAGGTTTTATAGCATTGGTAAACAAATTAAGGCACTATATTTGGTAGGGGTAAGTAACTAAAATGAAGATAGTTAATTAATGGAGTAATGTTTTCTTTAGAAGATGCACATCATGCCCACATCATAACCCACAAGGCTAAAACATTGCTCTATTAATTATTTATCTCCATCATGAAGTCTTTTCCTAGCAAAATTGAGGATCTTTGTGGCACAGAAAAAGCCTTCATGGAAGGGGTAAACAATTAAAGTAAAGATACTTAATCAGTGGAGCAATATTTTTTTTTAGAAGATGCACCTCATGCCCACGCCATAATCCACAAAGCTAAAACATGGCAACCTCTACCATCAACAGTCTCATCAAAGGGTTTTTAAGCCTATCCTTTTGGTATAATTTCTAAAGAAACCATAGCTTTACTATCAAGTATGATGACTTAATCTATGTAACTATGCTCTAAAACCTTATGCCAAAATTGAGGATCTTTATGTTTAAACAATTAAAACGAAGATAGTTAATTAGTGGAGCAATGTTTTCCTTAGAAGATGTACCTCATGCCTACATCATAAACCATAAGGCTAGAATATAGCAACCTCTGCCTTCAATAGTCTCATCAAAGGGTTTTCAGGTTGGCCTTTTTGGTATATTTTTTGAATGAACCAGAGTTTTACTACCAAGTATGATGCCTTAATCTGTTTAACCATGCTTTGAAACCTTATACCAAAATTGAGAATCTTTGTGCCATGGGAAAAAACTTTATGGCAGAAGTAAACAATTAAAGTGAAAATAGTTAATTAGTAGAGCAATGTTTTCTTTAGAAGATGCATCTCATACCCATAAAGTTAAAACACGACAACCTCTACCTTTAACAACCTCATCAAAGGGTACTTGTAGACACCCAATTTTTGCCCAATTAATTAAGGCTTAAAATTTAATTAAACTCGTTTTTTTCAAAAGCCTTAAGTATTGATGGAATTGGCTAAGTGATCAAGGCACAGGCCAAATGGCCTGTTGGTTGAACACATTGACCCAAACACACCTCAAGCTCAAGGACACAGGTTCAAACCCTAGCAAAGGCAAATTTTTGCCTTTTTTATCATTTTTTTCTTTTCATCTTTCTCAAAGTGACTTTTGCCTTACTTTGCATCAGTTTTTAACTGACAAAACATCATTAATTATTGAAATTGATGAAGCAATTGCAAAAGTGGTTATGGAATATGAAGATTAGTGCACAATTCATGAACAAAAACAACCCAAAAGCCAAAAATTCGTGCTAAAAAAATTGGGAAAAAATTCAATTTGTAAAAGCATTCAATTGCACTTAAATGAGGTGTTACAAGAATTGAATGAAAATTGGATGATTTATCTACCCAAATTAAATGATTTGATGAAGGATATGAGAATCAATCATCAATTCATCAGTTTCAAACAAATTAATCACGAATTTTCGAATTAAATTCGTGAAAAATCAAGAGGCCAAAAATCAATTCGTTTTTGAAACTGAACGAAACGTAAAATTGAGCTTGCAACCTATAAATAGGGGGTCCTAGGATCAAAGGCACAAGTCAATTTCAAGAAAATACATACACAATAGGATCAATTCGAAGTTTTCAAGTTTAGGGTTAAAAATTCGAATTTTTTTCAAATTCGAAGTTGTTGGATCATGTTTGATCCAAATTGAATGTTTTTAAGAATGTTAGAAACTTGATTTGGATGATTTAGTGTGCTTAGATTGGCTCGAATTGATCAATTAAGCTCTGCAAATTTTTTTTAATTTTTCTATCTTCACCGCCGTACGACCACCACCGGAGCCTCCTCTTGCTGCCGTTCTGGGTGCACGCCACCACCACCAGGAGCTTCGTCGTCGCACCAGGAGTCGGGCCGACAAGCTTCAACCGCCATCAACCACCACAGCCGCCGGAATCAGCCTCGAAACACCGCGACTTCATCTTCTTCACCCGTCGGAGCTCGAGATCCAACCCCAAGATCCGAACCCAACCCGGTCGGTCATCGGTCAACGGTCAACGGTCAACTCAGATCAGACGGCCCAGATTCAATCAAGCAGATCAGACGGTCCAGATTTGATCAAGCGGATCAACGGCCCAGATTCAATCATCCAGATCATACGGTCCAGATTTGATCAAGCAGATCAGTGGCCCAGATTCAATCAAGCAAATCGGACGGTCCAGATTCGATCAAGCAGATCAGCGGCCCAGATTTCATCAAGCAGATCAGACGGTCCAGATTTGATCAAGCAGATCAGACGGCCCAGATTTCATCAAAACAGATCAGACGGCCCAGATTTAATCATCTCAATCAACGCCCCAGATTTGGTCAATTCATCAGACGATCAGGATCAGTCAACGCGATCGACGCTCCAGATCTCGTCCGCTTCATCCAACGGTCCAGGTAATCCGCATTATTATTTAATAGTTTATTATATAATTAATTTCAGAAAATAATAAAAAATAGCAAAAAATAGTAAAAAATTCATAAAAATTCAAAAAATTCAGAAAAATTCAGAAAAATCCAGAAAAATCAAAATAATTATTTTTTATATAAATTTATTTTTTTTATATTTTTGATATTTTTGAATATTTTTAATGTGTATTTATACATAAATTGCTTTTAGAAATGCATATTTAATGCATGAAAAATTTTTAATATATTAAAATATTCTGAATATGTTGTGAATTTATGTGATGATTTTTTTTAAAAAAAATAAAAAAATATAAAAAAAAATAATATATATAAAAAAATAATAAAAATGACAAAATTGGATTTTCCAAAACCAAAATTTTTTTAAAAAAAATAAAATAATAAAAAATGATTTTTGGACTTAGAAAAATATGTTTTCATGAAATGAAAATCAATTGATTAGATCATAGGACATCAAAAATGATTTTCATAAAAATTAAAATTTAATGAACTTAAAGTGAATAGTTCAAAAATTAAAATTGATCAACAAATTAAAGTTTTTTTAAAAGAACTACGTTTTGTCTGATCTCGATTAGCGAGTACGTAGGCACCTGCGGGGCGACATTAAAAAATAAAAAAATGTTTTTGTTTTTTAATATTGTGAATAATTATTTGTAAATATAATTTGTTAAAAAAAGAAATATTTGTTGATATTCATATTCTAAAAAAAAATAAAAATGAAGAAAAGCATAAAAATAAAAATGAATGATTTGACTTGTAAATATTGTTATAATAATTATTTGATTTTTTGAGCATAAAGGATAGATTATAAATTTAAAATTCCAAAAGTGGTAACCATTTGGTTTTAATAGGTTAGCCCCCGAATCCATGATATCTGGTTTTAAAAGTTTGTTTTTAAATCAAATTTTCGCAGACTAGTAGCTAAGTTAGGATCAACCGACCCATTGATCCTAGCTTTTTATTTTTTCCCGATTTATATCGGGTGGCGACTCTAAAATTTTCAAAAATTAAAATTTCTTTTAACCCCTAGTCGAGGATTCATGTTAAATGGGTTCGGGTTTAATGTGAATCGGGTTAGGAGAAATGAACCAGATAAGTGGAAAAAATCCAGGCTCGACAGCTTGGCGACTCCACTGGGGACGCCTAAATTTTTTTTAAAAAAAGAGGCTAGCCACTTAGGAATTTTAAATTTTAAATTTATCCTTGCTCAATTTTTGTGAATATATGATTCTTTGTTATTATATTGAATAATTGTTCTGTAAATATATACTAACCTTGCAGGTATAAAAAAAAAAAAGAAGGCAAAAAGCTTGTTTGTTTATTTATTTAAGTATTTGCATTTGCATTTGCATTAGCATAATTGTGTGCTAGATACGGTCGACCAGGCCGTCTTAAGAGCCTAAGCGAGGAGGACGAAGTAAGGTCCGGGGGCTGTGGCTTTCCACCCTCTAGATCAAGAAATGTCCTCCCACTCCGGTTTAGTACCACTAAATCGGGGACCTATAGAACCTACCAAATCATGCATTCATTAACATGGGATTTTGACCAAACTTTTCAAAAAAATGGAGTTGTATTTTCTTCCAAAAAATTTTTTTCAAAAATAAAAAAATTTCAAAAAAGTCCACCAAATTTTTTTTAAAAATGTGGAGTTGTTTCTTTCCTAAAAAAGGAAGTTTTCAAAAATCAAACATTTTTTTTAGTAAATAAAATTTTAGATTGAGATGGTTTTTAAACCTTTATTTTTTAAAAAAAAATTAATACCACTTCAAGTAAAGTTTTTTTTGTCATTATCCCCATTGGCATGGATAGTGACTAATTTCTTTTTTCTCAAATGGAGTCTTAATTAATTTTGTTATTTTTCAAAAAAAAAAGAAGATTTTCAAAAAAATGATTTTTCATCAATTCCAACAAAACTTTTTCACCAAAACTTTCAGGGTCCTTATCTCCATTTATATGGATAGTGACCAAAATTTTTTTAAAAAATGGAGTTTTTTTTTTTGCTTTAAAAAAAAAAGGTTTTCAAAAAAAAAATAATTTTTCATCAACTCCAGCAAAATTTTTTCATCAAATTTTCAAGGTCATTATCCCCAATTGCATCTGTATGCTTGCATCTTTGCATCTTTTTTTAAGAAAAAAAATAAAATAAAATAAAAAATGTGTACAGTAGACTTGTAAATACTCATAGAGTAAATTTTGTCCACCTATAGTTATAGGTCCTCTCCAATCAAAATTACCTTTGTCATATGTATTCCTCTCCCTTGTCTTCAGGATAATCATCCCTGTAAAAATCAACCCCCATTTGAATTTCCTTCTAAAAGAAAAAGGGGGGTCTTTTTTGTTCCACTATTCTTGTAAAATAATTTTTGCCTTAAAGAAAAAAAAAAAATGAATTATTTTTGTAAATATCCTTTTTCCACTTTAGGATAAATAATCATTTTCAAACATTCTTTTTTGTAAATATCCATTAACAACTTTTTTTTTTTGAAGATTTTTTTTAAAAAAGTGAGAACAAAAAGTTGTTGTCTAAAAAAAAAAAAAGAGAATAAAAGTTTTTCAAACTTGTTCTCCAACAATTTTTTTTAAGAAAAAAAAATGAAAATTGTTTTCCAACAAATGAGAAAGAGAATAAAGGTTATTTTCAAAAAATAAAAAAAATAAAAATTAGAAAAGAAGGAAAATTGCCAACAGAAAAAGAATGTTTCAAAATTGTTACCTCAATGATCATTCATTTTAAGCTAAAGGCAAATGAAATCAAAACTAGGGGGCAACCAAAAGGACTTTACCGATTAGGGGCATTTGATAAATCCAAATGGGGCATTTAGTTATATATCCTGAGGCAATAAAAAAATGGATGATTGAAAACCCAAAAATTCTTATTAAATAGTGGCCTAGAATGAAAAGAGGCAAACTTAATCCCAAACACTTACCCTACACACTAAGAGTGGAGTGAATTGTGAGAATAAAATGGACTCATTCCTTAAAGGAGGTCTAGTTTGAATTTGATACATAGGTCAAAGTGACATTAGGCATTCATTTCAAAGTCCTAAACACATTATCCTTTGTTAACCCATTTGAGCCTATTAAGGAAGAATTTTTAAAATTAAGCCCTGTCAAGAACCACCCTACATTAGGGTACCCCACAACGGGGCAATTTGGAGGTCAGGGTCATTATCAAGGAGAAAAAGGATTAACTTGTATGCACTTGCCCTAGTTGCATCAATTCAAGAGTAGTCAATTGACATAAATAAATCATTTCCTTTGAAAGGAAGAAGAGTTTCTATCCCAAACCATACACAATCCATATACTTTGAGCTATAAGCCATCCAATGGAAAAAATACAAATCACCTTGCAAAAGAAAAGAAAAAAGGGATATGAATAAAGTGCCAAAAAAAAAAAAAAATGAAGAATAGCCAAGCAAGGTGATTAAACCAAGAAGTTAGAAGCATATGCTTAAAGTCAAGCCCATCAAAAACAAGGTCCAAAATTTATATCATGGACCCACCCACAATTCCACCCTGATGGAAGACAATCACACAAGGTGATCATACATGCTCAAAGTTCAAGCCCATCAAAACACAAGGTCCAAAATTTATATCATGGACCCACCCACAATTCCACCCTGATGGAAGACAATCACACAAGGGCACATGCTCAAAGTTCAAAGCCCATCAAACACAAGGTCCAAAATTTATATCATGGACCCACCCACAATTCCACCCTGATGGAAGACAATCACACAAGGTGATCATACCCAAACACTGGGGGCACATGCTCAAAGTTCAAAGCCCATCAAAACACAAGGTCCAAAATCTATATTATGGGCCCATCCACAATTCCACCCTTTGAGACTCTTTGGATCAAAGGAGTTGATTTATTAATGCTCTTGAAACTAGGAATAAGTGCATATTCAAGTTTTCCTTAAGGGTTCTTGACTTGTAAACCCGGGATGTGTTAAAAAAAAAAAAAGCCTTTATGAAATATCTCTTTTTGATTAAGCCAACAACCAAAAGCCCACATTACAGTCCAAAAAACCTAATAGATTGACCAAAGTGTGTCACTTGCAAGCCGGACCATAATTTTTGGAATCCGAGTCAAATGTGTGAAAATAAGCCTAAGAGAGTGTAAGGAAGTCCTCTTTGATTAGGTAACTTAAAATAAGATAACCAACCTTGGTGTAAGAATCATCCCAGGGGCATGAAATCATTTGCCCCAATTTGAAAGAAGTCTGCCTCAGGGTTAGGAATTAATTGCCCCAAAGTTGGAAACAATGCCCCAATTTTCAAATTAATGTCCTAAAAGAAAAACTTTGCCCCCAATGATTAAAATTTTTCAATAAAAGACCTTAGGTGGTTAATAGTGAAGCCTTAGGCTGAAAAAAAAAAAATGAGTGATCAATGGGGCAAACCCTATTTATGATTATTTTTACCTGTTGGTAACTTTCAAAAAAAATTGGAATTCAAAAAGAAAAAAAAAGGAAACTTTTTACCTTTAAAAGGTCCAAGAAAAGAAGGAATTTCTTCCAAAAAAATAAAAATAAAAAAAGTTTTTTCCAAATATCTGAAAAGTAAAAAAAAAAGAGAAAATAAGTTTTCTTCATTAAAAGTAAAAAAAATTGCCTTTGGTTTAAATTTTTAAAATAAAATAAAAAAAAACTTTGCAAAAAAAAAAAGGGGCATAAGGTTTTGGTTTTTAAAAGAAAAAAATTCTCAAAGGTTTTCTTAAAAATTTTCAATGAAAAAAGGGGAAGAATTTCCCACATTAAAAAATTAGCCAAAAAAAAAAAAATTCAGGCTACGGTTTTCAAAACTTGATTTTCAAGTTTGTGTTTAAGTATTAGGGTCACCTGCTCAAAGGAGCGTCATCCTACCTTTCAATCTTTAGGATTATCCCAAAGGAGCATCATCCTATTTCTTCAGCATCAGGATAGTCTGCTCAAGGAGCGTTGTCCTATATTTTTTCAATCCTTAGGATCGTATGCTCAAAGGCTTCATCCTATTCTTCAAATTGAGAATCGCCAACTCAAGGAAGTGTTGTGCCGCCTTGTCAAGTTGTAAGTTTTAGGCCAGCTCAAGGAGCGCCTTAACAAGTTGAGTGTCAGCTCGAGAAGCGCTAATGTTAAAACCAAATGCCAGTTCATAGGGTACGTTTGAACCAAGTTTTCCAAAGTTTTCAAGAAAAACTTGAAGTCCATCCGAGTCTTCCAAGAAGAAAGAAGAACTTGAAGCCCATCCAAGTTTTCAAACCAAGTCTTCCAAAAAAAAAAAGAGAAAGAAGAACTTGAAGCCCATCCAAGTTTTCAAACCAAGTCTTCCAAAAAAAAAAAAAAAAAGAAAAACTTGAAGCCATCCAAGTTTTCAAACCAAGTTTTCAAAAAAAAGAAAAACTTGAAGCCCATCCAAGTTTTCAAAGCAAGATAAAAAAAAAAAAAAATGCTTGAAGCCCATCCAAGTTTCCCAAAAAAAGAAAAAAGTCTGAAGCCTATTCGAGTTTTCCAAAAAAGAAAAACCAGTTCCCCAAGTGGATCAGAAAAACCAAGTCCCTAAGTGGATAAAAAAAAAAAAAAAACCAAGTCCCCAAGTGGACTGAAAATTCACAAATCCCCTCAGTCTAGACTCGACAGATAGTCTAGCACTGACCCAATACAAAATCCATCCTTTATAGATTGTGACCAAATTCAAAATCCATCCTTTAGAGATGATGACCCAAATTCAAAATCCATCCTTTAGAGATAGTGACCCAATACAAAATCCATCCTTTAGAGATAGTGACCCAATACAAAATCCATCCTTTAGAGATGGTGACCAATTCAAAATCCATCATTTAGAGATGGTGACCCGAATTCAGAAATCCATCCACTCAAGATGGTGATCAAGACAATTCAGAAGTCCTTCCATTCCAGATGGTGACCAAGACCAAATGACCAAACCAAAGCCCATAGGTCCGGCAAATGACCAAACCAAAGCCCTAGGTCCGGCAAATGACCTAACCAAAGCCCATAGGTCCGGCAAATGACCTAACCAAAGCCCATAGGTCCGCAAATGACCTAACCAAAGCCCATAGGTCCAGCAAATGACCTAACCAAAGCCCATAGGTCCGACAGATGGCCTATCATTTTTTCAAAATATAGACTCGACAGATGGTCTATCAGTTTTCTAAGTCTAGGTCCGACAGTTGACCTAGCAAATCTCAAAATCTAGACCCAACAGATGTCTATCAGTTTTCTAAGTCTAGGTCCGACAGTTGACCTAGCAAATCTCAAAATCTAGGCCCGACAGATGGCCTATCATTTTTTCAAAATATACACCCGACAGATGGTCTATCATTTTCTAGGCCCGACAGATGGTCTATCATTTTCTAGGCCCGACAGATGGCCTATCATCTTTTTCTAGACCCGACAGATGGTCTATCATCTTTTTCTAGACCCGACAGATGGTCTATCATTTTCTAGGCCCGACAGATGGCCTATCATCTTTTTCTAGACCCGACAGATGGTCTATCATTTTCTAGGCCCGACAGATGGCCTATCATCTTTTTCTAGACCCGACAGATGGTCTATCATTTTCTAAGCCCGACAGATGGCCTATCATCTTTTCTAGACCCGACAAATGGTCTATCATTTTCTAGGCCCGACAGATGGCCTATCATCTTTTTCTAGGTCCGACAGATGGCCTATCATTTTTCAAAATATAGACCCGACAGATGGTCTATCAGTTTTCTAAGTCTAGGTCCGACAGTTGACCTAGCAAATCTCAAAGTCTAAACTCGACTGATAGTTTAGCACAAAATAAAAATCTCCTTGTTGAAAATAAAATTTGGAAGGAGAAGCTAAGCAAAAATTGGTTATCTTTTTGTCTTTGTGGCAAAAGTTTTGTTCAAACTTTACCACAAAGAGGGGCAGCTATAGACACCCCAATTTTTGCCCAATTAATTAAGGCTTAAAATTTAATTAAACTCATTTTTTTCAAAAGCCTTAAGTATTGATGGAATTGGCTAAGTGATCAAGCACAGGCCAAATGGCCTGTTGGTTGAACACATTGACCCAAACACACACTCAAGCTCAAGGACACAGGTTCAAACCCTAGCAAAGGCAAATTTTTGCCTTTTTATCATTTTTTTCTTTTCATCTTTCTCAAAGTGACTTTTGCCTTACTTTGCATCAGTTTTTAACTGACAAAACATCATTAATTATTGAAATTGATGAAGCAATTGCAAAGTGGTTATGGAATATGAAAGATTAGTGCACAATTCATGAACAAAACAACCCAAAAGTCCCAAAATTCGTGCTAAAAAAATTGGGAAAAAATTCAATTTGTAAAAGCATTCAATTGCACTTAAATGAGGAGTTACAAGAATTGAATGAAAATTGGATGATTTATCTACCCAAATTAAATGATTTGATGAAGGATATGAGAAATCAATCATCAATTCATCAGTTTCAAACAAATTAATCACGAATTTTCGAATTAAATTCGTGAAAAATCAAGAGGCCAAAAATCGATTCGTTTTTGAAACTGAACGAAACGTAAAATTGAGCTTGCAACCTATAAATAGGGGGTCCTAGGATCAAAAGGCACAAGTCAATTTCAAGAAATACATACACAATAGGATCAATTCGAAGTTTTCAAGTTTAGGGTTAAAATTCGAATTTTTTCAAATTCGAAGTTGTTGGATCATGTTTGATCCAAATTGAATGTTTTAAGAATGTTAGAAACTTGATTTGGATGATTTAGTGTGCTTAGATTTACTCTAATTGATCAAATTAAGCTCTGCAAATTTTTTTAATTTTTTTATCTTCACCGCCGTACGACCACCACCGGAACCGCCTCTTGCTGCCGTTCTGGGTGCACGCCACCACCACCAGGAGCTTCGCCGTCGCATCAGGAGTCGGGCCGACAAGCTTCCAGCCGCCACCAACCACCACAGCCGCCGGAATCAGCCCCGAAACGTCGCGACTTCATCTTCTTCACCCGTCGGAGCTCCGAGATCCGACCCGAAGATCCGAACCCAACCCGGTCGGTCAACGGTCAACGGTCAACTCAGATCAGACGGCCCAGATTCAATCAAGCAGATCAGACGGTCCAGATTTGATCAAGCGGATCAACGGCCCAGATTCAATCATCCAGATCAGACGGTCCAGATTTGATCAAGCAGATCAGTGGCCCAGATTCAATCAAGCAGATCGGACGGTCCAGATTCGATCAAGCAGATCAGCGGCCCAGATTTCATCAAGCAGATCAGACGGTCCAGATTTGATCAAGCAGATCAGACGGCCCAGATTTCATCAAAACAGATCAGACGGCCCAGATTTAATCATCTCAATCAATGCCCCAGATTTGGTCAATTCCATCAGACGATGAGGATCAGTCAACGCGATCGACGCACCAGATCTCGTCCGCTTCATCCAACGGTCCAGGTAAGTCCGTATTATATTATTAGTTTATTATATAATTAATTTTAGAAAATAATAAAAATAGCAAAAAAATAGTAAAAAATTCATAAAAAATTCAGAAAAATTTAGAAAAATTTGAAAAATCCAAAAAAATCAAAATAATTATTTTTTATATAATTTTTTTTTATATTTTTGATATTTTTGAATATTTTTAATGTGTATTTATACATAAATTGCTTTTGGAAATGCATATTTAATGCATGAAAAATGATTTTAATATATTATAAAATATTCTGAATATTTGTGAGTTTATGTGATGATTTTTAAAAAAAAAAAAAAAAAAATAAAAAAAATAATAATGATAAAAATAGATAAAAATGACAAAATCGGATTTTCCAAAACCAAATTTTTTTTAGAAAAAAAATAAAATAATAAAAAAATGATTTTTGAACTTAGAAAAATATGTTTTCATGAAATGAAAATCAATTGATTAGATCATAGGACCATCAGAAATGATTTTCATAAAAATATAAAATTAATGAACTTAAATTGAGAATAGTTCAAAAATTAAAATAGATCAACAAATTGAAGTTTTTTTAAAAGAACTACGTTTTGTCTGATCTCGATTAGCGAGTACGTAGGCACCTGCGGGGCGACATTAAAAAATAAAAAAATGTTTTTGTTTTTTTAATAATATTGTGAATAATTATTCTGTAAATATAAGTTCTTGTTAAAAAAAAAGAAATATATTTGTTGATATTCATATTCTAAAAAAAAAAAAAATGAAGAAAAGCATATAAAAAATAAAAATGAATGATTTGACTTGTAAATATCTCTGTTATAATATATTATTTGAGTTTTTTGAGCATATAAAGGATAGATTATAAATTTAAAATTCCGAAAGTGGTAACCATTTGGTTTTAATAGGTTAGCCCCGAATCCATGATATCTGGTTTTAAAAGTTTGGTTTTTAAATCAAATTTTCGCAGACTAGTAGCTAAGTTAGGATCAGCCGACCCATTGATCCTAGCTTTTTATTTTTTCCCGATTTATATCGGGTGGCGACTCTAAAAAGTTTTCAAAAATTAAAATTTCCTTTAACCCCTAGTCGAGGATTCATGTTAAATGGGTTCGGGTTTAATGTGAATCGGGTTAGGAGAAATGAACCAAATAAGTGGAAAAATCCAGGCTCGACAGTACTCAAACCGACCCTTTTTATATAATTTCTAAAGGAACAGAGTTTTACTACCAAGTATGGTGCCTTTATCTCTTTACCCATGATATAAAATCTTATCGCATGAGACAAAAGCCCAATAAGGTTTTAGAGCTTGATCACATTTATAACTTAAAAAGGAAATTAGCCAGACATGATGGAAGGAAACTTACAAAAGCTTTATTGAAGATGGAGAAAGTATGTTACAATAGTTGGAAAAATTTGCTACAGCTATTACAAGAACACTCTTACAGAAATTAAACACTCAAAAAAACTCTCTCTATGACTTTTTTCCTAAACTCTCTATCTACCTTCAACTAAGAACATACTTGCCTTTTATAGAAAATTTGTGTAGAGGAAAACAGTAAAAAGTGCTATAGTTCCTACTGCTACAATGTTGAACAGTGTTGTTATAGTAAGTCGTGTTTTCCTTTTCCGTATTCTCCATGTCTTCTTTCCTTTTTCTTTCGTTATCTTCTCCTTCTGTCTGGTTTTCTTTCTGGTTAATTTATCTTTTCCTATTTTGTCTGTCTTTGTTCTTTTGATAATCATATTTGAGATTTATTTGATCAAATCTCTCTTTTTCTTTTCTTTTTTTTTAAATATTACTCGTGGAACCTATCTACATCTTATCGTCCTTCCATTTCCTCATCGTCAGTGTAATTAGGATCATATGAGTTGTCCTTTTCATCCTATTCATTTCCATTTTAAGGCTTTCATGAAGTATTTTAAATTTGTTTCATATTATGGACATGATACTTCCTTTCATTTTGAGAAGATAAATTTCGTCTTACTAGTTGCAATAAGATGAAATTTTGGGTCTTCTGCTATATATGTCATCAATTTATTAGCAGTATATATATTTAACTGTTCTTCTAAACTATTTGTTGATTCCAGCTTATGAATCTTTTGGATGATTGAAATCTTGAATCTTATTGGAGAAATCTGAAATCAAGTTATTGTGGTCTAGATTCAAATTTTAACCATTTAGGTGGTGTTGTCTTTATTTTACATAATATGTAATAAAGGATACCATGTTCCCATTTTATTTCTCTTAAAGCTGCTAATACTTCATAGAACATTCTTCCATGGTTGGGCCATAAATTATGGAAATATGCCAACAATTTATGTAATGAGTCTATAATTCAGAAGAGTGGTCAATGTGTATTCTTGGTTGCTCATTTTGATACTTTAAAATAGTTAAGATTTATAGCTTCTGTGTGCATATTGTAATAGACATATTTCAGACAATAGTATTTGTCCAGGTAATGATTATTTATTTCAACTTGTGAATCATTTCCCATACAAGAGTAACATGGAAGATTAGGATAAGCCTTTACTCTTACCATAGTTCTAAATCTACTCCATCAAAACATATATGTTCTTCTTGTACTGTCCTTTGGAGTATTATAAAAGGCTTTAAAAGTTCTTCCTTTGCAAATCCTTTTATTAGCGATTTTGTAAGGGATTGAAGTTTTGAAATAAATCCATTCCTTTTAAAGAAAATGAATACTATTACATTTTCATATTCTTCTTGAGGCGTTTTTCCTTTTTCCATTCTTTGAAAGGGAAATGTTTCCTTGTAATCTTTACTATGTTCTTTAATACTTTCAATACTTTTCTTTTTGCTTAGGCTTGATTTTTTTGTAATTTTGAGAGAAGATATCTTATTTTCCTGTTCTTCCTTTAGAAATTTTAGATTCACATACCTTTGTGTGCATTCAACATACCTTGTGATACTTTTGAGACTCTTAAAATTATCAAGAGCTGGATCCATATAAATTTCCTATTTTCTTGGCATTTGCCTAATTCAATTTGCTGCAGTTTCAATATTATTGAAACCTCTCCATGATGGATTTAGGTAGTCTATAATTTGATTTTGAACATCATTCCAATAGTAAAAGACTCCTAGTAAATATCATTTAGCAACTCCATACATGTGATATTTTCTTTTAATTTGTCCATGTGTTCCTTGTGGCGATTCATATCTTGCGGTCTTTTTATATGTATGTTTCATGTGTACCTTTGACATCCTATGTTTCCATTTGGTTAAAATACCTAGCCAGAGTACAACAAATTATATATTTAAATTTGTCTTGACTAGTTAAAGACCATACACCATCTATGAGAGCAATATGTGTTTCGTCCTTAACATTAATTGGGGGTGGTGCTTGAAACTTTTTTGGAGAACTTGTTGGTAATATGAGTAGATTTATATCATCAATCATGATCTGTGGTCCTTCCATTACTTCTAATAACCTTGATCCTTGGGATTGAACATTAAAGTTGCTTGCCTATGAACTTCAAGAAGACATTAGCCTTCTTGGTGGCCTAAATTCTTTGTTCCTTTGAAATTTCATGTTTTCTAAAATGAAAATTAATTATACTAGCAAGTGAGATAATTCATTTGCTATCATATTATCTTTTCCTTTTATGTATTCAAATTCTACCTTGTATCCTTGATTTATATTATATCTTTGAATTTTAACCATCTTATCCTACTCATTTTATTGCTTCATGTGTTCTTATGGAGCTTAACTATAGCTTCACAATATGTTCTAACCAACATCTCCTTTTTATTTAAAAGAAATAATCTAAAATTATCTAAATAATTTACAACAGCCATAATTTCCCTATTATACTAGGTAAATTCTCCTCCTTAAATTTTTCACTTGTGTATCTACAAATTTCTTCAGTTCAATACGCTTATGATGTTTCCTTAATAAAATTCCTTCCCATCCTAGATCACATCCATCATTTTCAGTGATCAAGAAATATGCATCTAAGGATAATCTCAACTTTGGTAACCTTTTGACTTGCTTCTTTATTTTCCTTATTTGCTTTATGTCTTCCTGAGATAAACTTTTAAAACCAGAAATTTTATTATGAAAAGGTCCTACTAAAGAATTCAAATCATTTACAAATGGTCTTGCATAATTTAGCAAACTTAAAAATGCCTGTAATTGCTTTTTTTTTTTCATTTGTTCAAGAAATTTTAAAACATTTTCTAACTATGTATTCTTGTAACTTAATTCTTCCTTATCTTGTTTCTACTCCTAGAAGTTCAATATTCCTTTTGAAAAATTGTGTCTTTTTAGTGCTTACCACTATTCCCTATCTTTGAAACTCTGATAAATACCATCTTTAAATGTCTACGTGTTCATGTTCACTTTTGAAAATACAAGAACATCATCTACATAAATTGCAGTAAAGTCTTTTAGATTTTGAAATCTATATCCATTTTCCTTTGAAAAACTGAAGGTGCATTCTCTAAGCCAAGTGGCATAACTTTCTATTGAAAATGTCCTTGCGAATAGGTGAAAGCAGTCCATGATTGTGACTCTTCATCTATCTTTACCTGCCAAAATCCTGACTTACAAGCAACTTATTTAATATTTAACAATTTTGTATTTTGTTGACCAATTCGGTTTATTGGGAAGATTGTAAGAATCATCCCTTGTTATCATTCAATTTTCCATGATCTATTACCATCCTTGATTTTCCTCTTGCTATCTCACTTATTTTTTAACAATAAATGCAGGACTTTTGTATTGACTATCTAACCTTTTTATGACTCATAATTTTAACAATTCTGTCATGTGCATTTCAAAAGCTTACCTATCTAAATTATCAAACTCTATTGCTCTAGAATAAATTCTTAAGCTAGGATTTATTATATGTAATTTACATACTATCTTATTCATTTTCCAAAATCTTATGGGATTTTCACCAAAAATTTCTTCTTTTCTAGGCTACTAATGATTTGGTCAATATCTAGATAACCTGTTTCCAAACATGAATTTTCCAAGATCCTGTATGCATTTTCCTATTTTACCATTTTTCCTTCATTTAATACTATTTCTTTCCACTCAATTTCTTCTTCTAAGAATTCTTTTAGTTCTTCTAATTCCTTTGAATTTTCCTCTTTCCTTATTTTACCATTTTCCTTTTCTTGACATTCTCCTAACTTTTCGCAATCACAATTCTTTTCATCTTTTTCATCATGTTTTTGTAAAAATCTAATTTCTGGTTTTATATTTTCTAGATAGTTTTGATATGCTATAATTGGATGTCCTAAAATATTTACAGTATATCTAGTGATTAAGATACCATAGTGATTACTTAGTAAAAAATATAATCCTATTATATTTCTAATTTTTGAATTACCAAAATTCCATAATTGTATCGTTCTACTATACATAGGTATAATCCATTCTTCTCTTGTAAAAAAACTTACTTTATGTTTCTTTATACATCTATACTCCTTTGTTTTATTTCCATGAATGTCTAAACTTATTCTACAGTAATGTGCCAGGATGCTCTAATACCAAAAGTATGATATGCCTAAAACACCAGATCCCTTGAATAGCCAATTAGAACAATCGTGTTTTTTTGGAATTTTTGTATTATGGATTTGCGATGAAATAAAAGGATATGAATAGCTTGATAACGAATATTATGCACCGTAATCAATTGAACTACACTAAATTTTATTTGATATGATACACAAAGTACGGATCACGGTTTGTTTGCCATAAGTTTGATATGAATTGTAAGAACATAAACTCGCCGTAATAAAGACAATGATTGATAAGAATGCAATTTGAGAGAATTTTCAAACACGAGTTTTCAAAATATCAAAAGGCTATCTATGGTTCATTACTAAAGGGTATATATAATAGTACTAAAAAAAATAAAAAAAAATACGAAATAATTAAAAATCTGCAGTTTTTAAAGAAGGCCGACCAGGTATGCCACCGACCTAGGATTCAATGCCCATGGTTGTCAAACTCGCGAGTCTACTCGTACATTTCTACGAGTTTACAAGTTGATGGTGATATTTCGATTCAACTCGCAAACAAAATCGTTTTTTGGGTAAACTTGTTAGTAGAATCGTAGAATCGTGAGTAGAATCGGTAGAATCGGTGGTAGAATCGGTTGTAGAATCGTAAAATTATAATTTTACGCTTTTTTTATATTTGAACTTTAAAAATACAATCAATTTAATATATTTAAATTTAGGGTTTTGGGGTTGGTTCTTGATATTTATCTTAATCTAACTTAATTTTAGTTTTTTTAATATTTTTTTCCTTTTATTTCCTTTTTTTGTATTTTTCAGAGAGTGATTTTCTTTTAAGTTATATACTATGATATATTTTGAACATTTTGAATGAAAATTAAATTAATATATACAGCGTATATTTTTTCCTTTTTTAATAATTTTCTATCTATAAATTTATTTGCTATAAATATAATATTTTTTATGTAATGATTTTTTGTGCAAATATATAGTGAACATGAAAATATTCATTACTACTCAAAACTAGCTATTCACACATGATAATTTAAATGATTTGCGATACATCTTAATAATTATAGATTATGAATCATCATTAAATAAAAATAATTATTTTAATTATAAAATTGCACTAAATATATTAATGACAGTATGTGAATTATGATTGGTAAAACTTAAATTTTGGTTTTACATAAGTAATTTAATACTAAATTCTTTATTTTCATAATTAATTTAAAGTTTTATTAGTTTAGTAAATACATGAATAGTTTTTGTAAGCAAATTTACATTAATTGTAGAATCTTACGATTCTACGTTTCGATTCTATAGACCCCTTAGCGATTCTAAGTAGAAACTCGAGTTTGACAACCATGTCAACGCCACCGACATTGAAGGTAAATACTGCTAGCCTTGAGCTGATGTACTAGGAGAAACGAACACCCGATGCTATCACGCTGTCTCCTATGCCTGTGATGCTACTGTTCTTAATGGTATGGCACCAGTTTTTAAGGAACGCTGCTAGCTTTGAAAAGAAGGCCGCTGGCATTGGACTACTACATAACCAACCTTTAGTTACTATAGCTTCTTGATTTCTTCCCGGCTTGAACTCATGTCTCGCATCCTTCCTCACTTGATATTTATTCATTCCTTCAACTGGACCGATAAATAAGCCGTAAAATGATTCCCATCATCTTCTAGGGCTTGTTGAAGATTTTTCCTCAAATCAAAAACTGGTGTTATGATCTCCCTATTTATCAACATAGTCCTCTTCTCTTGTTGGTTATGTACTTGATCATCAGTGGATCGAATCTCTCCAGGCTTCATAGGACGTACACAAACACTCTTACCATTTCTCTAAAAAGCATAGCTATTTAGATATCCATCATGAAGAACTCAATTATCAAATAACTAAGGCCTCCCAAAGATGATGTTAGAAGTATTCATAGGTAAAACATCACAAATGACTTCATCTTAATACCTATCCCCAGTAGAGGTTGGTACCTTAACCTGAGAATCAACAAGTAGGCAACCCTGATCATTTAGCCACTGAAGGTTAAAAGGACTAGGATGTGGAACTATAGGAAATTGCAACTTTTCTACGATAGAAGCCACTACCACACTAGTACAACTCCTACTATCAACAAGGAGCACACGTAGTTGTCCTTGAATCCTGTAGACAGTGTAGAAAAGATTTTCCCTGTGTTCTTAGCCGACTGAAGATAGAGAATATGAATCTTGTCTCAGCACTAAACTCATGAACTTTTCCTTCCCTGGGGTTTCAAAGGTATGAGCCTCCTTAATCTCATAATAAGAATTTATAACAGCTTGCAACTCATCAAAACCCTACTCACTTTCATCCTCTTCCTCTTCAACCAGTCCCCCATTAGTGATAGTCATCACTCATTTGTTAGGGCACTAAGAAGCAATATGCCCATAGCCTTGACATTTAAAGCATTTCACTTCTCTACTTTTCTTTCCAGAACTACCAACAACATCTTTCTTAAACTCAGTAGTCACTATAGCTTTACCAGAATCATAAGTAGATTTCTCTACTTGCTTATCAATTGACACTTCTTTCCTAAAATTATAATCACCACCAATATTATGACCTACTTCCCTACCATCAGATACTGGGGATTTAGAATAACCTTCAAATGTTTTAGAAGAATATTTGTTAGATGTTCTATAAGGATTTGAATGCCTCTGCCTCTTAACCTTTAAAGCCAACTGGATGGCCTCTTCAAGTGTACTATACCATTGCAACTCAACAATATAAGCAATCTCATACTTCAAGCTAGAAACACCTTGCCATAGTTTGCTCAGGAGGCTAAATAGCCCCACATCTGATCATCAATGTCTCAAACTCTTGGGCATACTTGTCCACAATCTTTCCTGCCTGCCTCAATGTCTGCATACGCATGAACAACTCATGTTTATAACGCTTAAGAACAAATCTCAGCCTCAAGATTCGCTTTACATCCTACCATGTTCTAATCTCGGCCTCTCCATCCCTTCTTCATGTGGCAAGGACATTCTTCCACCACAAGAACCTATGAATTCAACAACAGCAAGTCAAACTCTCACATGGTCTTCAATGTCACAACATTCAAATAAGCCTTCCACCTTATCTTCCCAGTTAAGATACTCATCAGCCAAACCACCACCTACAAACAAGGGCACTTGTAACTTCACATTCTTTAAACCCCTTGGTGGTCTAAACTCACGATGATAATCATACTCATATTCAAAGTTATCTCCTCTTCCTTCACAATATGCATAATCATTATACCTAAACCATCTTCCCCTATTACCTCCTCCTGCTCCTTCTCTTCTAGATTCATTAACCACACCTGAAGGTGCTGCCCGTTGGTTAATCAATGGCAGTGGTGCTTGGGGGTTGACCACTGGTGATGGTGCTTGGGAATTGACCACTGGCTGATAAGCTAAAGCCATCTTATCCATGCAAGTCGCCATATTAGTGACAACAGTGGTCAAATCAGTAATTGTTCCTCCAAAGATCTTCTACCACCTATAGCATGATGACCCTGACCTCCTCCTCCAACCTGGGTATTTCCATTATTTCCTGCATTCGCATTTACACTATCATTCGACCTGATTTCCAATCTCCAAATTTCTCTAAATCACAGATAATACACAGAAACCCTAATTCTCTCTTTCAACATCAACCAATGGCTAGAAATAATAATACACAAGGAATACTTAAGAAGGGGGGTGGTGGTGGTGGTGTGTGAATTAAGTATTACAAATTTTTCGGTTTTATCAAACCAGATTAATTAAGTAAGATAAGACAAGAGTTAACTTAAACAAACAATTGCAGTGGACTAAACTAATTAAAACTTATTAACAAAAAAGTAGAAAAAGAAGCACAGAAAGAAAGAAAGAGAAGCAACACAAGGATTTAACGTGGAGTTCGACCCACTGCCTACTCTTCACGGTGCAAATGCTTCAAAGAGGACTTTTACCACTATATTGATTATTCCAAAATCAATACATTTCTTAAACGAGAATTACAACAAATCCTATCATAATAGGACTTTTACAATTGCCTTTCACAAAGGACTTCCACTTGATAAATCAAGTGTTGTGCTAGTAACACACAACCAAACTTCTCTTTGCCTTCCACAAAGGACTTCCCGCCTAATCGTAATTAGGACGATGCTGGTAACTCCAAACCAAAATTCAAATACCTCCCACTGAGGACTTCTTTTTTCTTTCCACGAAAGACTTTTCGCCTAATCGTAATTAGGACGATGCTGGAAGCTCCAGACCAGACTCCAAATGCCTTCCACTAAGGACTTCTCTTTGCCTTCCACGAAGGACTTCCTTTGCCTCTGCGAGGACTTTTCTCAATGCTTCACACGAGGACTTCACTTTGCCTCACTAAGGACTTTTCTCAAACAGCTCCTATATGAGCAGATTTACAAACTGAAAAGCTTTTAGGGAAATATAAAAATTTCTTTTACAAAGAAATGCTCCTACTTGAAAAAATTTATAATAGAAAATACTTTAGGAATTTTACAAATTCCTTTTACAATCTGAGCTCCTTAAACGAGCAGATAAACAACTTTTTCAAATCTTAAACAGTGCTCAAAAACTCTCGTTTAAAGTATATCAGTAAATTTTAAAACAGAGCACTAATTGTTCTCTTAAAAAAATTTTACAAAATTAACGAGAACAAAAGCACAAGTAAAAAAAAAAAACTTTACAAAACGTTATTTTCGTTTTTACTGTGTATTCAAAAATTCTAGTATATTTTATTCTTTTTCAAAGAGAAGAGAAAAATTCTATTTATAACTTTTGATAAGAAATTTGCCCATTATAAAAAGATTTCTGATAACTCATACTTGTGTTTAATGTAATTAAAGATTTAATAACGTGTAAAAGTTCAAAAAACATTGAAAGAGGATTAAATGTGTCTGACACATACATTAAATGTATTCCAACAACTCTTTTCTTTTTTTCCTTTTACTTATATTATTATATTATTAAATAATAAATAATTAAAAAAATTATTGTCATGCTTGAGAACAGGTCGAGCCATTGCCGAGGACAAACTTTCTAAAGTAGAGGTTTGAGGTCGAGGCCTAATTTCAACCCTTGACTTTATAAATTTTGCCCAATAACAAGCTTTCTGAAGTCAAGGTATGAGGTCGAGGCATAAACTTCAACCCTTGACTTTATAAATTTTGATCAAAACTCCAGCCCTTGACTTTATAATTTTGCCCAAATTTTCAACACTTGACTTTATAAGTTTTGCCCAAAACTTAGTTTTTTGTCTTTATCTGATGAATAGTGCCTTCACCTTTCTTCTACTGGGCTCGATAGCTTTGTCTTGACTTTTCTTCAACTTTTTGTTGTGTTAAAACTTAAATAACAGCAGAACAAATACAAAGCATATATATATTTAAGTATTTAAACAATTAAGGATATTTAAATAATTAATTGTGTAATAATTATTCTCATCAAAATCATTCGTGAACATAAAGTTCAACAAGTAACAATACCACCAATACAACAAATATCAGCCACAAACCATAATTCAATCCTTTACACGATACGCAATATCACAAAAAAAATCTAAACTTATTCTTACCAGATATCCTGTAGTCGCAATCTGAGATCTAATACCAAATTATGATGTGTCAGCATGCTCTGATACCATATTTTATGATGTGCCAGGATGCTCTGATACCAAAAGTATGATATACCTAAAACACCAGATGCCTTGAATAGCCAATTAGAACAATCGTGTATTTTTGAGAATTTTGTATTATATGGATTTACGATGAAATAAAAGGATATGAATAGCTTGACGATGGATATTACGTACCGTAATCAACTGAGCTACACTAACCCTAATTTGATATGACACATGAAATAGGGATCACAGTTTGTTCGCCACAAATCTGATATGAATTGATAAGAGCATAAACTCGCCACAATCAAGACAATGATTGATAAAAGTAAAATTTGAGAGAATTCTCAAACACAAGTTTTCGAAATATCAAAGGGCTATCTTGGGTTCATTACAAAAGGGTATATATAGGTATACTCAACAAACAAAACAAAAGAAATACGAAATAATTAAAACTCTGTGTTTTTAAACGAAAGCCGACTAAATATGCAGCCGGCCTAAGATTCAACGTAGCCGGCATTGAAGGTAAACACCGCTGGCCTTGAGCCAATGTACTAGGAGAAACAAACACCCGAGGTTATCACGTTATCTCCTATACACATGATGTTGTTATTCTTAATGGTACCCTACTAGTTTTTAGGGAATGTCCCCGGCTTTGAAAAGAAAGCTGTCGGCATCGGACTACTGCACAGCCAGCCTTCAGTTGTTGTAGCTTCTTGATTTCTTCTCGGCTTGAACTCTCGTCTCGCGTCCTTCCTCACTTGATCTTTATTCACTCCTTTAAGTAGACCGATAAATGAGGCTGTGAAACGATTTCCATCATACAGGTGCTATCCTTTCATCTATCATATTTATAGTACTACCCGTATCTATAAGTGCATCTAATCTATTGTTTGTGCTTTAAAGAATAACCTTGTCATAATATATACCCTTATGAACTTTATAACATGCCTTTAGTCTGGATTTGGCATCCTTAATTCTTTTATCCTTTCTAAAGATGTATATACTACTCCTATATAACTTTTCATTGTCTCATCATGTTCATCTCCTTCTTCTCTTATTATTATTATCCCTTTGTTCACATTGTATTTTGATTTTCCTTTTTCTAAACTTGTTAGCTTTTCTTTTACTCCATGTAGCTCTTCTTGTATCTTGTCAATCTTGTTGTCAATCCTCATTATCCTTTCTCCTATTGCATCTTGTTGAAAACTCATGTTGACTATAAACCTTTCATCCAACTGAAATATTTCATTTTTGTGTTCTAGGCATATTTTACAAGATTCCATCGTACAACTTCTACACTAATATTTGAATTTGGTTATCAAATATCCAAAACAAAATTTGCATTGATGGTCTTCTTATCCACTTCCTTAAATCCAATTATGCCTGCAATTCTCTATGTTTTCTCCTGTTTTCATCATTATATTTCATATATCTTGTAACATCCTATTTAGAAGTTCAACCTTTTTTATCTTGATAATTTATCTCCATTTGTTCTTTGTAAGGATTGTGATAATTTTGATTCAAGAACACTCCTGCAATATTATTTTCATCCTCACTATTAGATTCTTTTATCATTACTCCTTGTGGATCTAGATACTATACTATAGATTGTTTCTATGTCACTCATGTCTTCATCTATTGCTAATATATACTCATTCATACACTCTACTAAAATGCTTGCCATAGTATTACTACTATGCCTTTTAGGGCATGCCTTAGTCATGTGTCCTTCCTCATTACAAGTATAACACTTTAATTTATTTTTGTAAATTCTATTTTTATTGTATTTCCTTACATGTCTATCTTGCTTTAACTATGGCTTCCTTGCTCTACTTTTACATGTCTGTCTTGCTTTAACCATGGCTTCCTTGCTCTACTTTTCTTTGCAAAGTATTTCTTTTTAGGCCTATACTTTGGTTTTAGCTTCCTTTTATTTCTTTCCCTTGTTCGATAAACTTGTGGAGTATAAATATTTTGATAGAAATTGTAATTTCCGCCTTTTCATTAGCTGTTTATTTGCAAGGTTGTACACTTTTCTATTAACTTATCTATAAGAAACTTTATCCTTGTTACTAAGTTATTCAATTCTTCTCTTAGAGTTAATTCAACCTTTTCTTTCCATTCCTTATACACTTCTGCTTCTAATGGTCCTGGTAACTTTAGAAACAACTTGTTTGTTACCAACTTTTTATAATAGCGGCCAGCAATGTTATAATTATAGAAAAATTCCTATATATACCTTTTAACAAAATACCAATCCTTTTTTTGTAACTGTTCTAAATTCCTTATAGCATCCCTTTTTTGGTCATACTCACCAATCTGTGGTGCTTCTCTTGTTAATATTATCCTTATCTTACTACAAAAATTATATAGTTTTGCCCCTAAAGCTTCATCTATGGCTACATGTTGTGGAAATTTTTTTCTTATAAAATCTCACATTGCTCTTGCAGTTTCTCCTAAGAAAGATTCTAAATATATGTACATCTTATCTATATCTTCTGTTAAAGGACTATCTCCCCATGCCCTAACAACCATTTGTGTCTAATTATCAACTAAAGTTCCCCAACTTTACAGATCGTGTGAACTTTTATCTAATGTTTCAAATGGCATCCTTTTTCCTTTATACATCCTATCACCTGGTTCTCTTTCAACATAATGAGTATAAGGTACTCTTCTTGGCATTCCTTCTCACATGTCCTGTACTCTATGTGTTACTACAGATGAAATTGTATTTGACCATGTATCTTCATTATTATCCATCATAGCATTTTCATATACATGTGTTTATCCTCCTATGGCCTCAATATCTCCTTGTGAACTTGTTTTTGAATCAAGATCTTGTCTAAACTCAAAATCTTGCTCTATTTGCATCACTTCTTTTGCTAGTTCTAACAAAATCTCCCTTTCTTTATTTCCTTTCCAAAACAATAAACATCTCCTTATCATGTCTTCTTTTTAAACCTTACTTCTTGGATTTATCCTAAAATTCCTTTTTCTTCTAACCATGTTTCACAAAGAATAGGATGTTCTCCGTGTTCTACCAAAAAACCATCTTCCTAATATTAGATTGGTCTTAACGACCCTTCCTCATTTATTATATTTTTAAGACTCCATTGATTAGCCTTTTGTCTCTTGTCCATAGTAATTTTATCTAGCATTAAGATACTTCTTCATTTCCTTTATCTTCTTCATTGTATCATCCACACAACTAGAAGTTGAATTCCTATCTCCTTTCTATCCTAAAGTGTCTATCTATTCTAGCACGTTCATTATTCCTAATGTTTCCCTTTCTTTCGAGGTTTGATTATATTTTTCTAACATATTATCCTCATCACCTATGAATCTTGATCTATCATCATATAATCTAAATCTCAATGAATATGTGTTATCTAGGTTTGGGTACATTAAGCTCCTTGTAGGAACTCTTTGTGTCTCACTTTCCATATTCTTATTTACATTTAACTTTTCCCTTTCTAAAGAAGAAGAAGAATCTATTTCCATTGGTTCTATTATATTTATTCCTTATGTTTCTATTGCATCTATAATTGATTTGATATCAAGCTTATAAGATATTTCACTATTATTTGTTGTTTTGCAAATAAAGCCAATATCTATAAGCAAGTTTTCACCTATGTGGTCCTCATCCTTTGCTTTGAAGTCCAATTTCAATGCTACTAAAATTGTTTATAGAAACTATAAAATTAGGTGCACAATAAAGCAATCTCTTTCCATTATTTATATCTATTTTCATGGTTGCAAATATAGCCTTTCTTATATCATCTTTCCATGATTCATCCATTAACATCATCAAATCCTTTCCTTCTATCTTTTCTCTTGTTAATTCTCTAATTCCTATGATTATTATTCTAAGGTGGACTAAACTTTTGCTTGACGTTTTCAGCTACCTTAAAGATTCCTTTGTGACTAGTCTTAAATTTAATGGTTATGTTGTGACTAAAATCCTTTCTTCCCTACTTAACCTAAACAATCATGTTCTTTAACTTAAGATTCATGCTTGGTATAGTCTTTTGGAATTTAAAAGAGTAATAGCATGGTTTGAATAGATTTTCACGTCCTTTTCTATTCCTACTGCTTCTTCCAAATGCATAATATGATCCCTCCCTGTCTTGTTCTTCAAATGTTTATCCTATCTATTATTCCTACCCTAGAGGTTGTCTCTACAAAACTTATACTAGGTGTTCGGGATTGTAAAATATGTGATTCTCCCATGAATGGTCTGAATTTGTCTAAAAACCTTATATTATCTTGCCAGTTATACATATTTCCTTGCTTATTATTCCTTTCAACACTTTCTTGTATAACCCTAGTTTTTTGTGGTTCTTGAAACATGTTTACTTTGAAAGAAATTTTTACTCTCCTTTCATTAAATAAGCTTTGGGTTTACTTGGTTTTCTTTCAAATAGTAACCTTTCTAGTCTACTTATTATTTCGTCTAACTCCTTTTGGTACCTGCTTCCTTCTATGCCCTTCCGTTCAAAGCTTCTTTCCTTAAGTTTTCTAAGTTATAACATAAATTGTTGACCTTTTGGTGAAGCCTAATCAGTAATGCTATAATCATATTATTTTGTCTAATTATTGTCCTTATAATGTCATTAATCATTGATTATTTCTTACTTCTTCCTTTTGTGCTTACCTAATAGCCTTTTATATATTCTAACTGCCTCAATTTCCTTTCTATAACAACTTGTGTCTCCTTTATATAATCTATCTTTTCTATTACCTCCTTTACTTGTTTATCTTTCCTTGTCATCCATTCTCCTAGATGGTTGTGAGCCTTGTATAAAGCGTTGAAACCCTTATGGATAGTTATACTAAAAGATATAATTAAATCTATGATGCTATTTAACTACCTATGATCTGAATGCAACAAATGTAATGAACTCTTAAAATAACAGAGATGAGAGAAACTATGTTGGTTTCTCTCAAATGATGATTTTGATGATAACAAAAAGGAGTAAGTAATTACGAACATATTCATTAAGTGTGAAAAGATTCAATATAATCAAAGTGGTTTACAATGACTTAAGAGAATGATTTCAAAAGAGACTCTATGCAAATAATACTTTAGAAAGTGTTTGGAGAAGATTTCAAGAACAAATAAGTTGTCAGAAGGTTAATCAGAAGGTACTCCGCTGGCTTTTTAAACTATCAAAAGGTGACCTGCAACTTTTTTAAAAAAGTTACTAAACACGAACAGTTAGCTCTAGATTTGAATTTTTCTTTATGGATTTGATATTTTGAAGACTCATCTCCAATGTTGAGTATATTTAGGTAATATACTCAATGTGTTTTACAAAGTTGGTTCAATATCCATAGGAATTCAAATTTCGTTGGATTAAAGTTCATTTTTTTAGAAAATTCTGTTTTGACAGCAAGGAAAAACTACGTGACTTATAAGGTTCAATTTTCAATAGTTTATTCAAGTTTTTATTTTGGATATGGAAGACATGATCCAAATATGCAAGGAACTTGTCTGATGATTATTTGTCTATACAAGAAAATCAAAATTTATAGAAAACACGATCTTTTTGTTGCATAAACAGTACCAGACGAAGGAATATGTCAACAACAGTGATTTCAAATTCGAATTTCAAGTTCAAGATAATTATACAAGTTGTTAGAGATTTAAAATTATCCATTGGAGTAAGAATTTCGAGATAACAACAACAAGATCTCAAGTTATTCAAAATTTGCAGTTTTTTATGAAAAAGATGAGCTGATATTATGCACAAAATAAGGAGCAAAGTTTATCCAATTGATTTCCTAGCCGTTGGAAGATATGAGAATAAGTATACCCATCCAAGACAGAAAAGCAAGCACAATCACGTGAAAAACAAGAGAAAACAAAAAGCCATGAATTTCCCTTGGATTTGAGCAAATTTATTGTCATTCCATTTATCTTCTTTTGTTCGAAAATTTTGAGGACCCATACTTTATATCCTCTGATCTAGATTTATTCATTTGATGAGAGAATGAGAGTTACAAGTAGGCTCAGTACATTGATTGCTTAGGAGAATCAAGCTGAGTGAATTGTAGCCAAAGAGAATTGGCAAGAACATCTTGTAACTTTATTGATTTGATTAGATAGTGGAACACAACTGGTGTGGAATACCGGGACCCTGGCTTGGAGCTAGAAGAGAGGATTCACGCTTAAGGCGGAACCTCTATAATTCGACTTTGCACTCTCTACTCCCTTATCTCTCTTTAAATTCATGCAATTTTATTTGTTGTTCGTGATTGTGATATATGCTTAGAAAGTTGATCAGAGAGTAACTCACTTATATTTTCCTAATCAGAGAGTTAGTCAGAAGGTTTCTGGGAGTAAAAAGTTTTGAATTGATATTTGATTTTTCGTGAGCTTAAGCAAATCATTTTGATCCGAATTATTGTTCAAAGTTTTTATTTGTTAAGTTTATTGTTTTAAGAAAGTTTCAAAGCCATTTTAGTTGAATAACCAAGTGGTGTGAAATTTATTCAAAATTTTTAATAGTAAATTTTATAACCAATTCATCCTCCCCCATCCCCCCCCCCCCCCCCCCCCCCCCCTTGATTATCTTTTCGGGACCAACAAACTATTATCTCCTACTTGTATCCTATTATGCTCCTTAATCTCTAAATTTAGCCAAGCAAATCTCTTAATCATGAAGCTTGGTACTAGGAAGTATACAATGATCTATTAGCCTAATCTGACACAACTGCTTTCCTAATCCATTTATATCTTCCTTGTTCTTTAAATCCATAATGTACTTTTCAAAACCTGCCTTGAGATAAATATACAACCTATCCTTTGTTAGAAACTGGTGGATATGTATGAACTCTTCGCCAACTTCCTTAACCTTTTCGTTTAAATCTATAAGATTAGATTCTATCTCTAAACCTAACTCATGTATATAACCTTCAACCTTTTCTACACTTAAAATTTCTAAATTATCTATAATTTGCAAGAAATCATAAAACTTCCTATTATAATTGTTGCTTCCTATGATCCTATCAAAGCTTGTGCTCATACTGTTATACTTTTTACTAAGCCTTCATAATAGTTTATCCTTTCACGTACCCTTTCTATATTCTTTTCTATTTATTCTATTAATTCAAGAGTTGTTTTATGATTCTTTAAAAATCCTTTTCTTAATTCAAGAGTTGTTTTATGATTCTTTAAAAATCTTTTTTCTTCATATTATGTCTGATATTTTGCCTTTTCTAATATTCTTTCCATTCTTTTTATATCCTTTTTCTAATAATCTAAATCCCTTTCTCCATACTTTATAAAATTTTTAACCTCTTTATTCTCAGGTTTTTATCTTTTATATACTTCATATAATCACTCATCATACTATCATATTATTTATCAACCTTTATAATATCCTATTAATCCTTCATAATAAATTCTTTACCCATTCCTTATAATGATTACTTCTTCTATGCACCTGTGTCTTATTTGTGCAAAACTCCTAAAGTCACGTAGGTATATAGTCCTTTTTATTTGTATTTATAACTTTTTCTTTTTCTTTTCAACCTTTCTATGTCTCTTGTTACGTATTCTACAAACATTTTATATCCTTCAACCGTTGTCTTATACGTTTTGATGATTCTATGTATCTAAGTGTCATAATCTTCAAACATTAAATGTTCTCTACGATTTATTAACAAATCTAACATATCAACTATGATATATAATATTTTAGAAATTGTAGCTATTATGAAAAGATACCAAATGAACATAAAATGTAAAGCCATATCGTATTGTAAACTTTACTATATTATTTTCACAAACATTTATTCTACTCATTATTTCTTCAATAAAATTATAATTACCATGTAAATTACTATATATCCTTGTCTTTTGTGCGATACTTATAAAGTTCCTATCCCTTAGAGCTGGATCCTCAAAATGTAGTTCTTTGTTCTTCTTATAATATTCCTTAACCTTTTAATGTCCGTTCCTTGTTCTTTTATGTATTCTTTAATAAATAACATTCATATAAACCATTCATAATCAAACATACTATTCAAGATTTCTTCAACAGAATATGTTTCTTCTATAACATATATATAAGCATAAGATTGATAAAATATGAGCTAGACAATCATAAATAGTTAATAATATAACTTAAACAACTAAATAAACAGTATGTGGTCAAACTAAATAAATAGAGATAAACAAACTGTATTAATTAATTTTTAATAGAAAATTAATAATAAAACTTATATCAAACAATAATATAAACAGGACAACAATAGTAAAACTGGATATTAAACAACCCAATTAAATTTTAACCTGGATAAATAATAATAAGGCTGAATAAATGATAATAAAGGGACAATAAAGAAAGCCACAGTATAAAACAACAGAATATAAAGCAAAGTATTAAAAAATATTAATAAAGCTAGACAAAATATGAAAACAATAATATAAAAGCTAGATATTAAAGTAAATCTATTAATCAAAGTTTTAAGGTATAAAAATAACAAGGCTCTAATACCAAAATTAAGAATCTTTGTGTCATAGGAAAAGACTTCATAGCAAAGATAAACAATTAAAGTAAATATAGTTAATTAGTGGAGCAATATTTTTTTTAGAAGATGTACCTCATGCCCATGCCATAACCCATAATAAGTTTTCAGGCCAACCCTTTTTGTATAATTTCTAAAGGAACCAAAGCTTTACTACTAAGTATGGTGCCTTAATCTGCTTATCCATGTTATAAAACCTTATCACATGAGACAAAGGCCTAATATGGTTTTAGAGTATGGTCGCCTTTATATCTTAAAAAGAAAACTAGCTGGACATGATGGAAGAAAATTTATAAAAGATTTATTGAAGATGGAGGAAGTATGTTACAATAATTGGAGAATTTCGCTACAGCTATTACAAGAGCAATCTTGCAGAAATTAAACACTCAAAAAAACTCTTTCTAGAACTCTTTTCCTAAAACTCTCTACCTACCTTCACTTGAGCATGTACTTGACTTTTATAGAAAATTTTTGCAAAGGAAAACAGTAAAAAAGTGCTATAGTACTCTACTGCTTAGTGTTAAACAGTGTTGCTATAGTAACCTCGTGTTTTCCTTTTCCGCATTCTTCATCTCTTCTTTCCTTTTTCTTCCATTATCTTGTCCTTCTATTTAATTTTCTTTCTATTTCCTTTATCTCTTCCGGTTTTATCAGTCTTTATTCTTTTGATAATCATATTTGAGATTTATCTTATCAAATCTCTCTTTTTCTTTTCTTTTCTTTTTAATGAAACACATATAACATAATTTGTGTATGATATAACATATATATATATTTATAATGCATGTGTATATGTATACTTATCTATACATATATAAGATCTATAAGTTATTAATACATAATATATTATATATATATATTATATGTGTGTGTTATAATGGATTTATTGCGTGAAATGATTGTGTTATATGTGTTATAAAATAAAGATCATATATAACATAATATAAGAAGATATATTGACATATGAATTATATATCTATATTAAACTATAGATTTTATATATAAGATTTATGGTCTGTAAAGATTATATAAATATATAACTCAAAGAGTATATATAAACTATAAATTATGTATAGTGCATATCATATAGATATATATCATAATCTATATATGTATATCGCATGGCATATAAAGAGACCATTTGATTTATATATATATATATATATAGTAGGTTCTTTAAGTGTCTTTCTCGAGGAACTAACAAAGAATATGATGTATTTGAAAATCATCTCCAATAATAAAATCACTTCAATCCATAATTCAACTTAACATAATACAATGAATTTAGTACTTTGAATTGTAATGTTGGTAAAGTTATGTTATTTCCATTACAAAAATGTAGTAAGAGAAAGAGCTATAAAAGTTTATCAAGATTGTATAGGATATGAAACATTGTTTCCTTCTTACTTTTAGGTATTTGGAAAATAAACTTTGCATTTAATGATATTTTGGTATTTAGATTAGTCTTTTGGTAGTTATACTGGTTCTTTTATTGAGTTTTACTTAATTGGATTCACTGGTATTGGAAAGGTTTAAGTTATCAATATTGTTTTATGTTGATTTTTTGAATTGATGATGATTTAATCTTTTAATATGTTATATTTTTTTTCTAAACATGTTATGTTTTTTGGTTATAATGACAAGATAATATATCATTTAGTTAAAAACACATCTTTTTTTTATTACCATTAATCATAATCCACTAATATCATATTTATTTAACAATGCATTAAGTCACATATTATAATTTTCTCTTATTTAATTATATATGAGTAATGTATCATATATAATTTGTTAACTATGTCAGTGTAGAATAATAACTATTTTGATTCATTAGTCTTCAGGATAATACAAAATATTTAAATTTTGGTGGAATCTATATATTTGTATACATTTTATCAATTAAGAAACATATCAGATTATGGGTTTAATTTTTAATACACGATTAATAAATGAACCATGTCACAGGTTGAGATTTTATAAACACGCCTATTTAGACACTAATATAAGACATGACACAGTATTACGAATTGTTTAGGCACCAAAATTGTAGATAAGAAAAAAAAATCCACGAAAAGATACCAAATTGTTCAAAACTTAACTTCATGTAGCTTATCGAACTTTTTGTGAAAGTTCAAGTTCCATTTTTGTCACTAACCCTAAAATAATAATAATAATAATAATAATAATAATAATAAGAAGAAGAAGAAGAAGAAGAAGAAGAAGAAGAAGAAGAAGTTGCCAATATTTGAAAGATATAAAAGAAATCCAATATTGATTATTTTCCAATTAATAAGCCACCATATCATGTATAGTTGATAAAAGCTATGATGACTTGGTTGTTTAAGAGGTTATGAAATGCGTATGGCTTAATTGTTGGATTTCCATTTTCAATCCTTTTTCAATTATGAGTAAATTAATAATAACAATAATTATAGTAATAATAACATTTATAATGATAATGAGGATTAATAAAATTAATAAATGTCATGTGTTATTAGATAGTGTCATATGTCATCTAATGGTTTATCACACCCCAAAGGTACCCTAAACGTAGCAGTCCATCACATACTGTATTAAAACTTAAGAATGACTTTCCAAAGTCATGCAAAAGTTTTCAACACCATATATAAGGCGTCTATCACAACAATAGGAAACACCGGTGGGATGTATAGTTCGAGATAGTAAATGCAACATACAAGAATCTAAATAATCATCTAATTTATCATTAAGAGAATATAATCCTTACATCACCTTAGGGGTTTTCCCTTATTATTCTCCAAACAATCATAATATCAACTTAATCTTTCTCAAAACAAAATAATACTAATACCAAAAGACATTAAAGAATATTTAACCTAAGATCTTCAAAAGATTTCCATAAGCTTTTCTAAAACATCATCCCTCTCGAGTATATGAAATCTTCAAGCATAAAAGATATAGTCCTGTTACAACAAAGTTCTATCGGAGTATAAGCATAACTAGCTTAGTGAGAATATTCCTAAATCAACGTACTTGTATAAATAATTTCAACAAGTTATTAAACAAGCATATGAATGCATCAAGCAAGTGATCAAACAATACATATGATCTACCGGAAATCATATGTTTAAATGGATTTATCCCTCCATTCAAGGTTAGGTGTTCCAAGCTCTTTAAAACCCATCTTTAAAATCCAACTCATGTAGTTTATTTCAGGCGCCTGCTCGCCCATCCCAAAATAGTTCTTTCTGGCTCCTAATCGCCCATCTTAAAATAGTTCTTTCAGGCTCCTACTCGCCCATCTTGAAGATTTCTGGCTACTGCAAACCCAGCTACTATACTCTTATCCCATCGAGTATAGCAGCTCGTGTAATGAAACTAACTACATAATATGCATGAATCAATTAATAAATAGTATATGATTAGAGTAATTTAAAGGTGATCACAAAATTTGCACACACTCCAACAGAATAGTAAAACATAAGTTAATTAACAACGATTCATGCATCGGTATGCTTAACATTCTTTCAACCAATATTATCATATAAATTCATTTTCATCTTTTCCTACTTCAGTGCCTCTAGCTACAAGCACAACCAAGTACGTAAAAAGGTAGAAAATAAACTCACTTGGCCATGAGGATCTATCTTTCTTACGGATGAGTCGATCAGTAAATCTACTAATCAAAATAATCCTCCGGGTATGAATACTCCTCCTCGGGATCACCTATTCAAGAAGAATACCCATAATGAGTATTTCTTATTGATTCTATGGTACTTATCAAAAACTATGTCATAAGATCATTAAAATTCATATAAAAGGTAATTCCAACTTAAAATGGCCATAACTTAGTCATTTTAACTCGGAATTGCGCAAATAATATACCGTTTTCTACCTACTCGAAAACATCTATCCATCTCTAAGGTTATTTTTGTCATAAAAAGCCATTTAGGTTGAAAAATACTATGGTACATAATAGTTACGAATTTATAGTTTACAAAATATGATTTTTCCAAACTTTACTTTACTCAAAAACCCTTAAGCAAAATATATAAATATATATATAGTTGAAAAATCCTTTGAACATATGTAGGCACTCATATTGTATGCATGATTTTCGTAGTATTGTCTCAATATTGATATTTTATAAACAATTTGTCTTTGATGGTTTTAAAAGATAAAACTTTTGAGAATTTCTCCTTTTTGATTTTTTAGAAAAGTATATTTGAGTGGTTATGAGTAAATGTTTTCCTATTAAAATTTTATTTTTCACTTTTCAAAAGTAAATTCATTTTCAAAAATTTGGTCCTTTGATTTATCTACTAACTTTATTTCTAGTGATTAAAAAAAAGTTTTTTCAAAATATCCTTTAAGTTTTTTATGTGGTCAAATATTTGAATTTGTGTTAAATGTATGTTTTCCTTTTATTTTTATATTATTTCTCTTCTTTAGAAAATAGATATTTCTTTAAAACTTTACTTTCTTGGCAAATTTTATTTTTCTAAGTTGGTTTTCAAAATAGTGAGTTGACTTTATCTTGGTTTGAAAATTTTGTTTTATTCTTAATATTTGTTAAATGGTAGAATAATTCTCTTAGACAAGTTTATAAGAAAAGCTTTCTTAATAAAGAATTGTTAACATTAGAACTTAGCAAAAATTTTATTTTTATTTTGAAAAGAGAATAACAACATATAAAAATTAAGTTTTGAATAGGCTTTCTTAGTAGGTGATTTTCAAAGTCTATAATAAACCTACTTAAGTCTTATAAAAGATATGGTTGAGTTAAAATCCTTCAATGCTAAAAATTCTTTCTTTATGAAGTATTAAGTTTTGATTTATAAAAGAAATGAGTTCCTTTTATTATTTTGAAGAAATCTACATTACTAATTCTTCTGGAATTTATGGTTAACTTATTCTTTGAAAAGAATTAAAAACAAAACTTAGATCTTTTATTGAAATTTCCTTTTGTTAAGAAATCTAGTTTACTTTTCTTTATTTAAGAAAGAACCCATTTTTATTTTTGTTTAAGACAACAACATTCTTAATCATGCATGAATATGTAGCAATGTAAAAGTAAAGATAATACATAATAAGATAGAAAAAAATACTTGTAAATAAACATAATAAAATAGTCAAGCATGAGGAACCTTAGCTTCATCAAGGTATCCCGATCATGTATTGGGAGCCTTAGCTTCATCAAGGCAACCCGAGACTAAGAATAGACTAGTCCCAAAAGAAAAGAAAAAAAAGAAAGAAAATTGTTTTGACTTGATATGGACAAGTCTAAGACTAGAAAGACTAGTCTTAATAAATTGCATAAAACAAGTAAATAAATAAATTGCAAGACATGAAAATAAATAAATAACAATGAGCTTATATGCTCTAAATAAATATATATACATAGCATACATAATATTATATAAGTTAGATTAGAGCAAAAATAATAACAATAATAACAACAACATAATAACATAATGTAAAATATGAACATGAACAAAAACAAAACATGAACATATTGTTGCTTCTTTAACTCATATGAGTCTAAGAAACATACACTAAGCTCATGCTAAGTTGTATGAACATGATAAAGAATATAGGTAAAATTTTTACCTAAGGTTTAATGGAATTTGTTATTTTTTTCTTGAAGAGTAGAAATTGGTAGAGAGTATTTTGAGAGAGAATGATTGGAGAGAGATTTTGAGAGAGTATTTTGGTAGAGTTTGTTATGTAAAATGGATGTGTGAAAAAATGAAGGAGGAATGGGGTATTTATAAAATTTTTGGAGTGAATTTTTTATGCAATAAAATAAATTATAAAAGAAAAATAATTGAGAGGAAAAGAGAGGAAGTGGTGCCGGTTTTGATGTTGTAGAGGGGGAGGAGATGATTTATTTTGTAATTTTTTGTAAAGAAATGAAATAATGTGTAAAGTTTGTTGTGAATAAAGTTGTATTAAAAATGTAAAAAGTAAGAAAATAGGTATATAGGTAGTAAGAAATAAGTATAAGAAAAAGTAGAGATAATGAAATAGTAATGAATAGTACTATGAATAGTAGACTAGACATATAAAATATGTAGTAGTAATAAAAATACGCGTAAACGAGTTATATATGTCATTTGTAGTACCGAAAAATTTTAAAACTAATATTTTTGAAATCCTTGTTTAATTACGAGTTTTTTGGTGTTACAGGAATATTTTTATTATTCCGAGCTCCAAAACACGCTTTTCGAGAATTGATCCCGTTTGAGTCGAGGGACACTCAAAATTTGCGAATCTGATATTTTTATATTACCCTATATTATTACGAACTATTTTAAGCCATTAACTCAATTTCGTTTTCTAGGGTTTGAGAACTCGGGATTGCCAGAGTTGAAATTGTTTGATTATCTTGACCTTTGTTGACTTTTGAAACTCCGGTTTGACTAGAGTTAGGATTTAATCCAACTTTACCATAAAAATTAAGGGGTTTATATCAGGGATCGGATTGGTGTTCCTTCTCATGTTCAGGTTTTTGGAACGAATGATTTTTGAACTTTTTAATTTTTGTTTTTGAAGATTCTCTTATGAAATCCCGTGATCGAAATTGATTAAGGTTCGGTTTCAACTTTGGTCAAACTTTAGCGTTTCGATTCGGTATTCCAAAACCATTCTCGAAAAATTCGGGGGCTTACATGGTTGGCTGATTTTCCATTTCTCATATTATGCTTGGCCAGTTAGTCCATGCTAGCTAACATTGTTCACAAAGTTAGTTTAGGCAGTATAAGTTTTCATGAAAACTTCGACTAGTTAATATATTGATTGTTTCAAAGTTCAAATAGTTAATTACATATTTAGGTTGTCAGTTTCAATTAAGTAACCAAAAAAGGAGGGTTAAATTGCTTATTTTCAAAAATTAGAACTTTTTCAAACAATTGTTTAAATCCCCATTCATTTATCATTATTGAAATGAGAAAGCAATTGCAATATTTAAACTCAAAAGAAAATGTAAAAGCACAATAAATAAAAAGAGGGAAGAGAGGAAAGCTAATAAACAGCAATGTATAGTGGTTCAGTCTTGTGTCTGCATCCACTCTTCTAGCTTTAAGCTGGAGACCTCATATTCCACATAATTATGTTCCATTAAATCCAATAAAAAACTTGATTACAAATAGTATGTCAACTTCTTGGTATCAAATCCCTCTATTCAGAAACCCTAGATTATCATTGAACTATCACTGACCATAGAGTTGTTTGTAGTCTAAAAGATCAACAACAAATACAACTAAAGTCAAATGATACACACTACTACTCCTTCACTAGATAATTTAGCAATTAAAGAAATATAAACTTATTGCAAAGAATAATTGAATGCAAGTGCTCTACATTTGAAAGAACGATAGCGATAGTTCTTTTTTCTTCTAATGTATGTTCTAGAAATTTTGAATGGCTTTCGTATTTATTTTTGTCTTCAATGGCTAATGAATGGATAAGGAATGGCTAAGCCTAAATGCTGAAGATGTGAATTGTTCCTAATATGCTACGATTGATATCTTCCTCTTGTTATCTTGTGTAGCTTCAAAATTCAACCATATAATTATCTTCCTTTCACATGTCTTTGTTGTTAGTAATTTTCTCAAAAAATATCTCACTTAAAAAAAATGCGGAGAAAATTTTGGCTTTATCCAAGTATAAGTATAGCTTCTTTCATCATCTTATCTCCTATATCCCTTAAAAATAGGGGTGAATCTTGTTCTAGCTAAAGATTTAAGCTTGAGCTTTTATCTATCCTCTTTTCAAACCGAAACATAACTTGTATTGTACCTCATCCTTGATGTTTTCATAGAAAAAAAATCAT
The DNA here is from genome assembly GCA_024138025.1 of Combretum micranthum. Taxonomy (NCBI): domain Eukaryota; kingdom Viridiplantae; phylum Streptophyta; class Magnoliopsida; order Myrtales; family Combretaceae; genus Combretum; species Combretum micranthum. The sequence continues at coordinate 265,780 of JAMXBD010000820.1, read as the reverse complement.
AATGTGGCATAATAAACTTGAATCTTCAATTTGATCTAAAAATTGCAGCATCACTCATGTGAAACTTGAAATAGCATGCTAAACTCACTAGAAAATAATTTAAATCCCCATGGATATTAATCCTACTTAGTGAAACATTTGGTAAGGCAATTAGTCCTTAGAGTTGAGGCTAGAAATCACGATTAACAAACAACTATATAAAATCTGCAACTTTTCAAATATTCCAAAGTGGAGACTAAAGTTGTGTAACACTCAGAGTAGACTTTGTGTCAATTTTGCTTCTTTAACATGTTCAGTACATGCTCTAAGTAAGTTTGAGAAAATCCTAATGCTATACACAATTTTATCCTATTGATTAAAGGGATAATATCAAAAATGGTACTTGAACGTTTGCAAAAAATTCAATTAAATACTTAAAGTTTGGTTTCGAATAATTTGGTATCTAAAGCAAGTTTTTGCGGACAATTTTCCTACCTAAAGTTTGGTTTTGACAATTTTGATACCTCAATAAAGTTTTCATGGACTTTTTTCATACCTGATTGAACTTACTTCAGGTATGAAAAAAGTTCATGAAAACTTTATTCAAGTATCAAATTATTCAAAATAAAGCTTCAAGTACTTGATTGATGATAAAGTCATATTTCATACAACTTTCGTAGGGCAATTAGTGCATAATTTCTCTTAATCTTTAGGAAAATTGCAAGAATTAGTACTTAGACAAGCTTAAATTGATCTTTCAAGTCAAACTTGGAACAATGAAAGAAATTTAAGCAATTTTAGGCAAGATTTGAAGGAACAGCGACCAAATGAATAGGAGCACTGCTAGCCTTGAACAAAGCCTGCCAGCCTTGGAAATTTCATTGAACGCCGACAGCTTTTTAATGTACGTCGCCGAACTTGAGGCGGTGTTGGATGAAGATCAATAGCCAAATTTTAAGCATTAGCTCTACGCTATCAGTGTAAAAGAAAAAAGAAAACGACTTTCTACAATTTAAGTGCACGCCGGCAAATCCTGAAGCTACACTGTTGACGTTCCACCGCATAATGCAAAATTTATACACCATCTACTGCACCGTCGGCCTTCATTTGGATCTAGCAAGCTTTAAATGTTTTATTGTACGCCGGCCTCTTGAAACCCTATGCCGCCATGCCGCCGATGTTGGAGCAGTGTAGGTCATCCACAAATGACAAATCATTAGAGCCATATTCAACACTACCAGTGTTTAACCGGCTTACATGTGTACGTCGTCTATACACCGCCGGCGTAGAAGTTGAAAAGGCCGGCGTATGTTTTGTAATTGCAAATATTATGTGAAGCGTTTCAAATTCCATGCGACCTTTGGCTATAAGATAGTGGTGGTTCCTTTGTTCTTGGATATCAGAAATCTATTAAAATACGTTAGGAACTCAATTTTAGAATAGATTCAATGTGAGAGAGTTGTGCTAAGATCAAATCATATTGATTGAGAAGTTTTGTACCAAAAAGATTTTGCAATTGAAGATCTTGATAATTAAATTGGTGATTTCTGATCCTATTCTTGTTATATGCAATTCAATTGTCTGATTTTTTTGTTCATCATGATATCAATTATAGAATCTCCTTTGATTTGTGAATCTAAAATCATGAGTAGCTAAATTTTCGTTGTGGGAAATTGATGAAACCCTAAGCATGCTAATATGATAATTGAGATTGTGTTATGTGATAGTTAGAATTGTGGAATATTCATATTGAATTCCTATTATAAATCTTGTTTCTTCATGAAATTAAGGTTTATAAGAATCATAATAACTCGAAAGGGGAATTAGGTTTCAAAGGAATTCATGAATTATAATTAAATGATAAATGCGGAAGCGGCAAAGTTTAATCTGATATTGTTTATTGGGATTCATGCAATGTTTTATATTGATTTTTCACCAAGGGATTAGGAGAAATTGATTTAGAGTATTAGTCAATTATAATATCGGGAGATTTACAATTATAAATTTGATTCCACTAGTAATTTATTTAGCGGAAGCTATTAAGTTATTTTGTGGTTGAAAAGAATTTAGAATCTTCAATAGGATTTTATGTCTTTGAAAATTTCATATGAATATCCATGAGTTTAGTCGTCAATATAACATGATTTCAATTTGATTAGCAATATTAGGATGGATTCTGTTTTTCCCACACTTAATCATTATATATCTCTCAAAAGCATACTCTCTTGTTCTTATAGATAATTGATAGTTTAGTATTAGTTAATTCTAAAAATTATTGCCTGAATATTAGTAGAACTGATAATTATATAGTAGTTAATTGATCATTGTGGGAATGATATCCTGCTCATCATCTGTATTATTTGATTTGATCCAGTATACTTGCCGGTAGTATTCACACTTATATTTATCTATTCATTTCATGTGGATCAATTGAACATTTTGCTAAAGTTTAGGTATCATTTTTGTCATTAACCCTTAACTAAATAATTTCCTTGACACTCAATGAAATTATTAGTAATATTTCAATAAAATTATTAGTGATATTTTTATATTTTGTTATCATCAAAATCTACTTAAAGAACCTAAAATGGGTAAAATTGAGGTAATAATTGTGACATTAACCCTTGTTTGTTTTTTTGTTTTTTTTTAAGTAACACAAGTTGTTTAAAAATGAGTAATGACACCTGTACACAGGAGATAAACCTAATTATTTTTTACAAACGATGTGGCTTTATGCATTAAGAAGATGCGGAAATCACTAAGTTTTGGTTTTATAGTTTTTTTAGAAAGAAATGAAATAAATAATTAATTAGGTAATTGAAGTTCGAGCTATAATTGGAAAACGTTTCAATGGAGGAATTTTAGTTTAGTCAGTGAGAGTTACCATTTAGCATATATAGTCAATTGCCTTAATAACAAGAAAATTCTATTATATTGATAATTACATTTACCTATCCCGTTGATTGATTTTTAAAAATTATTAAGCATTCAGAAGTTGTTTGGTAAAAATAAAAATAAAAAGAATTTATACGCCAAAAGCACCTCTCTCACTATGATATTATAGATAAGATCGTCAAGTTCCGTTGACTTAATATGATCAAATCATTTTGTACAAGAATTTAACAAAGTTGGTGTCGTGTGTGAACAAAGCTATTAGAAGTTCCGCCGAATATTATTAACCACAATGAAAAAATTATTGGTGTTTAATTACAAAAGAACCTAAAGTAGATTACTAAATTCACCATTATCTCTATAACCCAAAATGCTATTAGACAAAACAATATAACCATAGAAGTAAATTAAAAGTGCTATCCGACCTATGACGTGCAAGAAACAAGATAAACTCACAGATACCTTATAGGGATGCAACTAGATAGGTTGTTACAGGATATCCAATCCATTTGATCTGTTAACAATCCTATAGGAATTCGAAATGGGTTTGGAAAATTTTTTATAGCTCTATAGGATTTAGGATAGGGTCACGAGTCATAGTTATGACCCGATAGGAAATGTGTCTCGATAAGTTATAATAAAATATAAAATAAAATAATTAAAAATTTAAAATTTAAACCATAAAAAGAAATAGTAAGAAGCAAAATTTCTAGAGACAATTTTAGTAAAAGACAATTGTATGAATTATTTATCAAGATGGTATTTTTTATAATTTAATTAGTTGCTTGGACAATTTATGCATGCATATTTCTTGATATTCACGTCACCTTTCTAATTTTACTAAAGAATACACTAATTAGATTTTGTATTGTGCACTAAAAATATCATATAGTTGAATTTATTTAATTACTTTTTCCCAATTGAAATAAATAAGAAGATGGAATGAGTAAATTCTAAGATTTTGTTACCTTGACATAAATCCTTTCAAAAATAATAGCAAACAAAAATAACTTCAAAAAATTTTAAATATAGGGAGAGACCCTATAAAAGCTGGTCAAGTCAACCTAAAATTCTATAGGAGCAGGTTTTGGTATAGCAATAAAAAACCCTATAGAGTTTCGAGTCAGGTTTGACATTCTATAGGGAAGTGGGTCGAGTTTGAGTTCGAGTTCGAGTTTTATATGATCCATTCTAAATCTACCTTGGTTGCATCCCTAGTACCCTATAAGAGTCTAATACCAAGGGATCATGTTCAAGTGTTCAGAATTATTGGTGAAGAGTTTAAATTGTTACCAAATCATTATAGAATGGATTTGATTGAAATTTAACAAAATTATTAAAGTTGATCGTAATTGTTCAAAAGCTAACAAAGTGAAGACTTGGTTGACAAGTGAGCAAGTCTTTCTAGTTGACCAAGTCTATCAAAAACACCCATAGTCAACCAAGATGTAGTTTAGTCTACTTAGAGATCCATCTTGTCAACTAGGAATCAAGAGGCTAGAGTTATGCTCAAGGTGGAGACCTACCAAGTCAAGGAGAGGTCCATGTGATCAGTCAAACTAGTAATTAAGTGCAATTTTGATTCAATATTCATTTATTTATAGTTTATTACTTTATTTTATTAGATGTTTGCTAGTCAATTTGTTTCCTTTGTTAAGGTATTTTCTAGTTTATTAGGATGTTGTGATGCACATAAGTGGATAAATACATGTAATAATTAAAATAACAAGAGAATTAAGTTATCAATATTCTAATGAACTAAGTGTTATCTCCTTGTTCTTTCAAATCTACCAAATTTATTTAGAACTTTGTTATTGTAGCATCTAAAATTTTTATCAAGGTTATGATTCTTTATAGTCTTCAGTGTCACACCCCAACGGACACCTTAGCCGGATTATATAATTATGAATCAAAATGGTGCCATTAAGATTATTATAAGACTTGTATATTTAGGCCATCAAAGAGATTCACCACTATGTATCCCAACTAACCTTTAAGGGGATTGTGACATGAGACAGGACCTTTAGTTGTCTTGATAAGGAATAATGTATATATGCAAGATATAGCTCAAAATAAAATCAACAACTATATTGTATGTTGTTTACATAACACATACTGAATTCCAAGAAAACACAAAATAAAATACTAAGATTTTTCTATCAGACTCCTCCATCTCTTTCGAGCTAAATCTTGATTCCTATCCGAAAAAAGCTCCTTGATGGAACAAGCCAATGCCTCCAGCGAATCCTGAAAAATCTATAAAAGTGTGAGCTATACCACGGCTCAGTGATATAACCAAATCATACCATGTAACAAGCAATCAAATAAGTTTTTCTTTAACAATCATATGCAATGTAGCAATAACACATATAAACAAATGCAAGCTCAGATAATCGGAATCTGAACATGATAGAGATTTATGCTCTCTCATGAGGGTTAAAGGAACCATACCATAAATGATTTGCCTCACCCAGGAGAATCTAAGGTACCATAAAACAATTAAAAACGTTATTATTTCAAAATCTTGAAACTTAGAAACACCTTTAAGTAAAAGTCATTTCTTGTTGATACCACGGGCAGCGTTCCTTTTGATGCCACTTAGTTCTCATGGAACCAATCGGAACAAAGGTACTCCTATGAGAACTAGGAGATTTTCATCTAGAAATCCAGATGCGTTACCAAAGATCTTAAATGCTCATATGTAGCAGGCTATCGCACTTTAAATGCATAAATGTAGGAATGCAATGCATGACCATTTATTGTTGGTTCACATAATCATTAATTCATTCGTTTGTGATCAAGCAATATCATAAACACCTTTATCATGTTCATTCAACAATAGCAAGCTATGATCTTGTCACTTATTATAACATACTTTAATCAGATCACCCATACACCATTCAACATGCATCAATTCAATTCCCAAAGCAATCTATACATTCATTCCTTTCTTTACTAGATAATTTTAGTGCAATTATAACTACAGACACAAACAATATGATAGATTAGATTTATTCACCGGTCCATCTTAACTGTCGTAGTAATCAACTGGACAACCAAGGATGACTTTGAAGACCCTAATGAAATAATAAGAATACGTTTGTTATCAACAACATGGATTTGGAAACTAAATGTAGTAGTAATTATATGACTTAATTGCAGTTTTATGGTTTTTGTTGCCATTTATTCGTTTATAATCTGTTTTTAGTATATGAGTAGTCATTTTGAAGCTCCTAAAGTCTACTATCTATTTCTCATCTTAATTTAATGATTCCAATAAGTTATGATAGGAAATTTGTCCCGCACAGATTCCTAAGGATATAGCAAAATCTTGTTTTTATTATAACATTCTCATTCAACTCGGATTTCTACAAATAAATAGGCATTGGAAAGCTAGTTAAGTCTATAATCCCATCATTTATAGGCTTCACGTGTTTTTCCATTTTTCCCAAGGAATAAAATCGGTTCTTAAAGCTATATTCCAAGTTATTAACTAGATGTTTCATTCCTCAACTTATGTAGCTATTTTTCTCTATACTCCTTAGTTTCATCATGTTTCTCTTGTTTTGAAACTAAGTTCATTCCATGTTTAAGGATTTTGTCACTGGTTCTCCTAAGTTCATGTGGAAGTCCATTTGACTCCTTTTGTTGCTTATAGATGCCAAGCTCATAATTTAGGTTTTCTTAAGTTCAACAACTTGTATCACCTAAAATCACTTATGGAGATAAGGAATTTCATCACTCTACACGCAATTATCCTTTATCATCAATGTTTTCATAAGATACGTTTAGCATAAGAAATAAATATATGTATAGTGCATGTTATGGTTTGATCCGAGAAGTTCATCATGCATAATCGAACACAACTTTTACTTAGTTTCATAATCTATCTTAATAAATCTATGGTCGGATGCATACACGTCTTATAGCTTGATGAGTGCTATTTAAACAAGTTGTGCTATGCCTATTTTAACAAAATATGGCCACTTGTCCTAACCATGCGACATGGTCGTGTACCTCTGTTGATGTACTTCATGATTGATAGTTAAAGCTGTCATGGGAATCAAGTGTATAGATCATGCTTATGCGTATAGAACATGTGTTACACAATAGATATCAGTTTAAATTTAAGAGGAACTTAGGGTTTTTCCTCACTCCTTAGATTACCAAGATCATAAACAAAGATATAGATTATGTTAGTTAATGATTTTGATCAAGGACATACGAATGGAACTATGTCTTACCCTTGCTTATGGAGTTCATGCGCGAGTTGTAAACCTCGATTTTCCTAGTAGTCAAGTAAACTCTAGGAACCAAAAAAAAAAAAAAAAAAAGCAAAACCTTAAGTTGGTCTAGTTCAAGCTTAGAGAGAGAAGTTTAGAAACCCTAAATCCGGCTTTCCTTCGGTTTCATAAAAAAAAGAGGTTTTATGAAATAAATTAATGTGAATTATTGTTTTAAAGTATAATTCAAATCTTAGAAAGTTTTAATTTCGGAAAATTTTCTATTTCGGGCCTTCCCAAGCCCCATTACGGAAAAACGAGCCCCGGGACTAGAAACTCAGAAAAATATTTTGAAATATTCATTAGAACCGAAATTTTATAAGAATTTCAAAAATATAATTTTTATAAATTTTCGGGTTATAAAAATTACAGTTATAGCCTTTTTTCCGTATTTTCTTTACTACCGGTAAAGTAGATGTCTTGTCCACTATTTGCCACTATTCACAAGTACAACCTACACTACACACTACCCATACCCTATTCTTCCATCTTTACAACTACTCATTATATTTTCTTTTCCAAGAAAATTTTGTTTCCTACTAAATTATTATTTTTATTACATTTTAATACTTAAATTTCAAATTATATCAAATTCAACTCACTCTCTCTCTCTCCTCCTAATGTGGCCGGCGCACCCGCCTCTTCTTTCCCCTCCATTTGTTTTATTTTTACTTCTTTTAATACAATTAAACCCTAATTCACTTAATATATAACTCATTTTCACTCTCTCTCTTCATTTTTACTCTTTCAAAATTTTTACAAAGAACAAAACTCTCTCTTTTCTCTCCATTGTGCCGTGACACCCCCCTCCACACACACACACACACTCACAAGCTCATTTCTTCTTCTTTTCTTCTCCAAATCTTCTTTTAGGTGATGAATCCAAGCTTTGTTACTACTTAATCTTGTAATGGCAAGAGTATTTTTGTGTGTTTTCACTTAAAAATCCCAATGAGCAAATGCTGGGGATAAGAAAACATTAATACATGAATCTCAAGCCATTACAAGAGTAGATCTTGTGTTTTATGAGTTTTTGTTGAAGTATCATTATGTTCATGCATATAAAAAGTAGAGATCTTGCATGAAGAATATGTGTTCATGTCTTTAAACTCATTTTCATACACTATAAGTTGTAGATCTAGTATTTAGACACTCATATTTTCTTGACATTCATGTTCATATGAATATTTTGTGCTTTCATGCATTAATGTCCATAAAAACTTAGTCTTGCATATATAAATGTGATAGTTGGTAGATCTTTATGAAGACAAGACAAGGAACTTGAAAAGAAAAGATTTTTGTTAAAAATGTTCAAGCGAAAACTCAGATGATTTTCTAGACCTATTTTAAAAACCATTGAAACCACTTTGAAACTCATATTTTACATGAAAAATGAAGGGTATAAGTAATAGGTATCACTAAGTAATGATTTTTGTAAGTTGGAATGAGTTTAGATATGAGTAATGTGTAAAACAAGTAGTGGCATTAAGATGGAAAATTTTGAGTTAGTGTTCAACTTGTTAAATTCGTAACTTGGGATGATGCATATGTAATCACCTAGTATTCAAGCTCAAATTGCATGTTTTATGTATTAAATGAAGTCCTTAGGTAATAGATATAGTAAAGCTTTAAATTTTGATGCATTAAACAAGTTTTCTCAAATGAAACATGCAAGAAATGAAATTTTTCAAAATTCGGATTTTTGTGAAAAGCTTATTTAAAAACATACTTGCAAAGTGAAAAATGTAAATTTTTATATAGAAATGAATGTCTTGGATAGTATAGATTATGAATACTCATTTTTATTTAGATAACGAGTAAATTCTAAAAATGAAATCCCAAAACACTAAGGAGATGCAAAATTAGAAAAATTGGATTTTTAAGGAGAAATTGTTGAAGTCTTGTAAGAAGTAGAAGTTCTTAGAGTTTCATTATCAAAAATCATCAAGATCATGCATATATTGAACTCATCACATGTCATTCATATTAGGAACTCATTAATATTTTATATACACATGAATCATCAACTAGATACATTTAGATCAAGTGCAAAACAATTTTTCGGAAATGGAAAAGGTTACAGACCAGATCTGATCCCTCTGTTCCATGACCTAAATGTTTTCAAAACTTTGAAATAATAATAGAAATAGATAGATCTTTCGAAGTAGATAGAAATCGATATAAAATTTGCGAAATTCTGAGTTAAAATGACCAAGTTATGGCAGTTTTAAGTTGGAACTTCCACAAATAGCAAGAATCACGATTTTGTTTAGTTTAGATGCATAGTTGGAATTAGTTAAGTGATGAAGTTCTCATTAGGTTATTCTTATTTAGTAGGTGATCCCGAGAACGACGAGTCCCTACCGCCTAATTATTATTACTAAGAGACCGACGTACCATGGCCGAGTGAGTATTACTTCCAAATTTCAATTATTGCTTGTGATTGTAGTGATAGATGCACTAGTTGCTAAGCAAAAACAAAAATGAATATGCATGATGGGGTTATTTGGGAATTATATTTGTCTGTTGTTGTTTTGTGAAGCTGAATTTAAAAAATATCGAAGCCGGGTGATAATTCATTACTTGTATAGAGAGGAGTTAGAATTTATTGTCTGCGAGTATTGCTTGGTCACTTAAAAGAATTGGTTTAATTGATTATTAGACATTAAAGATAAACTTGAACTCATTCATATCACGATGGGGATGGAGCATTAGCATTTGTTGGTTTTTCGTGATCCATAAAACGAATATGTTAGTTAATCGTGATCCATAAAACAAATATGTTGGTTAATCATGATCCATAAAATGAATATATGAGTTGGTTGACCGTGAGCCTAAACGGCGTCGTACCGTAGGATTCTTTAATCTGCTAACCCGGAATGGAGGGCGCAAGTCCATCCACATATGATTTCCAGCTGGTCATATGTTTGTTGAACTCACGTGTTTGATGCATTCCACTTGATTTATTAATCACTTGCTTGAATGTTTTGTTGAAATTGCGCTATGGAAGTTTTCACTCACTAAGCTAGCTAGCTTACACCCCTATAGTTTTTACTTGTTGCAGCACGAGTTCATTTGGCTTAGGCCAAGGCAGGCTACAACTCAGGTACCGAAGCTAGGCATTTCCTTTAGAAGTTTATTTCAGTTTTGGTTAGACTTCCACAGGAAACCAAAAAGACTCTGGATGATTGTAATGAATCTTAATATTCTTTTGCGAGGGAATGCCCTTTAGACTTTGTAACTTTATGTATGTGTTTTGATTTATCATCTAAGGCTATCGAATACCACATTAAACTTCTTAACTCCATTGAATAGAGTATTCTATTGTCATAAAGGGACACCTTACATCTATACAAGACTCCCAAAGGGCTCGGTTAGTAATTCAAGAGTCTTATATAGTATGTGGCGGACTGTTACGTTTAAGATACCCCTCTGGGGCGTGACACGAGTTGACCCTAGTGTTGGTGTGTGTGTACCGCTCCTAGCTTGTGATTATGGGCATGTAGTGTAGTGTGGGGTTTAGGGCATGTGCTGTTATCACTTCTTGTGGGGTATAGAAGGTGCACGGTTTTGGAAAAGAGATGGGACCACATTGACATTCCTTGTTTTTATAGAGTTTTATGGTTTATGTTGTGCTTATTGTTGTGCACGGTTCAAGCAAGTGGCCAAGGGCAAACTTTCCTATTATCTAGGAGCCCTAACCGCACATGGGATGTCTTGCACAAGACAAAGCTTAGTTTGTAGTAACCACACATGCTTATTAGCTTAAGGGTGGTCTTATCCTCAAAACTTGAATGGTGAGCTACTTAACCTAGGTGCTTATGATGAGAAGCGACCTCATTAATGATCAAGTAGCCCACTTGCTATATTTAGAAATGGCTGCTATGGAGATAGGAGACAAGCTTGATAAGCCATGGTGTGAACACTCCTTTGCAAGTAACTTAGTCATGATGTTGGTGATAAGTTGATGTGATGCTTTGGTGGCTCATTCATCCTCCTCTGAGCTCACGGTCATGGGGATGTGTAATGGGAGAGTTGTTTATTGTTTCCTCCATGTGAACTCACGTACATCCATGGTGAGCTACTCATCCATAGGATAGGTTAGGTTGAAATCATGCTGTCTTCTAGATTAGCTAAATGATAAGGTGGTTAGAAGCTCCATGTGATGTACGGCTGCAAGCTTCTTCACTTGTGGGTTCTTCCAAGTCTTCTTATGATGATATGTGGCTTCTTGGGGAGTTGACGTATGGCTGCTTCTTGTCTTGACACTTGGTGCTCTCCATGCTTGACAAGTGGCACTCTAAGCATCGACCTTGTAGCACTCAAGTAGCGCTCCAAGTGTCACACTAGGGGCACTCCATGTGTCTCTTCAATAGCGCTCCATGTGGAACTCTTTAGCTTAGACACATGGCTCCTACTAAAACATAACTTGTTTCTATCTTGTAGGATTCCTCTAAACTAAGTCAATTGAGGTGCTTGAGAGGGGCTTAAGTCGTCTAGATTGTGCACTATTATGATTCTTAGATGATGTGTTTCTAAACATGCAATATAGGTTAGAGTTCTCGTGTGATTTCATGATATTCAATCATAAGAGAAATTCTAGCTAGACACTAACTAAAATAAGGGACCTCAAAGCACGAAATCTTGTCTTTGGTATCTTTAGATAGTAGAAAGAACCTCATTGTGCTGTTAAATACATCAACATAGATCTTGAAATGAAAGGTTAAAATTGTTAGGTTTATAGTAAATTCGAGGGTTTACATTAAGAGTTGTAATTCTCTTTATATAAAGATTTAAAATTGTTTGTAAACAATAGATTGAGGATTTCCATCTAACTATACCTAAGGTTCTTATAGTGATCTAGTTAACAAGCAATGTTTAATCATACCTCTTATTCATGGATTGCATTACTCATGAGGTCAAACCAAACCCAATCACAAGTCTAAATTGTTGTTGACAAGTCCACAAGCTAATTCACAAACCCATGAACTGTTGTATTCAAATTTTTTTTCCTTTTTAAAGAGAATTTATTTAAAAAATCTGAAGAAATAAATTTCAACTTTGAGTATGATAAATTTTCAACTTAAATTAAAAATTGTGCCTATAGGCATTATGTCTTTAGCGCATTTCTTAAAAAATTGTTAAAGATATGCATGTGTGTGTGTTTATATATATATAAATACATCCAATTTTAGTTGTCATATTAACATTATAGGATTACAAAATACTATAAAGACTAAAATAAATATTACAAGACAAAAAAAATTCCCATAATATTAAGAAAAAGATAATGTATTTAGTAAAGGTCTATACAAATTAGGCATCCTTTTAGGGTATATTTATATCTTGTATTGTTAGTGATTACACATTAAATGTTACAAATGAGTAATAAATTCACTATTTACATTGAAATGGTTTAAATATTTAGTGTCATGGTTAAGTTTCATTAGTGTTACCTAAACTTTTTGGTTTGTAACAAAATAATACTTGGAGAAAATTTTATACAATGGCGGTACCTAAACTTTTTAAAAGTTACATGCATAGTACCTTTAGCGAAAATCCAACCATTTCTCTGACTGAAAGCTGACATGGAAAGGAAACTAAATAAAAAAAAATTATTTTCTCTATCTTAATTGGCAATTATTATTTTTTTTTTTTTTTTTACTTTCCTCTCTCTCCCTCAGCCTCTCTCCCCACCTCCTCCTCCTCCTCTCTCCTAGTTTCTTCTTCATCAAAAAAAAAAAAAAAAAAAAAAAAACCTAAGTTCATAGAAACACATTAAAAAAATTCTTTTTTAAACCACTTTCAAGTGTAAATAATAAATATAAACAACAATGATTGAGATGGTAACTTTGATAAAAAAAAAAGTTTTAATTAAGAGATTTAAAATTTTTAAATTTTGAATAAAGTTGAAAAGGATAAAACAAAATCTAAAAATTTTAGGGAGTCATTACTGAAAGCCCTAAGAATATCGTGTATCCAAATTTCATTATTAACATCATTTTCACCAGAGATGACATAACGAGGACTTCAATTTCATCAAAAGATGAAGAATGGAGGGAGTCATCCTTGAAAGATGATACAATTCAACTGTCATCTAAACATAGTGTAAAGCTCACAGTGCCAAGCATACAAGACTAGAATGGGCCTACAACTCCATAGGTCACGAATCTGGGTTGATTTCATCTTTATCATGAATTCAATCTTTGACTGTGCCATGGTTTCCAGTCATAATTTTTGGTGAAGGATTGGTCTCATAAGTAGCTCCAAGGGGGGGCTGGTAGGGGCCTTAGAAACCCCCCAACCCCTCCCCCCCCTAAAAAAAAAAACAACGGTTAATTTTTTGAATTTTTTTTAAATAAGAAAAAAATACATGTATTATATATATTATAAGAAGCAACTATTGACATCAAATTAAAGTTAGTGTAGTGGTTAAGTGTTTAGTTTTACATCCATGACATCATGGGTTCACATTCTATAAGTGTACTTTTCTTTTTTCAATAGCATTTATTGCACTCTCTTTTCATTTTCTCAATATTCATTTATTGCATTATCTTTTTCTCCTCCTAATCTTTTTTTTTAACTTTTTTTCTTTCAAAATAAATAAATAGAATTAAGTCCATTTATCATAAAATTATTTTTAACTGGACAAATTCTTGTAAAAAAACTATTTTTTATTCACTACAACTAATAATTATATTATTCATATTATAAATGTTATGATTTTATTGCATAATGTATTTCTTAATAACACTAACTATATCATCTATTAACTTTATTTTTTATTGATAATTAGTTTTCAAGTGATATATGTAATGTTACCATATTTACTAAAAACCTTAATTATATATTGAATAATTTTTTTCATACTTACAAAATTAGAAATATCATAGTGAGAACATTAATAAAATTTATATATATATGTACACATATAAGATAAAATATAATTTTAATAGTAAACAAATATATATATATATATAATACATATAAATAATTATAATATTAACTTATTTAAAATCCAACCCCAACCCCCTCCTTTCCCCACACCCACCCACCCCCAAGTCGTATCATCCTACATCTGCCCCTAATTGGTCTGGCATGGCTAGCACCACGTTTGGCTTGATGAAGACAAGATGACGTTGCCTTCAGTCATCACTTGGTAAGGGATGTGGTTTTTGGGTTGTTTGTTGAAGATAGTTCAATTGTGAAGATAGTTCTATAGAGTGGGTCTATTGGTGATGGGTTTCCTCTGTGAAAGTTCATGATGTCGATGGGCAGTGGTTGAGTTGGAGATGGTTGTTTGGTAGATCCGACATTTATTGATGATGAGGATTGGTTGAGAGCATGGGCTAACGTAGCCTCGACTTGGCTAATGTGATGGTGTTTAGGAATAAATGGTGGTGTGCATCAAGTTTTGAGTCTCAATGGCTATTGGCATGAATGGAATGGCTCAATGAAGTGGTGGAGATGGGTATTAGCATATTGGACCCCAAGGTTGCTTTGGTGAATGACATGTTGAAGAAGAAGAAGTACAAGAGGAGAGAGAGGGAAGGAGAAATAGAAAGAAAAAAGTGAAAAAATAAATAAATAAACAAGCTGACTGGGAAAAAGAAATAATTTTTTTTAATCAAGTTCAAGTTCCATGTCAGCGAATTGCCTGAGAAATGGCTGGATTCCAACCAAAAGTACTATGCATGAAACATTAAAAAAGTTTGAGTATCATCGTTGTACTAAATTTTTTTTACATATTATTCTATTACAAACCAAAAGGTTCAGGTAACTTAAATGAAACTTACCCTTAGTATCAATCACCTTTTTCCTATGCAACATTTTCTTCCATTTTTATTTTTTTCCTTTATATGGTATTTTTTTTTTTTTTTTAGCTACTAAGTCCTTAGATCCAAGCTTGGTCCGATCCAAGAATTAGTCTAACCTACCATTATGGTTTCTAATCCAAGACTAATCTCTAGTAGCAAGTAATGGCCTGATAAATCTAGGAACTAGCTTAACCTACCACCAAAGGTTCCTAAGCCAATACCTACCTTAGATAGGTCAGTCTAAACCTAAGGGCTTGGCAGCTAAAAAAGAAAAAAGAAAAGAAAAGAAAATCATTACAGTTTCCCTACGTGTGAATAGGATATGGCTAATTTAAACAAAGGACTTAGCAACTAAAATTACTATATTTAACCAAAATTCAAAATAAGACAAATTTCACCAAAATCAACCGAAAGTTGACCAAGTGAAAGCTTGCTCAACCAAAGAGCCTACAGTTTAACTTGGTATAGTAGAAATACCTTAGGTCAATTAAGATGCATTATATACCTCGATTGATTGGTTCTCTATGATCAATTGGATTAGTCATTAGGTGTGCTTTTGTTCTAGTTATCCATATTTTTATTTAGTTAGTTTTTTAATTTATTTACAAGATTGTTTCCTACTCTATTTGTTCTATCCAAGGTTAATGTTACATTTGGTGACAATACTTAGCCAAAATGTATAATAAATTACATTTACTTTAAAATAGATAACTTACTACCAAATTAAACTTTTTTTGCACACTTTTGATGATTGAGCTAACGCCATTTAATCTATTATTCTACATGGACGAATGGTGGTTTGACACATGTGTAGAGGCCTTTTTTTTCATATTTATGACTTTTGCCCTTTTTTTTCTTAAATTTAGCTTATTAAAAAAAAGGAAGAAGAACAATAAACCAACCAAGATAACGAGCAAAGCCCATAAAGGCTTTTTTTTTTTCCTAACATCTACACCCATTTGGACGAGTGGTGATGGTAATTACTGTGGGGTATGACGAATAGAGGTGGAGTTTTGCGGTTAATTTCTCTTCGATCTAGAAATTCCTTAAAGATTGAAGATAAAAATTGTTTTTTCCTTTTTCGGATCTCCAGACTACTAGAAATCTATCAACACCAATTTTACATTCTAGTTTGACTATGGAGAGTGAACTCTTAGAGAGAAGTTGTGTGCTTGTTCATGAATTCTTAGAGAGAGAAAAAAGGTCCGAGTTCTATTCTTTTTTTTTATATTTCTTCCCTAAAAGTTGGCTTTTATTTTTGCTTCTTGAAGAAATATCCACAAAATCTTATTAGTTTTCAATTTCAAACCTAAAATCACGAAACCAATATGTGTCAAAATCTTGATATTTTTGTTTCTTTTGTTTTCTTAGTGATTATCCTATATATTTATCGGTTTCCTTAATCATTTTATGACATTTTTTTATAACATTTCTAAGTGAATATCTTATAAATTTTTTTATTACCAATCTAATACAAATTCGGTAATGGGTCACAATATTTGGGGATAAGTTTATTTGAAGTCACAACAATTGGAGTAATTAAAAAAATAACATAACGTTTGGGGATAAGTTCATTTTAGGTCACAATGTTTGAAAAAATGATTCAATTCAGGTCTTCATAGACACGTGTCAATAGGAGAAGTTGTCAAGTATCAACATAACATGACACATGTCAATAGGAGAAGGTGACACTTGTCTATAGAGACCTGAATTGAATCACTTTTTCAAACGTTATGACTCAAAATGAACTTATCCCTAATATTGTAACCTCTTTTTAACCAATCCAAACATTATGACTCAAAATAAACTTAATCTCAAACGTTGTGACCCACTGGTGTAATTTACCTAATACAAATTTATTTACACAAATATCGGTTGTATGAAAACAATTACATAAATACTATTGCAAAATCTCGTGTAATAAATGTGATTTCAAGTTTATATAATAATCACATATATTAAATGCAATTTAAGGTTGGTAGATGAATTTTGACCAAATAAATGTAATTCTTATTATTTGTTTGACAATTGTGTTTAATAGATGCAATTCATGATATTTTTTATAAATTGAATGTCATAAATGTGATTTCTTTTTTTTTACTTTTCAAAAATATGGTAATTTATATAACTTTCTTTTGGTAATTTGTTTTTACAATTGATAGATGAAAAGATGAAATTTTCAATGTTAGAATTACCTTTTCTTTCTCTTTCTTTGCTTTCCTCTCTTTCCTTTTCCATCAAATTCTTTAGAGTTCTATCACTTTCTTGCTAGATTTTTAGTTTATTTTCCATCAATTTCTATTTTGTTTTCCATAGCTTGCCTCCTTCTTCAATCTTTTTCTTGATAGATTTCCTCTCCTTTAGGTTTTTGTTTTTTTTTTTAATAATTATCAAGCATTTTTAAATGACAATGTGGATTTTCCTACTAATGACTAAATGAACAATTTTTAATAAAAATGTCAAGTGTCAGTTTACACTAGGTTCAATCATCCAACTTAATCAATTGAAATAATGGCGTTGCTGTTGAACCATGTGGAAGTTACAATCTTACTTTGATGAGAAAATGTATTACACAAATGCTTCATAGCTTAGTTAAGTTACATTTAATAAGCAAACACTTATTTGTGATATGTTTGAGTTATGTTGTGTTTGTGGTTTTATTTTGTGTTTATTGTTTTGGTGGCTTCAAACATGTTTTAGGCCATGATGCTTTTGAAATCTCTCAAATTTCAAAACACAAAAGTTGTAGAGCTCTCTCTAAACTTTCTTTAGCATCGTGAATCACCTCAAATGAAGTCCAGATGAGAAAATTAAGACCAAAATACAAAACAGTGTCGAACTAGCCACAGGCAATTGTGGACAAAACTGAACCCTTGACTTAGGGCTTGATTGGACCAGCTCGCCGATATGCTTTGTCTAGGCCTAAAAATAGTCGTTACGGACTTTGTAATTCGACCATTGGTGGCTATTTTGAAGGGCAATGGCTAACTTGCTTTGAAAGATTATAAATAGAGTGTTTAGGGTATTTTTATGTAAGAGAGTAGAGCTTAATTGATAGAGATTATATGAAAATACTCTCTCAAATTGTATTTGTTTTTGTTAAATGAATAGTGTCTTAGTGAGATTCGTGAGCTAATATTATAAGGTACTATTCACATATTTTATTTGATTGTTTTAGTGAAGTCCTCTCTTGTTTGAGGCAATAGGTAAAGTCCTCATGTATTGAGACATTGAGTGAAGTCCTCCTTGTGAGACAATTTGAAGTATGTGAAGTCCTCGGTTGTGAAGCATTGATGTAAAGTCCTCTTGTTGATGCAATTGTTTGTTGAGCGAAGTGTGAAGTCCTCTTTGAGTGTGGTAATTGTAGACTGTGGAGACCAAAGGACAAGTCAAACTCCATGTTATATCATGATGTGATTTTCTAGTTTCTTATCTCTTTATTATTATCTTTATAATTGCATAAATTGGGCATAATTGACAAAACAGATAATGGTTGGTTAAGTGAGCTTAAAATCAATTTAAAAACCCTCCTTGTAGCTTCGCATGCTTGTATAAGCCTAGCCATGCTTTGATTTTCAACAGTTGCTTCATTCAACAATTTAATTAGATATTAAATTTACTATTTTAGAGTACAGGTTTTAGCAAAGTACATGTACTTAATGTGATGTTAACTTTTATATTTTTTAAGTTATATCACTATGAAGTTATTATACCTATACGTAAGTAAAAGCACTTGATTGATTATTTAGACATGGAGTTTTTTGTTCCCCTTTTTTATGCGAAATCGAAAATTAAAAAAAAAAAAAAAGATTGGGTTGAATACTATAATGACTTGAGTATTATCTCTTTGTTCATTTGAACTTATCAAGAAATTTGCTCTTATGGAGTTTAAAATTCATAATAAGGATTATAACTTTTAATAATCTACAAGTTGAAGTTGCCTTTATTTCAAGTTTCCTAGTTCATTATGATCATCGCGTTAAGGTTTTTAATGTAATTATGGGATGGGTTCTTGCAATAGTTTTGTCGTGTTACATCTAATCATATTTCTAGTCCATCATTTATCTAGCGTCAACACATTAGTACCTGATTGGTGGATCTCACTTACAATTCAAAAACTATCAATTAAAATTCTTGAGACAATACTCTTTTAAGTTAATTTAATTAAGAGTAATTGTCACATTTGATAATATAGCTTTATCAACTTTTATAATGAACTACCCAATGTTTAAAAGTATTCGGTAGTTAAACTTTATTAATTTTTGTAATTAATTATCTAAATTTTGTAAAAATTTGCAATTAGCTATCTAAACTTTACCTGTTTTTACAATTAACTACCTCACCTATGTACTATAAGTGGACTTAAAAAGTTTGTACATAATAAATTAACACTTTTAAATTCCAAGTAGTTGATAGCACGGCAAATTTTATATACCAAATGTGTGTACCATATTTTTTTTAGTATTTTATAGGTAGAAAAGATTGTGATTATTGGTTAACAATTTAGATTATCTTTTTTTGTTTGTATTTAATCTCTATGTGATTGGATGATCTGCATAAAAGTTTAAAAAAAATCTTCATCTTTTTCTCGTTTGTTTATTACCAAACACCCAAGCCCTAACTAAAACCAAACTAAAGCTAAACCAACCTTGAACCAATCAGCCAGACATAGCCTTAGGAAACAGTTATCATCTATTGTTTGAACAGTTAGCTTGTGGTAGAAACACCAACTACCAACATTAGAAACATGTATTCTTGACAATTCTCAGCAAATAGAGCAATGCAGTTTGATCTTATTTGCCTCTCGAATTGAATCGTAACTTGTGATTTGATTTTTTTTTCAAAACTTGAACCTAATTATATGATTCAATTCATTATTATTCGAATCAAAAAAAGAAATGGTCCGGCACATTATTTATTCTTAAAATAAAAATACATTTTATCAAAAATTTTCAATTGCTTATTACATATCAGTAATACAAATATAAACAATAATGTCTTAAATTAATTATTTATCTAAATTAATATGTAAAACTTATAACAAGGAAGAGATTTCATCCATCATAAAGTTATAATTGTATCGAACTATAATGATAATACATGAAAAAATAAAAGTATACTATCCCAACATGAGGCAAATTTTAGTTTGTTGTATATTTCTAATTAGCACATTATCAATTATATAAACTAAAAAGTAACTAAGTAATAAAAGTGGATTAATTAGCAAGACAAAGGAAAAAAAAAGTTCAAAACACTAGATGCTAAAATTTAAAATATATATATATATATCTTATTTGTAGACACACTACAACAATCAAAACATGATATAACCATTCTAATTTTATTGTCACGAATGATACATAGATAAATCAAAATTTTCCAAAAATAATTAAACCCTTTATTAATAAAACTATTAAAAAAACAATATCTTTGAATTTTTTTAAAGGGTAAATTACACTAGAAAGTATCAATGTTTAGATGTGAGTTCATTTAAGGTATCAGCAATTCAAGTGGTTAAAAAGAGATATCAACATTTCACAAAGTTCATTTAAGTATCAACATTTCAATTAGTTTTCAATCAATTTTTCTAAATTTTCATTTATGATCTATTATTAACATCTTATTTTATTTATATTACAAAACATTGATACTTTTTTGTAATCTCTTGAAACGTTGATAGCTTATATGAATTTATCCCCAAATGTTGATTCCTGAATCACTTGAAACGTAAATGGTTTCAATGAACTTACCCCCAAATGTTAATACTTTTTGATGTAATTCACTCTTTCTTTAAAAATATGTAAAACGGTTCGATTTGAGGTCCCAAACCTAATCATGAACCGCTTACTCTTCACCGAACCAAACTGCAAACCAAACAGTTCCAAAGAAACCAAAATTTCATTACAATTTGATTCGGTCTTTTATCCTCGTAGAAAACTATAAATTGTATATAAAACACGACATTAATGCAAAGATGCGTAAAGTTGTTTTATAAAAAAACAATAAAAATTAAGAGTATGCAATCAATTTGCCATTTTTTTTCTCAAAATAGGATCATGGTGAAATTAATTACCAAACTGCAGTTTTGAAATCACATTTGAAAAATGCAAGTCCAATTTACTAAGAAGTCATATATAGTAATAGATATTAAGGACTAGTGTGCTATTCAAGTCATTATAAGAACATTCCATTAGAAACTAAAAAGAATTTTTTTCGAAGGGGAAATCAGAGATTTTTTCTTCTACTATAAAGATTTATTTGGTTTTTGCATTTCAAAGAATTTGCATGATACATAGGAACAATTAGTTAAAGGATTTAATGATTCCTAAAAGTGAATTCAAGCAATACTTTAAAGAAAAATCACACTTTGCATCAACAATTTCAATAGAGAGAGAGTGATGAAAGATGCAAAGGAAGGTAATAATGGCAGCTCACAAGATTATTTCATATTTAACCATTCTTCAAAAAAAAAAAAATACATAAATGCAACATGGAAAAAAATAATTATGTAATTACCATACCATATAAGGTTTTCTTGTGCATCACATGTTTACACGTGTAATTATTTAAAGTGTATCACATGACCAACATGTGATACACATTCAAATCTATATTGCATGTTGATCATACGATATAGTTATTATTAAAAGCTTGACAAAATATATCACTATATTACCTATTAAAAATGTGATACTTGTGCAAATCCTACAGGTGAACAAGCAGGTTATAGCTCCCTGGGTTGACCCGTTTAACCCACTATAAAAACAGGTTAGGACCAACAATTTTCAACCCAATTAAAAGTAGATCAATTTTACCTAATCCATTTAACCTACAGGCCAAAATAAGCTAGCATACAAATTAAGTGGGTTAGCCTACTTATATAACTCATAGGTTGAAATGAGTCATGCTGAGTTGGCTTGTTTAACCTACTTGTCCATCTCTAGCAAATCATAGTATCACATCTTTACCATGCAAAAATAATGATAGTAATTTTGTTTTGTTTTTTTTTCTCTAAATTGTATTTTTATAATTTTTCTCTCAAGAATGATAAACATGTTTTCCACACGGAAGTCCACTATACGACAAATGGAGGACCATCCAAAGCCCCTTCTCTTTGTTCGCCAACACATTCATCAATAGCATTTTCCCTCCCCCACTCCCTAAGCCTAACCCTCTTCCACCCTTCCGCAAGTACTACCCTACCCACAATCACCACATCGCCCTGCACGATCTGCACAGCCACCTCCATAAGTCCAAGGAAGCCCTCCATCTCCCCTCCAACAAGTCCTCACACGCAGCGACACACGTGCGAGTTACTTAAAAACAATGAGTAAATGTGTACAAATTATGCAAGTTATGTGCAAACAAAATCCAGATCTCAGACGCAAATTTACAACTCCTCAATAAAAATTTTCAATTATAAGCAGTAAATGAGAAAAATTCCCATTCAGTAGAAACACCAACGGTCAACATCAGAAACATGTGCTGCAACGCTTGCCAACAAGGATCGCAGATCTTTTAATCTCGTAGAAAACTATGAATGATAAGATTTGAAACACCACATTAATACTAAAATGTACAAAGTTGTATCAAACTAGAAATGAATGCTAAATACATGTAACCTCAACCTTCCGAAGGCACATTCACTGGGGAAATTATCTAGGTCCGAAGTCGCTACTAAAGAGCTAAAAAGAAAATAAATACATCAATGAAAAGTTAAAAAGGAGCTTTTTACAGCTCATCATAACATAAACTCAGCATAAATACCAACTCAAACTTATGAATCAACCGGAGCCCATACACTGCCATCTAGAATTATCGATTGCACTCTAGAGACCGATCTTAGAGGCGAATACACTGGCGGAATCCAGAGCAAAAAAGAACAATTGCGTTGGACCTCCCATAATTTAAATCATTCATTATTCACAGGTTAAGCACACAAAAAGAAAGCTTCAGGAGTAATTAGTTGAAAGTACTTCGGTAAGCGGAACTCAAAAACCCCCACATAATACAACAAAGAAATAATTTAACCAAAAAAAAAAAAAAAGAAAGAAAGCAGTAAAGTCTGATAATCAATGATAAAAAATTTCCCAGGGGCCTCGTCCACTTTTTAAGGTAAACTTCAGTTAAACTTCACGAGGCAACTCCTTGTCTCCTCCAAAGGCAAGCAACATGTATGGATGCTTTGTCGGAACTTCACATTTCTAGGCACGATTTCTGCTACTTTCAGCATTTCTTATTGGATAGAAATAAGGATGTGCCTGCAAGATATTAAAGAAGAAAATTAAAAAACAATAAAAGGCCGGTTATAGATTCTGTAAAATCAGTCCCCTACAAGGAAAGATCGACAATTGTTTAACTTCAAATAGAAGCTCCCTTAAAACGGTATATGATAAATCATTACAGAAGCAATATAATTATGAGTAGGGTTACTCATACTATCAAACAAATCAAACCAAACAACAAAAAGCAGTTCTTTCATGTTCTGGTTCAGTTCACAGAGGTCCAAATATTTGCAGTTCAATTCGAGGACCAAACTAATTTGAACCACTTTAACTTAAATGGAACCACTTCTCATTTGAATAATTAAATGAAAAGAAGTTGGCATGTTCTGATTTTTGAATGTTGCAACCTAGCAAGCCTTATGTTGGGGAAAAAAAAAGTAGGGAAAGAAAAATGAAAAGCCAAACCATAATACTGAGACATTGACTCATGGTCTCTCAATCCCCAATGCCTTCACTTCTCCACTTCTTACTCTCTATCTCACACTCTCACACCCTCCCTTCCTCCCTCGTAATCTGACTCTCCTCTCTCCCCATCTTAGACTGACAAATTGTAGCTTTCTGCTAAGTGTATGGGCCTTTTCTCATCTCGACTTGCTTATTATATAATGGGGATAATTAAGCAAGAAAGATAAGTTTAAGAAGCAAGTTGAGTTCATTTAGAGGAAACTGTTAAACTTAATTTTAAATATATATGCATCCATGTATCTAGTTATAGTTCACTAGTTAAAATTATTTTACTTGAAATCTAACATCAAATTGTCCACGTATAAATTAGTGATAGATATATATTGTGTACGATGAAATATGATCAAACCAAACAGGAAATTCTGAAAGTAGTGTAAATCAAACCAAACCTGTGCGAACTGCATTAAACCCTAAACAGCTGGAAGCAATTTGGTTTATGTGAACCCACAACAAACCAGAACATAACCACTCCAAGTCATGATCTCTGGATCTAGTAGAGAATACCCACCTACTTTCTTTTCTTTTCCCATGCAGTTTTTTATTTCACAGGCTTACCTTAGAAGATCAAACATCAAGATATAGTCCCAACAAAAATTCAATTGAACATTTAAAGTCAGTGGTGTTTGCTTTAGCATAATGCCTATGAATTTAGGAGACAAAAACTAGGGACGCATTGACATTAATTTTATTATATGGTATATTCTTAGAACTTTGTTCTCTCTGTATGCATGTGAACCTCATCCTTTAAGCTTCTCCTAAATGAAATGCACGCTCCAAAAAGATTTTTTTTTTTTCACTCTTTAAAAATGACACACAACAAAACTAATAATATTGGAGCAATGCTTAAATAAACTATCTAGATATAATTTCCAGCCCCAAACACTAGTAGGTGTTAGCAAAGAATTTACCGCCACCCAACCAAAAGTGAGGAGTGCAAGCAAAGAGGCAAGAATTGGGTTTTATGTAGGCCAAAGGAAAAGAGTGCAGATAAAAGCCAGTGTAACAGTTGATTTCTCGGAATTGTAGTACAGAAGGCATGAAACCTTACCATTGCTTCTTTTGCAGTTGGTCTCTCCTGATGATCATACCGCAGCAACTTGTCAACAAAGTCAACAGCCTAACAATCAAGGAAGAGAATAAGTTGCACTAAGCATAGAAACAGAGAGAAGGCCAAATTAAGTAAATAAAACAATATAATAGCATAGAAACAGAAAGTAATCAAAACTGCTCAAAAAAAAAAGAACACTGTTTTTTACATCCGGAACTGCCAGATGTTGATTATCCATGTTGATGAATTTTGACCAAGGTTTCCTAGTGTGCCTGAATAAAGACAAGCATCAGCTGAAATAGAACTTTCATGAACTTCCCTTCAACTAGTCCAGATTAAGTCAACTAACCTCCCAACAAGAGCGACAAAATTTGGATCCAACTCTATGTGATACTTGTTGAGATAAGCATACAATTCATCTGTTCCAAGCACCTGTTATGCGAAGCAAAAATTTCCAATGAGTACAATATGGCCTGATTGATAGGAAACCAAGCAAATAAGAAGAAGTTTTGTAGAAAAATTATTCAAGTGCTTCCACATACCTTGGCTATTTTCACCAGTTGATCATGATTATCATGCCCATAAAAGAAAGGCTCCTTACGGAATATCTATACATCGCACAAAAGCCTCAACATCAAAGATCACAAGAGATAGCAACAAATATGCCCATACGTATCAAATTGAATTTCCACTCCATCTATCATGAATATGGATATGTAAGCAGAGTAAGATTGACACCTCTATAGCATGACCAAGAAATACTGTGGCCCCTCAGCGTAGAGACTAATCAGGTATAACTGGTTAATATTTCTGCAGACTACATGGAATTCAACTACCAGGCATACACCAACTAGAAGTGTAATAAAGAGCGGTGCAGTTAATTTGGTACATTTAAAAAATTTCCCCGAAAAACCTAAGGAAAGCATATCAATACAAAAGAAGACCTAAAGGAAGTACATCTATAGATGACAAATACAGTGTGTTCATGCATAAAACTCAAAGCCATTTCCACATGAAACACGCATGATGCTGTGGATATGCAGCTAGATAGGAACCAACCCACCCCCAAACACCCCAACCCCAACCCAAAACCCCAAAAAAAAAAAAAAAAAACCTTGCAGCAGCTGAGGATACAGCTGATAAGAAAAGGGGGGGAAAAAAGATATATATGTACATATATATGTGAATTGGCTTACCATTCCAGCAAACATGCAGCCAAGGCTCCATAAATCTAAAGAATAATCATAGTCTTGTAAATCAACAAGAAGCTCAGGACCTTTAAAGTATCTGCAAAGTAAAGGTCAGGATGGGTGCCCCTAATAAACCTTAATTGGAACCAACAATTGGCAAATCCAACATAATGTGAAACACACAAACATGCAAATAGTTTAACCTTATGCTGGCTGTTACAGTAGTTAAAAAAAAAAAAAAACATATCAAAAAAATAGTCAAATCAAGAAATCCATCTTGATATTAGACCAATATTTTACATTAAGCACAGCTCTTACTGATATCTCAAGTCTTTGAAAAGTGTCCAGATGACACAAGTGCAGAGACAGCATCATACAAGCAGGATAAACATCATCTGCTTCCATTTGAAGTTAAAACACTTAGATATGTTCCATCACTGAAGCTTCAACAAAATACAATATTCCTAAAAGCAAATATATACCTATCTTGAGAGACCTTCATAATGGTCCTGTCCTCCCCTCCCCCCTCCCCACCCCACCCCCCCACCCTCTCTCCCTCTCCCTCCCCCTCCCTCCAAGTGTCCAATCCCTTCAGTATGTACTCAGATGAAAGAACAAAATAAATTGTCTTCAATTTGACCACCATTGTCATTAATCTTCCTAGCATTGCTACAAATAAAAGGAGAAAAAAAAAACCATGAAGAGCAGGCAGGACATGTGATTGGCAACAGTTTAAATCAGGTTAAAGCCTAATCTAGTGCAGCCCAAATGAACTCTGTAATTATTGAAGACAAGTTTTTCCTTTTTGGATAAGTTCAGAAGTGATCAATGGGACAATTGCATAGACCAAGAAGTACACAGAAGTGGACTTAAAAATACAATCCTCATAGAAGCAGCAGCATTAACAGTTCCACATGATGTATAACATGTTAAATATCCAAGAAAACATGAATAACATGACAAACTTGAAGACAGCACAAACCTTGAAGCCACACGAACATTGTACTCCTTGCCAGGATGGTAAAACTCAGCAAGTCCCCAGTCTATAAGACGAAGTTTCCGTTGCTCATGATCAATCATGACATTATGAGGTTTTACATCGCGGTGCATAATACCTTGTGAATGGCAATAATCTAATGCCTGCCATAGATGGTAAAAAATCACCAATTATTGGAATCCCAGCAGAACAATACTGAGTGTAGATACGTGACAAAGAAAGTTACGGGGGAAAAAATAAAAGGTTAGCTGCATAATGCAAACAAATGCACCCTATACTTTTCTAATTAAAAAATCCCCCCCTAGACTAGACTCTCTTGTGGATTTAAGGTATATTCAGCAAATGTAGTCTTCATGACATGCTTTGATCTATTCCCCTCACAAGCAGCATAGACTATACAAGGCTATTGTGAATCACATGAGCTTATTGCAAATAGCAAACACACCCATTCCCAGAAACACAAATATCTCATTCAGTTGCTACAGAAAATCCAGACAGATAAGACAAGTAAGACTGCAACACAAAAAAATTCAGTCTGGACCATCTGACACAATTGAAATTGCCAATTTATTTTGGGGATTTTTCATCATCTCCAACACCATTTGTGTCGCATTTAGCAGTGAGTGAAAGGACAATTATTGATATTTGGTAAATGCAGTCCGTTGTATTAAAACTTCTGTGGCATATAGCCTACATGAATTTTAAAATAAATAAATAAGGGATGGGTTATCAATAGATATTGGAAGTTTCTCTCATGTAACAAGCTCTTACTGTCGATAGAAATAATAGGTAGAAACAATAGTAGGGGAACAAAAAGGAAACAAGCAGTGGAATTAGCTGGTTTTAAGCAATTTTACCTTGACATCCCAACGATATTGTATTCTATTAATTTCACCAACATGTGAGTTTCTGCCAAAGAAGAGGAGGAGGGGGGGGGGGGGGGGGGGGGGGGGGGGGGGTGGGGTGGCGGTTTGGGTGGTGGTGGTGGTTGGGGGGTGGGGATGTGTGGGGGAGGGAGGAGGGAGAGAGAGGAAACTATTTAATAATCTAGAGGAGGCAGATTGGTTTCATGATTCATTAAGCAAGTAGCAACTCTAAAAGTCAACAAAAAACATTTAGGCATTTGAGGAACTGAAGTCACACGTATTTACAAAAGAAACATCAGTAAAATAAAAATTTGAAATAAAAGAAAAAATAAATATATAAAGCAATTGTTAGAATTGCAAGCTAACTAATGCATCTTCCACTTCTTTAGCACTGTATAATCCAATACATGGACATTGTTACTCGGGCTTAGACAGAAAATCCCCAGTATGGGCGTTGTGATATTATTGAACAAGATGTGACAAACTCCAAGTTAAGCGTGTCAAATAGGGAGCACTTCAAAGATAGTAATCCTCTAGGAAACAGCTGAACCAAGGCAAAAACGTGAAATGCAACAAGCCATAGCAGACAATTCCTTGATTTAAATGTCTCAATCATTAATAATGGTATTAGCAGTTCAGCAGCTGAATAAGAAAGCTAAGTGCCATAATATGGCGGTCACATCTTGAGCTTGTGGTGGCCAGCTCTAAAGTCCTCCATTCTTGGTGTGATCCAGAATTCCGGATATATGTGATGACAATAACAAGGATATTGGAGCTACAAGTAAGAAAACTTGTGATATCTTCCCTCTTTCTGCCATTGTTCAATCGTATTAACCAAGTACATGGACAGGACAATAAATAACCACTAGCATCAACTTCCCACCATTTTTGCCACCCGTACATCACAATGATAACTGCACATATACAACACACAGCAGCCTACTGCAACTGCACCTTAACCACCAATGCAGCTGGCACCACCAAGACAAAGACGCACATGCACATAACAGTTACATGTGGACATGGCATTACAAACATTTAAATGCCATAAATATAACAACAGTAAACAAGCCATAAGGAAACAGAACCGTAAGAAAGGCTAAATCTCTTCTGTTCCTTTCTTTATAGACGTAAGGGAATCATAATGTGAGCTTGAGCCTATCTCATGCATAAAATATTATATGGCTAGAAGAATAAATTTTCCCAGTATCAATATAAATGTTGTAAACATAAAAACTTTCCTGGCATTTCATGTTTGATACATTATATATCCAGAAAACTAATCATAAAACTGAATAAAAAGCCCTATTTAAGAAGGCCAAACTATACAAACTAGTATTCCTGATATTTCATACTTAATAAACCTTCTAGGCATCCAACCAGGGAAATAAATCAAAGTTGAAAGAAAAACCGCAGTCTCCCATCTCGAGTAACCCTAGCTCACCTAAGGCCCCGTTTGGTTCAAGACATACTTTTAGAAAAATATTTTCTTTATTTTCCCTTGTTTGTTATACTAAAAAAATCCCTTTAATCAGAAAACATTTTTCCTTGTAAGAGAAAATAATTTTCCACTAAAGAGAAGATCCTACTCTTTCTAAGGAAGATGACTTTTTATAAAACAAAAAGTCATTTTTTGAATTAGTCTTAACAAGAGTCCTTACTCTAGGAACATGAAATTATTTGATTTTTATCATAATTAATCAATAAATCATATTTTAGACATGAAACCAAATTAATGGACAAAATAAAAAAGAAAATAAAAATTTAAAAATATCGATCGAGAGTTGATAAATAAATATTGTAAAATAATATTTTACGCTTTTAAATAAAATATTTGGCACAATATACTTAAATGGCACCTTACTAATAATAAATTATTTATATATAATAATGTGTTGCATAATATTGGTAGATCAAACAACAGAAAATTTTAAAACATACTTGTATAAAAGCAACCAAACACATGAAAACATATTATTTTCAGGAAAACATTTTTAGATCTAATAAGAAGTCTTAACCTAATTTCAGAATCTATGCACAACAGCTTAGACCAGGTTTAATCATCCACAAAACTATTTAAAAAAAGATCTTAGAACACGATTCTAATTGATGGCATTGGAAACCGTTCCTGTTTGCATGTCTTTCTTCTTCTATGCTATTCACTTCTCTCATCCTTTCTTATTCACTAGCAACAAATGCT
The DNA here is from genome assembly GCA_024138025.1 of Combretum micranthum. Taxonomy (NCBI): domain Eukaryota; kingdom Viridiplantae; phylum Streptophyta; class Magnoliopsida; order Myrtales; family Combretaceae; genus Combretum; species Combretum micranthum. The sequence goes on along the minus strand of JAMXBD010000820.1, from coordinate 235,758 downwards.
GCTGTTCAAACCTTGAGCAAATTCAATCAAACCAAATGACTACATACCAATGAGCCCACTTCCATTTTCATATGTCTGATTTGTATTCATACCTACATACCGATCTTCTTGTGTCAATGTCCGTACAGCACGGAAAACTGGTAAGTTTTAGTAAAGAAGCACCAAGACAACCAAAAAGAGACAACTAATAGCAACAAATTGCAGCAATTATAAGCAAGTCTTAAGCACAGCCCCAAGGCCTCAAGTTGACAATAGCCGCTTCCAGAATGAGGTCTTTCAACAGAATGCAAAGACAACCAATAGGGAAGCTTGGCAATATATTCATGATTTGCAACAACTGCTTACATTTGCAAATAGATAAAGCGCATATGGGGAGTAAAAGCACAATGCCTAACCAATTCCTATCTTCAAATGCTTGGAAATACCACAGCAACTGCATTTACACAGAGGCAATAAAATTGCATACATCCAGGAAATTCAACTTTGATGACGAAGGGAATAAAAACTTGCCTTGAGAAGTTCGTAGATATAATATCTAACATCAATATCAGAGAGTGTTGGGTATAAGACTTTAAAATCAGTGTTATTCACATATTCAAATATCAGACTTGGGGTCTTGGATTGTTGATCACGAACAATATCAAGCAGCTTCACAATATTGGGTCCACCACAAAGATTTTGCAATATTTTGATCTCACGCTTTATCTGCAAAAAGTACAAAAACAGAGGTCAATTAACAAAAGTACAAGTGGTAGGTCTTAAAGTCGTGATATCTTGATTCTTATGCACAGAAAAAAAAATTATATAAAGAATAAAAAAATAAAAATGCCAGTATGGGCACTGTTTAAGGAAGAACATATTTCATTCATAAACAATTGAAAATTCCTAAATCTATTACAATTTATAAAATTACTGTACAAAATATGCAGTCCCTATTCACCAAACATTTGAAAACATAACATTTCACAATGACAACCAAGAATGTCTGAAATAATTTGTCACACCAAATGGCATCCCATCTCATAAGGATCAACCCGCCCTGCACCAGAATTAAACTAGCTGCAAAATGAACTAGTAACAATCAAGCATCTAAACTGTTATATAAAGAAAAGCAACCAGAGGAAAAACAAAATAATAAAAAAAGGAGACTCCTATACAAACTATGCACCAAGTATGTAAAGAATATCAACTGCAAACTCACCTTCTTTTTCTTCACTGGCTTAAGAATCTTAACTACACATTTCTCGTTGTCCATGCAGTGGACACCTTCAAAAACCTCACTATATTTGCCCCTCCCCACCTTCCTCACCACTTCATAGTCATCTTGCTCCCTGCATCATCCAAAATACAGTCAATCTTGGCAGAAAAAATATCTAAAAATTGCATGACAACCATAATATGCTTTCATAGACCAGAGAGGAAAGAACAGTAAACAGAATTAAGATTTTGAATCCCGCTGTTTTTCTGGATAAATATTTTTAATCCCACTATACATGGAACAAAAACATAAATTTAATCACTGTGATATTCAGATAATGAGATGAGACTTGTTAATTAAAAATCTCCCTCCTTTCGCTTAAAATCAACGATTCAACACAATCTGCTGGCATTGTAGCACAAAGATGAGTCGTCTTATGTATTTCTGCCACATTTTATTTTCAAACAACCTTTCCGCATATCATCTTTTTCTATGCACAACAAAAATAAAGTTTAAAGATTTGAACACAAAATACATATATTTAAATAACTTTAGAGGACACCTTCCCATGAAAATAACGGGGTAACCCACAATATCAAAATAACTCAAAATGACTGACCCAATATTATTATAGAATATTTTTTGTGTGTGTATGTGTCTATGTGCTTCATTAAACAGAAAAAGCAACAGGCCCAGCCTCCAATCAGAACAAGTCCTACTTTTTTTTTTTTTTTTTCCTTTTTCCAGTGTGTTGTATATATATGCATATAAATATATATGGTCAACTCAACAAGAAAGAGGGAGGAAGACAGAAAAGGGGGGGGGGGTTGTTGCCGGGGTGGGTGGTGGCTAGGACTTGTTCTGATGGGGGCCTGGTCCTGGAAGGCTACATGCAATGCTTAATTCAAAGACATCTTTAATCTGACATTTCCAGTGACATGCCGCTAAAAGTAAGTTGTTTCAGTTGATAAAACTTCGTTATAAAAAACAGAACTTATTTTTCTGGTCGTGCAACTGAAAATACATTCGAAGACATCTTTTATCCAGCAATTCCCTTTGATTCCAGTTGATAAAACCCTAATTTGGCAAACTTCATTACAAAATTTTTCCTTCTAGCCTCTTAAAATATGCTCAGAGCACCCACCAGCATCATCAATATGACTCCTCACAATATTCACACACGCTGTCCCAGATAAACTTCTACAGTTCATACGATTCTCTCTCTCTCTCTCTCTCTCTCTCTCTCTTTTTTTTTTCTTTGGGTGCTAGTTAACTCTCTTTGGCTTTTTTAACTCCTAAATAGCTAATTCATAGTAAAGCACAAATATTTCTACGGAGAAACCTCCAATTTATTGACCAAAAATAAATAAATATATTTCTCAATTAAAAAAAAAAGCACTTCATATCTTCGAATATAAATTAGGGCAAACGACAACAGCGTAAGACCCGAGCTCCTCTGTAAACCTACCAGCTTTAACAAAAAACTAAAACCCTAATCCTAAGAAAGAACAAAAAAAACGCATAAACTAACAAAACGAACGAATTAAACTATACATACCCCCATTGAACGGTGAGAGACTCGTAGTCCCAGTACTCTTTCGGCCGAATGACGTTCACATCTGCATAAACCCTAGCCTTGGACGGCGCGCCGGACCGGCGAATCGATTTCCCGATCTTCTGCGCCAGGGTTTCCGGTGTCGAGAGAGCGCGGAGTTTGTATTTTTGGTGGAAAATAGAGCGGTGGCGGTGCTGATGGTGATGGCTCTCGGCGAGAGGGCCGGCGGTGGCGATGCGGCGGCGGCGGCAGTGGAGGAGGAAGAAGATGTGGGGGGAAGAGAGAGAAGGAAGTGAGTAGAGAGAGAGACGGTTTTGGTGAGAGAAGAGAGGGGAAGGAAGATAGAAAGTGAATTGACGGAGTAAAGAAGGAGAAGGCCTTATGGCCATCAAATGGAAAAAAGGAGGGTGGAGAATGATGATTGTTGAGCTTTCATGGTGCTATTGTTACAAATTTTTTTCCCCCTTTGTTTGTTTTTTTTTTTTTTATGTCTTTCTTTATTTTATTCCTCTCTTTTTGTTCTTGTTTTTTTGTTGTTTGTTTTTGCAACTGTGAGTCTCTTTTACCCTTTTTTTTTTCCCTTTTGGTTTTTTTTTTTTAAATTTATTCCTGATAACCGAAAAAACGAAAAAAAAATTCTCTCCACCGTTTGGAATAGTTGGGAGTAGGATTATAAAGGAATGGGTAGGGCTACACACGAGCTATTCGAATTCGATACAGTGATAACTCGTATTCAACTTGATTATAATAGAGTCGAGCTCGAACTTGAGCTCAAGTTCAAGTTTAAAAACTTTATTCAAGTAGTTTATGAGCTTAATCAAGCTTTTTTAATTTTTCTATTAAAAAAAGTTATAAAATTATGCTTTTTCTATTTTTAAAGCCTGTTTTTGTATTTTGTTTTTCCTTTGTATCCAATGGTCTATTTTTATTATACATAAGATCAAATTAACTAAAAATTCAATTATATTCTCAACTCCTAATTTATATTTGTCTAATTATATTTTATAGGAACAATCAAACTTGATCAAATCAAGCTTGAGCTTATCGAGTATCAATTCAAATCGAGTTCAAACTTAAAAATCAAAGCTCAAGTGATTTCAAGTCGAGTTTTGAGCTTTAAGTTTTATATTTGAGTCGAGTTCAAGTTCGATATTGTATCATCTCTACTCGACTCGTGTACAACCTTAGTTGAGAGGTTTTTTTTTCAATTAAATTATCAATGAGGATGGGTAATTGATGATTGTAATTGTTAAGGATAAGGTAAATATAATAATAACATTTAAAAAAATTACACAAATCCCACTATGCAAAAAATAATCCCAGAAATAGATGAGTGAAACCCGTATTTTGAAAAAACGATTAGTGTAAATACACTAAACGTGTCTCTTAAAGAGATGATTACAAAATCAACCTCATCTTTTAAAAAAACAAGGTCGTTGTAGCTGTAGTGATCCCATCGCTTAACAAAATAAGATTTATTTTGACAATATTAAGCTCTTATATTGAAGAGATGAGGTCATTTATTCACTACCTCGTCTCTTTAGGAGAAAAGTTTAACATGCCAAATTTTGAGATTATTTTCGTTCTGATGGTATTTTTGGAATTTTTTTAAAAAATAATAATATTAATTTCCTTATCCCATAATTATTATGCATTTTCTAGAATGATATGATATTTAATATGAATTTGATTAAATATAATATTAAAAGTATATAATTATCATAAAAGGTAGAAACTTATTTTTCTAATCTCATGCTTTAATAATATTGAAATTTAATATCTCTATATAAAATGAAAAGCATGATATATGAAAAAAATAAAAACAACAAAGAAAAAATGTACTATACTTAAAAACGTACTTCTAACTTGGATGCTTTAATGATAAAAAAGATTATCCAGTCTTAATATCATCTTGTTACGTATATGTTTAAATAATATTATTATGGATTTGTTCTTATATTATGGTCATGAATTATCAATTTACCATTATATGAAACCTAGACTTAATCGTTTGATCAAATTTAGATCTAATAACATGATCAAAATTGGAATCGATCTACGATTAAAGGACAAAGAAACTATTAGTTTAAGTTAGGGCTAGATGAAACATTAAGAACTTGGCCACACTACAAAATATAAAGAATCAACCTAAAGTAGTCATAGCAAGAAGAATCCCATCAATCAAACACTACCTGTAATATTCTATTTTATGTGCAAGTAGAAAAGTCATTGAGCGTATGAATGCAAGAAACCGAGGAAATCATAAGCTAAATATTTAGGTGATAATCTTTGCTCTACACCATATCAATACCTCAGATATAGACACCATAATAGGTAGGCTTATATTATTTTCTCACCATTTATATATGCTTTTCAAAGGTATTAAATCCTCATGTGTTTATGGATCTTATATTGATGTTTGTGACGGTTGTCTGGTTCATTAGATGTGTATGTGTACAAGGGAAACTCCCCTAAAATTGTATAAGTTTATTAGCAAAGTGGGTAGAGACACTAGTTATGTTATAGCATAGTGTTGGATGCCTCTAGATTTGCTAGTCTTGAAGATGAGTGATTTTGATATGATCTTAGGATAGTTTAGCATAATAAATATCATGCCACTATTTATTATGTCAAACAAAAGATGCACTTTAAGCCCATTGATGAAGAATTTTTATGTATGAGATGGTGATTAATTTGCCTACTCTTAAGTCGAGGAGAAGTGTGTAAGTATAGCAACTTTCTCGATGGAGACAAATAAGTGGTTAGACCACCACAAGTGCTAGTTATTTGTGAGATCCTAGAGGTATTACTTATTGGTCCCATTAATAAGTGACTAAGAGAGATTACTTCAATGAATTTTAGAAGACTTTTGAATCAAGTAGAGATGTGCTTGAAAAATTCTTGTGATTGCTTACAATTTTATGATCAAAGTTTAAGTTTGCAATTCAATTATTAAATTTGTTATATAATCAAAGCATAAATCAGATAGTAATATTAGAGAATGGTATGTGAGAGTGAAAATTAAATGAGATATAGCAAAAATAGATTGTTCAACTATTTATGGTGGTTCCGCTTTAAGTTCAATTATGGGACATGTCTTTGTCGCTGCTTTATTCCACTAATTTCATATACAACTTGAGAGTACAAAGTATCCCATGCACCACACAATGTCACTAACTGCACTACCTTCTTAACTTCAATCTAAGTTAACACAGCTCTATGAATAACCTTTGTTACCCTTACACAAACTCAATATTTTTACAAGTATTACGCAATAAGCAAAAGAGGAAATACAACAAAAATACCCTCAAAACATTTATACAACGTGAAAACAAAATAGTCTTTAAAGGTACATTTTTTTAATAGTTTTGGACTTCCTTCTAAAATACCTCTAGATATAGTTTAAGGTATCTTGTTGCAATAGATTTATCAATTTAGCTTTTGACAATGATTCTTTTTTTTTCTTTTTGTATACTCACATTTCTTCTATTGCTCTATTGTTTTACGCCTTGAAGTCATGCTTGTAGTTATAGGGTGTTTCAACATTCAAATTTCACCATAAAAATATAAAAAAAGTAGGCTAGCTATTCAAAGAATTATTTTATCCTTGATATGCTAGTCTTTATATTTGAAAAATTCTACAAATGATTCCTTTAGTCATTATAAATCTTGTATAATTAATTGTAGTAGATGTAAGTTGCATTGAACGTCGCAGGATAAGGTCTTATTGAGAAGATATCTTGTGTTAAATATAGGAAAATATACTTCCTTTTATATAATAGCTACAAGTTTGCTCGCCTTGCATTGAAGCTTCCTTTATGTGTCAAGTCTAGCATGTATAATTCTTAAACATTATTTGAAAATAGGCTGGATATTAGCCTTTCAATAACATATTTTATCACAGTATCTTCTTGAAAAACTAAATTAGACATCCCAAATTTGTTGATAATATGATGCTGGCAATGAGAGAGAAAATTTTGTAATTAATCCCTAAGATACTTAAATAATTTCAATGGAACAATCGAATATATTTATCTAACACATCCAATCCATAGAATTAGGTCTTCTTCTTTTTTTGCCAAAGATAGAACTAGGTCTTCATATAATGTGTTTTAATGTAAATGTGGTAAGTTTCATGTGAACTCATAAAGCATTATAATTATTCCTTCTGCTTTTACCTTAAAACTTAAGCACTTTATAAATTCTTTTCAAACATAATTTCACATATGAAATTTGCTTTCAATCGTACTTTATATTTCTTAAACATTTAGTAAACATGTTGAAAAACATTTGATACTTTTCGTTATCATCAAAACATTAAGAAAGACTCTAAAATTCCTTAAAGAGTTGCTAGGCATGCTACCGAATTGTAAGATTGAGCTTTGAATAAACCTTGTGCCTAAAATAACATTGATATCCAAAGTGTCATATAGGATTGCACCAACCAAATTAAAAGAATTAAATTCCAAATTAAAGTTTTATTCTCCCTAGTGTGTCTCCATGGGGAGCACTATTGTTAATTGATTTTTTTCTTAAAAACTTCTCTTTAAGCATAAATTCACTGGCCAGGATAATAGGCACATATATGTAATAAAATTTTGGTGAGTATCGAGTCATGTCCATAGGAAATGAAGATTAACTCCCAATTGTATTAGTCTTATTTATCACTAAGTAGATCGATAATTTTAAATTTTGAAATTCATAAAGAAAAATAAAAAAATCAAACTACTTCTACAAAAAGAAATTCGGATTTTCGGTACCCAAAATTGAATTTTTCGAGCTGAATTATCCAAAACTCAAGTGATGTATATACCATTTTATCGAAAATATGCTTTCAAATCCAACTTGATAATGAAATTAGGATTTCCAAACAATCAAGCACCAAATAAAACCCCTTTTCTCAAAACGAGTAATTACCCTAGATTAACCTATTAATTTTTCTTAATTCTAGGAAATTGATTAATCAATTAATCCTTATTATTTTTCTTACCCTAAGTAAATTATAATTCATATTTCTATGTGATTTTTAAATCCAATTTAAGCATCCACATATTCAATTAAAAAAGATTATCTTAATCTAATGGGCATTATAAGATTAATCCAAAATACATAATCGGTGAATTAACATTAATAACTTGAACATAACCATAAAATCAATTAATAGCAGTGAACACCAACAAGATAATCTAAAATATAAAAAAAAATTGATAAAAAAACAAATAGAGTCGCCTTATCTTGCAGATCTTATGCTTAAATCCAAGTACAAATATTGTTATCCATTTGATCATGTTATGGAATCTAACCTAAAAAAAAAAAGAAAAAAAAAACTAAAGGAAAATTAAAGAAAAAATAAAAGGAATAGATATTGTGCTAGATTTATTCTTCTCAATTTGTTGTATATGTCTTATGGGCGATCCATTTTATAGAAGAAAAAAGTGTGTGTTATAATATGAGTAGGTAATATTCCATTGGAGTAAATTACATTGGAAGGTTACAATCTTTGAGGGTAAATTCATTTGAGGTCATGTCGTTTCGAGTTGTTAAAAAGAGGTCACAATGTTTAAAAAAAATTGGTCAATTGAGATCACCATTGACACATGCTAATAAGAGATATATTTAAAATTAAAACCTAAAAGATCTAGCACATTATGACACGTGCCAATGATGATCTCAATTGACCCACTTATATAAACATTGTAACCTCTTTTTAACCATTTGAAACGTTGTGACCTCAAATGAATTTACTCCTAAACATGGTGACATTCTGGTGTAATTTACCCTGTTCCATTATGTGTAAGTTTCGTTTATGTTGTTGTGGATCCTAAAGTCTAACCATGTATAAAATGGACTTCAGTAATAGTTGAACCCAAAACTTAAGAAGACAAAAGAAAACGAATCAAGTTGTTATCACGTTGGTCTTGAGAAAGTTTATTTGGTATGTTTATGCTTGGCAAGGTATTACTTTTGGCAGTTGAAGTTTGCTTAAGTCTGCCATGTGTAAAGCTCGGTTCAATTATAAAGAAGGAGTTCGGTCATGGTATGGAACTTCAACTCGAATTCTTCAAGCTTGATCTTCTTCAAGAATCATCAACTGCTCTGTTCTACAACAACTGCAACTTGGAGCTTGGTATCTTGCCAATGTTAGGGCACTCATTTGCTGGTTAAAGAAGCTTAAATTGGCATGTTGGATCAACTTAAGTCAGCTCAATTTTGAATCTAGTACACTTGAACCTACATGAAGACTAATATGTCATCATAAGAACAAGTTATAGTAGAAAGCACTCAAAAAAGGATTAATGCTATCATTGTTTAGTGCAAATCAAGTCGATTATCATTGGGATTAGCATGGTTCTATTCCCGCTTCAAGCATTCAATACAAAAACACAACGACAGCTTGAATCGATGACTTCACTCAATCAAGGAGCTTGGCATATCTACTATTAGCTTAGAGTTAACATCAATCCCAGCACGTGTGAAAAATTATAGCTCCTTGTAATGTTTGGTTGCTCATCAAAGCTAGATTATGACTCTAGTTTGGTGGTGATTTCTATTACAGTTCACATCAGCTCGTACACTTGAAGTTTGGTTCATAGTTGCTCAGCTTGACAATTGTCTAACTCGGACTCATTCAAGTCGATAGCTTAGAGGCTTAGAAATTACTTGTAATTCAGCTTGGTATAAAGTTGCTTCTCAGAGTGAAGGATAGCTCGATTAGTTAGTTTGGCACTAAGCAGTTTGGTATGGAAGAAATTAGGCCAGTCTGCTACAGTAGTTCGACTAAGCACTCCATCGTTGGGATTAGGTACTCTATGTTAGTGAATGGGTGTCCCACAAAGACAGTCTTAGGCACTCTATAGTTACTTCAAGTCTATGTACTCCATTCAGCACCGCTTTTAAATTATGCTAGTGATGCTCTAAGTGAGGTACTCAAGCAGGCTTAGGTTTTATTCAAAGTGGATGCTCGGTCACACTATGGAGGGTACTTAACTTCGCTCAATCGAGCTCTCGGTTGCTGTACTAAGTTTGGTATAGTTGATCGATTACTTTACTAGGATTTAGACTGCTTTGATTAGGCACTTGACATATCAATTTTTGTGTTTAGTTAGCCTGGCCTTGATATTTAATGGTAGCTATTATTGTGTGTGTGTGTGTGTGTGTGTATATGCATGTATGTTGGTTATATTGTTTATATTAAGGGTAGAATAGTCTTTTTCCACGTATTAGGGTTATTAAATTCAAGACTCTCTCGTTTGTATATATTTTCTTATTGTTTATTATTGAAAGATTATAACATGATTTCTCTCTCAAATCTAAATATGTTCATGATATCAAAGCTCCAAGAAAACCTCAATTGAAAAAAAAAAAAAAAACACCAGTCATCATCATGGATGTCTCTCCATCGCCATTGGAAACTACAACATCAATAACAACTATTCGAACAACCATCACCAACGTTGTTATTTTTACCATAACCATTTAACCTGTGATAATTGACCCCACCGCATCCAACAACGGAAACTAACCTTTTTCATAGCACTAGCCTACTCTACCATCTCATTATATGACTACCATAATCAATCCGACTCTGTCAACCATGCTTATAACCCCTTTCTCTCTCACCTCACTTGCTCATCATTTAAATATCAACCTCCCTTCTTTAATCGGTACCACATGGCATACCGATCATCCATCGACAACCATCTTCCCTTCACTTTCCAAAATCAATAACCTACCTAATACTTTGACTTCCAATATCTCCTTCCTTTCTCCTACTAATGTCTCCATTGTCATCCCTATCAAACTTACACAGACATTTATTAGTCGTGGTTACATCTTATAACCACTTTTCTTATATCAATGTATCTCTTAAATAAATTTTGGTTTCTTCCATTGGTCTCTCCACTCTTAATCAAACCTATTTGTCTTGGCTTTGAATGAATAATCAAATCCGTGCATATAATATATGGTCATCACTTCATCGCCACTTTCTTGAGAATCTCTTTGGCTTTGGAAATGGAATTAAAGTAATGACTCCTAACACTTTGGTTGAATCAAACTCCCATTATCGATTATCTTCATAAGCTTAAATCAATTGCTAATCAACTCGTTTCTAAGGTTGTTGACTCATGCTTTTTCGATTAAAATTTATTTTTATAGCATAAAACTACCAGCTAGTATTTCAAATGCCAGTGCAGTAATAAAACTGGTGATAACCAAGTCATGATCTATGAGGAGTGTGCTCTTGTTCCACCATCTCATCGGTTTGTCTTAGTGTAGTTGAAATATCCATTTTCTCAACCTACTAACTTGACTACATTGATCTCATTCTCTCCAGCTTCTCAAACCCTTCAATAGTCAAGTTAGCAAGCTTCTCAATAGTAACTTCCTAAGCTGATCTTTTTTCCTCTTTTACTCCTACCTCACTAGCCACTAGAGAAGTGCTTTCATTATCTTCCTCCCCAAATACCTTCACTCACACTTTCTCTTCTTCATGCCTTAGACACTCGGTCGATGTATCTCCTCTCTCTCTCTGCTAAGATGGTCTACTTCTACACATAAATTAGCAAGTTGGAACATGGAGTATAGGAATTTTGCAATACTTTCTACCAAAGTTTCCAATTTCTCTATAATAGCTTGTTGCTTCTCATACTTCTTTTCCCATTTCTACTCTATACCCCTCACAATCTCCACAAAGATCTTCTCTTTTTCTGAAGCTGGGTCGTCGGAATAGCAAAAGGACTTACAACCTTTTCTTGTCTCGAGGCTTCGAGTAGGTGATGTCACTCTTGAGTTAAGGCATTGGGCTCATTTCCAGTCTACCTCTTTAACATTAACAGTCATCATGTGGCCCTCCATACTAGAAACAAACTATTGGAGGGGGTTAATATCGGTTGGTGTATTCATTTCTTAATAGATCTCCAATCATCATTTTCAAAGTAAGTTCATTAAGGGTCCTCTAACAACTAATTCTTTCATCTTCTAATCATGAGTGCCCCAATCCGTTAAAGTACACAAAAAATTATGTCCAATCATGCGACTTATGATATAGATACCTAATCAACAACCCATTGTATCTTCTCTAGGCATCTACTAAAGACTTTCTTGTGTACTTCCTAGATGATAATATATCGATTTGAAGCTTGAAAGTATAGCAAAATGGTGACTTGCAAAAACCTCCAAGTACCTACAAAAAGAATAACAAAAGAAGTAGATATGTACAAACAAAAAAATCACCAACTATAAGGAACGAAGAGAAAATTTATGTGCTTTTCAAATTTTTGCATTTTTTTTATTTTCAAATAAAATACCCAGTCTACTATATTCTTAAAAACTAAAATTAGTACCAATCATTCCCCAACAACGGTGTCAAATTGTTTGACTTGCTCATTATCATTTATAAAATAACAACTGTATGATTTAATAAAAATTAATTTTGAAGCGAGTAAAACTAGTACGTACATTGGGTCATGAGAGAAGTGGAATGAGGACTAGCTCCTAGATTTGTTAGTCTTATTCGAAGTTAGGCAAATTGACAAGTTTGATTATTAAATTAAAAAGAAAGGTAAAATTAAACTATTTGGTTTGGTTCAAAGAGACGTGGAGTTCAAAAAAATTATAAGAGAAAAACTAATGGTTCCAATTCAATTTTAGTCACTATCAATTTTGGCAAGCACTGTCACGCCTCAAGGGATATCATAAACGTAACAGTCCGCCACACTCAATAATAAAGCTTAAGTATGACAACTTTAGCCACTCCCAAAAGCTTTGATATTAAGTGTAAAGCGTGCTCTCACAAATTTAGAGGACCATTCATGGAATTATGAAGCTTAAGAAGGTATAATAACATATTAAGAAAAGAGGATTTATAATATTCATTTACTTATATCAATAATCTTACAAACTTAAGGGCATTTCCCTTATTCACAAATCGATTACAAAAATGTTCGTACATCTTATCCAACACTAAACTTTATCTAGAATTTCCTTATCCAAAAAGAAATCACCTGACTGCAAGGTCATCGTGACCTCAACCACAGATAAAGGAACTACAAAAGATATCTATAGGGGTATAAGCTGATGGGCTTAGTGAGAACTATTTCCATAAATAACTTATTGTAACAAACTTTCAAACAAGTTGTTTAATCAAACAAATGGAATGCATCATATACGTGGGCAAACAAGGTATATAGTTTTCCGAAAATTATATGTTGAATGGATTTGCGCCCTCCATTCGGGGTTTGGTGATACATAACCTCAAACAAGTAGTTTTAGTAAAAAGATCTATGCTTTCAACCAATATCACCAAGCATATGAAGTCTACTTGAATTGAGCCTTGCTTTCGGATCTTCCGCCAAGCATTTCCTTAACTCCGCCAAGCAATCGCTTTCGGACACTCCTCCAAGTGTTGCTTTCGACATGAGCTTACTATCCTTCTCACCCAAGGATAATAACCCAAATGCAATGTGACTCATTTCATGGTATGCATGAATCCATTTATCTATGATATCATAACATTATTATTATCAAATTTAAGGCGATCAAAGAATCTCATACAAAGCAAGTGTTATACCAAAACAAACATTTAAATCAATTCCGGCCTCGCTATTCTTAAGATTATTTCAAGGAATTATTTTACACACATATCCATTTGTCTTTTCCTAACTCTAATGCAACTAAATTACAAACACAACAAGTATGGAATTTAAAGGAAATAAACTCACGATGCCACGACGACTATTCTTCTTATACGGATGAGTCATTCGCACATTCCACTCAATCGAAATAGTCTTCGGGATATAGGTATTCTTCCTCGGAATCACCTAGCCAAAGAAAATACCCATAATGAGTATTTCTCGATGTTTTTCTTGAATTTTGACAAAACAATGTCATGAGAACGTTAAAATTCATATAAAGGAAAGTTCCAATTTAAAATGGCCATAACTTGGTCATTTTAATTTGAAATCGCGCATATAATATACCGATTTCTACCTACTCGAAAAGATCTATTCATTTATAAAACTATTTTTTATCAAACTAAACCATTTAGGCCCCAAAACAGTGGCGATAAAATTCACCACGAATTTTCTAACTCAAAAACAACTTTGGTTCAATCAATCAAAATTTGCTTTGATAAATACTTAGTTATCTATATAGTTGAAAAATTCTCTTTTTATGGTTACTTAGCTCATATTTTATTCATGCTCAAGTGTTTGTTGTCCAATCATGTTTCTTGAGTAAAATAATGTCGGTTTGGAATTTTAGAAAAAAAAATATAGTTTATAGGAATTCATTTTGTAAATTTTTTGAAATGAATATTTTGTTTTTTTTTTGTTTTCTAAGGATGTTTTATGTTTGCTTTATAACTTTTTGAAAATAATTTTTCTTCTTTCTAAGTTCTCCATAATAGTGTTATTTTTCCTATTTATTTTTCCTATACAATTTTATTTGTCTATTTGTTTGCAAAGATCTTTACTTGAAAATTCCTCACCTTTTCCTCATGTTATGTTTTTCATGGAAATCATTCTTGTACCAAAATTTATTTTCTTTATAAAAACAAAGTGGAATATAAGTGATTTAAGAAGCTTTTCATAGCAAAAGTAATTTTTAAAATTATAGAGGGTTCTTTTTGTAACTTAAAAAGGAATGATTTTAAACCATAGATTTTATACTTCATATAAACTTATTTCTAAGTGATAAAATCTCTTTTTTGTCAATTATTTTTAGAACTTGAAATTTTGGACAACAGTTTAAATAAACATGATTTATGAGAAATAATAGCAAACAAAAGTAACATAAATAATAAAGTCAAGTATTGGGAGTCTTAGCTTCTTCAAGGCTCCCGGGACTAAGAAGTAGACTATTCCCAAAATAAAAATAAAATGAAAGAAAGAAAAATTTGTTTTGACTTGATGAGGACAAGTCTAATACTAGAGACTAGTCTTAAAATAACAAGGAATAAATAAATTGCAATGGAATAAATAAATAAATTGCATTGCATGAAAGTAAATAAATTGCAAGTGAGCCTATATGCTCTAAAGAATATGTATATATATATATAGATAGATAATAGTACTTAGATATAATAATAATAATATGAACAAAATAACAACATAAACATAAATAGATTTTCACGAACAAGAACAATATATGAACATAGTGTAGTTTCCATAACATTTAGTCTTTGGAAACTCACACTATGGTCATGTAAAGTTACATGACATGAGAAGAAGAAAAATAATAGGGAATGTTTATCTAAAGAAGACTTTGGTAGTGTTATGTGGCTATGGGTTTTGTTGTAGGTAGAAAGTAGTTTTGGAATTATTTTGAGAGAGTTTTGGGAGAATATCTGGAGAGAGTTTTGAGAGAAGAATTTGAGGGAGTTTTTGTAAGGAATTTGTGGGTAGTAATTGTGTGAAAGAAGTGAAAGAGGAGGAGGGTATTTATAGGAAAATGTGGAGTGATTTTTGTGTGATTAAAATAAAAGAAAAATAAAACAAATTGAGAGATATATGAGGGGGAGGGGCACCGGCCAAAGAGTGTAGAGGGAGGGAGAGATTTTATTTTTTTTGTATTTTTGTTGATTAAATGAAGTAATAAGTAAGGTAGATGTGAAATAAAGTTATGTGAAAGGTAAAAAGTAAAGGTTATAGGTTATGGTGTTTGTAAGAGTGGGTATAAGAAAAGTAGAGATAAAAGAATAGTGTAGAATAGTAATGAATAGTGTAATATAAAGTAGGTATGACTAATAAAGTACTAGTAGTAAGAAAACACGCGAATAATTGTGATATCTGTTATTTTTACTTACCGAAAAATTATAAAACTGATATTTTTGAAAACCATATATTTTTACGAGTCTAACGATATATTCGAAATATTTTTCCTATTCTAGGCTTCGGGACATGTTTTTTAAGAACTGTGTCCGATCGGGTTCGAAACGAGTTGCGGTTTTACTAACCTGATCTTTTTACGCTTCCTTAAATAATTACACACTATTCTACATTCTAAACTTCTATTTATGTAAGCCCCTAGATTTTTCGATAATATTAGCAAACCTTGAGAACCGGAAGTCAAAACGAAACCCTAAAATTAACTTAGTTCTATGTTTAGTCTAGTAAATCTAGATTCGGCAATCCTGTGTTCTTTAGCCCTAGAAAACAAAATTGAAATAATTGTGAAATATGGTTTGTAGTAATATAGGGAAGCCTAAAAATATCAGTTTCATAATTTTCTAGTGTCCTTCGGATCCAATCGGGATCAGTTTTCGAAAACCGTGTCCCGGAGCACCGGATAGTAAAAATATTCCGACAACACCAATAGATTCGTAAAAATATAAGGTTTTCAAAAATATCAGTTTTAGAATTTTTCGGTAACTAAAAATATCAGATATAGTTTAATTACGCGTATTTTCGTTACTACCGGTATTTTAATTGTCTAGTCTACTATTCATTACTATTCACCTATCTCTACTTTTTCTTACACTCTATTCTTACACACTACCATACCTATATCTTACAATTTACCTTCCCCATACAACTTTAATCACATCACACTTTACACATTACTTCTTTTATTACAAAACAAACAAAACAAATCAATTTTCTCCCCCCTACACAAGCAAACCGGCGCCTCTCTCTTCCCCATGCATCACAATTTATTTTCTTTTCCATTTTATTTAATTACATCTAATTTCCACTCCAAAAATCTATAAATACCCTCTCATACCTTCACTTCTTTCACACCACTTCTTTACTAAAGTTACTATACTCAAATTTCTCTCCAAGAAAGTTCTTTCAAGAAAGCTCTCTTTAGTTCATCTCTTTTAGGTAAAAATTTTTCAAGAAATTCCTATGTCCATCTACTTAGTATGAACTTAATGTGTGTTTTCCAAAACCATGAAGGTTAAGAAAGCAACAATAGGTTCATACTTTGTTTTTGTTCATAATATCAATTCCTTTATATTCCTTTATGTTTCTTAATGTTCGTTTATGTTCATAACTATCTAAATGTCTATGTAGCTATATATAATATTTAGAGCATATAAGCTCAATGTCTTGCAATTTATTTACTTCATAACAATTTATTTAATTTCAAGTTGTTCTTAAGATTAGTCTCTCTAGTCTTAGACTTGTCCATATCAAGTCAAAACAATTTTATTTCTTTACTTTTCTTTTTCTTTTGAGGACTAGTCTATTCTTAGTCCCAGGATACTTTGATAAAGTTAAGGTTTCCAATACTTGACCTTATTTCATGCTCTTATTTTATTTATGTTATTTTTATATTTCTCATGGTTATATATTCTCATTCATACATGAATATGTTGTTATTGTCTCAACCATAATGAAAATGAATTTCCTTAAGTAATAAAAATGAACTCTCTTTAAAAATAAATTTTGTCACAGAAGAAATTATTTTCCTAAAAAGACTTGAAGTTTTATCTTAAACAAATATTTTTCTAAAGATAGATAAGTTAGCTCAAGTTTTGGTAATAATATGTGGTTTTACCAAGAAATACAAACTCTCTTTTCAAACCAATAAAATAAGAAAATTTCTTTAAACTTAATTCCTTGTTTAAACAAAGGATTTCAATTGTCAAAGTTTTCTACCAACACTCTAGAATATTAAAGTCTAAACAAGTTTTTCAAAATTATCAAAAATAATCTTTATAAGGATAAGCTTTACTTAGGAAATGAAAATAATAAATAACTTATGAGATTATTAATATTATTTTTTAAAGAGGATCAAAACTTTAGAAAGACTATAGAACATATAACCATAAAATATTTAGGAAAAACTATGTTTTCCAAACTACTAGAGTAAAATTTTGGAAATCTTAGAAGATTAAAATTACTTTTACTAAAATTCTCAAAAACAAAGAAATGGAATTAAAAGAAGGAAATACTCACTTATGATAATTTAAGAAAATTTTTAAAGCAAAACTAATTTCCTTTCAAGTCTTAAGCTTATTTCACTTTCAAATGACACATTGTTTTACAAAATCATTGTTAAGACAACACCACTAAATTCATGCATATGGTTTGAATCTATACATATGTATTCAAAGGGTTTTTCAATCATACAAATATACCTATATTTTGTACAAAAGTTTTGAATGAAGAAAGTTTGAAAACTCTAGTTTTGAAATTCGTATCAATTATGTCCGTTCTTATTCTGAGACCGAAATAACTCCTTTTGATAAAAATAACCTTAGAAATAGATAGATCTTTCCAGTAGGTAGAAATCGGTATATAATATGTGAAATCCCGAGTTAAAATGAGCAAGTTATGGCCATTTTAAGTTGGAATTTCCATTCCATACGATTTTTACAAAGAGAACTATAGAATTTAAATAGATCTTGGACGAAATACTCATGTTGGGTATTTTTTTTGTTTAGGTGTCAAGGATCACGATATTGTCTTCCCCGATGATTACTTCGACTCCTAGAAAAAAGCTATGGACGAGTGTGTTTCCTTTACGTTTACGTATTCGCGCATGTGCTTGTAGAATAGAGCACTAGATGTTAGGAAAAGATAAAATTGATATAAATGTGGGATATTATGGGAACTATGAATGTGAATTGTTATGTGCGATCAATGAACAATAAGTATATCGGAATCCAAATTATGATTGATATAAATGTTTCTATGTATGAATTGTTATGTGTGCAAATATTGTTTGATCGCTTTAAAATGATTTAATGTTATATTGAAATCCCCGTATAATAAATTGATCATGTATATCACTTAGAATATCATTTCGAAGTATTTGCTACTACTCCTCAGCGTGGAACCAGAAAGGTAAGCTGCCTAGCTACATCTTGAGGGTTAGGACGTTTGGGGAATACGGCCTCAAGGTGTAGCCGAGCCGGATTGATCGCTTTGGGTAAGGAAAGCCCGGGGACTAGTAGTACGGTTCGTTGGAACCCCAAGACGCACGCAACTTTAAGGAGGTCAGTCGGGACCCAGTTCAAAGCATTCCCTAACCACCGATGGAGGGGTAAATCCATCATACATACGAAACCTGATAATCGTATGTACTGTTTGATCATATGATTGTTGCATTCATATGCTTGTTTAATAAACTTGATTGATTGCTTGTTCTGAATACTATTGCGTAAGGAATATCTCACTAAGCTAGTCATGCTTATACTCCTATAGACTTTTGACATTGCAGGATTATCTTTTGCACCCGAGACCACCTTGATCCACTTGGGTGGAATCTTTATTTTGAGAAGCTTTTGGAGAAATTCTATTTTGTAGTCTTAGAGTAGATTTCTTCTAAAATTTTCTAGCTTTTGTTGTTTATCTTAGCAAGACCATGTTATTATGAAATTATCGGGGGAATGCCCCTTAGAAGCTGTAAGATTTTTTTTTATTTCAATGAATTATATATTAAGTGTTATTTTGCATGTTCCGCTGCCAATGTCTTAAAATGCATTACTCCACCGGTCTCCCTTTGTTGTGAATGTACGCCTTGTATCGATATGGAAGCTTCGAGTGACTGAGATAGTCATTCTTAAGTTTTAATATTGTGTACGGCGGGCTGTCACGTTTAGGGTACCACTGGGGCGTGACAACTTACTCTTATGGAGTTGCTTATTCGGGATTGTCGGACTTAAGCTATCACATCTAACTAGGGTTTTGTTGACTTTAGAGTTTCGGTTGACTTCCGGTTTAGGGTTTTAGGCTAAAAATTCCAAAAATTTGGGGGTTTACAAGCACACCTATTAAAGTAGCATATAAGCATTAGTCATACTCCAAGAATTTATTAGCACCTACTCTACTCACTTTCGTCTATTATCTAGCCTACGAAAACCGAGGGGTTCATGATATAATATTCATAAGCTAACTGAGATATTTATAGATTTAAGCTACTACGTACATGCTTCCACGTCAATCCAATGAAGAATAATTCAAATGTATAAAGAATAACTTAGATTTGACTTCACCAAGTCCTTATCATGTGATTTGAGAAATAAACTCAATGAGTTCATTGTTGAATATGCTTATACTACTGAACTCACGAATTTATATTAACGTGTCTCTTAAGTGTCATTAAAGTTTAAACATAGGTCAAAAAATCAAAATCTCTTTTCAAGTCATTAGCAACCTAGATCCGTATTAAGAGCAAGAATTCTTTTATTAAAATCCATGTTTCATGAATAATTAATTAAGTGAAAGAAGGATTTCACCACTCTATCTCTAAATATTACGAGCAATCCTTGTTAATAACTTAGACTTATTCAAAAGAATGATTTTTTAATCTATTCAATTAAGATCTAACACGAGTTCATATGGCACACACACATAAACCTAAGAAAATGCAACTCGAGCTATTAACTACAGGTACTCAGCGATATTCAATAAACGCACAAACAAAATCACATGAATCAGGTTTTAGTTCTACAAAATCTAAGCTCGAACAAGTTATTTCTCCATGATATTTATCAAATTAAGCACAAAATAAGAGGAACTGATATTGATTGAAATATCAATATAACTCTGCTCTAATAACTATGCTTCAATCAATATTATAGACATGTATACCTATCTATTATA
Organism: Combretum micranthum; assembly: GCA_024138025.1. Lineage (NCBI taxonomy): Eukaryota > Viridiplantae > Streptophyta > Magnoliopsida > Myrtales > Combretaceae > Combretum > Combretum micranthum. The sequence goes on along the minus strand of JAMXBD010000820.1, from coordinate 215,450 downwards.
GTGTGGTTAACAAGAACAAGTATCATCCTACAATGATCTTTAAGTATTAGTATTGACTTCTTTATCTAGTATCCATTCCAGATATAGTCAAGATTATTAACTACAAATATTATTATGAATCTAATTTTTTATATTTACAAACTCAAGACAACTTATACAATGAATACTAGATTTCAATATCATTAAACATTGTCTAAACAATAAATCCCCCACTAGAATATTACTAAATTGAATTTCTAAAGATAGTTCAATGTTTGTTTATATTGTTTTGATCCTCGAGATTCATTGATTGAACTAACATCTCTTTCAAGATGATTAATTCCTGACCCTTGAATCTATCTATTGAACATCTTCTTAATTAATAACAATTTGAAGATTGCATAAAAGAATAATGAATCTCATATTAAACCAAATTCTCATTCAACTTAACACGAAGATTCTCGTATTTCTATATCTAAAACTACAAACAAATCCCTTTGATTATGGTTGATTAGTCACATTTGCAATCTATCATTCAACACATACAAAATCAATCAAGAATCAATACTTCAGATATATCAACTCAAGAAACAATGAAACATTCATTATCAAAATAAAAAAGAACATAGAACTTCATTGAATCAACACAAAGCACACAAGTACATAACATTATCTAGGGTTCATTATTGTTAGATTACAGTTCTCTACTCCTCATTATAATACTATAAAGCACAAATACATCTATTGAAAAACACATGAGCAAGGAAAGAGTACACCTTAAAAGTGATATTGAAATCTCTCTATCAACTGCTATAATTTCTCTTGAGAATCCTAGACAAGAATCTAAGAAGTGTGTTTTAATGTGATGTTGTTGTAATCTAATTGTGTCTCTCTCATGAGTCATTTATGCTCTATTCAATTCATGGGAATTCATACCTAATTTGATCATTTATTAGATAAGTTCCTATAAATTTGTGCTATTTCAATTGTTGTTTTTGAGCTTCTAAGATCATTAAAAGAAGGAGTAAAATGTTTTGAGCAAGAATCGAAGCAATACAATAAGGATTTTTGAAGACAGAATTCAACTGTGCCTTTAAGGAATGGATCGAAGGCAAGAATACAAAGCAAAATTGCAAATCATTCCTTAAGTCTTACCGTGGTTCAATCCACGATACAAGTTGAGATAAATTGCACCTTAGATCTTTTAAACACAGCTTCTACCATGGTTAACATTTGAGGCCACGATTCTACTCGTGAAAAGTGACCTTATCTTGTTAATACGCGTGTGAAGATTTGTACAAAGGTTGTTATAAAGAATCTTCCACGTCAGCGAATAAAATTTTCATAATTCATGTACATGACATATATAAATAAACAAGCATAGATGTTGTAACTGTATTGTACCATATGCAACAAACTTCTAACGTAGAATATAGTAGAGTGAGAATTTCTAATTAAAGAAACTTTTCTTTTGCAAGAAATTCAAGTTTTCAAGGTAAGTCCAATTTAACCCGATACTCGTTTTTGTAAGATTTTACACTTAATCAGTAATATTTATCTTTAGTTTATATTGTTTCTTTCGAATCTGTGTTTAATGTTCATATTCATGGAGAAATAGTCATTTTAACTTAGGGTTTGTGAATCCAAAATTTGATTCATGCGATTTCAACTTGTTTTAATTGAATATTATTTGTGTACTTATAATTAGTAGCTCGAACCTTAATTCATGGGTTTATGTGTGTGTACCATGTAGATCTACATCTAATTTCTACTAAATATTGAGAAATCGTTATTTTGAATAGATTTAAGCTGCTAATAAAGTTATTCATAACCACCTAGAGATAGTAGTAGTGAAACTTTTTATCACTTGATTTTGAATTCATTAAAATTGGTTTTAATTAATGGATTCTTAATCTTTACGTAGGTCTAAGTTATTGATGGCTTGTGAAGAGATTCCAATGATATAATCTAAATCTAGAGTTATTAACCTTGAGAGAGGCTTTAGCTTTCCTTAGTAAATCCGACAGTACAAGTGAAATGATCCAAACACCAATCATAAGAAATTGGAATCAAATAATGACAAGAAATCCAAGTGGATTCATATATGGATCTGAACTGCAAAATTTTTCAAAATTCCCAAACTAGCCCCAAACCGAGAACCTAAATTTTAATAATTAAAAAAAAATCAAATGTTGAAGTGAATTAAATTATAATTTAATAATAGTACTTTAAATGAGAATTTTACAAGAAGAATCAAAACAATACAAATAAAGCATTTATTTTTGGAATACCGCAATTTTGTCCTCAATCGAGTTCAAGGGTAAATTAGAACTTGAAATTTAATTAAATAGATAAAAATAATTTATTTGAGAAACTAAATCATAATTTACACCAAAGATATATAACAAGTCCTAAGCTGATAAAATTGTCAAATTCTAGTACATGTAAACATGAATAACATGGACAATGCCATGTGGCACCATGAAACAAAAAGAAGGAAAACCCTAGATATTCCCATCCCCAAAATTCGGATGGCTACCCCTATCCCCTTTTTCTCCCTCTTATCTTCTCCTTTTTCTTTATTTTTTCTTCACTAAAACCTCCCTAAGACCCATATAAGGTAGAGCGCCTCCAAAATCTCTATTTTAAGCACTTTTAGTCCATATTTAACCTAGTATAATGAAAGATTAGATTAGGACTAGTTTTCTCTTTCTTTCCTTAAGAAAATGAAGAAGATATGAACATCCAAGGGGCTCAAGAATCTCAAAATTCGTAATACCTAAACCCAAGGTAAGAAAAGTGCATTAAACTTGAGTTTTAGCTCTTTTTATAACTTAATAAGCTCCCTTAGTGATTTTATTACTCCGAGTGGTAGTTTGAGATTAGAAAGCTAAGCAAATGAAGATGAAGAAGCCACTTAAGGTTCAATAGAATTCATGTTAAGGTAAGCATGATATTTAAGATGTTGTGTTGTGAGTTTTTTTAGCATTTTAAGCATAACAACTAACTTGGGTGGGTTATTATATGTTTAGTGTCAAGAAATCAAGTTTTTTAGTGATTTTGAAGTCTTAAATCCCCTTGCCAGCTTATACAAGTGACAACTATTGTTGAAATGAGGTAAGACATCAAAACTAACTTATTTTCTTGAGATTGTGATAGTTTTTAGAGATAGGTCTACTATGATAGTGTTGTATGGTGTTTTGGGTGTGATTTGAAGGTTGGGTTTCGTTATAATAAGTTACGAGTGATAGATTTTGTGTAGTTGATGTTGGGGTTGTAAAATGATGGATTCATGCTTATATTTTTGGGAAATTTATAATAAAACATGTTTTAAGGGATGGTGAGTCATAATAAATGAAGATTAGGTTCAAAGATGATCTTTTAGCTCCTTGAAACCCCCAAAAGTCATCCAAAAACACTTTTCATCGGAAAACCCAAGTTCAAGCACAAAACAATAAAAACCCAGAAGAGCACCAATGGAACACGAGCTCATATATTATCCATGCTTCTCTCTGTCCTCAAAAACTTAAAGAAACATGTTTCCCAAAAAAACCTAGTTAAACATGAGGTAACCTATCCAACCGTGCTTCTTTTGGCCTTAAAAAATGCCTTTAAACCCAGAAGAATAAGGGGAGATACAGGCAGTCGTGTTCCCCCTGTGCTTATCTCTGGCCCTAAATAAAGAAGAAACATGGGTAATACATTACCCTGTGCACTAGTCGTGTACCAGAACACAGGGTAATACATTAACCCGATATACTACCCATGCTTCTTGCCAGCCCCTCTTAACTTTACCTTTTCTTACTCGAATTGCACAAAACTTGACCCAATTCTTCCCTTGACCTTAAGTGACCTTCTAAAACCATTAAAATATGTATTTAGCAAGCTCTAATACCCTATTTATGGTGTACATCCTCCAAACACATTTAAATCAAATCCCTCACATGAATGAAAGTAATTCATACTTAATAATTAGATTAGGGCTAAGAACTAAACAAGATTAATATACTATAGGAACCTACTCCTGAAAGGTCAAGAATCGAGACCCGTCAAGTGTAGCCTACTAAGGGTTATTAACCTAAGCCTTAAAACTTACCCTAGCCTACAAAATTAATAGATAACTTGACTAGATGAAACAAATACCCTTTAAACATTATCTTTCAGTAGATACGGTTAAGTTAGAGTGACCTAAATGCAACAAGCAACATGAATGAAATAAAGGTAATAAAACTTGAACTAATTCCTGATTTCAATTATGAACAGTTATTGGATATCGAGCTTAGAAAGGATGGCAAGCTTAAACTGACCGATAGGTACACAGTAATTGTGTGTTGCTTGATAGGATCGTTTTAATAACTGAACTAATAATTTAAACTTGACTTAACTGAGTGTTGGTTACTGCTCAACTGCTTACTCCAGGAGTGGTACCCCCAGACTGGGTTACAAGCGTGATCGCAATTTCGGGATGATACAGTAGTTGTAGGTGCTTTGATGCGAATGCATCAATCTTTGCAATTGTTTATGAATATTGAGAGATATTGAAATTTCCTTTATTCATTTTTCTGTTGATTGGATCTTTGATTCCTTTAACGCAATAATCTATTTTGTAATTTGTGATTCATATCGAATTGCAATTCTATTGCGAACCAGTTTATCTTTGTAATTCGTATATTGAATTACAATTTCATCCATACCCTTTAGATTTTTTTTAGAGTTTATATATATAGAAAACCCTAAAAAGAAGAAGAACCCTAGATCTATGAAGCGAAGAATTTCCAACCCCCTTGAAATCGTATCATGCTTGGACCCCTACGGATTGCGTGGTAAGGTCAAGGGGTAGTCGATAGGGGAGATTTTGACACCAGCCATTCACTTAGAGCTGGTGTGAAGTTGCAATGGAGTTATGTGGGGGTGTGAGCTCTTGTATAAAGCATTGCAATGGACCGTGCTCATTGATGGCTATTTGTGTGGAATCAATCCGTACGAGACTACTTCTTTCTTTTCTTTTTGGTAAGTATTAGGGACTTATCGAATCCTCCCCTTTTGGTGCATGGAACCCTACCCCTTTTGTTTAGAGGGAGTCATGAGTACTCTTTTACGTGTTGTATTTCTGGATGCTAGGAATACTTGGTTGATGACTTAAATCTAATTAAACTTGAACTGTACTTGTTGCATCAGCTAAGTGTGCATGATATGCGTGTATGCTTGTATTATTGTGTACTAGACTTCATGGCTTATTTTACTGATATGTGGAAATTATGTTGCTTAGTTTGGTTAAACTAAAATATAATATAATTAAATTATGTACGTAAATAGAGTCTTATACTTTTTGACTTGTAAGACGGTTTCTTATATTATGGATGCACATATGGTATGATAATTTAAGGATAATCCTACTAGGCCTGAATTAAGGCCGTAACAAATATAACAAAGTCTATAGGGAAAATACAGTCTTCAATGTTTATCAATACATCTTCTATGACTTCCCTAAGAAACTTAATAGACTTATATGCTAATTGTAAGCTCATGCATGTAGGTTATGGGTCTCCTAGTCCTAGCTTTTTAAACAACTTATAGGCCATCGGATTTGTTCTTGCCCCTGAGTAGGCTAAAGATCTTTGCATTTCCAAATCGCTACTTAAATAAAGGTATAGTAAAACTACCTAGATTCTTTAGCCTTTTAGGAATTATGTTTTGCAAAATGTTGGAACATTCCTCGCCAAGTGTAACATGAGAGAGATCTTCTAGCTTCTTCTTGCTTGAGAGGAGTTCCTTTGAGAATTTTTGCATATCTAGGCATCTGTGCAATTGCTTCAGCAAATGGTAAGTTAATATGTAATTGTTTAAACAAGTCTACAAATTTATAGTATCGCTCTTCTTTGTGATTGTTCTTCAACTGTGATGGATAAGGGATTGGAGGTACATACTCTTTAACCCTAGATGAGATGGATTGCTTCTCTTTCTCTTGATGATTCCTTTTGGCATTTCCCTAGCAACCTCGTCTTCCACAGCTACTTCTTTAGACGCCTTTTTATGCTCTTATTGGTGCTCTTTACCACTCCTAAAGACATTGCCTTAACTTGCTCCTTTAGATTCATCTCGGTGTTTCAGGTAAGGTACCTTGATTTCTCTTGAAGAGCATTTTTGCATTCTACCCTATTTGATTTTCCAAGTTATGGATCGATGCTTCATGATTTCATGAAGTTGCATTGTTCGTTTGGATGAATTGTTGCATCATCTCCTCTAAAGCAGGTTTCTTCTCTTAAGGTTAAGGTCATTAAGATCCAAATGATAGAGGATTAGACCGTTGCATACTTTATCGACCTCATGAAATGTCTAGATAATTATCCATATGGATTATATGTGTTACTACAAGGGTTATTTTCTGGCTTTATTGGGTTGCCCAAGTAATCTACTCATTCATAATATGCCAAAGCTTCTTGATTAATACATGAGTGATCCACAATTGGCCTTTGTGCTTGCATAGTTAACCTCTTTACATGATTTGTCAAGGCCAACTTTTGCTGCTAATGAAGAAATCACTTCTACTTCATAAACCCTAGCAGATTTTCTTTCTTTATTACGACTGACTGACCATTGATAGCTATTTGTGGCCATATCCTCAAGTAATTGCAAAATCTGTTTGGGAGTTTTATGATTCAGGTTCCTTCCATACCCGCATCAATCATTTGTCTGGTTTGATAATTCAACCCATTGTAGAAATTTTACACTTGCATCCAAGGAGGTAAACTATGGTGTAGATATCTCCTCAACAGCTTCTTATAGTGCTTACATGTATCATAAAGCGTTTTCGAGTCCATTTGAGTATAAGTGGAGATATCGGACCTTAGCTTCATATCTTGGATAGAGGAAAATAGTTTGCTAAGAACTTCTCGACCAATTTTTACCAAGTGTTGATGGACCCTAGTGGTAGCAAGTTCAACCATTACTTCGCCCTTCATTGGAGCGAAAATGGGAAGAGCCTCAACGTTATGGCATCATCACTTGCTGAGTTTATTTTAAAAGTATCACATATCTCCAAAAAATCTTTAAAGATGCGAATTGGGGTCTTCATCTTGTAGACCATCAAACTAGATGTTGTTGCAACATTTGAATCACATTCGATTTGATTTCAAAATTTTCACTGCAACTCTTGGCCTATTGATGCTTGATGTCACTCCCATCAAAGTTAGATAAGCATAATTGAACATTGTGCAATTGATTATCACAACATTATTTTGCACCCCATTCCCACCATCAGCGTTAATATAGATAGGTAGATTTTGTTCATCATGTTCCTCCATTATAATTGAATTCGAAGTTTTTCTTCAATTTTTATAAGCGAGGACTCCAAAATTTGTTTTGCAGTTTTTCATCATTCCTCAAAGCTATATTCTCAGGTTAGATCGAAATCAAGCAATCTGATAAAATGGCTTCTAGTCATAAAACTACAAAACAGAAATATCGGAGCATAAGTCCCAAATCCTTATTAAAAAAAAACATATATAATAATTTTTTTCACGAAAAGTTTCAATAAAGAAAAGAATTTAGTATATTAGTAGAGTTGAAGCATTTCTAATATTGCCAATCTCCGGCAAGGTGCGAAAAACTAGATATTTATTGAAATATCAATATAATCCACTTAATAACCATGCTTCAATCAATGTTATAGGCATATACCTATATATTGTAGTGTAGTAACAAGAATCAATATTGTCCCACAAGGATCTTTATGTATTAGTATTGACTTATTTATCTACTGTTTATTCCAAATATAGTCAAGATTATTAACTACTAATATTATTATGAATCTAATTCTGTATATTTACTAACTCAAGACAAATTAGATAAGGAATACTTGATTTCAATATCATTAAACATCATCTAAGCTATGAATCCCACTAGAATATTACTATATTGAAATTGTAAAGATAGTTTAATGTTTGTTTATGTTGTCAAGATTTGCAAGATTCTTTAATTTAACTAACATCTCTTTTCGGATTATTAATTCATAACCCTTGAATCTATCTACTAGAACGTCTTCCTAATTAATAACAATTCAAAGATTACATTATTGAACTATGAATCTCATATTAAACCAAAGTCTCAATAAGTTCAATACGAAAGATTCTCGTATTTCTATATCTAGAAGTACAAAGAAATCCCCTTGATTATGGTTGATCTATTCATATACGCAATCTATCAATTAACATATACAAACTCAGTCAAGAATCAATACTTCGGATATATCAATTCAAGAAACAATGAAATACCCATAATCAGAATAAAAAAGAACATAAAACTTCATTGAATCAACATAAAGCACATAATTACATGACAATATCTAGGGTTCATTTCTGTTTAGACTACAATTCTCTACTCCTCCATTACAATACTATAAGACACAAATACATATATTGAAAAACACATGAACAAAGAAAGAGTACACCTTTAAAAGTGATCATGCAATCTCTCTATCAATTGCTTTGATTTCTCTTGAGAATCTTACAGAAGAATCTAAGAAGTGTGTTTTTAGGTGATGTTATTGTAATATGATTGTGTTTCTCTAATCTATTCTAGGACTTCTATATATATATATATATATGTGTGTGTGTGTACAAAAGCTCGAGATGGCCTCTTAATTTCGGATAAACTTCAATCTGCAGGATATCTTTAAGATAAGATAAGACTTCTAAGAATTATTAAAGTACATGATAGTACACAGGCAAATGAAATTACTCATCTGACTCTTTGAATCCGTTATAGCCATCTGGATTCTTCATTCGCAGATAAACACGGCTATAACAAGGGACTATATCTTCTCATGCTTCTCTCTGTTTCTCCAAGGATCTTCATTCGCATAATATGACAACATTCACATGAGATAATGCATATACCCGTGTATCTCTCTGATTCATTACTTCAATAACTCTGGAAGTGCACGAGATAAACACGAATCATTATATTTTGCTGTGTACCTCTCTACTAGCTTAATCCTTTGCATTCCAAAAGAAAATGATGGGAAGACGATGGCATGAACTTGGTCGTGTATCTCTCTGTTTCCTTTAACTTGAGCTTGAACTAAATTGCGATAAGTACACGGGGGAAACACGGGCAAATGAACATCCCATGCTCTTCACAAAATCTTTTATATTCTTAATTTTTTTATCCAAAATTTGATAAAATTTGATCAACTTTACTTCAAAGCTCATAAATCATCGTTTAGCTCTTTAAAATAAAAAAATTAATTAAGTTAGGTATCAAATATTTACAATAAATTACAAAAGCATATAAAGTTTATCATATATTTTCCTTATTAAATATGAACTAAAACACATGTATCAAGAATAATACGAATTGAAGATAAAAAACACCTATGGGAACACAAAACTTTACACAATGAATTCATATTAGCTCAAGAATTGATCTCAAGAAGCTTGAATCCTAGCAGATAGTGTTTCTCTCACTATAATTCTCTCCAATTAATTAAAAGGAATATTTTAGATACTATTACTTGCTATACATTCTCTCTTTGTCACTGTGCATTTCTATTTATTGATGATAGACATAGAAATAATGAAGATTTTATTGCTAAGTAGCAAATTCAATATAACAAACTTTGTTAGATAATATCATACGAGTGATAGGGGTTAATCCATGAGAGTAATTTTAGGCACGGCTAAGGTCTTGGTTGGCTCTGAGTGCAAATTCAACTTTGTTCACGCTTCTTCATAGTGTTAACCACGTGGCTCAATTGCGAGCATGATCTCCAATGCGATTGACTTTATGTCCAATTCCTCATGTCCCCCTTGATTTCAATCATAGGCATGGTTGAATGTCTTCACTGTGAACCACTGTCATGCATCTGTAAGAGCGATTTATACTAGGATCCCATGTTCTTATTATTTTTGCTCCATTTTTTTATCAAATCCCTTCAATTCTTTTAAGCACAAAGGAACTAAAAACAACAATATAAGCAATAAAAGCACAATTTATGAGAAATTTATCAAATATTCAAATCAAATGAGCACAAATCCCTATGAATTGAATATAGCAATATAACTTTTCACTATTCTATAAAGTTTTGAGATTTTCAACACCTAAATTTATATCAGTTTAGAGCCAATTAATTAGAAAATTAATTAATGAATGTGCTATTAATTGACAATATGCTTGCAAATCTAAATTGACAATGGGTTTAGATTTTTAAATTATAAAAGGTTAAACAAAATCTCTTTTCTCAAAGCAAATGATTATCATAAATTAACTAGTTAATTTTTCCAATTTCTAAAAAACTGATTAATTAACTAATTGTTTCTAAATTTCTAAATCTTAATTGAATTAAGAACCATACTTCTATGTGATTTTTAATCCAAATTATTCTTAGATGTGATTAGAAAAGAACTTCTTAATTATAATCCTAATCTAACATTTATTCCAATAATAACTCAAAACACATGTTCGACAAATGAATATAAGCAATCTAAGTGCAAGCATAAAATTAATTAATAGCAATGGGCGCCAACTAAATAATATGAAATATCAACTAAAAACCTTAATAATTGCAATAAGAAAAAGTTTTGAACAATATTCATAACATGAGATTAATAAAAAACATTAGAATCACCTTGTCTTGGAGATCTCATGCTTAAATTCAAGTGCAAATATTGTTGCCACTTGATCTTGATGTGGAAACCCTCAAGATAATCTAAGAAAAACTAAAGAAAAAGATATGAAGATGAAAGAGCTAAGCTACTATGTTTTCTCTTTTTCTCTGTATGGATTCGCCCCAATTTTGATGTTTGTTTAAAAATATATATGAGGTTGGGTAGAGGTATGGTGTTGATATATGTAGTGAATGCCTAATAAGATAATGTAGAGACTTCAGTCAAATGAAGTTTGTCTTAACATATATACACAATCTAGGCTCAATATTTGATAGAAGCGTAATAAAATAAAATAAAATGTTGCATGGTCTTGGCATGTGATAAGTCGGTCTATGTTGTGTTGTCATTGGAATATTGCTGGGATCTCTTAAAGGGTGGTAGCTACTCAATCGGTATAGATTGGTTTGCTTGGTGGCTTGACGAATGAACATTATAGATTAGTAATTTGTTGCAATTAAGAATTCAACATTTTCATGGATACTTAGATTGTTTCATGCTTCGCTTGCTACATATTAAGTTAGATAGTTTACATGTTTGATTGCGCCCTGCTTGAAGTTTTGTCGCTCAATGTAAGCTTAGTTTGCTACAACTTCTGCTTAGTCAAGTTTTCTTTAGTTTAATAAGTGATGTTTGGTCGTATGGAGCTTGAACTCTATAAAGCTTGGTCAGCATCAATTGAGGTTCATCCATGTGCATCATAATTCAGTTGTGCAATTAACGGTTGCTCGACTTCATATTATGAATTGCTTAGGCTTTCTTGCATAATCAAATCAAGTTGCGTTTCAAGTTGTAGATTGATGAAGCTTGACTTGCCAAAGAGTAGTGTTAAGTCTCCTAGTTTGGTTTTGATGATAACAAAACATGTATAAGTGTCTACTAACAAAATTATTGAGTGTGCAGTTTGTAATGATAAGATAAAATAATCAAGTATGATCAAAGGTATTATGAAAATATTTTTCAAAGAAAAATCCAAATCAGAGAGTAATTTAGAAACAATTTGGAAAGCCTTTTGAGAAGACAATATCACTCAGAAGATAACTTAGAAGGTAAACCTACTGCTCGTCAACAACACAGTAACACTCAGCGAGTAGATCTACTGTCACGAACAAAATCTGCAGATTACAAACAGTAGAATGTAGATTGAGTTTTCTTTGATTCTTTCATCATTTTGAAGACCTAGCTCCAAAGTTGAATATATTTGGATAATATATTCAAATATGTTCCACAAATTTGGTTCAAATATCAAAGGGATTCAAATTTACAAAGGATTAAAGTTTTAAGTTTCAACAATAAGTTCAAGATCATATGTTCAAGTTCAATTTTTTTTTTTAAGACATGTCCAAGATTCGACTCAAACTTGTTATAAGAAGTTAATCTAATTAAGTTATCTATATAGAAGATATTAAGATCGTGTTTCAACAAAATCAATGAATTCAAAATCACGAGAAGTTTAAGGACAATGAGATACGAGAATGCAAATTTGTTTCAAGATTAAATAGTATAAGAGGTGTTTATCTTTAAGATATCACCAACAATATTCAAGCACACAAAAATAGGATCAAGATCAATGTTTAACTTTATCTTACCCATTGAAGATATAGACAGATTTGATAAAAGAATAGATAAGCATCGTTTGGTTATAATTCTGTTTTAGCTGGAAGAAGAATTTAAATAGCAGATCACGTCTAGATTTTAAAGCATGGAAATCCAGGATAAAATACAGCCAGATTTAATTTTTGTTTTCATTATCGAACTTCAAATAAACAGATCACATTAGGAACAAAAGTCTCAACGTTCAATTCTATCTTATTAGTTGAAAGATTTAAAATAGTTCAACAGACATTATCAACAACAATGAGAAATATCGGGAAAAAAAGTCTATCCTTTCTTAAGCTGAGAATATATAACAAATAGAGGTTCAAATAAAGAAGACACACATGAAAAAGAACAACTTCTCTAAGTCTGCGAATTTCCTTAATTTACTTGAGCAAAATACTAGTACTTTATATCATCATCCTTGTACTGAAATCTTATGGATACTTTATATTTTATTCCTCGTTTGATTTTGATTACTTGTGAGAGATTGTAGAAGAGTGGGAATGACATTTCTTGCTCTGTAGATTGGTAAATAGCTTGAGTAAGCTAGATATGCTGAGCAAAGTGATTGAAGTCCATTGTATTTGGACAAGTTTGTACTCTCATTTCTTTTGGATATAATGGAACATATCGGTGTGGAACACCGGATCCCCGGCTTAGTACTAGAAGAGAAGACTGATGCTTGAGGTAAAACCTCTATAAATCACTTCTTACTCTACTCCTTATTTTTTTCAATTTGATTAATTGTTGTGATTGCAAAATTATTTCTAAGTTATCTTTACACGTAACTAATTGGGGTAAAATTTTAAAGAGAAATTTTTATAACCAATTCAACCCCATTCTTTTGGGACCAACAAGTAGTTTGCTACATTGGCATGATTTGAAGTGGCTTGCTGAAATCCCAAAAAACTTAGTTTGTAAGCCTAATAGCTCGGTATCTTTGCTTTGAGCTGGGAAGTAACTTAGCTATTCATCAAATCAAGTCGGTTGTGTGATGGTTTGAAATGTTTGATGCTTGCTGCAGCGGTTACTGTGCAATAAATGTGTAAAATTACATATTTATCTTTACTTATTCAGTAAATAATGACATTTCATTGAGTTTTAATGTATAGTTTGCTAAAAAGATTGTCAAACAATCATTTTTCCAGTTCAATTGCATAAAATGGAAAAAGTAGATCATTGATTGAGCTTTTCATGAAAGAATATATGATTTATGCAGCTTTTGGTGTAATTGTTTAAGGCTATATTGCTTATTCCAAGTATTGGAACTCTGTAGGCATGAATTGTTATTTTAGGAAGTTGATTCTCCATGAAGAACACAATAAAAAAGTAATCTGCTAGTTATGTGCCCTAGGCCATATGGATTCTTTATCATTTGTATGTTTGTTATCAAGTCATTTTAATTATCAAAGTTATTTTTGGCCTATTTACTTTGGTAATGTTATTCCTTGAATATTTAGTTATACCTTATGTCATTAAAGTATGTGACTTTAATAGTAGAACCATAAGCTGAATTATAACTTTATTCTAAATTATCCCTAGTCACTCATTATGTGGAATGATAATGAATTAAGACTAGTATGATTGCTGTATGATGATCAAGTTTTACTAATCATGGATATGGGATATTAATTCAGCACATAGATACAAACAAGAGTGTATTGTATTGGATTGACCAATTATAAGAATACTGTATGGATCAATGCAATAAGTATTCTTTTTTACAATGTTGTTTGAGTCCTTTGACCTAATGGCACCATGGATTCCTATATAACAGTTTTCATGCTTTGATTCATCTCTTCATCATCTTTAATCGGATGATTGCAAGAATAAACTTGGGCATGCAATATGTTATATAGAGGAATGTGAGTGTTAGTGAAGGGATTTGTTCATCTCATTAATTTGAGAGAGATATCTATCGGGCCTCTTGATGAGTAAGACTGAGAAATGCATGGCCATACTCGAATGAATTGATAAAGAGTTATCAATATCATTTGTTTAAGTCAGTCAAACTCTAGATTCAAGAAATAAGTAATTAGACAATATAAGAGTGTTTTGATCCACACCTTATGTTTAATTATAAGATATCGTGTAACAAAAGGACTGAATGACTAACTGTTAGTAGGTAAAGTCGGATCATCGATCTTCACTAAAATTGGGTAGACATAATGTCTTGCTAGAGACCAATTATGTCTTGTAGTCCTAAAAAATGTTTAAGAGCTACTACCAATTTTATGTGAACCTACAGGGTCACACATAAAGAATGAATAAGATGGATCTTCGATAATCGTATTGGGAATTGATTAATTATTTATTTGTCAATTTTAATTAGATTAAAATTAACAAATAAATAAATTAAGATAATAAGGATATATATGTCTTTCTACATAAACCCTAATTTGTTCAGGGTAATTTGAAAAGACATAACCCTTATATATATCAGGGTAATATGAAGGGACATAACCCTTCTATATATATTCTCTTTCTAGGTTAATTTTTGATCATCTGACGCTGGCCGTCATTTTAGAAAAGAAAATTCGTAACCTAGAAAGAAAGAGAGAGGGATTCCCAAAGGTCGAAATTTTTCGACGTGCTAGCACACACGAAGATCCAATTCACTCGCGTGGATACCGGTAGAGGGAGTTGGTATAATCTGCATCTCCTTGATCCCATCATCAAAATAAAAAGGTACACGATTCCCTTTTATTTCTGATTTAATTGAAATGCTTGGATCTGATTGGGAATTTAAAAAAAAAAAAACAATTTTCCGCTGCACGATTCAGATTTGGATCGTAAATTCTCAACATAATCATGAATTACTCATGGAAGCTGCTAAAAATTTGATCCAAGATAAGCTTCTGCACATATCTCACTGAACTCCAGCAATTAGACCAACTGACCAAACGTAGTAAAAGGCTAAGAGCAGTCCATGAACCATCGAACTACTATAATATTGAGCAGAAGTAGTAGTACTGACCAGTTGAAGTCCTTGGATAGAATTTCCAAGCAAATTGTAGGGTCTAACAAGCACCAATGCCAACCAGATTCATGATTTAATTCGGCCAAAGTTGGAACTTTGAGTGTAGACTGAGCAAGAGCATCCTATAATGTCCAAGCTGGTCGAAAAGCTCCAGGCCAACCTGATCTTTAAGACTAAACCGAGTTAACCTGCCATCCATTCGAGCTGCAGCTTGTACATTGTATTGAAATTTATAAGATTGAAGTTGCAACAGGACAAGTTTCTTTGTTTTACAACCCAACTCAATAACATACATTGATCAAGCATGTATTGAGCAAAATTAGCATTGAAGTCATGCCAACCAGATGAAGACAACATGAGGACCAAGTTGGCTCAAGTAAGAACAAGGTAAGTGGGGCGCTCCTATAATAAGCATGTCCGATTTATCCAAGGCACACCAAGTTGAGTTGATTGATCAAACCCAAAAAACTACCTTAATTCAAACTCTAGCAAGCATACTCGCAAACCGACCTAAAGCTACTCCATAATAGCACCAAAACGAGATGAGGCCACTGTCTAGAACATGTTGATTGCTAATTTGTACAACATTAGTAATAGCGATATGACCTAAATAGACCAAAGCAAGCACCAATCGCAACATGAAAGCACAAGGGATTTTGCCGTGAAAATAGAAAAGTAGCTTGGTCGAGCTTCATAAGCCGAAAGGCAGAGACTGGATCATGAGCAATGCTATCACGACTAGGATATACCAACGGTTCACACACTATCGAGCCTCATGCTTACTCGAGCAAGCATATAACTTATAGACACTACTAGACCCGACTTATCACAAGCGAGCAGTACAACAGAACAGTTAAACATACACATAATACCGAGCACTCAATCAGGCTACTTATAGTGTTCTTGGTGTAAAATAGAGTCAAGGATGATTGAGCTTCCCTTTGGCTAACCTACTACATTCAAATATCGAGTTGTTGTAGTTAACCGAGTAATTCTAAACCTAAAAGAAAACCTTACATAAAAAACACAAAAAATATTTTTTTTTTAGGAACACTTCTTATAAATATAAAAAAAATCCTTAAAAAAATTGAAAAAAAAAGGTAAAATTCCTTTCTTTTATTAATTTTGGCCCATGTGTTTAGAATTTCTACTACCCATTTAAAGCCTAGATAATCATTAAGGTTTTATAATAGTAGCCATTGGACTCACAATTTATGGTTTTCATGTGGATCAGTACCAAAAATCAAACCATCATTTGACTTCTAGGTCGCCTTTATTTTTTTAGCTTTGGCTTGTGGCGGCTCTAAGTCAAATTATTTTTTAAAGATCAGGCTTTTAGAAAAAACCTTATTAGTTCTAATTGAGTGCTCTATATCAAATGGGACGGGTTTGATATGGTTCGGAACCTTTAGAGAATAGAAGCTAAATCGGGCTCGACAAATGCACTTTATTTTTTAATATATAGCAAATATAATTCATAAATTATATATTCATACCTCTAAATCAGGCATTTATATATATATATTTTTACGTATAAATAACTCATATATATAAATGATATATTATATAAATACCTTATATATGGAACTTACAAATTTAATATAGGGATAATATCAAACATGGTACCTAAACTCTTATAAAATGTTCAATCATATATCTAAAGTTTGTTTTAAACAATTTGATATTTGAACAAAGTTTTTTTTACTTTTTCCATACCTAAAGTTTGATTTTGATAATCTTAGTACTTGAACAAAGTTTGAATAGATTTTTTTCATACTGCTTCAGGTATGAAAAAATTATCAAAACCAAACTTTAGATATGAAAAGTGTACTAAAACTTTGTTTAGGTACCAAATTTTTTATAGTATCCCTATTATATAACTTATGGATTAATGAAAAAAAAAAGTATTTGAAGTTTCATTTTGAATAATTTAGTATCTCAACAAAGTTTTCATGGACTTTTTTCCATACTTGAAGTTTTGTTTTGATAGTTTGGTACCTAAACAAAGTTTTTGCGGATTTTTTTTTATACGTTAAACAAGTTCAATCACGTATAAAAAAATTTGCAAAAACTTTGTTCGTGTACAGAAATTGTCAAAACCAAACTTCAGGTATGAAAAAAGTTAATGAAAACTTTCGTCATGCATCAAATTGCTCAAAACCAAACTCCAAGCACCTAATTAAATATTTTGCTAATGTTCATATATTTTTGACATTATCCCATAACTTATATCTAAACCCCCTAAATGTACACAACTTGAATATGGTAATTACCAAAAATATAATTTATAATTTTGAATAACTTTGAGAAAGTCTTAAAGATCACTCCCGATTTTTTTGCGATTTAAAAAAAAAATAAATAATATTAAAGTATGACTAATTTTATAGTTAAGAAGATTAGAATCCTTATCAACAAAATCCCAAAACGCAAAACATGACTTCCATAACCTTGAATAATCCAAGATCGAAAATAAATAGGTTGTTATTATAAACCCTAAAACTTTTCTACTTTAAATTCAATAATAATAATAAAGTCCACTATATTTTAAACCCTAAAGTATTATTAGAAAATTTACAATCATCAACATGTGAAGAAAAATATTCCTAGACAATAAAAGATAAGATTCCGTAACACGAGTCGATAACTTGACAAGTAATCATAGATAACCTTAGATTTCAAGTATAAAATGAGATGATTATTTATAAAAAAAAAAAAAAGCTTATTGGTTAGAAAGCGATAATTTCGAAATGAATTATCAGGTTAGAAAAATACATGATAGGATTAAAAATAGATCAATCTAGACGTTAAACAAAAATATATGTGTGTATATACCAGATTTATACCAAAGAAACATTTTCAAAAAGATATAAAAATAATAATATAGTTAATATATAAAATAAAAACCAAAGAACCATAAGTATAATAGTGGATTAGATCCCGATAATAATTCAAAAGGTACGAACAAAGGACAAACCTGTAACTTTATAATACTAAAATATAAGTAAGGTCCAATTTAAGGATAATATAATTAGGTCATAAAATACCAAAACACTGATAAATTAAACCCTTAAACGAATAAATTATAAATTACGATAACGGATATTAAAGCTAAAAGAATAAAAGTCTTAAACTAAATATTTTAAGTATACCATAATGTTAAGAATATTTAATATAGTAAATACATAAGTTCTCATCTAAAAATATTGATGAATAAGTATTTATCGTATGTATCATCAAACCTGAAAAATATTCAAATAGCCCGTTATTAGTTCCCTTGCTCTCCAAGTTAATTCCTTTGGAAGGAATTTGCTGTGGTCAAAATCATGTTCCATACGATTTGGTTTCGTTAAAGAAAAGGGATAAACACACACATAAGCGCATCTATATATATACACAAGCATGGATTCCGTTTCCAGATGCCCCAGTCTCAATTCAATAACTTTCCATCATCTATTATTATTTATTTTTATTAACTTTCTTATATCAAAACCTTTACAAAACTTCAAAATTTCATAACTTTTATATATCAACTATTTTCAATTCCGAAAGTCACGTAAGGATCGTGGGATTGTGCTCTTCAAAACAAGATTAGACTTGGTAAGATTTTATCTACTCTAAAAAGTCTCATTAATAGGAACATCGAATATAAAATTTTGATTACAATTATTATAAAGTTATATTTCATTACATCAATTATAAAAATATATTTATTATGTTTTAGGTGATTTTTTTTGTTTTTCAAATCAATCAAAAAATTATTTTGATTAAATGAGGCCAAGGTTGGTAGGGATATTCGATGAGTTACTATTTATTTGTTGATTTTAAATACATTATTGATGAGGTATTATCAATATTATCATGATATGTGAATTAAATATACTTTCTGAAATTTTCATTCGTCGAAGCATGAAACATAGAAATGTCTTGAGATAAAAAAAAAAAAAAAAAGGAAAAGGGTTAAGAGAAACATAGAAGTTATATTTATACATATGATATGTTTTTAAGCCGTGTTTGCTCCAGTGGAAGGATGAAAAGATCCTGTTGGTACGAAGAACGGTGATGTATTGACCTTTTGTAGGAAAACTTAGGATGACTCTGATACCACAAAATGAAACTTTCTAAAACAAAAGTATGATCTTTCTTTTAAATTGTGGAAAAGAAAACTATTATATAGTCTTTATTGTGATAGGAATATATATATTTATATAAATATATATAACAAGCGATTTAAAACCGAAATTGATTAATGCGAATCAATTAAATGTTTTGATATATTATATGAAGTGATTATGGTATGATATTTAAATGATTATAAATTAATAAAGCTTTTACATAGTCAAATTTTTACCATTTTTAGACATATTCCTTTGTCCTTCCACAAACATTTAATTTCACAATATATACATATACCCTTATAAAATTGTACCATACCAACTACGACATTCGAGAATTAATTCCATAGGATTAAATTGTAAAAATAAATAAATAAATAAATTATTTATTTAAACTTCAAGAAAAATATTATATGAACCATCATAGATATATTATTATAAATCATTCATATTGATTTGTTTATAACTTGGTAATTAAAATAATATTCATTAAAATGCCAATTATAGAATTCATGGAAAATTTATAGTAAGAACTTTTGATTATTGATTTGACATTAAACTTGCTTGATTGATAAGTTGTATGAATGCTGAGTACTTCATTGTGCATTTAAGGTTTTCCAAGGTATCGTGAGAAATATTTTGGATATCCTATCTTTGGACTACAATTAAGTGCATGCAAGGTAAGTTATAACCAATATAGCTTTATGATTAATCAAGTTTCAAGTAACTATTTATATACTTAAATAAAATAATAATAATAATAATAATAATAATAACAACAACAAGATGAAATTAGAAATATACTAATGTGTATATACCTCTATGCCCTAGGAACTTAGGAAAGATAGGATTTCTAAAAATTTAATAACACAACCAGTTAATATAAACTTGTACATGCTTAATGTCATATTTCGGTTATGCTAGGGTTTATGTACACCATAAGTTATAATCAAATATTTTACATGCACAAAAGATGAATTTCAAAGAGTGTAAATGAGATTAAAGAGCAAAACAATATAGAAAACCGTAGATGTATCACTATGACATATTTTAGCCCTATAAGTACTTAAGAGGAATAGTCTTGTAATTAACTCAAATGTATACATATATAGTAATAACACACCTAGGAAGTTAGGATTTCAAGATCAAAGTTGTTATGATTTAAATGATTGTTAAGCAATATATTGATTTAACCTAGAATCAAGTGATAAATTCAAGAATGACTTATCCAAGCTAAAAGGTAGATCTTGTCTCATATTAGAAAAGATTCGGGTTTGAAATTACAATTTAATGCCATCAAAAGATTAAATGAATAGATGGTGATTTAGCTTTGAAATCCATTTAAGAGCACATTTCTAAAAACCCATGTGTTTTGGTATATATATAAGTTAGAGTCTACAAGGCTAAATTTAGATAATTCAAGTGCAAATTAGCTAATATGATGGTATAGATTGTGATTAAAGAATTTAAACTTAAGAAATACTCTAGAAAATAGAAACATGAATTTTGTCATATAATAGGATCACAAGGATACCGAGCATAGATTAATAAAGATCATAAAAATAATAATAAGTTAACATAATCCCATTTAGTAAAGATAAATGTCTAAAATAAGACCAAGAGAAACACGATGAAACTAAATGATAATAGGTGAATTCAACTAAAAGAGGAATAATGAACCTAAGTTAAGAATAATCTCTATGCATAAAACAAGGAAATGAACTTGGAAAGAAAACTAAAAATACAAAGAAAGAACAAAAAAAAAAAAACATCTTATAGACCCTCAATATAGCATGGGAATAAATAAATAAAATATATAATTGAGAGCTACATTCAATAAGCTTTCTAACACCTATTTATACACTAAAAATAAAATTAAAATGAGTACAATAAACTTAACTCGAGATTTCACTCAATAATTGAAATCATTTAGGGCATTTCCTCAAGAAAAATGAGTTTGTCTGAATTTGATAACTTAACTAGAGAAATCTAGTCTTTACGAATTTTTAAATCTATATTTAAACTTAAACTGAGTGTGATAAAGCTTGGGTATAGGACACATAAGACGTAACCAAAGTGTCGTGTAAATGATAGCATAGTAAAAATATCTGTTATTTCAATTCCTAGGGAATATAGATCAGACCGTGGGTTTCCTTGTAGAATACTACAACAATTAGCAATGATGACAGGTGAGTAACTTTGACCTTATCACATTGATTGTGTTTGTAAGTTTAGTGCATATGAAATAACATATTAAAACTGCTATGTATACGGGAATGGGAATAATGTATGTTGTGTGGTGTTTGGTTGAATGCCAAACTATGTTATTTAAAGTGATAAACAAATTGGATGATATATAATGTTTGAAAGATGTTGATGCTTGTCTGTAAATTATCTGATCACTTAGCAAACTGGCATAATACTATATGGCCTTTAAATGAAATGGTCATGCATTGCATAAATTGCATTATTGCATGAAGGCGTGATAGCCCGCTACGTGTTAGTATTTCGGTTATCTGTTAATGGTTAGTTTTTCTAGATGTAAATTTCCTAGTTCTATGCAAGGTTTTCTTTATTCCGTTCGGTTCCACTGGAACTAACTAGCAAATGAAGGAACGCCACTGATGGATTGGTATGAAATAACTAACACTTAGTGGAGTTTTTTTGTTGCAAGGATATGAGTAAAATTTTTCTTCCTTGGTTATCTGATTCTCTTGGGCGGGTGGGTCATGAGGCAGAATCCCTGACTTGGTTCCTTCAACCCGATAAGGGAGTAAATCTCCATCCTGTTTGGATTCCGGATTACCCAAGCTTATACTTGTGCATATGATTGATTTTTACATTGCATATGCTTGCTAATTAAACTTGTTTGATATTGCTTGATGTGTGATCTGGTCAGGTTATCTCACTGAGCTATGGTTTTCGCTCGCCCCCCAACAGTTTTTATGCAGGAATAATATTTATTGGAAAAGGGCTATGAATGTGTGAAGAGAGTTCTTTCATCAGACTCATCGAAGTTAGAAAGATAGATCCCTATGAACTTGGAATATAATTCAGATAAACGGTACAAACATTTGAGACTTTGTATTTTATAGGTTGAAACCCAATTTTTATTATTTGGTAGGGGATACCGATTCTCTACGATCTTGGTGAGATGTGGAAAATCGGATTCCATAGTTATGTTTCAATAATAGCACTATATGTATTGTATGATCAATGTATGAGAAGTTAATAAATAAATAGAGTCTTGTAATCTTTGACTTGCAAGACGGTTCTCATATTGTGGGTGCACACGTGGTATGATAACTTCAGGATAATTCTACTAAGCCTCCTATTAGGATCGTGACATTATATATGTGTGAAATATAACTCATATACATATAACTTATAAAATATGTAATATATTACTTATAAGTTATATATACAAGTTATAACTTATTTCCAACTTATATAATATACAACTATCAGATTAAAAATAAAAATGACACTTGAACTTTCGCAAAATGCTTAATTAGATACCTGAAGTGTCATTTTGAATAACATCGTACCTAAATAAAGTTTTTGTGGACTTTTTCATACTGAAGTTTGGGTTGACAATTTTGTATTTGAATAAAGTTTTCACAGACCTTTTAATAAGGTATGAAAAAAATCCATGAAAACTTTGTTCATATTAAAACTGTTAAAACCAAACTTCATGTGTGAAAAATGTTCATAAAAACTTTGTTCAAATACTAAATTATTCAAAACCAAATTAGGTATCTAATTGAACTTTATGTGAAAGTTCATGTACCTTTTTTTACATTATCCCTAACTTATATATTTGCATACTGATAATGGTAAGGATTAATATCACAATGGCATTCGAACTTTGACAAAATATGCAATTATGTACCTGAACTTTGAAATTTATCAATTTGCCACTTGAACTTTGAAATTGATTAATTTAGTACATGAAAGAACTTTTTGTACATGCTAACAATACCTCAGTAGATACTAAATTAATCAATTTTAAAGTTTTTCGGGTACCAAATTGATCAATTTTAAAGTTTAGATATTAAATTGATCAATTTCAAAGTTTAGGTACCTAATTGCATATTTTGTCAAAGTTTAGACACCATTTGTGACATTATCCTTTTCGTCAATGACTAAATTTACTTAGGTAAAATAGTAGCATAATTTAAATTTATAATCCCATATAAGAAAGAGTAGAGGTAATAAAAAAAATCACCTAAAAAAAAAAAACCTTATTGTAGGTAATTTTTCATTCTCTTTACAGAAAGAATATAAAGATTATCGATAGTAATTATGTTGAGTTTACTTGTGCAAGTAAAGGAGGTTGATTAATAGGGTTAGTTATTTTATTCCCTCTCTCTTATCTTTAAGTAAATGGGGCGTTAAATTGTTTTAATGAAGCCATTTCTAAAAAGTACAAGTTCAAGAAGTGTTTAGAAAATAAAATGCTAATAATTCATACTACACCAATGAATTTTTATATTCTTCAATGACTTCGAAACCTAATTTTTCTCAAAGTGAGCATAATAATTTAGCTTCTAGATTTATTATTCATATGTATTATTAATGCTCCCAAATTCAGAAATATCATATCTTATTAGCTTTATTAATAATGTCACGGTTATAATTATTTTACCAAATGCATGGCTACTACTAATAATTCGAAAAGATCCGAGTACCAGAAAATATCGTACATCACAAGCTAGAAGAGAATTACTTTCACACATGGAAACGAATTCTGTTTGGATTGTCTGTATTTCATTTGTGTCTGTATCTTTTTTAAAATGATATATGTAAATATATCCGATTTGTATCTAAATTTTATCTATTTTTGTTCTATTTGATCTTTTGATGAGAACTGTCAACTTTTTTTATCTATATCTATTTCTTGATAAATAATTTATTAGCAAAAAGTTTAAAAAAATGTCTGTATCTGCCGGTAAAAAGCCAATCCAAACAGACCAGTCGAAGACAAGCCCCCTCAATCTCAGCTCTCAAGAAAAAGATCACCAACCTTCAACGTGGGCCCAACGGCAGCCCACGTGAGACTTGTCCACTGACTTTCACATTAAATAAAAGACAGAAACTTCGTGAAGGATATTTTGCCTTTTCGAACGCAGCAAATTTTGGGAGCCGTTAGTATTGCTGGAATTTTGTTTATATTATATTAGTATCGATAAGTTATTAATATCGTATTAATATTAGTTAAGTATTAATTTAATTTAATCAAATTATAAATAAAATTATTTATTTTTTATCGATATTATATTTATATTAATTTAAATTTAAAATAATATCAAACCAATAATCTTAAAATATCTACGCAGCGTAGGAAGGAGACTTCAACCTAGGCGTTTGTCGTTGACACTTGACGCTAGCGACCAGACCAAACTACCCTATAATACGAGGGGAAAAAAACCTCTGTAGGTATACATTATTTAAATTTCTACTTTCTAAGACAATATATATAATGCAAATATCCACAAAAAAAAAAGATTATTTATTTAATAAGTTTGCTATGAGATGAGTTGCTTGGTTATTTCAAATCATAATCCATTGAGCATATATACTTTTATCTCCATCCTTACATAAAATTTAAGGGATTTCATCATGTTAATACAATAGATTGAATTTGTCATAGTTGTAATCTAAATTGAATATAATATAAATTAATATGATTAAAAATTAAATTATTATTCAATTAGCCCTAAAAATATCATCAAAACTGAAAGTTTTACGGAAAAAAAATTAGGGATAAACTTACGGAGCATTTGACACAAAAAAAAAAGAGAAAAATCCGAGCCCAATCTTTTAAAATGAATATGGGCTTAATAAATATATATATGTAATTATTATATTATACATATTTTTAAAATCTAAATTTCTTTAAAAATTATTAATGAAAATTAAAATATGATTAAATTCTACAATATTAGGGAGATAAAAAAAAAAAAAAATAGTAGTTCAACGGAAGCAGCATGGACGGGACAGGTGGACCACCGGCTTGGGGACCATTATGCCCTTTTCGATGATTTGTCGGCTTATTTTTTGTACGTTAAAAGAAAAAGAGAAGAAGAAAAAGTTAAATAGGAGTCTTTTATTTATTTATTTATTTATTTTTTGGGGCAGAGGTTAAATAGTAGTCTGAGAAGTAAAAAAATAAGATAGAGCGAAAAAACCAATAGCGGGAAACCTGAATTTATCAAGGAAATAGGGAGGCAGCCAGAGCCACTCTTACATAACAGTCTGTCAGTTTTTTACATTCAATTCACAGCGTAGCATACCAATGGAAGATGTTAGGGCATCCTCTGCTTGGGTTGCTACCCACGCCTCTCACGTCCAAGTTGACCCTTCCGGTCTCTCTCTTTTCATGATGCTTTTCTTTTTTGGATACAGGCAACAATGTTGCCTTCTATATGTGCTCTGGTAGAAGAAAGTTCATGATGATAATACCTCACTTGCATCTTTTTTGGTTTTTTTGTCCTGCTTTGAAACATTGCTTTTTATAGTCAACTTAGAATAATACATTAATTGGCTGATTCAATCGCCTTAGGCACGGTGTGAGCCAATTAATAATGACGGGACTGGCCCTGTGAAAATGAACACGGGACTATAAAATTTCCTATTTGTTTGATATGGTTAAGAATTCTCTTTGTTTCTTTCTTTTGTTTTATTTTATTTTATTTTTTGAACTTTTTCAATGGTGATGGTTTGAGTGGCTGGTTGTTCGTGGTCAAAGGAAGTGAGTGGTTCTGGTAATATGTTCAGAATCTTTTTTCCCCCACAGTGGTGAATGTAACAACAAATTGTGATAAGTTAGCAAAGGAAAAAATTGGTCGTAAAGATTTCTACTTTTTTGCTCTTGAATTTGGAAAAAGGTTTTTGGTGAAGTAAGTGGACTGCAATTGACTTTTTATGTCATACTTGCGGATATGGAGATGTCATGGGACAATTATCGAAGAAAGCACTATTCTGCAAAACTAACAATACAACAATTATGTTAATGCAAGCTGCAAAGGCTTCTGTTGGATTTAAAGACTTCTATTGTTGTACGAAATGAAACTGTTTTTAATAGTTTTCTTATGGATATCTATTGGTGTCTTTGTTTGTCTGGTTGGTCGTGTTCTTGAAATGGCCTTGTATGTGTATTTATAAGTTTTATAATATAAACTTCTAGGTATTGAGAAAGTTGTTGAGCAAATTGAAGGCTCAGTACCAAAGGTGGAATGGGATTTTGAAGGGATCCATTACTTCGATGGAGGGCCACTTACTGTTCAGTATCTGTTGGTTTTGGATGCTCTGAATTTCTGCTTTTGGCCTGGTATGTTTATTTTATTTACTGTTCTCTTTTGTTTAATTGACTAGCCATAAAATTAATATAGATGAGATACAAATGAAGTATAGACCATAGGGGATAGAAAAATGGAGACAATTCATGTTATGATCTCCTTTTGCCTGAATTATTCTTTTTTCTTTTTTTTCCCGCTTTCTTGGACAGACAAGGATTTGAGTTATGACCATTTGGCTTCGGGGCTTAAAGCTGCTTTGCAGAATGATAAATCTGTTTTTGATGCTAATCGTCTGCAAAAATATACCGGTATCTTCTATGGTCCCTAGTTTCTAACTCTCCTGCCTAATCCTCTTGCGCTTTCGAATAAAGCCATTATATACATTTGTCGTGTTCCTATACTACTAATGGATCGTTGGGTCACATCAAACCAGAAAATGTTCATATGGTTTTTAAATATGCATATAAACACAGTGCAGACTGTTATTATCTGCTCATGCCATTTACCATTGTTTAGTAGTTTCTCCCACTTGGTTGATCACGAATGTTGGTTTTTACCCTTGTAGTCGTTGCATCGAGATTTGCATTTTTGGGTTTTTTCAGGTTGCTTTTCTTTTGCTGAAAAGAAAATCTGGTCAACATTCTCTTAGGTCCTCAGTTACGCGAGTTGTTAAAGTGGCCTAGGCCATTGCCATTGGAGGATGAAAGGGTTCGTCTGCTTCACGAGGTAAGCTAGGTCTGAAACAGAGCAAAAGAGATCGCATTAAGGAGTTTTTAGTTACTAGTCTTTGTTTTTGTATATATTCTGTTTACCTTATACATAATTGTAGTACTGCTTTAGAATTGCCATAGCTTATCACAATATCATCATTTAGGTTGGGTACGAACTTGAGAGAAGCTTTGATGGTAAGGCCTCAAATCTAGTGGAAGCCAGTGGAAAGTCTGCAACAAAGCTTGTGGCTCTTATAGCACGGTATTTTCCTGGTAATTGCCAAGTTTGTCTGTGTGAATGTTCTTGTCAAATTTTCACTTTATTTCATATCTGATCATCAAAAGAAAAACTTTAGAACAAAACTTTTTTATCAGCGGAATAGAACCAATAGCTTCCAAAAATAATTTTGTTCTCCTGATCTACTTATGTTTGTCTGTAGGTTTCAGGGACCATTCAGTTTACAAAGGTCACCAGATATTTCTTTATAAGAGAGCTCAGATTTTTGCAGCAGATCTGTGGGGTGCATTCAAAGGCCAAGGCTATGGGGACTTTCATGATGTTGGCTCCTTAACCATATTTGCAGACTATATCGTTCCTGCTGTTCTCCAACAGCTTGGTGTCCTGAAATACAGTTCACATCTTGCTAGTGCTATCGAGAAAAATAAAGAGATAGGCTCGGGCACAGAAGAGGAAGTTGAACTGCGAGCTTGCTCGGTGTATGCTGTGGAGAAAATAAGGGAATTGATTGGTATCAAGTGGGGAAAGCAGGTGATGCTCTGCATAAATCTTCAATATTTACTCTCATAAAGAGTTGTAATTCCTTGAGTTTTTGCTCAAACTGGGTCAATGCTCATTGAAATTAGTCAGTCTTCAGTATCTCTTGGATTAGTGCTCAATGTGCTGGGTGTACCTATTTTTTTTAAAAAAAATTTATTTCTTATAGATTATTGAAATTGACTTCTTTGATTCTTCATGGACATGTTTAGGGGCCTCTGGTACCCAAATCTGCCCTAGGTCTCAGTGAAATAGTACCTGGGGAGAAAACTTGAGGTGTTAACCTGTTCAATTGATCCCCCAAAGGATCATGTTATTTTGGCCTAAATGATCAAGATAACTGTTTAGAACCCTTGAGTTGGTGAGACCAATGCCCTTCTAGAGAGTGAAGTTGTTTTTTAATAGTAGTGGGGCATGATTTCATACTAATTACTTGTATATCTATGGAGGAATTAACAGGTATTCATCATGCAAAAAAAGGAAAAAATAGATAAATAAACTTGCTGCCCTAATCTTCTTTATGTGCAGCAAAAGGCCAGGGTATGGAAATTTTGGAGTACAATACATGTTTAAGGTTTCTTTGGAAAAATATTACCAATATACAACTTTGATGAAATTAATTACCAACATACTGTAGCAAAATTGCGTTTACAAAACACGATATGATAATTTACACATAAATCGTGGAAATAAATCAGGATATGATGTTTATATATTGTTGCTATATCGTGATTAGTAATCGCATTGTAGGAGTTAATCAAATATCACGATTAATGAATTTTTTTAATTGCATGTAAATCGCGTTTTATAAACGCGATATCATGCAAATATCACGACTACAACATGCAATATATGATAGACCATATA
This sequence comes from Combretum micranthum, assembly GCA_024138025.1. Taxonomy (NCBI): domain Eukaryota; kingdom Viridiplantae; phylum Streptophyta; class Magnoliopsida; order Myrtales; family Combretaceae; genus Combretum; species Combretum micranthum. The sequence continues at coordinate 186,463 of JAMXBD010000820.1, read as the reverse complement.
ATGTTCGTATATCCTGATTTATATACGCGATTTAGCAACTGTATATTAGTAATTATTTTTATTTTGACCTTAAATAAGTAATTAATTTTAACTGGAGTTATAAACATGAAATTATTTCGAAATTGTATGTTGAAGAGGATTTCTTTTTTTTTTTTCTTCACATCAGAATTATGAGTTGTCTCTTTGATAGTACCTGAAAAAATCGCTGGTTGTGCATGTGCAACTTTTAGTTTTGATCATCCGGGTTTGCTTGATAATGCTTTCTGCTAGAAAGACCTTGAGACATATTGCATTGGTGTACTGGAATGACTTGCTATTGAATTATCCTGTTTTGTTTTCTGCTTTTATTTTTTTTAATTATTTTATAAATGTAGTTTAGTTTCCATAGTTGCTTGTTTCACTGTAGCCCACGTGTCGCAGGAAACTGGGCAACTATGAAAATAGAGGTCTGTAGCCCAAGCACAGCTTCCTCATTGAATGATGAGAATGAGTTGCAAAGTTAGAGCCTCACCATTTTCAAGGAGTGTAATATCCGTGATGCTAATAACTTTAAAGAATGATGGCACCCATTAATGGATGAGTGCCTTTGCTTCTTGTCATAATTGGCTTTTGAGGGTTGAACTCTTGGAAACAATAATTTGATACTTGTATTAATTAATATGATCATTAATGTGCATTGGAAAATTTTTATTGCTCCAGTTCATGTTCTAATAGAGTGGCCTATAGCTCCTTGGATAACCTGTCTTATAACATCTGCGTCTTGTCATATTTTATGTTGATAATCTTTCTTTATTTATTGGAGGCTCCCTTTTTCAGGTATTGAGTGTGGAGTTAGATCTTTGGCTTTGGGCTCATGGCATCCAGTGTTCATCACTGCAGCACCACAGAACACTTTCAATATATTACTGAGTGGGCAAGGCGATATCATGGCCTTCTTTATAGCAATCAATAGAACGGAGGAAATTTTTGTTTAAGATTTCTTGGATGATCTCATTGGACATATGCAAATAGGTTTGTCCATGACATCATTCAGAGGTAGTCAAGTCTTTTGAAGAATTAGTTTAGTGCAGTTACAATTAACTGGTTGATGTTTGATGGTTATACAAAGGACGTTACGTACGATTGTGTTTATTCCTTTTGCTTCATATTTTCTTAGAACCAATGATAAAGTTGAGGTTATTATTTGTGGTAAAGAATCAACATCCTGAGAAAACTTGCCTGCATCATCTTCAACCTATACTTGAATGTGGATGTTGGAAGCTTGAACCGCTTGAGCTTCTGGATGGAAAATATGGATAGTTTCAATACAATTTTCCTTTGTGCATGCTGGAGTGTGTTTGTTTTTCTAATTTAGTTTCTACTTTGGTGTCAAGGTCCAGTTAAGTTGCAACTTTTATATAGGAATATGGGCAAATTGAATGGGAAAAAGTAGCAGATTGGTGCTAAATCTTTTAAATGGTCAACTTCTCTGTAGTTTGTAATTTGGTCAGTTGGGCCTCCAGAAAGCAGTTTGCTGGCAGGATCTCGTGTTCTTAGTAAGTCGCTTAAGGCTTTGTGGCAAAAAGAGGGAGTTTTTTTGTGTGGGGGTGTTTTCTTTGTTGGGGTGGGGGGGGGGGTGGTTAATGGGTTTGTGGGGGGAAGAAAAGAAGGGGAGATTAATCTAATTCCGAATTATTTCAGAAAAAAACTGATTTTACGCAAGCAGCTTTCTAAGGTAGCTGCATGTAAAATGATGTAATTGCAAGCTGTCATATACGATTCCCAAACTGAAAATTTCAAATTTTTTATGACTTGGTTACAGATAATGTAATTGGTTTAGTACCATTTCAGTGCCTACCCGAATTGAAATTTTAAATTTTGTAAAATATGAGGGAAATACCATATAAGAAACTTAAGAATGTCTATGTTTTTGTAATGTTGAAAAAGGCATGGTGGGAGGCTTGTTGCTTCAACCAATCCTTATGTTGAGAGGGTTGCGTAGATAATATTGTGGCTCTATGTGATTTTACTCCAGTAAAAGTTTATTTGAAAAAAATTGGGCTCTTACTAATGGGAAAAGGCTAAAAAAGGGGCAAGTCAAAAGTCTGCACCACAAATTAGTGGATAACTTCCGCATGTCTTTACAGTCATTGTAATATGTGCATTATATCTGTTATTGTTTTCTGGCTCACTGTAAGATCTATTGCTGTCTTCCCATATGAAGTTATCAAATGAATACGAGGAAAAGTGGAATCAAAGGGATGTTTATCTTCCAGTTGATGCTCAAAATTTCCCTGCAGAATTAGTCATCAGGCAACAGCATTGAATTGCCAATGATACATTGCACCCATCAGACTCGCTCTTTTAGGTAGTAAGGCATACTCCTTGTTGAAAATAAATACTCTTGGCTCAATCCTTCAGATTAAAAAGCATAAATTAGGTCCAATGTCATTGTGGGGTTCGATTTATGTATACACCTTTTACATAGAACTAGAACTTCATATGCAACTTCGGAGGCACGGGGGACAATTATCTTACTCTGACTATGATCTCTACTTAGTTCTCTTTGGATACAGCAGATTAAGTCCATATATGATTCGCAAATTCACTGTCAATACCACATGAGATCAGACTTAAGATACACAAAAAGATAAACAGCTCCTATGGCTATGGATCTTGTTATTAGTTTCGACCATGCACTACTGTTTTTCCTGTAAAATGTCACCTTATGCTGCATATCATTCAAGCCAAATATCATATTCATCTTTGTTCTGTGAAAATATAGAATTTCGCCTCAAGCACTTTAGGAGACGACTGTCAATTCACTGCAGGATTTCTTGTAGTGGGTAAATTTCCATCATAAGTGCTTTTAGGACATCAGGATTTCTTGCTATCCGTGGACCAACAGGTACCTTGCTCTTCGGACGAATATCCTGCACAAGCGCTACTGCTTTAAGATCACCAAAGAAACTGGAACATGTCTTGACATGAATTGTTGCTTTCTAATGTACAAATTTCATTTCCAAATATATAGCAGAAAATACGAGATTACTGGCACCTAGCTAGTGTGATAAAGGCTAAATGGAAGCACACGAAAAAGGATCTAGGAAGAGGAAATTAGCAGAAAAGTTAATGCTATATGCAAGCTTTCCAGTTTATTGCAATCCATACTAAACTTATGCCTTTTTTATCTGCTGTTCTTATGATCAACCATCGATTGCTCAGTTCTCCTTCTGTTTGCTGGAGCACATGTGACTGAGTGACAATTTCCATGAGGACTTACATAATTGTTTTCCTCCCCCTGCTTCAATTGGCTTCAAATTTCATGTTTTTGTTGTAGAAAGATAACCAAACATGATGAGCTTGGAAGGAGCCAATTACAGAATATAAATGCTTCCAATTCATTGCAAGAAAAGCTCATTTTCTTTTGTGCAAATCATAAGGAGGGCACTAATAGATGCAGTTTCATAGCTAAAAAAAGAAGAGGGAAAGGTTAAATAAAAAATGGAAAAAAAAAAAGCAGTACCTGGTCAAAAATAGAGGTTGGTATTGCAAGAGTTGCTAATGCATTGGGGGAATCAACAATCCCTGAAATCCTTCCTTCACATGGACAGCATGAAAGCAGAAGATAAATCTGGTAGAAAACCAATACGCTCCTTTTTTCCATCAGTTGAGACTTGGAGTAGCAAACAGCAACTAGTACTATTTGGTATTAAGTCATGTGTATGCAAGAAATGAGAAACACGTACCTGCTCTTTGGAATATCCAAATTTGGAGAGATAGTCTATGGCATTGAGTACTGCTCTCTTGTAGGCAACACTTGCATCAAGATAATGTTGCCTTCCACTCTCATCAACGCTGATCCCTTCAAACACCAACCACTCTGAAAATCTTGGCTCCACCGGACCAATCTCGAAGATCGGATTTACATGAAGTGGTGTTGGCCCCATCGGCGTGAGGTACTCCTTCATACCTTCTCTTATAATTTCGCATCTGATAAGCACGTATGACCAGAATTGTCACGTTCAGTTCAGATAATTGTTACCAATGGTTATGATGACCTTATGTACTTGACTATGAACTGAATAGCATAACATTATCATGAGATAAGGAAAGGAACTTACTTGAGCTCTAAGAATCCACTCATCTCAATTGCCCCACAAAATGAGACCTCACCATCACCCTGTGAAAAGTGCATGTCGCCTGTGCTAAGATTTGCTCCCTCAACAAAAACGGGGAGATATATTTTTGAGCCCCTGCTGAGATTCTTGATATCACAATTCCCGCCGTTTTCTCTTCCAGGTACTGTTCTTGCCGCCTCTTTTGCAACACTTTCCCATTCAGGACTTCCTTCTTGAATCTAAAAGTAGTTAAAAAAAAAAAGCCCCTCTGTATCTCTTTAGGTAAGCTAAGGGAATTCTGTTTCCAAGAATTACCTTTTAATGCATGCTTATTTTGCAGAATATGGACTTCTTTATCTTTCAAGCATATGGAAGCGAATAATATGCTATTATTTTCTTTTGAAGCTTGCTTTCACACTTTTTTTTTTTTTTTGAGTCCAGATAGGAAAGTGTAACATTTTTAATGTTACATAATATATATAAAATCTTTACTAAATTTACAAGCCTAATCTTTTAGATCATTAGGTTGTGTCAACACAATACAAGTAGCGAGAGATTTAGAGTTTGATTTTCTATAACTTTATTTTGCCATAATTAATTAGGTTGTCTACTTTATAGACTTTATTCAAAGTCATAGCCCACTTTGAGCAAAAAAGAGGGGAAAAAAAGTTATAGGTCGCAAGTGAAGGGAAGATTTCAAACAATAAATCTCTTATGTCTTTATTACATTACAAGCTAAAACTTTTGGATTAGTTGGTTGTGGAGCTAAATTTAATATGATTTTAGAGTGGGAAGTCTAGATTTAATGCAATGCATTGTCATTTCACTCTCCATTTAAGTGACTCTAAGCCTGTGAAGGTAGGGCAAACGCTAATAATGAATATAAAACTATGCCTAATATTTAAGATTAAGCTTGTTATGGAGGTAAATTCAACACATAAAATACAACCTTTGATTGAAGGTAGGTTTGCTAGTGGTGATGTATGCGATAGTTCACAAAACTTCAAGGAACACCGACTAGTCTCTTCCAATTTTTATCCCCAATAATTCCATATTTTTTATTAGTTCCATTGAGGGCATATATGCCTGTTAAGGAAAAAACTTAGTTGAACAACAATTTTAAGCCCAAAACAATTGTTAGGTGGAAATACACTTTTGAACTCCTCATACATGGTTATGCTTGTACTAAAATCCCAAAAAGTGCATTTTATCTCCAAATTATTCAGTCCAGCATTGCAACTGTTTAATATAGAATTTTGAGCTTTTAGATATGGCATGGACTATTATATTTATTACTTAACACTCTCCTTTTACTTATGAATCAAGACTTTAATTGAGTCCTATCCGATGGGTGTTTTAATTAAATGAGGGTGGGATGAGTATATAGGGATTCATGCTCAAGATATTTTGCTTTAACATCATATTTAAGTTAGCATTACAATCATTTGATTAAAAGGTTTAAACTTGTTGATCTGATTTGGATTATTATATTTATTATGTAACACAAACTTCTAATTAGGCTATTAATCTATTGTTATTTAGAAGAGACTTTAACAATTGTTTGGGAACCATGGTGGTGGTTTGGGAGGTAAAGTGTGCTTTTTCAATAGTTTAGGGAGGAAAAACAATGTTTTGTTAGTTTGGGAATGTAACCACTCCTAAATAGTAGTATTGAAGACTATGATGAAATTATGATGATATTTTAGTAAACTCAATTGTGTTTGAGTTTTGGCGAAAAAAAATGAAAATTGTGTTTGAGTTCAGCTGTTGGATGGACTCCCTCTCCATTATATTTACATCTAGAGTGCACTTCTTGTTACTTATTTAATTTACCTTCCCAAGGATGCTACCTTTTGTTGATGGCAAGTTTGCTAATGGTCTTGTATGTAGAACCTCACATAGTTTCATTGTTTGAAGACCGTTTTCTTGAAGTGCTCGTTCCCTTTCATTCCATATGTTTAAAAGCTCCATGGATGGTGCAGTTCCAATTAATCCAGGATGAGGTAAGCCTGGAAATCTCACTCCTGTGATTCATGTAAAGTTTCATTATTTGATCAACAAAATCCTACACAAACAACCCAACAATTGCCTTGATAGGCTATGTCGTACCTGGTATGTGAGGAGAATAGGCATATATCCCCTCAAAGTACCATATAGCTTTAGCAGCTGCAGGAAAATGGTCCGTCAGGAAGCCACCTCCATTTTCCCTGTCTAGTGCTGCTGTGTAGCCCCATTCATCGCCTGGTAGAGGACCCAAATCACATATCTCAACAGCTAGGAGATCTCCTGGTTTAGCTGGTACACCCTCTGCATCCAGAACCTTGATTGGCCCGCTGAGATAGTGAACCTGAACCAATTTGCAATTGACTCGTGTTACTGATCTGTTATATATGGCAGTTTCTTTTCTCTGTTTCCCTTTTAGGAGACGAAAATCTGCAGTTTGTGTGCCTGTGGTATCCCAGTTTTGTGAAGGATATATGAAAGAGTCAATGATGTATTTACAGCGCGACTTGATCTATGAAAATGATCAACCAATCCCTGCTGTGACTCACAAGAATTTTAACCAACGGAAGATGTTTATGATTATGCGCTTTGCACAAAAAAAAAAAAAAAAATGGTTTGACCTTCACTTATTTCTTAATTTGTTTTACCTGGATTGATGTTGGATTATTATTTATAAGATTAGAACGACCTCCTTTGACTAGCTTTTTTATGCTGCTCACAACTTTTTGAGCCATTTTGGGTCCTCCCAAATTATTTTATTGGTCAAACGCCTTCGGCAATTACATATCCATTTTCTATGGGGATAAAATCTTATCTAGGTTGCTTGTGTCGTGTATGTCATGTTGAAGTTGTACTGAGAATACTAAGATGTGAACAAAAAGTGGCAGTGCTGGAAAGAAACATATATTTCTAGGTAGTAAGTGTTGTTATACGTACAAAACTGCCATCAGCATGCTTGACATCCTCTGCAGAACATTCTTGTGTAATACTGCCTCGTGGCAGTTCACCATCTCCACCCTGAAAAGCTCCCCAGATCTCACTTCTGCAACCGGAGGAATATCGGGATGCCAACGGTTGTGAAGGGGAAGTTCTTGTTCCGATGGCTTCTTCTTCAGGTCTATGGGAATGACCAACCTTGGACCTGTCTTGCCATGTTTTGTTGTTCGCAATATCTGCTGTTGTTTAATGATAGCTGTTTGGTAAAGATGTAAGCACACATGTATCTCTTTCTTGTAAATACAAGTGAATATGACAGTAATCTGCATTACAAGTGGTGATTAACACTGTGTTTGAGATTTTTGTTTAAAGTAGAAATGGGTGGAAGTGGATGGAAAGGAATGGAAATATGTGGAAATGAAAAGGAGTAGTATTTTTATTTTATATTTGGTAATTTATGAAAGAAGTAGAATGAAAAGAAGATAAATGGAGTTGTGATTGATAAAATTATCCCTATATTATATTTCTAAAATATTAGTCAAAAGAGAAATAGAAACAGATGATAATTTAGTAGTTTGAATTGATTTCTCTTCGTTTTAGCCCACATTTAGATGGAAAATAGAGATGTTGACTTTTCATCCCATTTCCGTTGGATTCCTCCCATTCTATTCTCAACCAATATACTAAACACCAACAATTTACTTGGTTTAGCCCCTTGTCCCTTTCACTCGACTATTATCATCCCAAACATAGCATAAAAGTCACAAAAAAATATCAATGGAAACGAGTTAAAAAAAATTGTTAAAAATTTTTCTATATACCATTAACATTTTTTTGATTATTTTTCTATATACCATTAACATTTTTTTGAGATTATTTTGATAAAAATTGATAAAAGGAGGAATCATTTTTCTATATACCATTAACATTTTTTTGAGATTATTAGCTATACAAGCTATTGGCTGCCGATACAAAACAACAACCCGTTTGGAATGATGGTTTGTATATTGGACTTAACAAGCCTTGGATTCAAAGATCGAAGCCTACAAGACAAAACACAGTAATTAGGTACGAGGGATTGATCAAATAGTAATATAGCCATAAAGTAATTAAAGAAATATGTCAATTTTAATGTTACCTAGACATGACATTAAATGTTTATAGTATAAGGTATTTGATTAATTGGGAAAATTGATAAAAATAAGGGAATTGCCCGTTGATAGTTTAGAAAAGTGGATTTAGGAGGAGAGTCAGTGTGTTTGCCAGCTCAAGACCCCTTCTATTTAGGAATGTGTAGGAAAATGACCAAACTATGAACCAAATCACATTAAAACTTCGACTTTTTTTCAAAATTGTTTGGTTCGGTAAAGAGTAAACGATTTGTGGTTTAGTTTTAGGACCTTGAATTGAAATGAACCATTGTAAATATCTTTTTTTTTTTCAAACTTATTACTTTTTCTTTTAATTATTGTTTAAAAATTTAATTGTTTTTTTATTTTTTTATTTAGATATATATCATTCATGAGAATGAAATTAGATTGATCATATCATGTTTTAATTTTTGTGGTGTATCTATAAATAAGATATTTTTTAGATTTTAGTCTTTAGTGTTGTGAATTATTTCTTTTCTCCTTTGTCGTATCAATTAATCCACTTCTATCACTTAGTTACTTATTGATTTATATAACCGATAGCATGTTAATTAGAAGAATATGATGACTTTAAATTTTTGTCTCATATTGGGATAGTATATTCTTTTTTTTTTCAAAGTTTTGTGTATCATTTTACTTTAAGATAATTTAAGAGAATGGGATCAGTACACAATTATAATTTTATAATTGATAAAATCTATTGCTCACTATAAGTTTTATATTTACTTACTTAAATAATTAATCTCAAATTTTATTATTTATATTTGCATTGGTGATAAAACTATGTAATTGAATTTTTCAATAGATTTTATTTTTATTTCAAGAATATAAATGGTTGAATTGCAAATTGAATCACACCAAATTGTTTTTGTTTTTTCCTTTCGGTTTGAAAAAAATTACAAATAGCACTATATGGTTAGGTTCATTCGAATTTGAAAGAAAAACCAAACCATGCAAATCGGATTAAACTACATCGTATTGCCTTATTTTTAGACACTATGTATTGGTCGAAGACATTACCAAGCCTATTTGTCATGCCCCGAAAAGTACCATAACGTGGTAGTCCGCCACATATAATCTTAAGACTTAAGAATGATTACTCTAGTCATGCAAAAGTCTCGATATTATATATAAGACGTACAACACGATAATAGGAGACGCCATTGGAAAGTGTGGTTTAAGTAAGTAATAATGAACATATAAGAATCTAGAAATAAAGTTAACCTATAATAACAATTAAGAGTCCATTACAAAGTCTTAGGGGCATTCCCCTGCTAATCTCTAAGGATTATATAAAAGTTACTAGACTTTACAAGGAATCTTAAATACTTTCATCAAAAAATTTTAAAGGAAGTCTATTCTAATCTTTGAGTAGATTTCCCCCAAAAGCTCCAAAAAAGAAGACTTATTCGGATATGCGAAGACCTTAGATAAAGGAATAAATGGTCTTGCGTATACAAAAATTTATAGGGGTGTAAGTTTTACTAGCTTAGTGAGAATACTCCCGCTTAACATACTTGAGACAAAGATACCAACCAAGTTTATCATACAAGCAAATGAAATACAACAAACATGTGAGCATACAAGACATATGGTTTTTCGGAAGCCATATGTTGAATGAATTTACACCATTTATTCAGAGTTAGGTATTCCAACCAATTACAACAAATAATTTTTAGCAAACAATTTTTATAGTTCTTACCGCTTACTATTCACCACAAAAAATATGTAGATCTTACTTGCTCCTACTCACGACATACAGATTTTACCGGTTATGCCAACCACCACTATCATACTCTTGTTTCACCAATTGTATAATAGCGAATGCAAGACTCAGCTAGTGAAGTACATGCGTTAAATTTTATTTAGAGTCTAGCCATTTATATTCAATTTCTTGTAAGTGATCAACCAATTTCAGACACTTCAACATGCTAGTAGAACATATAATTCATTATAGGTAATTCATGGCTTGATATGCTTGAAGTTCTTTCACCAATATTATAAGTCATATGCATTTTTTGTTTTATCTTTTTCCTATATCTAGTGCTACTATACTACAAGCACAATCATAAGTATGAAAAACAATGGAAGTAGACTCACTCGGTCATAACTTAACGGTATTTCCTTAATCGAAATAGTCTTTGAGATAGTAGACATCATCCTCCTTATTTCCTAAACAAAGGAAATACCCAAAATGAGTATTCTATGGAATTTCTAATCAAATTCTCTAATTCTATCTTCTAGTTGCGGTAAAATTCGTATTGGTGGAAATTCCAACTTAAAATGGCCATAACTTACTTATTTTAACTCGGAATTTCACATATTATATACCGTTTTCTATCTACTCGAAAATATCTATCCATTTTTAAGGTTATTTTGGTCATAAAAATCTATTTGGGTCCCAAAACAGCAAGGTACCGATTCACCACGAAAATCTCAGCTTTCAAAACATGATTTTCAAACTTTATTCATAAAAAAAATTCTTGTACAAAAAATATAGATATTTGTATAATTGAAAAATCCTTTGAATATATATATAAATCATATTATATGCATGAATTTAGTGATGTCTCAACAATGATTTTTGTAAAGCAATGTGTCCTAAAAGTTAGAAAAAATAAAGATTTGAAAATTTACTTAAGTTTTTGGGAAAATTTCTTGAATTATTATAAATGAGTGTTTCCTTCTTTTAAATTTTATTTCTTAACCTTTGAGAATAATTTAATTTCTTTTTAAAAAATTATTCTTTTAAAGATTCCTATAACTACATTTCTAGTGGTTGAAAAATATAGTTTCTCTAAGTATTTCTTGATAGTGACTAAATTTCTTTAAAGTAGTTATGTTTATGTGTTCTTAATTTTTCTAAAGTTAGTTTCACTTTAAATAATAATATTTAGTTTCACTTTAAATAATAATATTTTAAGTTATATACTAATTTTATTTCCTAGGTAAGATTTGTTTCTAGAAGGTTAATTTTTAGATAATCTTAAAAACATGTCTAGTTTTTAGTATTCTAAAGTGTTGGTGGAAAAGTTCACAAATAAGTTAAAAAAAAAAAAACCTTTGTCATCCAAAGAATAAGAAGTATTGAGTTTTAAAGAAATTTTTTATTTTATTGGTTTGAAAAGAGTATGTGGTAATATATTTTGTTTATTCTTTGATGAAATTCCTTGTACTACTATTACTAAAACTTGTAATGATCTTATCTAAATTTTGGAAAAGATTTGTTAAGATAAAACTTAAGTTATTATGAAAAATCATTTTCTAAGTGACAAATATTTATCTTTAAAGAGGGTTCTTATTTTTTCATTTAAGAAAACTCATTTTTATTTTTGTTGAGACAATATCAATATGTCCATGCGTTTATGAATATGTAGTCATGAGAAATAGAATAATATCACATAATAAGATAAGATATATATAGAATCAATATGAGCATGATAATAAGGTCAAGTATTGGGAACCTTAGCTTCATCAAGCAACCCGAAACTAAGAATAGACTAGTCCCAAAAAAAGAGAAAAAGAAAGAAAGAAAAAGCATAATAATAGCAATAATAAGAGCAATAAAAAGAGCATAATATAATATGAGCATAATATTAAGAGCAATATAATAAAAACATAATGTATGAAAAAGAACAAAACATGAACATAATGTTGCTTTCTTAACATCTATGGGTCTTTAGAAAATACACACTATGTTCATGCTAAGTTACATGAGCATAATAAATAATCTTTTGGCAATCTAACAATATAAGAATGGATGTATGAACAAGAACAAAGTATGAATCTATTGTTACTTTTTTAACCTCTTATGGGTTTTTAGAAAACACATATTAAGTTCATACCAAGTCACATGAACATGAATGAAGTTTAAGACAATTATCTAGTGGTTAGGAAAAAAATGAGAAGTAGTAGAGAGGATTTGTAGAGATGATTTTATGGAACGATTTTGAGAGAGTTTTGGTATCGAAACGAGTGTGTGAAAGAAATGGAGGGAGAGAGGATGTTTATAGAATTTTGTGGAGGGAAATTAGATGTAATAAAATAAATTGAAAAAAAAAAAATAGAGAAAGAGAGAGAGATGGGGCACTAGCCATGAAGGGGAAATGGAGGAGAAATTTATTAAATTTGTATTTTTTTAATAAAAAGTAATTAAGATGTGAAATATGATAGATATGAAGTTGTATCGGAAAAGAAAAAAAGTAAGAAATAGGTGTATAGGTAGTAAAAAAAGTACAGATACATGAATAGTAGAATAGGACAATGAATACTAAACAAGATAATATACTTGTAGTAAAAAATACACGTATAAATAAGGTATCGGTTATTTTTAGCTACCAAAAATTTATAAAATTGATATTTTTGAAATCTTTGTATTATTACGAATCTAATGGTGTTATCAGATTATTTTTATTGTTTTGAGCCGGGACATGTTTTTCGAGAACTAATCCTGTTAGGGCTCGAAATACACTAAAAATTAACCAATTTGATATTTTTAGCTTTCTTATATTATTATGAACTATTATCCATAATTATATCAATTCCGTTATTTAGGGTTTTGAGGGTGCGAGATTATCGGATCTAAACACTAGATTTGTTGTAGTCTTTTGTTGACTTTTAGGGTTTTCGGTTGACTTTTAATTATAAGATTTAAGCACAAACTTAGCAAAAATTCAAGAGTTTACACTATTTTCTTGGTCTTCTTGACTAGTTCTTCATGAATACTTGACTAATTCCTCCCGAACTAAGACCTTGAGGTATAGATTCTTGGAGAGTTTTTGGTTTCCCTTGCAAATACCAATCCCTATTGGGCTAAGGAATTTAGCCTTTAAATACATAAGAGAGAATACCATGACGAAAATGGACTAGCTAGGTTATCGTAATAAGGCTTCGAATTCTTTTTTCAGCTTAAGATCCATTTGTTAGCATGCATTATTAAAAGTAAAGTCAACATTATTCCCTAAATCTAGTATTACTTTTTTATTTTTCCATGTCAAAATCAATGATTTGAGCTACAATAAACAAGGCATCCTTATGAGTGATCTATATTTGTAAAACCTGTATAACACCTAGGAAATGTGGATTATACCTAGTTTGCTCTTATTGAACTTTAATTCGTAATTATTATAACCCAACAAATAAATAGCAACAATAACTAAATGCAATAGATAAAGAGATTGATTTAGAGACGATCATACCGGGATTTAACTGGAGTTTGATATGCTCCTTAGTCTCTATGGTCCATACAATGCCTCCCTTAATGGAGGACTTCGCATGATTTATTTCCATATACATTTTGCTACAATGGAGCTACACCTCAACACAAAAACATTAACTCACAAAACAGACTTCAGTTATGCCTTTATAATAAGCTTTCTAGCACACAAGACATAACTCAATATTCTACAAAGAAACACTTAACAAACTTAGTATAGAGCCTTTAAAACAGATAGCAACTACAAAAACAAATGGCGCTGCACTTTTCTCTCACTCACAAAATAAAATATGAACTACACAATTCACTTTGAGAGAGTTGAACTAGTTTTAATATTGCAATTTATGAGCTCTATTAACCCTCTTTTAACTCCTTAACAACTTGTAGTTATAACCGTCATTGATCTTCTAGCCGTTATCCCCATTTGCACCAAAATCGGCTAAGCATTAAATACTCCAATGGCTATTTTTCTGCAACATGGCATTCAGGCGCTGCAAGATTAGTGTCTGGACACACCTGCAAAACAAAGTAAAGGTCATCTAGCATTCATATACCATATCTTAGCATATGAATGCTTGCCTACTAGAACATGATAAGAAACATTCTAATCAAGTTGGCGTCTAGTGTAAACCCCGAGATTTTTCATATATATAGATATAGATGAAAATATAAAAATAGAAAATAGAATGATAATATAGGGCTCAATCAAGATTTTAGAATTAAACTATAAGTAGAAATGAGCTTGTATATAATTTCAAACTCTTAAACAAAGTTATATATACAGTATTTAAGATTACTAATAAGATTTCATCGTGGGTATCGAAAATTCAAGATAAAGAGATAACCTAACTAAGATTTCAAATTTATTGAAAAGTAGATATTCGATAATGCTGATAGTTAGAAAACGATAATGTATAGATGAATCGTTAAGATTATGAATACACAATAAAAATATAAACATATGTATAACTAATGATCTAGACTCTAAATAAATATTTAGATCACATATCATTCTAGTTAGTAAATTCTTAAGATATCAGAGGCTAAAACAAAAATTGACCTAATAAGCTTAGGAAAATTTAATCGCAGGAGATAAAATTCTAAAAACAATTAATCGCGTAAAATTAAAACTCAAAATTGTATCTTTTGACAATCTAAAATTTTTGTAGAATTCTATAAAAATACTTTTAGATAAAAAATCTTAAATATCTGATAAATTTATACCCGATTAGCTTAATAAACTACCTTAAAACTGAAATAACTATCAACTAATAATTATTACATTAATATTTATACTTATAAATCACACTTTCGGTGCAAGACTTATGCAAGTTGCATGTTCTCTATGGTGGAGATCTCCTAGATTTGTGCAAGCCGAAATTGTCTCTAATATTTGTCACAAATTATGTCAACTAGTAAACACTTCAATACACATTAACCTATTATATAAAGACAACAAAACAAACTCAATTAATGCAACAAATTGTAAGTGGAAGAAGCAAACATGGGAGGAGAAACAAAACCAAAACTGCTTCTCCTTTCTTTTCTATATATATATATATATATATATATATATATATTTAAGCACTATTATGAGCAAGCAAACAAGACTAATAAAATCTCATAATTTCCAGTTCAAGCAAGCACTAAAACAACACTCTAAACAACCAAAAAACCGAATCCAACTCATCTTAAATACCCCAGCTCGGATCAAAACAAAAAACTCTACTAAAAACACTTAAGTTGGTAATAAGGTAAGTTGAGTTGTTTTGGTTTGTTGTTTGTTAAAAACAATGATTTAAACTGACTTCTGATGATCATGGGATCATTACCAACTCAAGAACAAGATTTGAATTCCACTGAATAGGCTCAATCAAGGTAAAATTCGAAAAACCCTAGTTGTGCTTTTCTAAATTCGAAAATTTAAGATCAAATACACGTAGATGTGTTACGAGTTGATATATGTATATAAATATACCATAGAAACACTTAGGAATAATTTGGAAATGATTATAACATGGAAAATTGAATAAATACGAACTGTTTCATCGAAGAAGATGAAGAACAGTGTCAACACTACTCATAAGCCGGCAGTGTACACGCTCAACGCCGACGGCATATGAGTGTGGGCCGGTGGTGTTGAGATGGCTTACACTGGAATAGAAGTTACGTAAAAATTATTTTTACGCAAAATGAATGAACGCCGACTAACTGGAGTTATACACCGGCAGCGTATATTCCAACATACATGGGAAAGCTGGGGGCTTACAAGCCAATGCAACCTGATATGAAATAAAATGTAAAACTCAAGAATGCTGGCATTTGGGGTTCAACGCCGGCGGTATAGGAGCCGATGTACAAACATGTTTTTCCTATGAGAAGTCTGTATTATACGAACATAAAATATATATAATAAATACTAATAAAATATTATATATATATATTATATATATGTCAAAACAGAATTCACTAAGTAAATAAATAAATACAAATACTTAGAATAACAATATGTTTAATATTTGATAACTTCTAAAACCCTAAAAATTATAGGAAAATATTAAGTGTTATTAGCAACTATAATTATCAAATATGTGTTTTATACAGATAAACATATAAGAATGGAAATTGAAACGAGTTAAATTTATGAATAATGACTTCTAAAAATGACAAAATAATTGTATGAAGTAGATTAAGAGAAGCACGACGACACTAAACAATAATAAATGAATATGAGTTACTATAAGGAGTCAGATAGAGAATAACATAAAAATAGTAATAATAACTATAAAATATAAACCTGTTAAATATCAATTTTTTGAATACCAGATAAATGTATATAAATATTAAGTAAGATTGAGAAGCAACATGAAAATAAATATTAATTGATAATTGATATTATGAGACCATTAAAGGATTAAAATAAGTAATAGAAACCGAGCCAAATATCAATTTAGGATACCAGACACTTATAGGAGTTTAGTTATATAATCTATGTTATATTGATGAATAATTTATTCATCTCAATAGGTGACTTTGATACCATAGAGGACCTTCCGGCATATTACTACGACTAGTCACTATGAGCAGGTGAGTAATTCAGTCATATTATACTGTTTGTGTTTGTAATTAGCTGAATGTATAATGCAAAGATAATAATATGACTGTTTTGATGGAAATGTGTTGTGATATGATTGTATGATTGCTAATCTACCATTATAAAAGTGATAATACAATGGTGTGATGATGTGAAGTAGTATGATGATTATTGTGTGTAATGCATGACCACCATGAAACTGAATAAGAACTATGGACTTATTAAAATAACCTGGTCATGCATTGTACGTATTGTATTATTGCATATATAAACAGGTGATAGCCTGCTACGTATTAATATTTCGGTTCTCTGTTAATGCTTGGTTTTTCTAAAGTGTTAGTTCTTCCAAGGTTTTCTTTGTTCCATTGGTTATACGGGAACTAAGTGGCAACAAAGAGCGCTGCCCGTAGTATTGCTATAAAATGATTAATACTTAGGAAGTTTCTAAGGATGGATACATGAAATGATCAGTTAAAACAGTTATTAAATTTAAAGTGATAACCCTAAGACGAGAAATCGTTGATTTTCCTGTAAACTTAATCTCTCTTGGGCAGGTGGGTCGTACAGTAAATGTTCTTTAATCTTAAAAAGAGCGCGTAAATCTTTTTCCTGTTTGGATTCTAGATCATCCAAGCTTATATCTGAGCATATGTTTGAGTGATTGCATGACATACGATTTGTTAATAACTTGCTTGATGTGTAATATGTTTGGTTATTCACTGAGCTGTAGTTTTGCTCACACTCCCACAGTGTTTTCAAGTTTACGCTTCGACCTTGGTTAGTTACTTCCAGAAATGTGGCTCCAGTAAGGGCTTAAGAATTGGAAGTCTATGGTTCTATTTGGGATTAATGGTTTATATTTTTCTAGAATAGATTAGCTATTATTATCTTATCAGTTATGTATGTAGAGAATTACAAAAAGATTACATGTTTGTAATAATCTATGATACTTTATGATTAAGGTGGTAGTTATTTACTAATTTATTTCTTATATGTATTAATCATTTCTTATCGAAGTAACTAAACTATCTTGTTGTTTTGGAAAATATGTCACTCTCCGAAGGTAATCTAGTGATAGTACTCAGGTTTGACTTGTCTACTTCTACTAGAGTACCCTCGGGGCATGACATCTAGACTCCTTTTAGCTATCATTTCAATTCTAATTGCAGATTAGCACTATCTAACAAAAAGCAAACCAACACAAACACACACACACATATTTTCAACACATTGCACATCAAAACATGTTTAACCAAATAAGTGTAACTTTTCTACAATTTTGGTGTAATTGTGCGGTATATTTTCTCATCAAAATTCATATTTAACCCACTAATTCAATGAAATTCCCTCAAGATTTTCATAAAAAGTAAGATAAAAAATACACACACATATATATATATATATATATATATAAGTATCTTTTTTGCTTCTTGATGCACAAGTTTATCATTTATTTGTATCTTAAAGCACCAACCAAGCTAGAATAATCCATCATGTCTCCACATGGCTCTTCTGTGATAGTATTTACAACATTGTTAGAAGCCTTGTTTGGAGGGGTTGTTGTTAGTAGAATGTTTTTCTTTTTATTGACCTCATTGGTTTCTTCTACATTGGAAAGGTATTTGTGATGTGTTCTCTTAAATAGCCACATTATATAACGTATTAGAGAGTGCTTTTCAATTTACATTGAACCCATTGGTTTAACATAATTCCCTTAAGATCTTCATCAAAAACAAGATAAAAATATCTTCTTCTTTTTTTTTTTGCTTCTTAGCGCACAAGTTTATGATTTATTTGCCTGTTAAAGCATTGATGAAGTTAGAATAGTCTATCATGCCTCTACACGACTCTGCTATGATAGTATTTACAACATTGTTAAAAGCCCTATTTGGAGGGTTGTTGTTAATAGGATGGTTTGCTTTTTACTCACCTCATTAGTCTCTTCTATAGTGGAAAGATTTTTGTACAAATCATTGGTATTTGTGATGTTTTCTCTTAAATATCCACATCGTATGACATACTGGGGACACTTTTGATTGATGATAGTTATCGGTGTTAGGGCCATGATAGCTATGGTAGTCATAATTCTTTAGTGAATTCCTACAATTCTAGTTGATTCTCATCTTTAGAGGTGGCGAATGTATGTTCCCTTAACGGCTTATTCAAGGAGTGAATTTTGAGCAGGTTGAGACAAGACATTTTCCTTTACCGTCCCTATTATAGAAGGAACTATGGTCTTTACTCTTTCGAATCAGTATCTAATTGAGCTACTGTCCTCTTTATTAACGTTATCTTTATGAGACTTATTCTTAGGTCATTTTGCCTCTTGCCAACCTCTAATAACATCGTTTTGAATAATGTACTTCTTTGCATTTTCTCTAAACTATTTTAGGGTCTTAGGCTTATTCTTAGCAAAGGCCTTGAAAAAATCCTTGATCAAATCTACTCTTTATGTTGCAGTATGTAGAGCAATCCCTTGATAAACATTAGGTTTTGAGTATTACCTTGGGTATTCAAAGGGAGTACTTTATCTTGAATAGCCTTGATGAAGGGGCTTTTAGTAGTTGAAGGCTTCACAATGAGGTTGCTCTTTCTATTTTCTTTAGCCACAAAGAACATTTTATTAATCTAATCCTCCCATTATTTGTTAGTAATCTCTTGAAATAGTTTGTTTTATTTCGAAGTAGAGAGTTTGAGACAGACACTAGCTTTAGCATGAGCACAAGATTTAGCAGGTGTGCAAGCAGATTGCCCATTTGTAGTGCTCTATTAAGTGATAGTGTAGAAGTATGATAGTGACCATCTGAAACTCACACTCATGAGTTGGATCTTAGGGATCAGCATGAGGATTGGAAGAGTTGTGCCTCTCATTCGCAATATCTACTAGTGGGGGGTTATTGCGTTGTCTAAATTCTGTCAACTAGGTTTGAAGTTGTTGGTTATTTTGCCACATATTCTAAAATTGAGTAGCCATTTTATGATACATTGGCTTTAGTGTAGAAAATTGTTGCTTAATTATAGTAATGGTTGCAATAGTGTTTGTATCTAAGGCTACTAGGTTTAGGTTAGTGGTGTAGGTGCACGCAAGGTGAATGCACACCTAACAAAGATAGCTCTTGAGTGTCACTCTTATTTTTCAATTTTCAGCCATCATGTTTAAGGTTATTAGGGTCTATAGGAACAAAGAAAAACTTTTCTCACAAATGACGCTAAATGTTCTTAGTAGATTTCCATTAGTATAAGTGTTGGCTTACATGTAAAGTGATAGTCTACATATACTAGGTTTAGGAAGCCTTGAATCCATGATCTTAAGTCTGTAAGACAAAATACGGTTAGACATGAAAAGGCTGTTTGGAATAACTACTTGATGCTTAAGTTAGTGATTGACTAACACACAGATATCTAAAATGTAATGAGTAAGAATATGTCAGTTTTGAATATCGACTAGAATGACATGGGGTATTTATAGTAACAAATCCTCAATTTGTTGAGAAAGTACATAAACTCAAATAAGAAAATGGTCTTTTGATAGTTTAGGAAAGTGAATGTAGAAGGATATAAAAAGAATTTAAGTACTAAAATTAAGACTTTTATATTTATTATAATAAGTGAAAAAAGGAGGAAAATTTAGATACAACATGGCATATATCCATATTTAATTACATAACATGAAAATGGTATCATTTAATCTCTTTTAAACTTATAATGGCTTAAGTACCTGGCTCCACTCTATGGTTGAAGAGATTGTCTACCTTTGTAAGTGATATGTGAAGAGATTTCTTATCAGAATTTGAAGTCCTTGTCAATAAAAGTTATTTGACACCTGGCCGAATTCCAATCAAACATATTTTAATCATTGACTCTTATTTGTATATATATTTTTTATATCTAAAATCATATATTCAGGTGTAATCTTTAAAAATGTGTATTTAGATTAAAGTTTTCAAAATAAAGAGATATATATATATATATCTGTTTAAAATTTTGAGAGTTTAAGTGCATAATTTTAGAGATAAAAGGGTAAAGTAAGTTCATATGAAGGAAAAACAAAGGTACTTATAATTTACCCAAATATTTATAAATAGATTTTTCATATTTATTTAGTAATATTTATATATTAAGACAACTAAATAATGGTTTTACTAATCAATTATTTATTTTTAGTAAAATGTGGGCTACATTATGGGGTTGACAGATAAATTAGGCTTTTTAGTTCTACTAAATAATCTTACTAGTGGATGACACACCTGCATTATGTGTGCGGAAAAAGGAAAAAAAAATCGGAATATTTTTTGTTAGAGAGAATAAAGAGGGAGAAAATAGAGAAAGTGGTATTAAAAAAGCCTTATTTTATTATATGATTTTTTTTGACATGAACATCAATGATAAGGATTCATTAATAATAGTATAGATAATTGATATTCCTTTTACATATTTTCACTTTACATGGGAACATTTAATAGGAAAATCAAAACAAGGTAATAAAGATACCTGTATCCAAATTAAAAGGAAATGAAATTTACCTTCTTTTTTTTTTTTTTGAAGACTAGCCATTTTTTTTTAAATTGAAATAATTATTAGTGAATGCCTTATGTGCATTATGGATACATATAAATAATAAATAACTAAGTAGATGAATTACTTGCTGTTAATTTTATTAATGTGCCCTAATTTCATGCATGAGATTTTAGATTAATTTCATATAACAAATCTATAAATTTTTCAACAAGTGGTGTTAGAGCAATCATACGTGAAATTAGAGCATTAATTTTGGTAACGAATCCTTAAGTGGATATGTTAGTGTGATTTGGTGTTTTTAAAGTTTCATGTTTTAAGATTGAAGGCAATTTTTATGAGGCAATATGTTTCCCCAATTTAAAGGGTTAGGGTTGCAAAGACTAAATATAAAAAGGTTAAATTTATGTTTTGGAATTCTTCAGGATTTTAAACCTTTTTATTATATAATTGGCAACAATCGCATATGATCTATGTGATCGGAAAAATTATATATATTTTCAATATGCTTGTGTTTGTTATTGCTACTTTTATTTTCCATATAAAATCAAAAACCAAATATTCTGTGTGCCTATGTTCATCTCTTTCAATTCTAACTACTCAAGAAATATACATGGAATTCTCTCTTCACAATACGTGTTGTCTGTTTATGAATTTCCGTGATTATATTTGTGATGGGGTTAGATGTTATAGCAACCCGAGGTTTCAAATTATATTTATTTAATAATTCTTTGAAAAGTTGATGGTAGTATTTAGATGCCTTAATAAAATTATGGAATAAGATTTCAATCTTTGATTTTGATAACTTGAATATTATACGACACACTCTATTTTGTTGTTTATATATTTTTAATGAAAGAACATGGTAATTGGAATTGGTATTGACAGTGACAATGTTAATTAAATATATATTTCGTGAAAGTCCAAGTATCGAATTTTGTTTTGCCAATCATATATCTTCTATAAATGCATGATTTTTGGTTTGTGATTTCTGAACATTTACGACAACAATGTTGGTTTGTTTATTATGGAAGAAAACAAAAGGCATATTGATATTAGATTTTTCCATTTGCTCCAATTTGATTAATTTGGAAAATACCTAGTTTGCTCTTGAGACAATTTGAATAATTTAGGCAACTTGATTAATTGGTATAAATGATTTCTTGTATGGTTTCTTGATATAGATCCAATTATATAAAATAGGAATGATTTGAGTTTCCTATAATATATTATGAAATTATTATAGAAGGATATTTGTGTTAATATTACCCATTATAAAATGGATATAGATGAAACATTCCTAAATTGGATTATGTTAAGTGTGTACTAATCTTAAAGATCAAATTAAAGATTTGAGATAAGAGCAAACTTTTGTTTACTTATTCAATTTATTTTAGCAAGTCTTGTTTAAATATATTAAAATAAATTAGAATGATATGTTACTAAAGTAACCTCTGTTATTTTTTTATTTGTTTCAAGATTTTTAGATTTCAAAATAAAGATTTGCATGAAATGTCTATATCTATGCGAATAATAATCGGCCCAAAGGAAGGTTATTATTTGGCCAGATGATAGACATGTGATTATAAATATGCGACATTTTCGATTTCATGCATGCGATTTGCTGACCCAAAGGAAGGCACATCATTGGAAGAATTATTTATCATTATTTATTATTGTTTTAGAGGACACCATTTACAATTGGTATTTTTGTCCAAGGGTTCGATATCGATATTGTACTAGGTGTCTAAAATAAAATTTTAAAAAAATGGGAATTTAAATCATGAAAAACTTATATCTACTATTTAAGATAAATGGTTAAAATAACATGCTACCAAAGTAGTCTCTCCTATGTAAATCATTTGCTTTGAATAGGTAAAAAAGGTTGTGTAAATGTAAGTCATGTGAATATTGACCGGCCCAAAAGAAGATTAATGCTTGATCGACTTACATGTACACATGCTGTGATAATGTGGATGATTAGTCAGTTCAAAAAAAGGGTTAATCATTTGACAGAAATTTACTATCATTGTTTAATCATTGTACCAAAGGTACCACTTACAAGTTTTCATCTTTGTCCAAAGATAGGATGTAAATGTTTGTGTTGGGTATCTAGTGATGGGTTATGTCATTATTTGAATTATAAAGTATAGTTTTTGGTATGAATGTGAGCATAATTTAGTTTCTGCTTGTTTTGTTCTCTATTCAGTTATTAGTGTTACTTCAAATATTTCTACCAATATTACTTAAATTGATAAAAGTGGGACAAATGAGGAATGCCTTTGAGATATTGAGACAAGGGTTACTAAGAATGAAAAGACCGTATTTGGTGAATTCTTAGTAAAGTATGTCTCAATAAGGTATAAAAATAAAGATGCTACGATAAAGACATTGCAAAAGAAACAATATAAGGAACTGAATCATGATGACGGTTTCTTTTGTGGTACTAAAGAAAGATTCAGGGGTTACAAATTTTATGATCCCACTACTAAGGCATTGTTTGAGACAACTAATGTTACGTACCTTGAGGATGTTGAATTTGCGAGGGAAGATAAGGTTAAGGAATTTGTTCTTGAAGAGGAACATGTTGATGTCCGTCTAGCTGCTATTGACAGTGTTTACGATTCGGTTGTAGTACCTCACATTGCTCAAGAAGCATATCCAGGACAAGGTAACATAAGTGGCTCTCCTAATTAAATTCGAGTAACTCCAAAATAACAAACTTCAAATCCTCAAAAAACCAATGCCATTGAGAAGATCCACTAAAGAAAGGAGAAGTACAATTCTGGATGATTATGTTATATTTCTCCAAGAACATGAGGATGGCATTAATGGAAGAAGATCCAATCAACTTCCATCAAGTCTTGGAAAGTTCTGATTGTCAAAAGTGGATAGATGCTATGAAGGAAGAGATGAAGTCTATGAAGGATAATGAGATTTAAGGCCTTACGCCATTGCTTTTAGGTGTGAAACCATTGGTTGCAAGTGGATACTTAAAACCAAAAGAGATTTAAAAGGCAATATGGTATAAGGCATGTCTTACGGCTATGGGCTTCACTCAAAGGGAAGGCATTAATTGTAAAGAGACATTCTTTATTGTTTCTTTGAAAGACTCTTTAAGGATTATAATGGCACTTTTGGCACATTTTAATCTTGACTTGCATTAGATGGATGTAAAGAAAGTAAATGTCTCAACAATGGTATCATGAATTTTATCAAATCATTGTCTGATATGGTTGATGATTGTGTATACTACAACTTTAGTAGGAACAAATTTATTTTCCTGGTATTATATGTGGATGATACACTGCTTGCCACGAGTGATACGAGTCTATTGAGTAAAACCAACAGACTTCTATCAAATAATTTTGAAATGAAGGATCTTGGTGAAGGTTATTTTGTATTAGGAATCTAAGTACATCACGATCGTTTACGAGGTATTCTTAGATTATCATAAAAGAGCTATATTAGGAATCCTTTTGAGGGTGCTCAAAAGGTAATAAATTCACTTTAAGTCAATGTCTCAAGAATAATCTTGAAAGTAAAGAGCTAGAAGAGGTCCTTTATGCTTCAACTATGTATACGTATCCAAATATTACTTTCATTGTTGAAATGTTGAGTAGATATTTGAGTAATCCTAGGTGGATCATTAGAAAGCATATAAGAGAGTTATGTGATATTTATAGAGAACAAATGATTATATGCTCATATATAGGGAATCATATAAGTTGGAGATCATTAGGTATTCTAATTTTGATTTCACTAGATGCCAAGATAGCTTAAGATCTACATCAGGACATGCTTATCTGCTTGCTAGAGGAGCATTTTCTAGAAAGTGCTAAGTAGACACTTATAGCTTCTTCTACCATGGCAGCATAATTTATATCTTGTTACGAAGCATCCAATCATGGAATATAGCTGCAAAATTTTTTCATTGTGCTATGTATAATAAGTAATATTGAAAGACCACTAAAGATATTCTATGACAATAACTTAGCAGTGTTGTATTCCAACAACAACAGGAGCTCGACGAAGTCAAAACATATTGACATTAAGTCCCTGGTTGTGAATGAAAGAGTTCAGAATAGACAAATGTCTATAGAGCACATAGGAACAAACTCCATGGTTATGGATCTGCTTATTAAAGGTTTACCACCTAAGGTCTTTCATGAGCACATTGCTTATATGGGTGTTATGTATTTTTGGGATGTTTAATTTCAGTGGGAGTTTGTGTTCTAAAATATCTCTCATTATTATAAACATATTGAATCGTCTGTAGACTATGATACAGTTATAGTTAAAGTTTTCAATTATTAAGTAATAAAGTTAATTCCAATTATAATGTTTCTTGTTCAAATTTGATATGTGAACTCATACTATATAAAGTATAAGGTAGGACCTATTGGAAATAGGCATGTTCAGGATTACACTAAATGTAATTTCCATGTCACACATCCATACTTGATCTGTGTCATTAATTATATTAATATAAGTGACCAAAGATAGGTCTTGTCATGACAAAAAAGGTGACAAAGGCCGCTTTGATCATATATTGATATGATTGATGAACTGGGTTGTTTCAAAGATGATATTCATTGTAGATAGTAAAGGTAGAGCTCATCAAGTTTTACATGATATACAATTGTCAAGTAATATATGTGGCCTAAGTGGGAAATTGTTAGAATTTTGTGAGCCAATAAATTAATTAATTATATATCATAGACTGTCTAATTGAGTTAAGGAAATAAGCTTTTTAAATAAAAGTGATCATTCAGTTACTTAGTAGCTAAAGCTTTTAAAATTCATCTTTACAGGCTTTTTAGTATAGGCTTTAATATGTAGAAACCCATATATTTTATTTCATCTATTATGATGGGCCATAGTGAAATAAAATATTAAGAGCTGTAAATAGTGTGAGAGTTTTTCATTCTACCTTTTCCCATATCCTATCAGTGAGAAAAATCAAGAGAGCAGACAACACTATAGACTGGTAGACTAAAACTCACTCAAGGAATTAGTCTTCTCCATGGATTCAGGTATGCTTCCGCACTTGCTGTTAATTTTAATCATGTGCCCTAATTTCATGCATGGGATTATAGATTATTTTCATAAGACAAATTTAATGATTTTCCAACATGATTAGTTTTCCTTGGTGGATGCTCACTTAACTATAAATGAGATGTACAATCCACTTATAGTTGGAAGTGGCCATTCATATTCACCGATAGGTTTTAGGTGTTAGGATTTATCTGGGGAGGTTGGTTCACAACTATTACCCATGAAAACAAAAATGTAGGAACGTACTCGACTTTGATTTAATAGTTTTTTCTTGCATTATTCTTTTGCTTTTCTAGGTTATTAGGTAATGGGAGACTATCCATGATTAAGGAGGCAATTGATGTAGTTTTGAGGTAGATCATATAAGACCAAAACCTGCCTCGCTTTCTTTTAGGGTATCTCAAACCTGACCCTAAATCCTATAGGATTTTTATTGCCATATTCAAACTTACTCCTATAAGGTATTAGGTCGACTAGGGATGTCAATGGGTTGGGGTTTAGATGAATCATAAGAACTCGAAACTCGATCCGCTACCCTATAGGGTACAAAACCTAACCCTATAACCTTAAGGTTTTTATACTATATCAAAACCCACCCTGTAGTGTTTGCTTAATAACCCAAAACCCATGTGATTAAATTCTCCCCTTTTCTTTCCCAACTTGTTTTCAAATAGTAATAATACTTAATGAATTTAAGAGGCTTAAACAATAATGATACGAATGATTTAAAAAGAAGTATAAAGTTACAAACTGAATGACTTCATATGTTATATGCAAAATTGAAAAATAAATGAAGAAATAAACACCAAAGTTGACGTATTAATCTAAATAAAAAGCAAATAATTGAGACAGATCGAGCCTTAAAGTACTCATGTTCATGTTTTTCCTTTTCTTTTTTTTCCTAATCAAATTATGAATGTACAATATCATTGTATCTATGCTTATTCCATGATTCAGATTCAAGTAGTTTTAAACAAACAGTAAATAAACAGACGAGATTGTTCTCATTTACATATCAATTCAACTCTTAAATATTAGCTAAAGCCATCACTTTTACACATGTCTTTATTTTATTATTTTTTAAAGTTGATTATCAGGTAGGGTATCTATTAGATATTTTATAGTATCCAAACTCAACCATAAAACCCTATAGGGCTTTTACTGGATTAGGCAGATCGAAAACCTTATGACAGCTGAGCTCCGTTACATCCTTAAGGTCGACCCACACTCCTTTGTTTCACTTGATTGATGATGATGATAATAAAGAATTAGTCCAACCGCAAAAATAAATAATGAAATCTAAGCCAAGCTATTGAAACAAAAAAAATAAAAGAAGAAAGTATCTCCAAAAATATATACAAAATGAATTTCTCATTTTCCAAACCACAAACTAACATTGTGAAAACTCAACTTTGACACATGCATAACCTAAAAAAACATGATTTACCATACAATATAAATATTAGTTTAACTTAGATCAATACAGAATTATGATTTGAAACAATATTAGTTTAACTTAGATAAATACATAATTATGAGTTGAGTTTCAAAGATCATATTACAATTAATATCAGTTGAGAGGGAAAATGGTGGAGATTCTAATTCTTTAGGGATTTTTTAAATTTTAATTTAGTTTTTCATTTAAAATTTTATGTTATTTTTTGTACTAATGTCACATATACTGCCCAAACATTTGTAAAATATTTAATTAACTACCTAAAGTTAGATTAGTCAATTTACAACCTGATTGAACTTTTCACGCACATAAATAATACCCCGCATAACACTAACATGAAACCTTGATTGATTTTCGACACATGTCCAGGCCCACCCTAAAGATATTATCATATACGTTAATGAAGATTATGAAGAAAATGAATAACACCAAATATAAATATCATAGAAATAGAAAAGGAAGGAAAGAAAAAAAAAAGAAAATATTACTTCATTGGAATGAATCAAATCTCAATATTTTTTTTCCATTTCTGCAAAACTTCCACGAATACTACAAATCTAATAGATAAAACTTGCAAAAACACCAAAAATTCAGTCAAAAGATTGATAAAACAAGGAGATTAAAATTTGAAAAAGATAGCATATTTACAAAAAAGATACATGCAAGTTTTAGAAAAAGAAAGATAAAATAACATATTTACAACTCACTTTCTCTTTCTTTGAACACCATAAACACTCAATAACTTCTCTCTACAAATTCTTGTCACACACGCCATATGAAGGTAAGTTTTGAGTGTTATTTGGTTCTTTAAGTTTCTAAAGAATCATAAAAATGAAAACTTGCACTATGATTCATGTGAAAACACATTGAATCAACAAACCGTAACTGATCTCTTTTACCTTCCATGATCACCATATCACCATACCTACTGTCATCTACCATACACCTTACTTAGGCTCTCTACAATACAAACAACATTCACTAGAGATAAATCATTGAAGAGATAGACAAAGGTATGACTCCTCTTCATTTGCTATGTAAAGAAGAAAAGGCATTGGTGTTTCTTCCCTTTTTTTCACCTCATGGTTTAGTAGACAATTATTTTTCTTTTCTAATTTATTGGATAAATTTG
Source organism: Combretum micranthum (assembly GCA_024138025.1). Classification (NCBI taxonomy): domain Eukaryota; kingdom Viridiplantae; phylum Streptophyta; class Magnoliopsida; order Myrtales; family Combretaceae; genus Combretum; species Combretum micranthum. Next base: position 157,802 of record JAMXBD010000820.1, on the reverse strand, counting down.
AAAAAAAAAAACAAAAAAAAAAAATTTCAAAATTTTCTAATAACATAGGTGATAATGCATTTGAGTGGGTTAGACACTTGTTGTTGTGTAATTGAATAACAATGGCAGTTGTGCAAGAGAAACTAGTGGAGAACAAATGGAGTTACATTAGGTTGTATTTTTATGCATTAAAAGTTCAATGAAGTAGTAAATTGACTAATCTAAACTCCAAGCAATTAATTGAATATTTTGAAAAAATTGAGATACCATTCGTGACATTAACCCTTTTACGGGTTTTGTTTCCTATCAGGCCATGACTATCACTTGCAATTGACCCCTAAATGCTATAAGATTGTAAAAAATTTCTCAAAATATAATCCTTTTAGTAGGTCAAAAAGGATAGGCAATCTATAACGACTCGTTCAGCTATATCCCTCCTTATGATTCTTCAAGTGAAATTAATTCTTGTCGACCACCATTTGGCCTTAATGTAATTGAAGTGGCACTATGTTTTATAAATTTTTTTTATTTAACTTAATGTATAATAATGTATTTTTATTAATAAGTTAATTTTTGTTGATCAATCATTACTGGAATGTGTTTAAGTAAGTACCCATGTGAAACATTGAAAACGAAAATACAAGGATGAGAAATTAAGGATAATAGCACAAATATGTGTAGAGTGTAGTTTGTACTATCACTTATGAAATAAATGTATTATTTAGAGATGCAACTTTTAGTTAGAAAATGTCAAAATTTGGTACCTCAACTTTGTATAAAAAATTTAATTTGGTATTTGAATTTTGAAGTGATCAATTTAATACTTTTTTTTTTAACTTTTTATGGTTATTTTTACTATCTCACCTAACATTGTTTGTTTCATTTGTTCATATGGATTGGACAGTCTATTAGTGTTTGACAACAGTAAAGGGTATAGTAAAAATTCAATGATAGGATATTTGTTTCACATCAACAAATATAATAAATAGTATGAGGAGATAGTAAAAATAGCTACAAAAAAGTTTGACCAGGTATTGAGTTGATTATTTCAAAATTCCTATATCAAATTAAATTTACTTGCAATATTAAGTTACTGAATTTGACATGTTCCTTATAGTTAAATAAGGATGGATATAGTTTTATGGAACACTGCCATACTTTAAATTTTTTACCTTTTACAAAAATCAGTTGACTTAGTTTGTTTAGACGAAAAAGTCACATTTATTAGTGTAATAGTGTCACACTTTGAATTTTCTACCTTTTAACAAAAAGTTCATAACTAGTAAATTGACACCATGGTTGTCAAAACCGGCCCAGACCGGCCGGTTCGACTAGGTTTGACTAGAACCGGTACTAATGCTGGGTCGGGTCTCGCCTAAAACTCGTTTTTGGAACGAACCGACGAGACCAGGATTGACCCGGTCGACCCGGCCGGTCGGACCGGATTAAACGGGTCGACCCGGACTCAAAAAAATAAAAATAAAAAAATAAAATAAAAAATTAGAAATTTAAATATTTATTCATACTTTATTATAAATTTATAAAATGTAATCATTAAATCATATTTATTTAATAATTAATTGATGAATTTGATCCAAATATAGATTTAATTGAGTGATTACACATATATTGGTCTTTTATAATTAAATTATTCCTTATATTTTTTATTTTTTCGTGACCTCGGTTCAACCCCCTGTTGAACCCGGTCCGACCCCTTGACCCCTGACCCCTAGCTTGTCCAGGTCAAACCCCGGTCTGGTTCTGACAACATTGATTGACACTTTTAATCTTTAGATAGTTAATTGTACAAAATGGTAAAATTCAGGTATCACATGTGACACTTACCTTATTTATAATTCAGGTAACATAAGATATATGATTAATGCAAACACCTCAACTTCAAGAAGTTTATACATCTCTTTAGAAAGAAATTTCTATTGCATACTAGGTGTTGGTAATTCCGTTCGGTTAGTTCCTTGCATTAACCAAACCAAATTACATTTGAAACAATTCTCTTTATACTCTTAGTGAATTGAAGGGCTTCAAACATTGTTTGGTTTAATTTAGTTTCATTTTAATTTCTTTTCATAGGCATTCTGATGCGCCTAACTCACCAATAAAGATATAATCCAAGTAGTTTAGAGATATTTAAGGCTTTATATTTGAATGCCAATGAAATAAAAGATACGAATGACATCATTAACAAATATGACGTACCTATAACACCCCGAACTACACACTCACTCTCTTAATATGACACACAAGATTGATCGAGTGGTTGTTCACCACAATCAGTCATTGATAAGAGTAAGAGATTTATTCTAAAAACAAACAAGATAACGATAACAATGTTCCACTTTATAGGGTTTCTTCATAATGGGGTATTTATATTCCCTTTACATAATGGTAAACTTATAAATAGCACAACATAAGAAAATAAAATAAAAAGAAAACAAATGAAGAAGAAATTCACGCGCAAAGGAAATCGCACCAAAGGTTGTAGGTGTGAGTGTGGTTACGGTTCTCTCTATGGAAAAACTTAAGCCGAACTTAGGCAAGGTTACAGCTGTAGTCTTGATAAATGAGTAAAATTACACATGTGTCTCTACTTAATCCATGTAAAGATCAACTGTAAACTCCTCAATTTTATGGTAAAATTTGAGAAAACCCTAACCCTAATCAAACCGGAATTTCAAAGTCAACAATAATCAAGGCATACTAGTAGTTTTAGCTCTGACAATCCTACGCTCGTAACCTGAAAAAAAGAAAAACGAACTAATGGTAGATCGTAGTAAAAATCAATCGTTTCAGATCCAAACGGGATTAGTTCTCAAAAAACATATCCTGGTGCTCAAGATAGTAAAAATAGTTCGAAAACATATTTAGACTCATAATTTAATAAGGATTCGTAAAATACAAGTTTCATAATTTTTTGGTATCTAAAATTATCAGATATAACACTTTTACATGTATTTTTTTTACTATTAGTATTTTATTTGTCTAGTATACAATTTAATCACTATTCACTACTATTCATCTCTACTCACCTATCTCTACTTTTTCTTATAACCTATATAGCTATCTTTTACGACCGATACACCTATTGCTTAAAATTTTCTTTCCCATGAAACTTTATGCATAACTTGTCTTACACTTTAATTACTTTTCATTACAAAAAATACAAACAAATCAAATCTTTCCCTCTCTCTCTCATTCACGTCGGCCCCTTCTCTCTCATCTATTTATTTTTTCTTTTTTAATTTATTTTATTATATCTAATTTCTCTCCACAAATCTCTATACATATCACATCTCCCTCCATTTCTTTCACACATTTCATTTATATAACAAAACTCTCTCAAATCCTCTCTACAAATTTTCTCTTCAAAATTCTCTTCCTAACACTCTCTTCTTTTCATATCACAACTATCTCCTTACAACAACCAACACCAAATATTCTTCCATTACCTACCTTTAGGTAAAAGTTCTAAACCTATTCTTATATTCATGTTAACATAACATAAAAATGTTGTGTGTTTGATTTCTAAATCCCCATGAGCATTATGTTAGGGATGAAATCATGAAAACAACAATTTGTTCATGTCTTGTTCAACACTATGTTCATATTTAATTATTGTTGTTATATTGTTATTTTGTACATGATTCTAATCTAACTTTTTATATTTATTATGTATACGTATATATATGATTTTAAAGCATAAAAGCTCACTAATCTAACTTATTATTATCTTGTTATCATGCTCTTATTATTATGCTATTTTCTTATATTACTCATAATAATAAAAGACTGATGCGAAACGAGAACCCTAGGCATATGAAACCGAAGATCCAATGATCAATGATGGAATTCGAACCCAAGGATCGTCTAAGAATTATGATGGAAACCGCGACCCGTTGCTTATAATAAAGCAGGAACCTTACTATAATTGAAGATGCCACAATCGGTAATGGTAAACCGATTGATAAGTTAGGGGTTGAACGCCATAGGAAACTCCTGATAAGTTCAATGCAAGTTCATCAAGAGAGAAAACTCTCAATTTCTTTTATAGAAATGATCTCATAATTTGATTATTACATTGAGCGTCTACTAGCCTTTATATATAGACTATTATAAGGCAGTTACATAATCGTAACTGAAAAGAATTATAGCAGTTACATAATCAATAATGTAACTGAAAAACATAATTGTGGTAGTTACATAATTGACAACATAATTGAAAAAATATAATTATAATTAATCCTACATCAATCAAAATAAAGAAATTCGAAAAGCCACAAAAGAAATTCCAAAAGTCATCAAATTATAATGGAGGTTGGTAGATTAATCGATGAAGGCCAGTGGTGTACTATGCAGCAGTTTCACAACTTCAATCTTTTGAGTCCCAAACTATTTTGTAAACATCCTTGGTTCGCTTGACTCGAGTTTTCTGTATTGAAGCTCCAACTATTGAATCTCCAATCCCTTGAAGCAAAGCTTTGGACTTGATCTTGGTCGGATTTAAATTTGATGCTTCTAAGATCACATTGTTCTTCCTTCTTTGAAAAGATTCATCCTCAAATCTTCGTTCTTGTACTCTTCTAAATTGCAAGAAAGGAAATCAGATTGAGGCTTATTTCATCTTGATCTTCTTGAGGACACATTTCTTTGAGTTCCTGGTGATGAATCAATTTCACTAGGAAAAGAAAAATCTTAGTTGATAAGCAATATCACTCTCTAGTGTTTCACATTCTTTTTCCTCAATGCTCACTAAAGTGTTTTCATCACCTTGTTCCTCTCTCACACTCCCCTCATTTTTTTCATCTTTCTTAATCTTTTCTTCACTCTTTTGTTTTTCTAGAGCAATCTTTTCTTCTTCTCTTTTCTTGAATTGCCTTGCAATCCTCATATGATCTTCAGTAGCTTCTCATGGATTAAGAGGTACTAAAATCACTCGGTTTTGGTTGAAAAACAAAAAATAGCAATCTTGCATCCATCATACTTAGCTTTCCTTTTAGACTTCCATGGTTGCCCCAAGAAAATATGACCAGATTGCATTGGAATTATATCACATAAAATTTCATCACAATATTTTCCAATAGAAAAGGCAATCCAAACCTGCCCAGTTACCATAAATTCTCCACAACCATCCTGTATATTGTATGGTGCTCTAAGATTCAAAGTTTGCAAACACAATTTTTCCAGCAACAAGGTACTAACAATATTTTGTAAAACTTCCACTTTCAATATCCAAGTTGTAGACCTTATCATTTACCAAACGTCTTGTATGAAAGATAGGTTTATCATCATCCACTCGTATTTGACTCATTTTTTTTAAAATCAAACCTTAGATCTAAAAATCACAACTTTCACTAAAGAACCCTAAAAGACATTTTTTTCCCTTTTTTTTTTGCACTAATTTTCCTTTTTTTTTTTAAATTATAAAAACACTAAAAACTAAAATCCTAATAGCAGACAATCAACCATATCAAACAACTCTCAAAACCGATAAAGAAAACAATCAAAGGACATGGATGATTCGAGTTACCTCTAATCGAACTGGGATATGGTATGGATTCTTAGAAAAACCTAGGCTCTAATACCAAATGATGTAAAATGAGAACCTTAGGTATATGAAACCTAAGACCCAATGATCAATGATGGAATTCGAACCCAAGGACCGTCTAAGAATTATGGTGGAAACCACGACCCGCTGCTTATAACGAAGCAGGAACCTTGGTATAGTTGAAGACGCCACAATCGATGATGGCAAACCAAATGATAAGTCAGGGGTTAAACGCAATGGGAAACTCCCAATAAGTTCAATACAAATTCATCAAAAAAATCAAGAGAGAAAACTCTCAATTTCATTCATAGAAATTATCTTATAATCTGATTATTACATTGAGTATCTACTAGCCTTTATATATAGGTTATTACAAGACAGTTACATAATCGTAACTGAAAATAGAATTGTAGCAGTTATATAATTGACAACGTAACTAAAAAGCATAATTGTGGTAGTTACATAACTGACAACATAATTGAAAAACATAATTATAATTAATCCTACAACAATAAAAATAAAGAAATTCGAAAAGCCATAAAAGAAATTCCAAAAGTCATCAAATTATAATGGACGTCAGCAGATTAATCAATGAAGGCTAGCGGTGTACTGTGCAGCAGCTCCACAACTTCAATCTTTCGAGTCCCAAACTATTTTGTAAACATCCTTAGTTCGCTTAACTCGAGTTTTCAGTATTGAAACTCCAGCTATTGAATCTCCCATCCCTGGAAACAAAGCTTTGGACTTGATCTTGGTTGGATTTAAATTTGATGCTTCTAGGATCACATCAAAGACTAGTCATTCTAGTCTTAAACTTGTCCTCATCAAGTCAAAACAATTTTTCTTTTCTTTTTAGACTTGACCATAATCTAAGACTGGGGAACCTTGAAATAAATCTAAGACTCCCATGATTTTTTTAATTTGTTTTCTTATTTTTTCTTAAGGGACTTGCCCATGTCTAAGTCCGGAAAGACTTGTATAAGAATTTAAGACTTCTGAATTTTCTCCTTTTCTTTTCCTTTTTTTTTTCCTCTTTTTGGAACTTGTCTATTCTAAGTTTTAGGAAGCCCTGATGCAAGCTAAGACTTCCCAATACTTGACTTTACATATATGCTTAATTGATTCTACGTCTCTTATATTTTATGCTAACTATTATCTTTTCGTTTATCATATATCATAACTACAAGTCATATTCATGCATGACATAATGTTGTTCTCTTGATGAAATTTTTCAAAGAAGTGAAAAGGAGTTTTTTTTTTTTTTTTAATAAAATATGGACTAAATTCTCTAAAAAAGAAAATAGTAAATCTTGGCACTTAGGAAAAATTTTCATTAAAAGCTTAAGAACAAGATTCAGCAATATTGTTTTCAAAAAGCTTAATTATGTTCATCATAAAATTTTAATGTTGTTATTATACAAAGTTTCTTCAAAAATTAATTATGTGGTTCCATTACTTTCCTTCAAAATACTAAAATAAATTTATTAGTAAACCTTAATATTGATAATTCTTTGCTACACAAAATTTTCTTAAAAACTTATTTATAAGATTTTTATCCACACTTTGATAAACACTAAGAATAAAACAAACTTTTCTAGATAAGCTAAAATTAACTCACTAGTTAAAAATCCACTTACAAAATAAAATTTGTAGATAATTTAAAGAGCAAAATTTTTGAAAGTAAATTTATTTTTGAAAAGTTAAGTTATGATAAGGAAACCCTCAATTGTAGCAACTTAAGAATTTATAGTTATCTTTCCAACAACTTAAAGGAGATTTTTGTAAACTTCAACTTTTCAAACTTTTAAAATAAATCGTTTCATGAAAATTCATTGTTGGGATAACACCGCTAGGATCATGCATTTAATATGAGTAAATATATATATTCAAGGGATTTTTCAACCATATAAATATTTATGTGTTTGACATGAGTTTTTAGGCAAAATTAATTTAGAAAAAAATTACATTTTGAGGTTGTGCTAGAAATGTACTAGACCATTTTCACAGAGAGACCTAGATGAATTTGAAAAAAAATAACCCTAGAAATAGATAGATATTTTCGAGTAGATAGAAAATGACTACTTATACGTGAAATTCTGAGTTAAAATGAGCAAGTTATGACTGTTTTAAGTTGGAATTTCCATAAATTCGATTTTTACCGCAACTAGAAGATAGAATTAGCAAATGTAAGGAGAAATTATAAGAAATTATGAGTGTTTCTTTTGTTTAGGTAACGAAGAGGGCAATACCTCCTATTCAGAATACTACTTTGATTAGGGGAGGCTATTATCGCAACATGGTTGAGTGAGTTTGCTTCCTTTATTTTTCATGCTCATGTTTGTATTTATAGATTAGTGGCACTAGAAATATGAAAAGATAAAAATAAATAGTGCATGTGCCTTATAATGTTTGTGAATTTATGATAAGCACATCAAATCTTAAATTGCTTATAATCGAATAGACACTTCATTATCATGTTGGGATGTCTGAAATTGTATGATCACCCTTAAGATATGTTAATAATATGCTAAAGATTTAGTTAAATTGACTCATGTACTTCACGTCGAGAGTCTTATTGTATTCGTTATTATATATTTGGTGGAACAAGTGCATAATAGTGGTGGTCGGCATAAATGGTAGTATTTACATGTGACGAATAGTAGCCGGTATGATCTATATCAATGAGTAGTAGCCGGTATCATCTACATGAAGACTTTGGCGAGTGGTAGCTGGTAAGAACTACAAAACTTAACACCGAATGAAGGACATAAATTCATTCAACATATGATTCCTGGAAAACTATGTGTCTTGTTTGCATACCATATGCTTGTTAATAATAACTTGTTCGATATTGTTGTTCAAGTATGAGGACTCGAAAATATTCTCACTAAGCTAGTAAAACTTATACCCCTCCAGATTTTTGTTTGTAGGACCACTTGCTTTGTATCCGTGATCACCATATATTCGAGTAAGGATTCTTTTGGGAGCTTTTGGGGAAATCCAATCATGAACTTAGATCGAACTTTCTTAAAATCTTTGTTGTAGTATTTTTTTTGTCGTACGACTAAGTTTATTTACGATCTTGGAGAACTTTAGCGGGGAGAATGCCCCTAAGTGATGTACAAGAACCATGTCTTTATATTATGTGGGTTAATATTTATCTAGATTCTTGCATGTTATATTATTTGCTCAAATTACATTTCCTTCGGTGTACCTATTGTCATGTTGTACAACTTTAATATGATATTGAGACTTTTACGTGACTAAATGAGTCATTCCTAAGTCTCAATATTGTATGTGGCGGACTACCACGTTTAGGGTATCTTTTACGGTGTGACATTAATATTTCATTGAGTTTTTAATGTATAATCTACTAGAAAAGTATGAAATGATCATTTTTTGGTTCAATTGAACAAATATGGAAAAAGTGGATCATTAATTGAGATTTTCATGAAAGAATATATGAATTCTATAGTTTTTGGTTTTTAGTTTTTTTAGTATGTGTTTTTATTCTTGGTGTAGGATTTCTATTGCCATGAATTGTTGCTTCAAGAATGATTTTATGTTATATAAGTGTTTTCTAACCGCAGCAGCAACCACGTGATCGAAGCCCTTGGCGAACAGTAGTTGAACTTAGAAGCCAGCATCGACCTACAACCTTTTGCAGCCACTAAGCAATTTTTGTCGACAAGGATATGTGGCTGAATTCTAGGGGAATATAAGCTTCAAGTGTTGATCCAAGCACTAATGCCACTGACTGAACAACTGATGATCTGAACTTAAACGACTAGACCAGCAGTAGTAGAATACAAGTTTGATTGAGCTTGACAGCATAACTGAAGTGATAGACCAAGTCGAATGCCTCAACAGACCAAATGAACACAAAGTAGAAGATGGATCCAAGTGTCCATGGAAACAATAAAAGATTGATTTGAGCAAAAGTAGTCTGACTTATAGCATATTAAGTTCCAAGCTGGTTTTCAAGCAACAGACCATTGAGCAGCCACAACATATTGCAAACACAAGGTGTTGAGAACAAATGTCTGAGCGACCAAATTTTTAGCAGGTCTAAGCTATGTTGAGCTTGATCCGATTGTCTATAAGATCTTTGAGCAACTAGAACAGCATCAGCCAACTTGATCATAAATTGAGCTTCACCGAGCACATCAGTTTGGTCTATTAGAGAAACTGAGCTTCGCAGTAGTAACTAAAGTAGACTACCATCCTAGTCTGACATTGAAGCGAGCTCCTTTGGAGACCACTATAGTAGCATCGGCCAAATACAGAGCTCAGTATACCTGTATCAACATGGAATGCGCCCGCACCAATGCCACTGACCTAAAGTCCATCCGACCACCTAGAGTATAGAGGTCGAGTGCCCACTTTGAACTAACCGACTAGCAGTAGAAAACATCCGTCTCCAATTTGCTGGATTTGCTTTGCTGACCAGCTAAGCTTAGGCCAGATGTGTCGTGCCACTTGAAGCTGTATCGACCAAGTTACTTCCTTAGGAGACCTCATCGATCAGAATTGTTGATAGTAGCAGTAGCAGAATTAGAGTACCATCGCTAATAACTGAGTATGGAGCAGCCCAAAATTTTACAACTTGAATATAAAATTATTAAGTAAATAATGTGAAGTTTTTGAAATGTTTTAAAAAGAAATGATAAAAATGACTTATAATTTTTAACGTTTAAAAAAAAAAATATTATAATACAAACAATCTAATTATTGATTGAGAATTTGAATGAATAACAATAAAATTTTAAGATACAATTTTTTATTGTTTTACGTAATCAATAATTGATAGTAATTTCATAACATAATGAAATAACCTAATTCAACTCTAATAAGATAATGATAATTTGGACAAATATGCAAAGAGCTAAAATACGACATCTTGATTTTGAAATTTTCATGATATTTATGTTAAAGAAAAATTATAAAGCATAATATCCCAATGATTAAAAAGAACATGAGCACTAGATATTTTGTATGCATATTGCTATATATATTTAGATAATAATGGAAAAACGATTATACGACGTTCATTTGTTGAGCTTGTTGTGCTGTGTGAGTTGTGTGGTGTCCTTATGCGTTGTCTTAGGCCTAGAAACGAGTCGAGTCAAGTCCAGTTAAGTTGCCTGTTGTCCGTTATCTTTCGTCTTTATTGAGTTTCGGTTTTCTTTAAAAATTGAGTAATGAAGGTTGGATCTGCTAAGCTAATCCTTATTGTTTTATATATGCTATATTGCATAGAATATCAATTATATGGAGTTAATGAATTATTAAAAAGTTATAAACTACTAAATCAAGAAATAAAGGATGAATAATAGATGTTTATGAAAGAAGGGATTAAACCTATATAATAGTAAATCTTAATACATTTCTTGAAAAAGAAAATATCAAGAAATTCAAATAAATGTAATAAAAGACCAAAACAATGTAATCATACCACCTGTAATATATAAACTTAATAAATATGAATATTTATCAAAGGAATCAAAATTTCTTTAAGAAATGTAAAATAATAGCAAAACTTGAAATTAAAACTTAAGTTAGAAATTGAATTTGAATAACTAAATTAAGCAAAGTAGAATGATTAATAAGATAAAATTAAATAAATTGATATAACCAATTAATAAGAAAATTAACTGAGATTTGTGATTTCAAACATCCCTTTATGTAGCGAATTTGTTTTAACAATCTTTTTTAACAAATCAAACTCTTTATCTTTATAAATTCAAATTGGAATTCTTTTCTTTTTCTTTTTATTTTTTAAAATCTCTAAACCCTTAGAAAATTCAATTTCAATGTTTAATGATTTTGTAAACTTTAAACTCTAGTCTGTTTTATGCATTAAATTATCTAATTCTTTTCAATTATTAACTTAAACCCTTTTTGATTCTATTGTAAATGACCAAAATTTCCAAAGTCATTTATCTAAACTTATAAAGTGTCTTAAATCAAACTTTTATAACCCAAACTTATTTCTGCAATTCCCATAAATTTTGAGTTCATTTGCTTATTTAAAAATGTCAGTTTTAAACCCAAACTCAAACAAAATATCAAGATTTTACAAGATTAAATTTCTAAACTGGAATTTCAATTCAAACTATTAATTTATATGTTATACATTCTGAAATTATCTTCCAATTATTTTCGGAGCTTAAGATAATGATCTAAAAGATTTAAGCTCTAATCCTTATTTAACAAATGCCCTAAAAAATTATCCTTTTATTCCTTTTTTGCTTTTTTTGCATTTGGCTGACTTTTCATTTCTTTCCTCTTCCTTTTCTGGTTCCATCTTTCTCTTCCTTTTCTCCTTTTCATTTTTCTTCTTTCTCTCAAATCTCAACTACAAAATCTTAAATTTAAGAAGATTGAAAGAGAAGTAGAAGATGAAAATCATGAAAGAAGATAGAGTTTATGATCATGGGAGTTTCAAAAGCTTTGAGAAAGTGAAAGCAAAGAAGAATCAAGAGATTTTTAATGTTTGAAAGAGATAAGTTTTGCTTTGTACTTTGCTTTAGTTGTTATTTACTTTGTTTTAATTGTTGTTTATATTTGTATGTGTCAGTTTAATGTCTAATACATGTTAGGTGGTGAAGAAGATGATGAATAGTAGATATAGGGTTTGATGAAGAGTTTGATGGTGTTTGATGCTGTGGTATGAATATAGAAGTGTTAGAAGCATGAAAACTAGTTTATATGATGATTAGATGATGTTTTGATGGAAGCAAAGTGTGAAAAATTTGACAGAAGGATGGAGAAAAGTGGAAGGAAATTTGTGGCAGGGGTTGCAGGGATAGGGCATGCATGAGCCCATGTTGAGTGTTACAAGGGAAAAAATTTGACTATGGACGTTTTTTCAGGGTCAACACCGCCTCGAGCAACCGTGCATAAGGTCGTGTAGACAAGTTACTATTTTGTAAATTGACCATAACTTTTTCATCTGAACTCGGATTGGGTTGATTCAAGAGGCTATGAAAAGCTTAAAAAGAGCTCTAAAATTTTAGTGTTTTAAGTTTTTGAAAATTATAAAAATATAAAGGCCTAAATTTTGATTTTTTTCAATTGTTACATATCCTAATAAAGTTAAAAACTTGTGTTTACTAGTTAAGTGTATATAGTTGCGTATAAAATGAATCTTTTTGAGCTAAAATAAGATAGATAAATGATAGTTGATATATTTGTTAGTTATTTGATATAATTAAGCATGAGTTAAGTGCATTTATAGATTTAATAAATAATTGGATTAAATATAGAAGCTAGATATAAAATAAGCTTAGTTAACAAACCTGAGTTCAACTTGACTAAATGGACTTAAATGAGTTAGAATGAACTTAATTAATTAAGTATATTCAAGTTGGCTAAGATTAAGTTAACCTAGGCTTAATATGTATAAAACAAACTTAGTTTATAAACTTTGGTTCTTTTTAGTTTAATAAATCATGATTAGTTGAAATGAACTAGCTTAAGTTAAAATCTTGTAAAATACGTTTTTTTTTAGGGGTGCGAAAAAACTAATAAAACCGAAAAACCGAACTGAAATCGTAAAACCAATTTGAAAAATATGGTTAATTGATCCGTTGGTTTCGGATTAGGATTAAGGTTTTTAGTTAATATTTATAAATATATTATATATGATTTACATATACATATAATTTACCTATGTTAATATTCCTTGGATTTCGATTAAAATACTATTGTCTTATGTTTGATGGAGTTAATGTGGTAATTGATTTGTTTTGACTTCATTGATAATGATACATCCAAGGTTTATTTTTCCCCTTTTCCTTAATTTCATTTTTTTTTTTTTTTTTAGCTCTTGTAATATATATAATAATTTAAAGAAAAACTCTTTGATAAAGACTAAAAAATAAGGTTTGTTGAAATTGTCAATTTGATTTGTTAAAACCATTATGTTAAATGGTTAAAAACCGAAAATAAAATAAATTAACCAAATAAAACGATTAACTGTTTATAATGGACTGGTTAAGGATTAAGATATTAAAAAACCGATCATTATGGTTAGGTTCAAAAAATAGGGCTATGGACTGGTTAACCGATCCGTGAACACCCCTAGTTTTGTTTTAATGGAATGAATGATTACAACTTAGTAACTAAACTATGATTAATGTGGAATTTGGATATAAAGTAAATTAATTAAAGGATTTAAGGCTAAGTTAACTTAAAGGACTACAAAAAGCTAAAATGAAATTAGTTTGAAATAAGAGATTTAAGTTGATTAAGGTCTGAATAGATAAATGAGAATGAATTAGAGAGATTAATGGATACAACTTAATAATTTAATTAAGTGATTAAGTTAAATCAATATAGACTTAATGAATAAATGACCTAGAGATAATTATAGTATGTTGAGCTTAATTTGATAAAGAAAGCATATTGTTTTAAATGTTTGATTACTTTGGATATGAGTATTTTTGGTATATGTATGTTTCGATGACCTTATAATAAATGACTATAATCAAAGAGGAAAGAAATATTTTGGTAGATAAGGGAGAGCTGTCCATATCTTGGTAGAGCGATCTTTGCAACAATGGCGGGGTTCCTACTTAGTGTCTGATCAAATTATTGTTTTATCATAAGTTTAAAAACTCTTGGATAAGTGTCTGCTTTTGGAACAATCTTTGTTATAACCTTAGCCAATGTTCCATTTCAATTTGGTTTTCTTATATGAAGGATGCTGATGATTTGATGTTGGTGATGATGATATTGATGATTTGATGTGGATGGGATGATGTTTTAGTTTTCTTAGAAGCTTGTTTAGATCTAGCTTAGATGTATTGTTTTCTTGATGGAAACAAAAAAAAAAACGAAGAAGTTATCTGGGATTAGAAGAAGATTGAAGTTCGGTTATGAATTTTATGTATTGCCATTTGGACTCTCAGGTGGTCTTGCGTTATGGTGGACGGATGATGTGAATATTGAAATACAACATGCTGATAAAAACTTCATTCACTATTTAATAAAGTTAGTAGACGAGTCTATTTTTATGCAAGTCTCATGGATTTATGCGGATCCAATCTATGCAAAGCGTCGGCTACTTTGGAATACTCTTGTAGATATCAGTGCAAACATGAGAAGACCATGGTTATGTATTGGTGACTTCAACAACATTCTCTATACTCATGAAAAAGATTGGTGGCAGCCTTCGTTGCACCAAACTTATGGAAGTTTTCATGGCGTGATCATGAACTCCAACCTAAACGATCTAGGTTATCAAAGACCATGGTTCAATTGGTCGAATAGAAGAGAAAAATCGAGTTGGTGTTGGAGACGATCGACAGAGCTTTAGGTGCACAGAAGTGGATCTAAGCTTACTAATCTTGTGTGGTTACACATAGTGAACTCATTGGATCAGATCTTGTTGCCCTAATTATAAATTCTTTTTTGATAAGAAGGGCAAAAAGAAGTTCAAGTTTGAGAAAATGTGGACAACAACTGAGGAGTGTAGGGAGGTTATTGAAGAAGTCTAGAATCTTCCCCTACCTACAAGCCATCCTTATCTACTCAGGTACAGACTTAAGAGATGCAGGATAAAATTGAAGGTTTGGAGCCAAAATTGCTTTCCTAACAACAACACAGAAATTAAAAAAGTTAAATGAGAGTCGCTGGAAAATCAAAAGAAAGGAGCAAATATGGATCTATCCTTAGAAAGAGCCTTGTTAGCTAAACTTGACCAATTGTGGACAAGAGAGGAAATGTTTTGGAGGCAAAGATCTAGGGTTAGTTGGCTGAAAGAAGGAGATAGAAACACAAAGTTTTTCCACTAGTTTACCCTTATGAGAAGGAAGGGGAACAAAATACTTAAACTGAAAGGGGATGATGAAAGGTGGTTGGAGAAAGAGGAAGACATAATGAAAACCTTTCAGAGTTTATATACTAGTATATTCCAATCAGATGGAGATAGAGATTGGGGGAATATTTTGCAGTCAATATCGGCTTTGGTCAGCACAGAAATGAATGATTCCTTGAGCTAAAGTCTCTTACCTGAAGAAGTTAAGAACGCAGCTTATCAACTTGGGGCTTTGAAAGCTCCAGGACCAGATGGCTACCTTGGCATCTTCTATGAATGATACTGGAATATAGTGGGGAACAGCGTGGTGGATATGGTTCTCTCTTTCTTCAATACAGGTAACCTTCCTCCTTCTCTTAACAACTCTGAAATTGTGCTTATACCCAAAATCCCATCCCCACAAAATGTCAGCCATTTTTGTCCTATTATTCTTTGTAATTTGTCTACAAAATCATTTCCAGAATTTTGGTCAATAGATTAAAACCTTTTTTGAATGCTTTGGTATTTGAATCATAAAGTGCTTTTGTGCCAAATTGAGTTATTCATGATAACATCATAATAGCCCACGAAGCTTTTCTCTTTCTTAGAACCAAGCCCTGCAGTAGGAAAACCTATCGTGGCCTAAAGCTTGACATGAACAAAGCATATGACTAGGTTGAATGGGATTTTCTAAAAGGTGTTTCGGAAAAACTTGGCTTTTGTGATGTCTGGACTAAATGGGTTATGGAGTGTGTGACCTCTATCTCTTATAGTATTTCTATAGATAGAAAAATAGCAGGTTATGTTAGACCATCTAGAGGTCTTAGATAGGGAGATCCTTTGTCTCCCTACTTATTCATTCTCATAGCAGATGTTCTATCATGCAATATGGAGAATGTTGTTGCTAGAAATCAACTCACTGGACTTAAAATTAGGAGATCATGCCCTATGATGCCCCATCTCTTATTTGCTGATGACTCTTTGTTCTTTGCAAAAGCTATTATATACAATATGTAGGTGCTTAAAAGGATTATTCATGATTACTATACAGCTTCAGGCCAAATGGTCAATTTCCAGAATTCCAGTATGTTCTTTAGCTTTAATGCCCCACCTGGGATTGTAGAGGATATATGCAACATCATGGAGTTCCCAACACACAAAATCCAGGCAAATATTTGGGATTGCCTACAATGTGGGGCCACAACAAGACTAAAGTGTTAGGGTTTTTCAAGGACAGGATCCGTTTAGAGCTTAAGAACTGCAAGAGATATCTACTTTCAAATGTAGGTAGGAAGACACTTATCAAGGTAGTAGCAGGAGCAATTCCAACATACTCTATGAGTTGTTTCAAATTTCCAGCCAAATGGTGTAAAGAAGTCAATTCTTTGATTGCCTAGTATTGGTGGGGACAAAATCAAGAGGAGTGCAAATTCATTGGCAAAGACGGGATAAGATCACACTTCCGAAATCCACAAGGGGTTTAGGATTTAAGGACCTTATTGATTTCAATTCAGCCATGCTTACCAAACTAGCATGTAAGATTCATTCTAACCCTGATGCCTTGTGGGTTTGTGTAATTAAGGGCATCCATTATCCCTATTCTTCCTTTTTGTAGGCTAAGAGAGGGTTTAGAGACTCGTGGGGTGGGCCAGCATCTTACATGGTAAGGAGATTCTATTGCATGGGGCTTTATTGTAGGTAGGAGATGGACAATCTATCAACGTCATGATGGATAGATGGGTACCTAGCTTTGAAAACCACCAACCATACATAAGGACCAATGAGGAAGCCCAAGATTTAAGGGTAGCAGATTTGATACATCAACAATCAAGGTCCTGGAATTTGCATGAATTGAAAAAGTGGTTTGATGAATATATGTCTAAGCTATACTCAAGATACCTCTCCCTTTATGCTAGAATGAAGACAAATTGGTATGGCATCATGAGAAAAATGGTAAATGCTCAGTTAGATCAGCCTATAACTTCCTTAGATGTAATTCCCACGAATAGAATTTGCAAGCTTCAAGCTCTCATAGCATAGGAAAGGAAGTTTGGAAGCTAATATGACATAACCCAAGTACTACCAAGATCAAACACTTCATCTGGCGTGCTTTGAATAATGCTTTGTCTACATAAAAGAATTTGGCAAGAAGAAAGGTAATCCATTCACTTGTTTGTCAATTTTGTTCAAAAGTTGAATCTGTGGAACGTTTTATTCTGTGTTATCCATGGACACGTCTGGTTTGGTTTGCCACCTTAGGGATTCATATTTCCCCAGCACAAGTTATTATTCCAGATTATTGGATGACTTCTTGCCTTGAGGGTTTTCCGGACAAAAGGACTAAATTTCTTTATTTTGCCAAGCTAAGTATTGTTGCGTGGTTTATATGGAAGGGGAGGTGCTCGGCTGTTTTAGGAAAAAAAGCCCAGAGGTGTATTTAACAATAGCTATGGTAGAAAAAGCTTTGCTGGGGCTTGATATAATTTTGGACAAGGTAGTGCAAAACTCTTATCACGATGACCATCTTAATCAAGTATCTAACCACTATGTCAATGCCATGAACAACACCCATCCTTCAAATCAATGGCCCCTACTAGGATCGGCGCCTTGCAGAATAGATACCAACATGTACATCTCAGAAACTAACACTCAACGGCAAGAAGATATAATGTTTAGGGGCAGTAGAGGTCAGTCTTAGTAGGACATTATGACCAGCACTAGTAACAACCATCCAATGGAAAGCCTATAGCAGATGATGACTTCAACATCGGTTTTACTTTGCACTAACACTCCTTCACAAGGCCGGCATCTCAATGAGAACAGGTTGGTTCTTTCAAGACCCTCTTCTTGGAGGCAGCTTGGTCATACACATGCTACCTTGGCTATGATGCACAAAACCGACATAAGGTGGCGCCCCCCTGTTGAGAATGTCATTAAGGTCAATTTTGATGCTTCTGTTGATCCACTCAAAAGGGAAGCAGCAGTAGGACTAATTGCAAGAGATTACAGGGGTGTGGTTTTAGGGGGCAGTGGCAAATCCGTAGCGGTCAACTCTGTTTTGGAAGCTGAGGCTTATGCAGCGAGAGATTCCCTTATTTATGCTAAGAGTAGAGGATGGCTAAGGCTTATAGTTGAAATAGATTCAACCATAGTGTATCGAGCTTTAACACAATATATAGAAGCTTCGTGGTGCTTGCGATCTATCTTGTCAGATGTGCATTCTCTCTTATCTTTTTTTGATAAAGTGGAATTCAATTTAATTCCCAGAGAAGCTATCTCAGCTGCTAATTGGATAGCAATTCATAATAGAATGAAGATGTGTCTTTTGGATTGGATTCAAATATCCTCATTTTCTTTGTTCTCTATTTTAAGCAATAGCTTTTCTGTTCCTTTTATTGTTGGTTTGTTTGTTGTATCAAACTCTTGATGTTTGGAATGAATTTTTCTTTCTTTGACCAAAAAAAAAGAAAAAAAAAATTAACTAGTGCCGTGTAGTTTTGTTATATTGACCAACGAGATGCCAATGCCATCCATTCCAAAAGTGGCCATCTGTATTATCGGGACTTGGAAATTTTGAATTATATGGTCATCATCATCAATTCGGGCTCAGAAATATTAATTTTACCGTGTTGAGTGGATTTGGCATCATCGATTGCATCCACATCTGATGCGAAAATTTTTATATTATCACCTTATCGAAAAGACTCAATTACTATTGTATGCTATCAAATACTAGTAGTTACTCGTTTTACTCCAAATGGCATATTGTTGTTGGATCAACTTTATCAATATAGTTACTGAGCAACTTACTTAACATATCATATCAGCATTTTAAATAATTTTTTTTTATTAAAAAACTCACTACTTTATTCATGAGTAACATAAAAGTTACTTAACATGATTTTTTTTTTTAATTTTTATGAGTTCGACATTATATAAATTATACACAATTAACATTAAAAGTAAAAAAAAAAAAAAAAACCCAAACAACTCACTTTTTTGGATTGATCAACTATGTAACCCACTAAAGCTAAACAACCTTTTCTATTAGTTAAACAATTCATAAAAGGACTCCTTTACATAAGTTTCCATGCCAAATAAGCTCCATTAAGGTTACTCTTGCCAACGACTTAATGACCTCCACCTATATAAGTACTTTTTTTTTTTTTTCATCTAAGTCTGTTCATTTACAATATCCAAATTTTTATCAGTTTATTCTTTTTAGATGCTGTCACGTGTAATAATTTATAACGTCACAACAATATTATAAAATAGTTTACAAATCTAGACTATTTATTTGTTAATTGATCGAAATTGAAAGCATAAAAACAGAGAGGTTTCATTGCCTTCCAACATGCCCACAGCAAGAATGCTTGCACTGTACTAGCTATTCTAGCAAGCCTTAAACCGCTGTTTTCAGATATTGATATAAGATAATGATGATAAACAATAAAAAGCTCAAGTGGAAAAAATAAAGACGAAAAAAAAAAATGAAATTCTCCTTGATTCCTGCTGGTTTATATCTATTATTAAAAGTGAAAAAGCATTTTTAGACTGAATGTTTTTCTTATGTGTTGCATTGAATAAAACATATCATGGACTGATCAGCACTTGATTTATCCAACCACATCAGACCAATGTCAACAATCCATATGTGAAACTCCAGTCGAACCTCAATCCAATATAAAACTGGTTTGGACATGTACAGAAAGATCGATAGCTTCCATGGATTTTCTTGTTATTGGATGTGCTACTCAGGATTGTTTCAGCTGTCCAAGTCACCTTCTGCAAGAGAGTTCACGATCTGGATGATGCATCATTTGTCCAGCTATATCTGTACATATATCATTGTTTGTGAAGGCATAGAATTTGGCTTCAGATTTGAAGCTTTGAGGCACAGACTACTCGGTTGACGCAGGATTCCTTGTGATGGGCAACTTTCCATCATAACTGCATTTTAGGACATCCGGCTTTCTTACTATCTGCGGGCCAACAGGCACCTTGTTTTTCGGACGAATATCCTGCAAATTGCACAAGCATTACTGCTTTGAGATTACCATACTAGTTAAGTCAACAGGTGATTTTATGGGACTACATGGGATTATATAGAAAGGAATTTGGAAAAGAAAATCCAACATTAAATTTTTAGTGTATGTTCCGCTGTAAATTTGTGGTTCAGTGGTAAACTGGATTTTCTTTCCTCTTATTGGTAATTTATAATTGATTCTGAGTCCTTCCTTCTCTTTTCTTTGTATTTTTGGCATTGACTTCTATACTTTTCCTTGCAGAGAAATGAATTGAACATCAAATACGTAAATTGCAGAAAAAGCTATCACTGGTGAACAAAACATAGGAAGATACCAATATGTGCATAGCACAAAAGAAGAAGAAGAGAAGTTTGATTATAAAAAGAAAGCAACACCTGGTCAAATATAGAAGTCGGGATTGCAAGTGTTGCTACTGCATTGGGGGAATCGACTATCCCTGAAATCCTTCCTTCACATGGACAGCAGGAAAGTAGAAGATACATCTGGTCGCAAATGAATTCATCCCATCAGTTATCTTTCTAAAGTAAAAGTTTAGGTGAGTAGATATAGATGCATGCTGCTTTACTTTTATGTTTCAACACGTCTATCATCTGCGGGCTAAGAGCTTGATCATGGCCTCTTAGGCTAAAGTTAAACTGACAAGCGAGTAAGACAAAACATTGGAACATGAACTTAGTCTCCCCTATTTGGAAAGCATTGTGAAGTTTGATCCACAATAAATCAATCTGATGGCATAAACTAATAAAGAAACGTGTGGCTATTTTATAATTAAACGAAGAGTACGAAATCAACAAATGGGAATATTTAGCACTATGCCAAGTGAATGCAAGATGTGAGGAAGTGTGGACCTGCTCTTTGGAGTATCCAAATTTGGAAAGATAGTCTATGGCATTAAGCACAGCTCTCTTGTAGGCCACACTTGCATCGAGATAATGCTGTCTTCCACTCTCATCAACACTGATCCCTTCAAACACCAACCACTCTGAAAATCTTGGCTCCACTGGACCTATCTCAAAGATGGGATTTACATGAAGTGGTGTTGGCCCCATTGGTGTGAGGTACTCCTTCATACCACCCCTTATGATTTCACACCTGATAAGAAAAAATAACCAAAATTGTCCCCTTTAGTCCAAATTAGAGTTAGAAAGGTATGCTGCCTTTGTTTAAGTTTATGATGTCCTTTTGTACTTGACTATGAGCTGAACTGCATAACTAATGTATCTAGAGATAAGGACAGAAAGTTACTTGAGGTCTAGAAATCCACTCATCTCAATTGCCCCACAAAATGAGACCTCACCATCTCCCTGTGAAAAGTGCATGTCGCCGGTGCTAAGATTTGCTCCTTCCATAAAAACTGGAAGATATATTCTTGAACCTCTGCTGAGATTCTTGATGTCACAATTTCCACCATTTTCTCTTCTGGGATTGTTCTTGCAGCTTCTTTTCCAATCCTTTCCCATTCAGGATTTCCTTCATGAATCTAAATTTAAACAAGGACCTCCATATATCTTAGACAGCTTGAAAAATTGTGTTTTCCAGAAAGGAAGATTATACGAGGACCTCCATATATCTTAGACAGCTCAGAGAATTCTATTTTCCACATTTGCACCCACTTAGCACATTCAAATACTTTGTTTAGTTTTGGTTTGAAATGTACCTTCCCTAGGATACAACCTTTCGTTGAAGGTAAGTTTGCAAGTGGTCTCGTATGCAACACTTCACATAGTTTCAAGGACTGGTGACCCGTTTCTTCTAGTGTCTTCTCCCGCTCATATTATACTCAGTAGTTCCATTGATGGTGCGGTTCCAATTATTCCAGGGTGAGTCAAGCCTGGAAATCTTACTCCTGTAATTCAACAAACTTTAATAGCCTGAACTACACAATACATCTGATGCTTAAGCATTACAATAGCAAGTATACCGGCCTGGTATGTTAGGAGAATATGCATATATTCCTTCAAAATACCATATAGCTTTGGTTGCACAAGGGAAATGATCAGTCAAAAAACCACCACCATTTTCTCTGTCAAATGTTGCCGTATAGCCCCATTCATCTTCTGGTAGAGGCCCCAAGTTGCATATTTCAACAGCAAGAAGGTCTCCTGGCTTTGCTGGAACCCCATCTTTATCCACCACTCTAATTGGTCCACTAAGATAATGGACCTACACCCATTTGAATACGAAATTGAAATTAGATCACTAATTGGTCCTACAGGTTCGATATGCCAGTACAGCTATCTTAGAGTCTCAATCATCTAAATCACTTCAAAAATTCTGTCCAGCCATGTCAAATAGATCTTTTTGCATATCCAAATTCATTGATTAGTTAGAAACTCCCCAAGACTTTGAGGCTCATAAGGGAAATGGCTATTTCTTTTAACAGTGTCACTAATTCTGTATATATATGTTAAGGGATGTGTTAGGATTGGAATCAAAACATAGAGAAATGTGAAGAAAGTAACATCCTTCTTTTTCATCAAGAACTAACTTAGGATAAAGTGAACTTTGAGGTTTACATTCATTAATTCCTTTATTTTACCATAAGAACCTAATTGTATACTTAGTCAAATTACCCACTTGGTCTGTAACAATCTAAATAACTTGATTTCCTATGAAGTGCCAACAATCAACTAATATATTTTCTTTTTATAATTTTCAATACGCTAACTAAATGCTATTGGAAATTGCCTAATTTTAGATCTTGGGCTTTAAGAGGATGGCTTGAAGGGCATTTCTTCCTCATGTATTACCAAAAAAAGATAATTAAACCTGAAAATTCATGATGTAGTCTTTCATGATCAGTTCTAAGTTCAAGGTAGTTTTATCATTCTTACAAGAAATATATAATTTAACCATAGTAATGAAACATGTCGATATTCATTTTTCCATGCTACTGCATCACAGTCTCACTTATTTCCCTCATAATTTAAATAAATAAACTTTCTTAAATAATTCACTAATACATGACTAAATTAGCTAGGAACAAGACAATCTATATGAAATTTAGATTGGATAAAAAATGTTATACATACGGTGGAGAGGTCTAGGAACTTGACATCCAAAGCAGAATCATCATCTTTTATAGCACCTCCAGTCCAGTCTACCATTTCTACTCTGAAAACTTCACCTGTTATGACTTCTCCTACAAAGGGTATTTCAGGATGCCAACGATTGTGTAGAGGGGACTTTTGTTCCCATGGTTTCTTCTTCAAGTCAATTGGTACAACAAGTCTTGGAGTCGGAGGAGCCATAGATTCCTAGGAATATGATTGTGAAGAAGATAATTTAGTTGAGGTAAATACAGTGGAACTAGTGCTAGGCATGATAAATGGCCGTGCCGTGCTGTCCACGTGTCAAATTTTGAATGCTTTGAGTGCCACATGCTTTTGCGTGTCTGGTCTATTCGTGCTCATATGCCTCGTGTGTTGTGTTTCATGTGCTTTTATTTTTATTTTTTTCGTGTGCCGTACCATACGGCTCATTTATTCGTGTACCATGTTACGTGCTTCCACGTGCCTGTTTGCGCGCTTTCAATCGGATCCATTTTGACACTGTTTATTTTGTTTTTTTATTATTTTCAACTTGCGGGTTTTTTTTCTGATGGTTTTCAGAATTTTAGTTAAACTAGTTATTTAAATTAGATATAAATAAATTCTTGATTTTAACATTTAACATAAATAAAATTTAGACAATTACTAAAGCCACATTTTAAACTCTATTAATAATAACATGCATTACATTGTTATTTACATTGACAGTAAAAAAAAACGTAATTAATTTAATTTAAAAAAATATGATGCGAATGTGATGATTGTCTGTCTTATTGTTTGTCTTAATCATTAGCATTGCTCGGGAGCTAATAGTATGGTAGTGGCCATTGTGGGGATGGTGGTCGAGGATGCATTAGTCGATAACCTACCCATTGGGAGAAATTGTGTAGGTGGGTACTCATGGAGTTGAGCAAGTCTCCATGTTCTTTTTGGACCTTGGCTATCTGTGCTAGAGTGTTCATTATTTCATCTATATTATATGGATTGGATTCGAATTGTTGCTATGTTTGAGCTTGATCCTACCCATGTCTGTTTCCGTGTCCGTCTCCTATTCCTTCATCGTGCCATGGGAAGGGGAAGGATATATCATCCAAGTTGAGATCAAAGCTCTGTTCATTTGATTAATTTCCATCTCTTGGTTGTGATGCACCATCGTGATCTCTAATATATTAGTTGGCTTTAGGATCATACCAAAAACCTAATTTTCTTACTATGTTGCTCTTTGTAAATTTTGACCTTGATTTTGATGTCTTGTAACTTGAAAGGTCAAATCTCCACGATTTCAAAATGACTGTGATAAGGCAACCATATGCAAGATTGGGGTCTTTTCTCTCGAGCACTCGATGCATGCATTGTATCACCAAATAGCCAACATCTAATGCTTGGGGATCTACCATTGTGTCCATTAGAAAGACATCTTCAATAGAGATGTTATTTGTATTCTTTCGTGGACATATATTGTACCCAATCATATGATGGATTAGTTTACAAATTGGTAAGAGATCTTTTTGCTTGAGGTGCTTCACGTGGTCAGATTGATGCTCACCAGCATATATTAGGGTCCTAGCTTGATTAAATACCCAGTGGAATGCAGTAGTCATATCCCAATTTTTTCGCAATCTATCACTCCCATTGGTTTGATGAAATAGACCGTTTAGATAATTCGGGGTAATATTGAGAATACAACTAAACATAAAAGTAGTGATGGAGGCTTGACTTTGGTGTCCACTATCCACCCAAGGAACTACATTGCGATCTTCTATAACATCATTTATAGTGGTATTTGAATAAAATATACAAACGAGATCGACATATGTCTTGTCCAGAAGGTCCATGAGTGCAACCAAACCAGTATGACATAAGGCGTTAGTGAAGTTGTACCATTGATTTAACTCTTCCATGTCATAATTTTTATTTAAAAGCACGGGCTAAGAGTAGAATTCAGTTTCGTATCATACTCTCATAGTCAAAGTGGACAAATTGATATTATTATGATCATCATGTGGGTGGCTGGGTGAAGTAGGTGGGGATGGTAATGGTGATGGTGAAGGGGATAGGGACGAGGTAGGTGTTCTTTCCCGATAACGGCATCACGTGGTTACTTTAGTACAATGGCGTGAACTTTGTGGACGCTCTATTATTTATAGTAGAAGGAACTTGTAAAACAATTGACAAATGGCAAATAACAAAAGCATGAAAGTAGCAAGTGTAATGGAGTGAAAACGATAAGGGTTGAGAATGAACGTGGCCACGTCTGTTGAAGGTATATATAGAACTGATGTGGATAAGTTTTTGAAAAAAAAATTAGCCAACGTGGGCATGGTGGCGGCTTACGTGGGCATGCCGGGGGCGTATGGGCGGCGCGTTGGCCGTCGACGTGCCTACGTTGCAAAAAAAAAAAAAAAAATTTTAGTTGACATACCCACATTGCCGGCTAACGTGGCTGGCATGGGCACATTGGCCGGCGACGTGGGCATGTTGGCTTCATAATGTAGGCATGTTAGCCGCGCAGCATGGTCATGCCAACAGCTGACGTGCCCATGTACGCCACCGGTGTGCCTATGTACGCCGATGGTGTGATCACGTTGGCCATTGGAGTGCCTACGTAGGCCCTTTTTTTTTTTTGGAGACGTGGGCACGTTGGACTCCGACGTATCCACCTTGGTCGTTGGCGTGCCCACGTTAGCCATAACAACAAAAAGAAATTTTGGCCAACAACATAATATATTGAGTGTCCGCTAGGCTCCAGATTGTTACTCCACCAATTTTGCAGCAAATTTAGCCATTATCATTTCTTATCTATTTGCAAATTGTAATTTAAACATCATCAACACTTTCTAACTGTTTGTTTATGTATCAATATGGCAGGAAATGACAACAACCAGGACAATTTTCCTAATTTCAATGAGTTTGATGATTTATTGATTTTTGGAAACACTACGTAGGGTTTTAATACTTTCATGAATCAAATAGGAAGCCCTCAATATATGGTACATATTTCCATACCATTGATGCCAGTATATTTTCCTGGACAAAAAGCAGTTGGAGTGGGGTATTTACAAGCTCTACCAATAGTTACACACCCGCCTTCCATAGTTAGTGGGAACGATGGAGGGATAACTTTTTGATGTGTTTAATTTTTTTTTATCATTACTACACAATTATCTGTAATTATTTTCTATTTGTAGGCAACAACTTTCCCCTGACTAGACAATCAAACCTAACGCAAAGTAATAGTGACTTTGCCATGATTAGAGGTGCTTCTAGACGTTCTAGGAAGAAGACATCAACCGTATGAAAATATTTTTCAGAAACTGAAGAATCCACATCAAATGGTGAACCTATTAATTATGCCATTTGTTGAACTTGCGGCAATAAGTTATCATCTAGGTCCCACAATGGGACGAGACACCTAAAATGACACGTAGATGCATAAATATCGAAAGGGCATGTTGTCGTGGATGACCCTACCAATGCCAATAGCTCCTATACTAAGTGTGTCGATCCTGCAACGTGGCAATTCAATTAGTAAGATGCACGAGACTAACTAGTGGAATGGATGGTAGCTACAAATATATCATTCCATGGAGTTGGTCACGAAAAATTCGATAGTTAGAGTACGAGAGCCATGCAAATCCCGTACTAACATGCGGGTTGACAAAAGTTAAAAAAATGATATGATTAGCCTTTTTGAGAGAAGGCGTGAAGCTTTAAAGGAGCTTTTGTTAAACCTCTCCTCTAGGTATAATCCTCTAAAATAATTTGTTATTCATGTAATCTTTTAGATTATACATTGATTAACGATATTTACTTTTGGTTTATGTAATACACTTGATTTTGTTTGTGTAGTGTCTCCCTCACCTTAGATGTGTGGAAATCTCCCATCAACTATGTACAAGATCGCTATATATGCATAACCGCTTACTGGATAGATGAACAATGGTTGATCCATAAGTGGATTATTGCTTTCAAGCCGTTCTAGGAGAGACACACCAGCCAAGCAATAGCAAATAACATATCGGAAGCCATCCAATTGCACGATTACATATTATGTTTAGTATATCGTTCGACAATACATCAAACAAAACTACTGCCATTCGTAATCTGAAGCAGTCATTGAAGTCGGTGTGTGATGGAAAGTTCTTTCATGTTCGATATGTCTGCCATATTTTGAATTTGACACTACAAGCAAGCCTTACAACTTGTGGCCTTTACTTACATATTGAGAAGATAAGATATGCAATCAATTGTCTTCGTGTTTCACAAAGATTTAAACAGATGTACATGGAGTTTGTCAAGGCACACCATTTAGAGGAAAAGATGCATACACTTGATTGTGTAACTAAGTGGAATTCTACATTCAAAATGCTTAACCGGGCATTGAAGTGCAAAAGGGCTCTAACTCATTTGTATAATATTGATAAGTCATTTTTACTCTATATTTTTCATAGGATTTTAAGCTTAATTTGCTAAGAATTTCTGGTAAAATCCTGCAAAAATTATGTTTTTGATAAAAAAATGTTGTTTTCAAGCTCTTAGAATCAAATAAGGAGTAATCAAGTGTTTTAATTCAAATTTAGAGCAAAAACAAAAATGAAAGTAAAAAATGCAGAAGTTGAGCCCTGAAAAGACACAGCCGAGACCAAATAGAGAAAGAAGATAGCAAAAATTGGTCTATTGAGCCTCAACTGTGAGCCCTCGACATGACCCTCAACTTCAGTCGAAGCAATCAAGCATCATTCTAAGGAAAATATATTGTCGAGCCTCAAAACTCAACCTTTGACAATTGTGTTGAAAGACCAATTCTTTAACAAAATTTCCTTGAGCCTTAACAATTTGACCATCGCCTCTCTCAATTTTACCTTTATAGAGCAATTGACAAAAACACATAGTTTACTTAGGAATTTCCTGAAGTCGAACCTGATCTTGCTTAATACGAGTCTCGACTAACAGAGCATGCAACCCTCGATGAATGTTTTTACAGCTCTTATGTGCGTGTGAAAATTTATCAAATTTTATTAGAAAGGATCAGCCGAATTGCCACGTGTCAAATAAAGATGGTCATGCTTTCTATGTCTACTAGTTTATAAATAAACGTGCAAGCATGCATTGTAAAGTATGTCCCAACAGTGTAAATTAGTATTAACGCAGAGTAGATTTTTGAAGGATTTTTGGGTAAAAGAATTTCCATTTCTTTTTACTTGAAAATTTCTTTTGTTTTCTAGGTAAAATCAATTTAACCCAATGTTTGTAATTGCTATGAATTTTTGAGCAATTAATTGATTAATCTTTCAAATTTGTTTTATTTCTTCTAATTTGTGCTTATTTTGATAAATCCATGGAGAAATAAACTCCTACAGCTTAGGGATACGAATGCAATTCTTGATTCAGTTTGATTTCAAATGCGCTTTTAAATAAATTTGATTGGGTGTTTGTAATTAGTACTTAAACCTAACTTGTGGTTTTTAAAGGAGTGGTGTACTCTTTTAGATCCACGATTAAAGATCTGTGGTTGCTAATGGAGTCGATCCTAACTACCTCTTGCTGAGGAATGGATGAAGACTTTCTGTCGCTTGTTTTAAAAATTCATTGAGTTGTCTTTTCAAAACAATAGATTTCTATTCTTTATACAGGTCTAATTGAAACTTTAGACTACTGGTTTTAGTTAAATCTAGAACTATTGACTTCGAGAGAAACTTTAGTATAAATTAGAGAATCCGGCAGTATAAACACACCATTTCAAATAGCTTTTAAGAAGTTGTTGTTCTTAAGAAGTCATTTTGATAAGGATATGGTGAAGTAACCCTAAACTACTATTTCATAGAAGTTACAAGCTTATTTCTCATTTTACCCATTAAACATTTACGAATATTTCTAACTTAGCATAGTTTTATTCTTCTTTATGTTTTTCTAAAACATTTCTTTGGCTAGACAATTAATGGGATTGAGAGTATATTAGCTGCCATCCATTCCCTTGGGACAGATTTAAATTATTATCTATGCTACATTTGATGGGTGCACTTGCCCTGTGAGACTATATTTATTGATTTAGAAAATATTTATAAATTTGAAAAACTTGGTTAATGATCAGTGAAAATTGAACTTTGAATTTCACACACAAACCACATACACAAACCAAATACCCTACTCAATCCCTATAATTCTACCATTAGTTTGATAGAGAGTTGGGATTGACAAATAACACATGCACTTAAAGAGGTCTTGAAGGCATTTCATGGTCCAACACAACATTTATCTAGTTGCTACTGCCTCACTAGCAACTAGGTATTTCCCACCTAGTTGACATATCGAACGTGCTGAGTACCTATAGCTCCGATCTTAATCTGGCCGCTACTGTGTTTGCAATAGCCAATAAGCTTGGGATTATTTTGTCCTCTCCCCCTCTCTTCCATGTTGCAACAATGTTAGATCCATGGTATAAGTTTCGTGCAACTAAAACACTACTCAAAGAATTTTATAAGAATATTAGTGTGGCAGATCTTGAATCAGAGACCGCAAGTCTTCATACTACAGCAACAAATTTACTCAAAAACTTGTATCGGTGTTGTAATCAAACGAATGCACCACTACCTGAACCATAACAATCCAACAATCACTCATCCTAGGGATTTTCAAAGAGAAGTAAACAAATCACTCAGAATGTTGGGAGCAGTTGTGCAGCTTCCTAAGAAATCTTGAGTGACATGCTATTGTATGAGGTCCAGCAACTTGATAAGGAGGAACTGTAATGGCAACAACAAGGAAAGGACGAGGGGGATGATTTCAATACCCTTAGTTGGTCGAATAAGAGAACACACATGATGCCGGTGCTTTCTATATTGGCACGAGATGTTTTGGCTTCTTCAACTTCAACAGTTTCATCAGATTCAACTTTTAGCTCGGGTGGATGGGTTCTCAAACCGCATCATCATAGGCTAAAAGCTACCACTGCAAAGCACGTGTGTACTTAAAAGATTGGTTTGATGCTGTAAGTAAGAAACAGGCGGACTCACACTTTTGGTGGCCTAAGGACACTGATTCGAGATCGGGGGAGTCATTGTTACCACTGGATTTGTAGCAGCAGACACAGACAGTACAATAGGGTGGGACTGGAGAAGGTTCCAAGGAGGGAAGGTATACAGTTGATAACATTTTTTTTCCCAATATTCTTGTATTCTTTTGCAGTTAAAAAAATTTTACTAATAAAATTTACTTTTCCATCGATCTCAATGCATTTATTAATTTTCTTTATTCAACAAGTCACAATTATTATAAATTAATTAATTAAGAAATTTTAGCATTCGATATAAATTAATTATTATTACAAAATTATTTGAAAATTTTATTTATTATTTTCTATAAAAATTAAAAATTAATCTTTAATATGTTAATAGTAATACAATTGAAATCATTGTACACAAATAAAATATACTAAATATATTATATTTTTTAAGAAGACAAATATGTTTAAATTAAATAATAAAAAATTTATTTAACTAAAATTTAAAGTAAATTAAAAATAAGTCATTAATTTTATATTATTATTTAAAGAAAGGCATATAAAACCAATTACTATTACAATATTATTTTATAATTTCATTTCTTTTATTTCCTAAACAATATTGAAGTTAATATGTTAATAATAATACAATTGAAATTATTTTAAACAATAAAATATACTAAATATGTTATATTTTTTAAGAAGACAAATATGTTTAAATAAAATAATAAAAAAAATTTATTTAAAAATAATTTAAATTAAATTAAAAAAATAAATCACTAATTTTATTTTATTGTTATTTAAAAAAGCATATAAATCAATTACTATTACAATATTATTTCATAATTTCATTTTCTTTTATTCCTAAAAATATTGAAGTGAATATGTTAATAGTAATACAATTGAAATTATTTTAAACAAATAAGATGTACTAAATATATTATATTTTTTAAGAAGATAAATACATTTAATTAAAATAATAAAAAATTTATTTAAATACAATTTCAAATAAATTTAAATAAAAAATCACTATTTTTATATTACTATTTTAAAAAAGGCCCACGCGCTGGTTTGCGTGCCGTGCCTTACCGGCCCATTTATTTCGCGTACTTCGCATGCTACATGTCAGCTCTCTCGTGCTCGCATTTTTATCTTTTTCCTTTGCATGTCGTGCTAGGCCTGTGGCTTGCGTGCCACAGTTCATTTACCATGCCTAAACTAATCCATTACATTGCCGCAGTTCGTGACTGTTCGTCAGTTATGTTATTTTACTTAATTAAGAATTATATAATGTTATGTTTGTCATGGTGCCTTATGTATATGACCATACAATAACGAATACAATAATCCAGTACAAAGATTTCTGCAGGTAAGTCAAATTCCACTCCACTGCAATCGAATTGATAGTTAAATATTTATCGAATTCAAATTTAAATTTCAACTGTTGATTTGAGTATTTCGTAAGCTTATTCAAGTGTTTTATATTTTTGTATAAAGCTTATCTTTTTATCTTGTTATTTTTT
Source organism: Combretum micranthum (assembly GCA_024138025.1). Lineage (NCBI taxonomy): Eukaryota > Viridiplantae > Streptophyta > Magnoliopsida > Myrtales > Combretaceae > Combretum > Combretum micranthum. The sequence continues at coordinate 125,837 of JAMXBD010000820.1, read as the reverse complement.
CTTTCTTTATATCCTATAGTCCATATCTATCTTTTTAGTTTATATGATTTTTATAGACTAATCAAACCTAATTGGATCAAACTCGAATGTATTGAATATTAATTTCAGTTAAATTCGAATTTAAAATATAAAACTTGGTCAAATTCAAATTAAAATTTTTTTATTCAAGTCTAGTTGAAATTTAATGTTGTATTGTTTCGATTTAACATAATGAAAATAAGGAAATGTGATGTGTCTGCTTTCGTGGTCCTCTCAATTTCTTTGGACCAATACAAGAGCAAACAAGTAATCATCCTGTTGGTGAAGATTTGAAATTTCGCAAATCGGAATCGCCAGTGTTATCTTTCGGGAAAAAAAAAAGAATTATAATTTGTTGTTTATGTATTATTTTTGTAGTTTATGAGTGTCATATATGTCTTCCCTGTGTTTAATTTGTATATGTGTGTGTGTATACATTGGCCAGACACACGAGTCACGAGGCTTCCTAAAAGTAAGGAAATTGTAATCTAATCCACATTATGAACCTTCATCGTCACCGAATGAAACAAAGGCTAAGTCGATCTCTTCCAACTTGCAACTTTGACCATATCATTGGCTAACATAAAAAGCTTCATGCTCTGCATGATGGAATAATTTAAGAAGAGAAGAATAAGGAGAAGAGAAATTATTGTGTAATTTGAATTTTTTCATGTGTTTGGATAGTAAAGGAAAAAAAAATTATTATTATAAAAAATAAAATAATTTGTAATGGTAAATTATTTGTATGTCCTTAAAAAATAAGAAAGTAATTTAAAAGAAAAAGGGCATAAAATTAATTTTAAATTTTTTTTCCTTTCTATCATAATTCTCTCTACTTTGGAGGACAAAAAATAGTGGAATCCATGGAAAATATTATATTCACTTTCCCTTCCCTTGTCTTTCCTTTTCAAAACAAATAAGAGAATGGAATTTAATCTCCCTTATTTCCTCCCCTCTATAATCATTCCCTTTTAATTCCCCAATACCAAAGAGAGTGTTAGAGCTTTAGAACTTGACAAACTAGTAAGCCTAGGATTTCCTATAATAAATTGGCCCATCGTATTTCTAGCCATAGAAGCAAGTCCACTATTGTAATGATCAGCCCCCAGATTACCCTCAGGTCATTGGGCTTAGCGGAATTGCACATAATCGAGTACTATTCTCCCCATGTCCGTGACCACCCTAATTATAGCCATCACGGTTCGAACTTGGGACATGGGGCTTTTGTTTGCCTTAAAGGCAACGTCTCTCACTAATTGAGTTGTAGCTCAACTATCTAGGGGTAGATCATTTCCACTATCTTGCAAATATGTGATCAAATATGTGAAGGTATAGTAGATAAGCCAGGCAAAGCGAAAAGCTACTTGGGAATTGGAAGAGGAGACAAGAATATAGTATCTAGAGCTTTTCAGTAATCTAAGAAACTTTCGAGGAAGAAAGTTTCTTTTTAGAAGGGGAGAAGTATAATATATAATATATAGTTTTATAAAGAATAGTAAGAGGGTGTCATTTGACAGTTAATAAAAAGGTGCAATTTAGTCACTCTCAATAAAAAGATGATAGTAATAATCCCTCACTTTAACCTATGTGCTTTTTCATTCTACTGTAGTATCAAAAACCTCCAAGCTTTAAATCTCCTCACTAACATCTCTATTGAAGGATCAATAAGAGATTAAGGCAAACCGCTTTCTTTTCCTTTTCCTTTACCTTTTACTTTTTACAATCTTGAAAGGAATACCTTTCTAAGCCTATGCATGTTAGGTATTGAAGGTATCATGTCCCAAAAGATATCCTAAAAGTGATAGTTTGTTGTACACAATATTAAGACTTGAGAATGACTACCTTAGTCTCTTAGAAGCTTTTATATCGATACAAGGCATACTTTCACAATGAAGGGATACCAGTGAGTTACTATCACACCCCTATAGGGCATCCTAGTAGCATTAATGCCCTTCGCGACAACTTGAAAAATCATGAAATATAAATAAGCCAACCAAGGCTTTTCAATAAAATTTGCAGGCATCATGGTATGGACATTTAAAACAAGGTTGTGAGGTTGTTAAGATTTCGAATACATATAAGTTTATTACAACATGTCTTTTTACATACAACTTAGGATAAACTCTCAACAAAGCCTTTGAGCTTACAAGAAACAAACATAAGATATTCTATACAAAAGGAACTATCTCCAACCCTCACTTGAGCCTTGTATTTCTCCTTGAAGCCTACTACCACTCCTTACCTCAAGCTTAGATCCACTCTAGAGATCCTGAAAGCACATAAAGTTTATAGGAGTATGAGCACACCACAGCTCAGTGAGATAATATGATCAAACTACACTTCAAACAGATACCAAACAAGTTTTAATTACAATCGTATGCTGTCGCAATCAACCATATGTAATGAACAGTTTGGATTATCACAATCTGAACCAATGGACATTTATGCCCTCCCTTAGGGGTTAAAGGACCAATCTCAAGTAATCCATGCCCATGAGAGACTAAGAACTAAGAAAGGAGAAACTTTTCCAAAATTACTTAGTATATATTACATGTATACTTATATACATATTCAACATAATCTCAAATTTACCTTAGAACCATCATAAATTCCTTAAGTTCGACACCCTAAAGTCTCTGCCACTCGGGCGATGTCCTTCAGATCAACTTAGTTCCTGTGCAGTTGGAAACCCTATGATAACCCTACATGGACACTTCTGGCATGATAAGACATTACTATAGGATCGAAATATCAATACGTGACGTGTGTTCTTTGCTAATGCAGCGTGCTGTTGTGTAATGCATGACTATTTTAGATTAAAAGTTAGGTAAGACTTATATCATGTTATTGGCGGTCATACAATGTTCGTACAATCATCAATATTCATTACACATCAACATTAGGAAATTTGTAATCACTTCGAATATTAAAACTTGCCACACATTAAAGCACAATACAACATGCAATATCTTCACCCCCATACATACTCAGTTTTGTTCATATAGAGACATGTACAACTACATTACAAGCACAACATCATGATAAGATTCAAGACACTCACCTATGCATCCTACTTAGAGATCGCAGTAGTCTACTTAAAACCTTGGGTCTTGATTAAAAGCTCTTATAGAACAACAAGCATACATCAGCAAACACATAACAGAGAATATTGGACTCTAATAAGAGCTCTCGCGCCCTAGAAATATGCTATAAACCTCCTAACTAAAGTAGTTCTAAAAGCTAACAACACGGGTTGGGGTTTAAGGTCACATTGCTACCTAAAACTAGGCTTGCACCTAAGTAAATTGGGGACAAATGGTCACTTAGGAAGGGTCCTGGGGTAATTGTTGCAATAAACCATGTCGTGTCTCAACAAACTAGGGGTTGCATGCTGCTAAAAAGCTCACGGCTTGTGTCACGGGCACATTGAGGGCTCAACATTAGGCATGACAGAAGCTATGCTTCATGCACTTTGTTATATTTTAGCTACAATAAGCCTTAGTGTCTGTTGGGGGGTACATCGAGGGCTCAATTGTTGGCCATGATGGGCACTGTTCTCCAACACTTAAACTTATACTTAGGCATGCAATCTTTAATGTCTATCATGGGCATGTCGAAGGCTCGACTTTAGGCTGCGATAGAAACTGTGCATCAAAACTTACCCCTCGACACTTACACTAAGTCTACCACTAATCCACTTTGAGGGCAAGACTAGGCTGCGATCATCAACAACAAACATAACAACATTCAAACTTACTTCAAAACACTATTAACTCCACTAGAACAAATCCTTGGCTTAAAATGCACATAAAAACAACTCGACACCACAACAACATATAACACGCTAATCTAACTGGAAACTCTATCTTCTCAATCCTAACTTTAGATCCAACATAAGAGCTTAGAGGGTTAATCTACTCTATTTTATTGCATGTTTTATTTTTCTTTGTTCAAATAAGCTTTGATAACTTCTGTTTAAAGACATATAATAGACATTATTCACTTTAAGCTTGAACAAATTAAAAAAGCAGGCTTTTATCTGTTTTTGGCATGTCTTAGTAAACTAGGTTCATTTTTCAGTTTTCTAAAACATGATATTTGCTAAAAATGTTGTTTCACATGTGAATGGTGAAATTTGCACATGCACTAGTGTATTTAATAAAGATACTTTCTGAAATCTTAAAAAACAACGTAAACGAAGATACTTGTCGTACTGTTTGAGATTACTTCAACTTTTTCTTTCCAAAACATAGTTACGTAGCTTGTAAATATGATTTTGGGGTTTTTCAAAGTAAAAATATGAATGTTCTGAAAAATGATTTTGTGCAGATAAAAGAGAATATGTTTGAAAAGCAAACTTTGAAAATATCATGTTGGTTTTCTGAAAACAACAACAACGCCAATTTTGTGTAAATTTCAAATCTTCAATTAATGAAATAAACTTTATTTAAGAGAAATGATGGCATGTCCATGCTTTAAAACTTACTATGAATATTGCAATAAATTTCTAGTACTTTTGGAAAATGTTTAATTATAAAAATATGAAAAATCACAGCCTTTTTAATATATGCAAAACGATATTGTATTACCAAAAAATGTTAATTATTATACTACCAAAACATTTATTATTTTTCAGGATATAAAATTATATTTAGATTTTAATTCTTTTTTGATAAAGTCATATTTCATACAATTTTTCCTTGAACAAATCATGATAAACTTGTTATAGATTTTACAGAAATCTAGTGGAATTGGTATTTAAGTGTGTTTATTATGTTATTTCAGGTCATGGAGGACATGCACAACAAATATATGCAAATTGCAGAAGTTTTGATCAATTTTGGATAAAAACAGAAGTATACCAGCCATGAAGGAAGCTACGCCACCAGCTTAAAAGAAATCTTTACCAGCGTTGCAAATTTTTATACATATGCAGGCAAAATCTTTGGCTACACCGCAGGCTTTGAGCCGGTGTTGCGCGTCTACAGATTGCAAATTTTTAAAGCTAGATCGAATGATGCCTGTGTTGAAGAAGAAATTAAGCCAGATTTTGCAATTTTAAAGATATGCCGACACAAGGAGAAATCAAGGCCATTGGTGTTGAAGACGTCGTATATTTATTGCTGCTCTAGGAAATTAATTTTCATATTAAAGGACGATCAAATTAAATTAAAGGTCGCCGGCCTTTAATGCTAGTGTAACTCCCCTCTAACCCTTCATATATATTCATCCTATTGTCATTTGTTCATGGAATGAAAAAAACCATAGGCACGAAAAATACAAATTCTCTCCTTGCTCCTAGATCTAGATTAGGGTAGAACACTGGAAAACTTTTTATTTTAATTTGTTTGCAGATTCCACACCGGGATTCAAGTAGATAATGTCATTTAGATTTGGATTTCAAGAACAAGATTATTTTGACAATGTGATTTTGTTCTTTTTCTTATGTTCATATCTTGGATGATGTTTAAAGCTTGTTCCTTTGATCTTAATTAGGGTTTTGAGTTGTAGATCTAATTTATATAATTGATGATCCCTGTTGTTGATTGGATAAATGCGTGTATTCGAGTTGTTGATGTTATGTCACAAATCATGCAATTTTAGCTTAGATATGGAATTCATGATATATTAAGATTGAAACTGGAAAATTCGTTTCTGATCGTTTTGTGAATAGTTAATTTGGATTTGAAATCACATAGGGATATGTATTTAAATTCAATTAAGGTTTGGCAAATTGAATAGATTAGTCAATTAATCACTTTCCTAGAAATAAGGATCATTGATTGGTTAATTTAGGGTAATAGTTTACTTTGGAAAAAGAAGTTGTTATTTGGTGCTTAAATTGTTTAAAAACTGAATCCATTGATAATTTGGATTTGCAATTGCATTTGGTTGATAGCATACATTGATTGATTGTTCAAATCTGTTGGCCCTAAACCTAATCATTTAAAGGTGTTTGGAATCCTTGTTTCTTTGTAGTTTTGTTAAAAGAAAATACAAAAAGAGAAACATTTTTTGATTTGCCTAGCTATGAATTGGACCGATATGGTTGATAGCTAGTCCTCACTCCTTATGTATTCGATTCGGTATTTACCGAAATTTTATTATTGCACACGTGCCTGATATACTATCGGTTAAAGACCTGTGCATTTAAAGGAAATTGAATATAACTAAAAAGAGTTTTAAAAGGCATGTATTGAAAAAATGTGATCATTTTTAAAGTTTTAACTCTTGCTATGGCTAAAACCTAAGGATTACATCCTACCCTCCTTAAAACAAGCTTTGTCCTCAAAGATTAAGATATACCTGGCTCAACAAACGACTGATAAACCTTCCTAATGTCTTCTTTAGATTCTTATGTAACCTCCTCAGTTCGTCAATCCCAAACACTTTAACATATCCGATCTCTTTGTTTGAAGATTCTATACTTTAGAATCCAAAGCCCGCATAGATGCTTTTCATATGTCAAATTTTCTTTGAGTGGGATAGGCTCCACGTGTCAGGTTTGGGTATATATTTCCACAAAACTAATACATGGAAGATATTGTGCATGTTTGCAAGATTGGGTGGAAGAGCCAATCGACGCGTAAAACTTCCGACACTTTCCAAAATCTCAAAAGGTCTAATGTATCTTAGACTTAACTTTCCTTACAATTTTCCTTTATGAAAACTCTTTATTGGCTTGATCTTAAGATACACATGATCTCCTGCATTAAACTTAAGCTCCCTTCATTTCATGTTAGTCTAACTCTTTTGTTGATCTTACGTTGCTTTTATCCTTTGCTTAATCACTACTACTTTATCTACTACTACTTTATCCACTATCTCTTGTACTAGCTCAGGTCCAATGGCTACACTTTCTAAATTATCTCAAAATAGAGGCGATCTACACTTTTGTCCATATAAAGCTTCATACGGTGGCATACCAACACTAGAATGGTAGCTATTGTTTTATGCAAACTCCCAACTTCCTTTAAACTCTAGAATGCATACTCTTAACATATCCTCCAAAGTCTGCATTGTTCTCTCTATTTTTTCATCAGTTTGAGGATGATATGCAATGCTAAACTTTAGCTGAGTTCTCATGGCTCTTTGCAAACTCTTCCAAAATCTTGAAATAAACCTTGGATCTCGATCTGAAACAGTTCCTATTGGCATATTATGTAATTTAACAATATCTTTGTTGTATATTCATGCTAACTTTTCTAAAGAATATGTCATATTGATGGGTTGAAAATGAGTGGACTTGGTAAGCCGATCCATAACTACCCATATTCCATCGTAACTAGCATTCATTCTTGGTAAAGAACTTACAAAGTCCATTGATATCTGATCCCACTTTCATTCGGGAATGGGTAAATGTTGTAACAACCTACCTAGTCTTTGATGTTAAGCTTTCACTCTTTGATAGATTTCACATCGAGCAACAAAAACTACCATGTCCTTTTTCATACCATTCTACCAATATGCACTTTCAAGCTCTTAATAGGTCTTAGTCTCACCTGGATGAATTGTATATCCTGAACAACATGCCTCATGCATAAGTTCATTCCTTAATGTTGTATCCTTTGGCACACACAACCTTTTATTTATCTTTAGGATTCCTCCTTTATCCGCATGAAAACCTTTAAACTTTCCTTATGTAAGACCTTGAATGATCCTTTGACGCTCTGAATCTTGTCTTTGTGTTTCTTGAATCGTTTGCAAGAAGGTTGGTTCCAAAGCTAAGTTTGCAATCTCAATCTTTGGATCTTGCAAGATAAAATCCAAGCTCATCCTTTCAAACTCTCTTATAAGCTCTTTTGTCCCGTTAGCATCAAAGCTACTTTTCCATAATTCTTGCAGCTTAAAGCATTTGTAACCGCATTGACCTTTCCTGAGTGATAGCTAATGCTTAAAACATAATTCTTGATCAACTTTAACCATCTGCTTACCTCATATTAAACTCCTTCTAAGTGAACAAATACTTAAAACTCTTATGGTTTGTGTAGATTTCATACTTTTGTCCATATAGATGATGATGCCATATCTTTAAAGCTAAAACAATGGCAGCTAACTCCAAATCATGTGTCGGATAATTCTTCTCATGTGACTTTGACTACCTTAATGCATATGCAATCACTTTTTGATTTTGCATCAGCATGCATCCTAACCTACACTTCGATGCATCACTATAGATGACAAAAGAGTCCTCATCATTAGGTAGAACCAATATCGGTGTTGATACCAACCTTTTCTTTAACTCTTGAAAAATCTATTTCCTCTTCTCATTCCATTCAAACTTTTCACTTTTCCTTGTTAACTGAGCTAAAGTTAAGGCTGTCTTAGAGAAGTCTTGAACAAACTTTCTATAATACCTTGCTAAACCCAATAAACTTCTCACTTCAGATACTATTCCAAGCCTTTTCCATTAGACAATAACCTTAACTTTCTTAGGGTCCATAGAAATTCCTTCTACTGATATCACGTGTCCAAGAAAAGATATTTGCCTTAACCAAATTTCATACTTTGATAGCTTAACACATAACTTATTTTCTCTCAAAAGTTGCAACACCATGCGTAGATGCTTATTATACTGCTCATTCGAAGTAGAGAATGCTAAGATGTCATCAATGAAGACTATCACACACACATCCAACAATGATTGAAAAACTATGTTCATCAAGTCCATGAAGATTGCTGGTGCATTCACCAACCCAAAAGACAAAACCAAAAACTCATAATGACCATACAATGTCTGAAAACCTATCTTAGGTATGTCATTAGCTTTAACTTGAATTTAATGGTATCTAGACCTTAAATCAACATGAGAAAACACTTTTGCACGATGCAACTATTCGAACAAACCATTTATCCTTAGGAATGGGTATTTATTCTTAACTACAACCTTGTTCAAATCTCTATAGTCTTTACAAAGCGTCATAGATCTATCCTTCTTTTTGAAAAACAACATGGGAGCTCCTCATGACGAAACACTGAGGTGAATAAACCCTTTATCCAATAACTCTTGCAGTTGTGTTCTCTCTTTTAACTCCATAGGTGCCATCTTATAAGGCAGTTTTGATATTGGTGCCATTCTTGGCATCAAGTCCATGGCAAACTCATTTCTCTTTGGGGTAGTAGCCCTTGTAGATCATCAGGAAAAACATAAGAAAACTCATAAATCGTTTGAATACTTTGAATATCAAGTTTTTCTATCCCTTCATTGAAAGAATGCATTGTGCTCTTTTCCAACTCATCAAATTTTTCTCCCAACACTTCAACAGCTTTTATTTCCATTTGTTTTCCTTTGAGCACTTCTCCCATGGACTCCACTCTTTTCTTTTTCTTGTTTATAAATGAAACTGTCTTATGTTGAAAATCCATTTTTACTCTAGTAGCTATCATCCAAGCCGTCTTAAGAGCATCATCATACTTCTGCATATCTACCACTATGAGTTCAACAGCAGTTTCGTGATCATTTATCCACAACGGACATCCCCTTATCACCTCTTAGGTAACAACCATGCCTCCTGTAGGAGTTGAGATTGCTAAACCTTTCTCGATCATCCCAACACATAAGTTAACTCTTTTTACTAAATGTAGGTTAACAAAGGAATGCTAGCATCGATATCAAAGAGTGCACACGCAGGGGTATCTTTCACTTGTATTGTTCCTAGTTACCATAGTTTTTCGTTGTTATCAGCTAGATTTAGAAAGCTTTTATTCCAATTATTTAACATGCACTTACATCAAAAGATAATTTTAAGCACATACCTGCTATTGATATGAATCTTCCACTTCATGTTCATCATATTTCCCTTCCGATCCTTCTATTATGGAAGTCCCATGCATAGCAAACATTTGAGCAGCACCTGTAGATTTGCTTCCTTGATTATTTCCTTCCTTCTTATCCTTAGCTCCACTAGCTCCCTTGGACTGTGAAGCTCCTTCTAGTTGAGTTCTTTGAGAACAAGCAGTCGATATGTGTCACACTTGGTTACAAAAAATAAAAAACAGGTAGCTCCTGCCCTCTTTGTCTAACCACTAACTGTGTGTCCACTTCTCCATAAAGAAACATCGATTCTTGAAGTAAGGGCAATCCTTTAGGTAAGGGATCCCTAGATGTCTTGAAGAACTTATTCCTCTTAGAGGTCAAACTTGTCCAAAATTATCATGCGGCCTCTTTCCAAAGGTTTGGCCTCTTTTTATTTACCTCTCTGCCTAGTACATTCAATAACTCGTGCCTTTTCCATCATAATAAAGAAATCTTTTATCTTAAAACTTAGCAAGCCTTCTTTGACAATGAGGCTCCAAACTAGCCATAAAGTTTGTCATTTTAGCTCATTATAATCTATATAAGCACTTGGAGCAAACTGTAGCAACTTGGTAAACTCATGCTCATACTCATCAATACTTTTATTCCCTTGTGCAAGGTTCATCAAATTTGTACTATACTTCGCTTTTAAGCTGCTTGGGAAATACTCCCTTAAAAACTCTCTCCTAAAGTCTTTCCATATGATTGGCTGTGGTAAAACTCGTTCCTTTGAATCCTACTATATCCTAGCTCTTAACCTTAGTAAATATGTCCCGTATGGCACTTTAAGAGCATCAGGCACTTGAAACACATTAAAAGATCTCTCCATCCAAGCTAACCAATCTTTTGCTTCTTTAGGTTTTCCTTGGAACCCTTGAAAATATCTATTGCATTTGATAAACTCTAGAAGTATGTTTCTTTGGGGTTGTAGGATACAAGGCTGAGGATATTGTACATCGTGTCTAATAGGAGATAGTGCTTGACTTTCAACAACCGACTCAACAGGTTGATCTACCTCTTATGGTACAATAGTTGGTGGCGTTGGGGTTTGGGTTCTTTGCAGCACTATAAGGTGTACAATAGGTGGTTTAGCAGGTACGTTTGCTGGAGTAGCTTAAGGTGCTACTTAGGGTTGTTGCCCTCCTTGCAACGCTTGAAATTAAAGCATTTTCCTGCTATATATCTAACAAGATAGCTTTTAACCCTTCAGGGGATGGTGGTAGTGCATTACCCTTGACCAGCAAGCTCATGAGCTTGAGCTTGGGGTTAAACCTCTAGTGCAAGCAATTGAGCATTCCTTGCTCTTCTTCTTCGTCCTTTATTTCCAAAGAAAAAGGGTTAGCCCATTAGTTCTTGTCGACATCAAACCAACAGTACAAAAAAAAAACGTAAATTGCAACAAAAGCGCACAAAAGCTACAAAACTTCCTTAGAGATCACTATGCTAACAACACCTAACACACATCCCCTTAATCCACCCTTTATGACCATGTAAACCTTACACTCCACTCTAAGGGTTTGTCTAGGATTCTAGGTTTATCTTGCTGTAACTCCTTAAAGATCTTATACATATTCGAATTTCTACATCTATGTAATTTATGCCTGGATACCAACTTTTATCATACCCTCATAGGGCACTGTAGTAGCATTGATGCTGTAAGCCCGGAAAATTTCAGTAAATAATTTAAAGATAAACTTCAAAAATAAACCCTAAAAATCACTTCAAATTAAAACGAATTTCAATAGTCCAAAAACACGAACGAATTCAGAAATTCTTAATCTTGAGAAAATGAAAATCTTTAAAATAAAATAAGAACTAGTGGTCTTCAAATTCAAAACCATGACGTACGAAAAATTTCATATTTAACTCCGACTTATAAAAACGGGTAATATAAAGCCCAAAAACAAATTATTAAAAAGCATATAACGATTGACTTTCGAAAATATAACTCAATTCAAGAATTCCGAAAACATTAAGAGATATTATATACTTATAAAAATGAAATGTAAAATAAATTTCTCAAATTAAATATGTCGTATAAACATAAAACATCAATTTCCAATTTGGCAAAGATTTAAACCGGAAAATCACCCGAAAACCTAAGTGGAATACAATAGTTTAAGTCCGGCAATCTAGCGCCCCTAGCCCTAGAGGCCGAGATGTAGTTTAAATATGTAAGATAGCTCGTAGTAATATAAGTTTTCTTAAAAATATCAGATTGGTAAAATTTTGACTTATTTCGAACCCGTTCGGATACAGACTTCGAAAAGCGTATCCTATGGCTCGAGATATAAAAAATATACCAATAGTACATTTAGACTCGTAATTTCATAAGATTTCCAAATATATTAGTTATGAAATTTTTCGGGTTATAAAAGTTACAGTTATAATCTTCTTATCGTATTTTCATTATTACCGGTAATTAATTAGTCTTTTGCATTATTCATTTTTATTTCATTACAAAATTGTATTATCCTTATAAAGCCTTATATTATTAGATAAATATTTTATATATTATAGAAAATTTTGTTTTTCTAAAATTTAGTTAGTTCGAGCTTTTACGGGATCAGATTCTGTTTAAGGCCCGATACTAAAAATAAAATAAATTAATTTAATATTTGTAAAATATTTTAAAAATATTTTTATTTTCATAAAATAATTTTTTTAGAATTTTTTGGGTTATAAAAATATCATTTATAGCCCATATTTGCGTATTTTGATCATACCGGTAACATATTTGTTAAAATACTAAAATAATTCAAATAATTATTTAATTTTAATTATGAAAAATCTGCTACAAATATTTGAAATAAATTTCCTAATTTTATTTTATTTTAATTTATTTTATTAAGAAAGTACTTTTACAACCAATACCTTCAAGTACACCTTACACATGTCACTTCCTTTTCACTTCAATCTTTTTACACTTCATTATATCTATTCATGGTAGATTTTGACTCCTTTATGGTTGCCATTGTCCTTTATTTACTCCTATTTTGACTAAAAATAAATATAATTCAATTCTTCTTCAAAAAGTTGCATTACACATTAATTATACAATTCAATTTTGAGTCAAATTTCAACAATTTCCTCTCTCCTCTCTCTTCACAAATCACATGCAGCCCTCCCCCAATTTTCTGCCCTTGTTTTATTTTTTTCTCTTCTTTCATTCATTAATACACTCATTTTCTCTCTCTCCTTCATTTACTCATTCATTCCTTTTTCATTCTTTAGTTTTTCTCTCTCTTTTTCCTCTCTTTTCTTCTTCTTCTTGCTCTTGTTCTTCAAGAAACAAGCTGCCCCCTTCTCTTCCATGAGCCCACACATATTTTTAAAGATTTCTAAGCAAATCTTTTTCTCAAAGCTCCATAGGTGATATAGGTAAAGTTAATAAAGGTTTCATGTATCAAATGTCCTTCCATAAGCTTAAAAGCTTAGGATGATGATGCCAAAAATGAAACACTCCTCTTCCCATATTATTATCTTGTATCATGATTATTTTCTTGTTTAAAGTTATTATTTTGTAGATCTAATTTTTTGTAGCTTTGATTTTTGTTTATGCCATAGATCTTGCTATAAGTTATTATTTTTGTATTACTATGATTTATGCATATATTCTCATTCACATGCGTTCATGCATTTAAAACTGTATAGATAACTAGATCTAGAACTTTTTGAGTTCATAAAATGCATTAGACTTTGTTTTATGTGCATAAAAAACTTGTAATGGCATGATGATAGTAGGAATGTTTTAGAAAACTCAAGATCTATTTTATTTTCAACAAAAATCATTTTTGAAAATTCGGATGAAAATGGAACCATATTTAGAAAAGTTGTTTTTCAACTTCAAAATGTGTATTTTTCATTTAAAATGAAGGGCTTAGGGTATAGATAACCTAAATGAGTGATTTTGATGAGCAAAGTTTAGATCTATGAGTTTAAATTTTATTATCATGGGTTTCATTTAGATGAATGTTCATATTATGTGTAGATCTTAGATTTGAACTTGAACAAAAATTTTGAAATTCGTATTTTGGCAAGACGCCTATTTAAAAACCACTTTCCAAGTGTCAAAATGTAATTTTTACTTAAGATAATGAAGGCTTAATATATATATATCATCAAGATTTCTTTTTACAAGAATCAAAAGTGATTTTCAAAATAAAAATTCTATTTTCGGATTTTAGCCAAGGCATATTTTTAAAACATGTTTTCCAACTCAAAAATGAAGTTTTTATTCAAGATATGAAGGGCTCTTAGGATAGGATATGTAAGGAATGAATTTTTATAAGTTTAGATTGATTTTATCAAAAGATATGTCCAAAAATGAATTTTGTAAATTCGGATCCAATCAAAACAATTTTTAAAACCCATTTATCAACTCCAAAACTCATGTTTTATGTGAAAAATGAAGGGTATAGGTAATAGGTATCCTTAAGTAGTGATTTTTATAAGTTGAAATAAGTTTTGATGAGATTAATGTGTAAAACAAGAAGGAGAATTAAGATGGAAAATATTGGTTTAGTAGTCAATTTGTGAAATTCGTAATTTTGAGTGAAGGCCATAAGAACACCTATTATCCAAGCTCAAAATGAAAGTTTTATGTAAAGAATGGAGTCCTTAAGTAATAGATACCATAAAGTCTTAAATTTTAATGCATTAAATAAGTTTTTCCCAAAGGAATCATTCCAAAAGTGGATTTTTTAAAATTCGGATTTTTGAGTAAATCATATTGGAAAACATATTTGCAAAGTGTAAAATGCAAATTTTTGTGTAAGAATGAATTCCTTAGTGGTTATGTATGATTGAGCCCTAATTTTCTAAATATCAAATGATTTCTACTTGAAGGAATCACTCAAAACTAATTTCTATAAAATTCGGATTTTGGAATCAACCCTACTTGAAAACATGTTTACAAGGTGTAAAATGGAAATTTTTATGTAGAAATGAAGGTCATAAGTAATATATATAATGAAGACTAAATTTTAACAAAAATAATTATATTTTCTTAAGTAATAAATCCAAGACAAATGGAAATGATCAAAGTTAGAAAACTAGAATTTTCGTAAGTAGTTGTTATTATGGTCTTGCAAAATAAAAAGTTATAAAATTTCCTTTTAGTAAAAATCATCAAAATCATGCATACATTAAGCTCATCTCATGTCATTCATGTTCGAAAATCATTTATAGTGCATGTATGGCTAATTTATATAGTAGGAATATTACAAACATTTGCAAAACTATTCTTCGGAATTGAAATTGGTTACTACCCTAATCTGATCTAACCTTTTCGAAGCTTCAAAGTTTTCAAAATTAAATATAATATTATAATTAGATAGATCTTTCGAAGTAAATAGAAATCGATATATAATTTGAGAGATTCCGAGTTAAAATGACCAAGTTATGGCCGTTTTAAGTTGAAATTCCTGCTTAGGATGCGAATTACGAATTTGATAGTTCGTATGAAGTCATTGGATTAGTTTGAGTTGAAATACTTATTAAAGTATTTCTTTTTTTTTAGTTGATCCCGAATTTGACGATTCCCTACCACCGAATTATTATTACTAGAAGACCGATGATCCAATGGCTGGGTGAGTTTTCTCCTTATTTTGTTACCTTGTTTGTGCTTGTAGTTAGTCGCATTAGAATTATCGGAAAAAGATAAAAATCGATATGAATGGGGATGGGATATATGATGAGACTGTGATGAACGTATGCTAAAGAATACTAAAGCATATCGAAACCACGATTCGATTGGATAACTGCACTGTTTATATTATTTCTGTTATGTGTGTGGTATTGATTGGTCACTCTAAAGAATGTATGAATATTTTGACCTAAGCAAAAATTAAATTGGTCATGCATCGCATCGGACATATTGCATTGGTAGCATGCTACTTCTACGCAGGTCGATCGGTATGGTCCGAGGACTCGTTGGGATGACGAACCCAGTATCAGAGCTCATTCAGGGGTACTAAGGCGCATGTGGATGCTTTCCTTGGATGAGCCTAGCCGAGTCAAGTGCTAAGAGCCGAGGGCTTGGGGACTAGATGCAGTCGTGTAGACTTCAATACCATTCCTAACCCAGATACGGAGGGCGTAAATCCGCTCTGTGTGTGGGTTCCGGATACTCATGCATAATTGCTTGCTCACGTGTTTGTTCATGCATAACATATGATTGATTATAACTTACTTGTTATGGTATGGGATTAAGGGAATTCTCACTAAGCTAGTGTAACTTATACCCCATTAATTGTTTAAATGAACAAATTATCTCAAGAATGCTAAGTGGGGACCGTGATGGTTGAAGCCGAGAATGACTTCGGGATTTCGGCAAAGAATAAAAATGTTGAAGTTATCAGCTAGTTTTTATGATCTGCCTTGTAATAGTTATATAGGGAAGTCTGTGGATGAATGTAATTGAAGTTTAATGATTTGTATTTTGAAGTATAATGTTTTGTATATGAAGTATAGTAAATTGAATTTCCTTTACATTGTTCTCAAGTTGTATCAACATAAAATGCGTTACTCCGATGAGCTTCCTCCATGTGTTGGACGCCTTGTATATAGTATGGAAACCTTCGCGTAACTGAGGTGGTTATTCTTAGGCTTTAATATTGTGTACGGTGGACTGCCACGTTTAGGGTACCCTTTGGGGCGTGACAGATGCCCTCCACGTCAACTTGGAAAATCGTGAAATATAAATAAGCTAACCAAGGATTTTCGATAGAACTTACAGGCATCATACTATTAGGACATTCCATGATGTGGACATTTAAAACATGATCGTAAGGTTGTTAAGATGAGAAATTTTGAATACATATAATTTCATTACAACATGCCTTCTTACATACAACTTAGGATAAGCTCTCAACTTATAAGTTACAAGAGAAAAAATAAGGTAGTCTATACAAAAGGAACTATCTTTAACTCTCACTCGAGCACTGGATTTCTCCTTGAAGCCTACTGCCTCTTCTCGCCTCAAGCTTGGATACTCTAGAGATCCTGAAAGTATTTAAAGTCTATAAGAGTGTGATATACCACAGCTTACTGAGATAACATGATCAAACCACACTTCAAATAGATACCAAACAAGTTTTTATTACAATCATATGCAATGCCACACTCAACCATATGTAATGCGTAGTTCAGATGACTGGAATCCAAACCAATGGGGATTTACCTTTCAACCCAATCTCAAGTAGTCTATGCTCAGGAGAGACTGAGAATTAAACAAGGAGAAGCTTTTCCAAAATTATTTAGTATATATACATATATACTTATATACATATTCAACATAATCTAGACTTTAATTAGAACCATCAGAAACTCCCTAAATATTGACACCTTAAAGCCTTCGCCACTCAAGTAACGTCCCTCAGGTCAACTTAGTTCTCGTAGGGCTGACAACACTATGATAACCCTACTTGGATTTCCCGACGTGAAGGCATTACCTTATGATCAGAATATCAATATGTGACATGGGTATCATGCTAATGCAGTATGCTGTTGTGCAATACATGACTATTTTAGATTAAGGATCAGATAAGACTTAGATCATGTTATTAGTGGTAAATACATTGTTAAGACAATCAACAATATTCATTACATATCAACATTAGGAAATTTGTTATCACTTCAGATATTAAAGCTTGTCATAGATTTAAGCACCATACAACATACGATATCCTTACCGCCATACATAATCAGTTATGTTCATATAGAGACATGTGCAACTACATTACAAGCACAACATCGTGATAAGATTGAATTCACTTACTTGTGCATCCTACTTAAAGATCATAGTAGTCTACTAGAAACTCTGGGTCTTGATTGAAAGCTCTTATAGAATAACAAGCATACATCACCAAATACACAGAGAAGATTGGACTCTAACAAGAACTCTCTCGCCCTAGAAATATACTATAAACCTCTTAATGAAAGCAGTTCTAAAAGCTAACAACACAAGCTAGGGTCAAGGGTCACATCACTACCTAAACTAGGCTGATGGCTAAGCAAATTGAGGGTCACTTAAGAAGGGTTACGGGGTACATTACTACAAGAAAACCATATCGCACCTCAACAAGCTAGGGTTATGTGCTACTTAAAAGCTCACGACTTGTGTCACAAGCACATCGAGGGCTTGACATTAGGCTATGACAGAAGTTGTGCTCCATGCACTTTGTTTTATTTTGGCCGTGATAAGCCTCAGTATTTGTTGGGGGGTATGTCAAGGGCTTAACTGTAGGCCACGATAGGCACTGTGTTCTAACCTTCAGTGTCTGTTGCAGGCATGTTAGGGGCTCGATTAGGCCACGATCGTCAACAACAAATAAAACAACATCTAAACTTACTCCAAAAACACTACTAACTCTACTAGAACAGATCTTTGCTTTAAAACACACATAAAAACAACTCAATACCACAACAGCATTCAACACACTAATCTAATAGGAAACTTTATCTTCTCAAAACTAACTTTATAACCAACATAAGAACTTAAAGGTTTGATCTACTCTATTTTATTACATGTTTTATTATTCTTTGTTCAAATAAGCTTAGATAACTTTTGTTTAAACACATATAATAGACATTATTCACTTTAAGCTTGAGCAAACTCAAAAAGCAAGCTTTTATTTATTTATTTTTTTTTACATTTCTTGGCAAACCAAGTTCATTTTTCAGTTTTCTAAAACATGATATCTGCTAAAAACATCGTTTTACACGTGAATGGTGAAATGTGCACATGTACTGGTATATTTAATAAATATTATTTCTGAAATATTTGAAAATAAGGAAAATGAAGATACATATCGTGCTTTTTGCGATTACTTTACTTTATTCTTTCCAAAACACTAGTTGTGTAACTTGTAAATGTGATCTTGAAGTTTTTCAAACTAAAAATATGAACGTTTGGAAGAAAGATTTTGTGTAAGTAAAAGAGAGTATGTCTAAAAAGTAAACTTCAAAAATGTCGTGTTGGTTTTCTAAAAACAACAACAATGCCCATTTTTGTGTAAACTTTCAAATTTTTGTTCACTTCTCTTTTTCATTAAAGAAAATAAGTATGGTTTAACTGGAATTATCATTTCAGCATTTAATGAACAAAACTTTATTTAAGAGAAAGGACAACATATCCATGCTTTAAAACTTACTATGATGGATTACAATAGATTTCTAGTACTTTTGCAGAAGGTTTAATTATAAAATATAAAAAATTACAATATTTTTAATGTATGCAAAACAACACATTATATTACCAGAAAAATTTTAATAAATATACTACCAAAATATTTATTATTTTTTAGGATATAAAATTTTGTTTAGATTTTAATTCCTTTAAATTTTTAACTCTTGCTATGGTCAAAACCTGAGGATTACAGTTACGCATTTTAAGATGATAATAATAGAACATGCAAGAAAATACTAACATAAATACAATAAAAATAGGGGTCTTACAAGTCTTAGGGGTGTTCTCCCATTAGAGCCTTAAATTTTCTTACAATCCATAGAGTCTTCAACTACAATAAAATTAAAAGAGATTTTTACAGAATCTATTCTAACAATCTTTAAATAAATTTTCTACAAAAAGCTCCCAAACTTTCATCCTTGTTTGCCTCAGCCAACGAATCCTTAGGAGCTACTCAAATGTGTTCCTACAACAAAATCTATTTAGGGGTAAGCTATGACATGCTTAGTAGGAAATCCTTACAATATCATACCCATGAACAAACAGGCAAGTTAATTATTCAATAATACGAAATACATCATCCATATGTTTCGCAAATACGTACAATCTATTCGAAATTTTATGTAGAATGAATTTTATGCCCTCCATGTCGGGGGTTAGGAAATACTTTGAAAATATTAAGGTCCTTGCAACCATCACACTCTATTGGGTTTTGATCAACCACCACTACTTAGTCCCCGCATTTCTTACCCATAGTATTTGATCCAGCATAACTCTTCCATTAGACTATATTCCTTGAATGGAGTAGTTCCTCATGCTAGAGCTAGGTACCTTACCTTTTCAATCCCGTACGTAGGATAAGTAGTAAAAATGAAATGCAACTCACTTTATGCATGCATGATCAATTTATAAGTTACTTTCTAAACCAAGTTAGGTTTCCCATTTAAAGGTAATCATCACAATTGTCATAAACATAACAACATGATATCGAAACAAGCATATTAACCAAACTCGGAAGGTTTTGATACTATGGTTTCTTGATCAAGCATGAAAAACACAACATGTTCCCAAGATGAGCGCGCATGCAAATTCCATTTTTTTTTTTTTATCTTAATGCACTAATTTACAAACACAAGCAAGAATATGTAAATCATAAGGAATCTTACTCGGCCATTTTGTAACCTTCTAGTTAAAATAAATCCTCAGAGAATAAGGCGTCGAATTCCCCGTTACCTAATCCAAAGAAATACTTGAAAATGAGTATTTCACGAAGAAATTACTAAGTTCTTTAACTTTATCCATTTAAATTCGTGTCATTTTTTTGGTTGCAAGTATTTGAACTTAAAATGGCCATAACTTGCTCATTTTAACTTCGATTTTTGTATATAAATAGTTAATTTCTACC
Source organism: Combretum micranthum (assembly GCA_024138025.1). Lineage (NCBI taxonomy): Eukaryota > Viridiplantae > Streptophyta > Magnoliopsida > Myrtales > Combretaceae > Combretum > Combretum micranthum. Next base: position 105,428 of record JAMXBD010000820.1, on the reverse strand, counting down.
TACTTTGGATGATCTATCTATTTATAAATTTATTTTGAACATTTAGGGTCATTTATGTGTTGGAATGGTACTGCATAGAACAGTTCCAGACTTTGTTCTTTTTGCATTTTGCTACTTTTATCCTATTTAGATCTGTTGCCAATAATATATTTATTTATATACTATTTTTCATTCTTAAAAGGTAATTATAAATCATAATACATGCATGATCCTAGTAATGTTATTCAAATAAAATTTCTAATGAAACCATCTTACGGAAAAACTAAAATTACCAAGTTTATGGAAAAATTGGCTTTAAGTTATTAGTAACTCGTTTTTCTCAAAACTTTATAATTGTATGATTTTAGGGAAAAGGATTTTTAAGTTATAAACTTTCTAAAACTATGCTTATAGACTAGCTATTTATGAAAATTTAAGAGGATGATCTTGTTTTAATTTTTTTTTTACAAGGGATTTTCCTCATATCTCGGAAATCAATATTATATATAGCAAGGAATTATTACTCTAAAATGGTTCAGAACTTCATTTTGACATGACAACATTACCATGAATATTTCATGTATATGAATATAAAAATAATTTCCTAAACCCATAAATCATGAATATAAGAACAAAACAAAAAAGAATATAAAGGTAAGAAATTTAAAGCATAGGAGCCTTAGCTCATGATCAAGGCTAAGACTTGAAATGTTCCAGTCACCATATTTAGTAAAACAAATTAAAATGGAAGTCTTAGAATTCGGACAAGGCTCCTAGGACTTGAATTATTCCAATCACCTCATAATTAAATAAAAGAAAACAAGATGAAATAAAATGGAAGGCTTATAATTTTTGGACAAGGCTTCCCGGTATTTAGAAACAGACAAGTCCCCTATTTTTTTACTTGATTATGGACAACTCTACAACTTAGATTAAGGAAAAGCCTCAAACATGAAATAAAGAACTTGCATGAAATAAAATAAGTGCAAGAATTAAATATCATGTTAGTGAGCAATATGCTCTTATAACATATTTATACTTATTAGATAATCATACATATGATGTTAGATTAGAGTACAAGCTATAACAACGTAATCACTACAACATTTTACAAGTTTCATTTTAGCAATTTCATCCTTAGCTTTCCAACATGATGGGGAGAGAATTTCTCCATGAAAAATGGATGAAACTTTAGTAAATAACTCATAACATTAATAAAGGTGGTATGGTGTGAGTGTTTACCTGAATAATACACAAAGGAATGTGTGCGTGTGTGTGAATGGAAAGAGAGAGCCAAGAGGGTGACTAGGGGGGAAGGAGGCGCTGGTGGGAGAGAAAGAAAAAGAGGAAAAGATGAGAGAATTTGATGAGTTTTGTAAAGTGTAAAAATGATGGAAGTATGGGGTATTCATAAAGAAACTTTGAATGTTTAAATGTGTAAAGAAATTGGAAAAGAAAAATAAATGAGAGAAAAAGAAGGGAGAGGGGGGGGGGGGGGGGGGGGGGGAAGAGGGAGAGAGGGAGAGAGAGAGATTAAAGTAGATTTGATTTGAAAAATATAAGAGTAGGTTATAGATTTGTAAGAATAGGTTTGAAATTATAGGGACAAAAGTAATTTACATGAATAGCAGCAAATAGTAATAGTAAAAATGACAAATAATTTACCACTAAAGATAAAATACACGTATATAAGCTTTATGTACGCATATCATATCAAGAATAATAAAATAAAATCCGTTGTAATCCAATGATCTAGCAAAGTTAAGTGTACCAATCTTGTTGTATAGAATTAATCTCGAGTGCCATCCTCAAGGATGTATGGGTAAGTACTAGTATTTCCCTTTTACTACTATTTAGCCTAACTTATCAAAGTGGCTATACCAATTCTAAGTTACTAAATATGATTAAACTAATTACTACACAACCTAACTAATGATATGAGAGCTTTTCTTGGTTTTATTTAAATTCAAATCACAAACGATGCCTCTATTTGATCCACCCTAGCCTTTTTTATCCTTAAATATAGATTCAATTAATATTTCTTTAGTCTTGAATTACCTTATTACTTAGCTAAATTAATTACTCTTAAACTCAATTAACTCTTATCCCTAATTGAAGAAGTGAGAACTTTTCCTTCATTAATTTCAATTTATAACTATATACAACACATGAACCTTAATTACAGGAAAATTAATCTTTAGTGGTAGAAAGTTGGAAAAGCCATTCTGGTGAATTATGCATATTCCTTACTCATGAGAGATCTATTCTATTAAGTAAAATCTTCTTTCTAATTAATAGAAATCAAATTTATAATGATTTAGGCCTAAAACCATCACAAACAACAAAATAAATCATGAAGTAAATTCAAGACTAAAACTTTATTCAATCAAAAAGCAAATCTGTACATAAGGCTAGGGTTTCACAAAACCTAGAGCATACAAAATCTACTTTTCCATGAAATAGACAAGTAAAACAGGAAATTTAAAAGAGTTTAGAGATGGCATAATCGATAAAACCTTTAAAACTAATTGTTTGTGACTCCAGATGTTTGTACAACAACTCTCCCTTGAAAAGCTCTCCTAGATACATCCTTCAGGTTTTTTTTTTTTTAATGGAATATAGGTTATTGGATTCAAAATAACAAAAAAGAGTGTTGTTTATAGTCTGTCAAATGTACACGATCCCCTTACACAACTAGTGTAGGTGGGTAGTGTATACTGGAACAACCATACAAAATTCTCACTTAACATTCGTACACTATCTGATGAACACAACCCTTGTATACTGGTTGTATACTCCTCGAACTAAATATTTTTCTCATCATTTGCTTTGGAAATTGTATACTGGTTTTGTACTTCCCTAGTGGGCTTCTGATATCACAGGGATAGCTCTAAAACTTCATCAAATGTTTTCTCTTTTCATTATAAATTCCTTTAAATAGCTCAATTACTCCTTATTTACCCGTGCAATGAATAATCGATCCAATAAGTATCCTTTTCTTTAGAAGATCAACTAAATAGTGCATAAAATATGATCAATAAAGAACAATTATTAAGGGTTTTTGGACACTTATCAAACTTCCATATACTTAGCTATTTGCTTGTTCTCAAGCAAACACTTAAGGACAATGAAAATCCGTCATTAAATATACTCAAAATTTTTCACAAGTTTGAAGCTCTCATAGCACTCATTAATCATTTTATATCATAGCAACTAACTTTGTATCGACTACTCAAACCTATCATGTAAATGTAATTAGCATACTAAAATCAAAATTTTAAGACTAATCCAGGTAAGTCAAACTTTACCTTACCATTTAATACTAGATTCCATAGTCACAAAGTGAAAGTAAAGTCAAACAATATCAAAAGAGACCCAGTTATACTTCACTACCCATTGATGAGTATATTAACTCTTCAACCACTTCTCTATGCATAATAATCTGGAGTGAAAGTAATTTGCATCCATCTTTCTCTTGGATTTTCTTCTATTATCTGAATCTCTCAAAAATTTTTTTTTTTTAAAGCCTTAAGAGAGGGAGGCTTTGGCCTTCATCTTTTCCTTTTTTTTTTCTCTGGATGGTTTTTGATCATTTTTTTAGCTCATTTCATCATTTTTTTTTTATATAAATAAGAGGTTGGTATAGTTAATAGTAGGGTTAGACTTCGCTCTTTCGAGAGACTAAAGCCCGCTCATATAAACTCAACTTCTTATTATTTAACTTAGTAGATAAATTTTTAAAGAGATTATTCTAAAAGAATTACCAAGTCATAAATATCATATGCTCTTTCACTTGAGATTAAATAGGCTCTCAAAGTTATTGAAAATAGAATACATGTCAACAAGCTTAAAAATACAACCATTTAAATTTCAACTACGGACTTCAATTCACTTCTAGACTCTAGATTCCATTACTAAATAGCAACTAAGATCATCCCATCTATATTTCATCTTATAATTTCGACTAAGTATATTAATCACAAAATAGATGGGTAAGGTACTGTGTAAGTCACTTTTGCCTTAATAAGAATGCTAATTCTAAACAAATTTTTGAGTATATTTTCAAGATTTATTCTATTTTCACTTTAAAGCACACTTGCAAACTTGTAAATGAGGGGGATTTTGATCAAGTTCAAATTTTAAAATTCAGATTCATCACAAAATAATATGATCAATTAAGTGCATAAAAGACATATATCACTCAAGCCCAAATATTCCTTTTAAAGTTACCCCTTCCCTATACTTGATTGAGAAATTGTCCTCAATGTCTTGTAATTCAATCAAAAAAAGGGAAAGAAGAAAAGGAATAAAATAAAAGAAAAGGAAAATGAGAACTTCTTCGGTTTTAGAGTGGGATCAAATTTCTGGAACAACCAGTAGAGGAAGGAAAAAAATGCAGCAACATCTACATTAGATTTTGTTAACCCATAAGTGAATTTTGAATTTGCATGACCTAGAAGAAAAACAAAGAAAAACTAAAAACAAAAAGAAGAAGTTAACCTAGCCTAAGCATCCACCAAAAGCATCAAAACAAAGCAGATAAAGAGTTTTCGCGCTAAGGGAGCTAAAAAAGAATCCATAAAAGAGAGAAGAGAATCACATAGTTATTGTTGATGAAGATGACATGGGAATATGAAGGTGCATGGAGTATGTTTGTGAGTGGGTGAGTATAGAAGAAAGAAAAGTGACGTGTATAGATGAGATAAAAAGAATGAAGAAGTGTAGTGAGGACATAATTGTATATAGCATTTATACGCATGTGTACACTACTCGTGTACACAGGTTGTGTACTCTGACCCCTGACTGCTCATCTATTCCAACATGGACTTTGCTTGATTGCCCTTCTTGTTTTTGTTTTAAGACTAAAGCAATACATGGCAAAACATTAGTAATAACCATTGGCTCGATTAGAGCCATGATTGAATTATGGACAAAAATTCATAAGTTAATCACTTTGATATACTTTAACTAAACTTGTTTAACTAGAAAAGGATCATGTATAAAAACAATCTTAATTTACCAAAAAGAATAACATTTATTAACAAAGAAATAAACAATAAAAGAATAAAAAATCATAGATCTTAGATCTTAAAAGAATAAAGAGCATTCATAAAACATATATGTGCTTAGAACAAACATTTAAACAAAATTTGTAAGTAAAACTGACTTTTATAAGTAAAGGAGTCAGGAGATTTAGTCCTCTTGTCCTAACCAACATGTCCAACTCCTGCTCCTATCTTTTCTTCTCTATCTACCTCTAGCAACTCTATCAAATTGACCACCTCTACCTCCACTACCATCTCTGTTACCACCAACACCTCTAAGTGGTCTTCTTCCACCTCTTCTACTACTTCTTCTAAGAAGATCTGATCTTCAAGGGGGTGTTTGTCTCTGGGTAGGTATAATTGTTGACTCCTCTGTTGGCTCTCTTATATGTATACCACCCATAGGTATTCTTTATGTGCTCTTAGTCTTAACCCTCCTCTTAGATGCCTCTTTAGAAGTATAGGCCCCCTCTTTGTCTTTCTTCTTTTTCTATTCTTCAGATTTCTGCTTCTTTCGGCTCCTGCCGTAATTTAAGGGCACAGAGGTAATCATTCTTCTTTTGCTCTATCATGCCCCTTGTAACCTCCATATAGCACTTCATTTTAGTAGTTTGTTTAGCTTGAAAGTGTGATTCTCTTTTCTTCCTTTCATCCTCTTTTCTTTTCTATTCTTTAATAAGTGGTTGATTTAGATCAAAAGTATGTATGTCATGTTTTATTCTTAGTGGTGGAGCAGAATTGGTGGTTCTTTCTTCATTACTACTTTCTACAAAGCTATCATCGTAATCTGCTTCAACGGCAATAGTACCTCTACCTTTTGTTGTTCAACTGCTTTAAGTTGGGTTTCATTAGATTTTGACTTAGCTGGTTCAACAGATGCTAGTTTCTCTACTTCCTTTTATTGCTCTTCCCTTTTCCTTTCTTCTTCTTTTTCTAAGGGAGTGTCCAATTTCTAAGCTAATTCAACATCAGCTTGAGTTTGCTCCATCATCTCACTTTTCTCCTTGAATTTTTTAGTGGCTTCATCCATTTCTCTCATCATTGGCTCATTCTCCTTTTTCTTGTGCATCATCTCATCCAACATCATTTTGAAAGCAACTACTCTTTCCTGCTTTCCTCTGAGCTGCTCATCAACCTAGTGGGGTTCCTCAGTTGTATCATTAGTATCTTCCCCATAAATGATTTGGATGGGATCATCATGATCTACTACTGCCACATCCAGAGTCATTGGAGTTGATTCTTCCTCAGACTCCTCTTCTTGGATTCTTACTTTTCCCCTATTAAAGGGCTTCTTTCTTGCACAAACTTTTCTCCTTCTAAATTTCTTTTGAACATGAGCAGGAATAGGGGAGGACACAGGTCTGTCCTCTTCATCTCTTTATATTGTTGTATTTTTAGGAACTTTTTAGGGGATAGGAGGGAGTGATGCTTCTATTTCCATAACTAACTTGCAATATCATTGGAGATGGTCTCACATATTTCCTCCTCCATTGCCTTATTCTCAATTTCCTTACTTCTCAAAATTTCTTCTTCTATACCAGTAGCAATCTTAGCCTCAAGCTTATAATATTCATCATCTGCTGGTAGTTGGTTAGCTGGTGCAACTAACTCTTCTTTTGAGGTAAAATGTTAAGGTCAATGCCACTATAGACCGTGACATTGCCTTCTTTTTGTGCAACCTCTGGAGCATTGGTTTCTGCACTTTTAATTACAATTGTAGCTCTATGTTCCTCTTGTATTGTTGTTTCTATAACGCCACTCATCAAGATGGGATTATAATCCTCATCTGACGACTCATCATGGATGATTAATTTTCTCCTCTTTGGGGTTAACTTCTTTATTTTTCTTGTGAAGTTGTTTGGAAGGTTTCTAATAGGAGCTAAAATTGTTATGCGTATGAGCTCTTAAATTAGGGTATGTGTTTAGGGTAGAGAAGTTGTGTGTGGTTTGGTCATGGCTTCATTGTCTTCATTTCTAAGATGAGCCATCGACACAGCCATTGATTCTTGAATGGGTTGTGTTGGGGGTTAAGTGTGTGCAGGTGCAGATACATGTGTTTGAGATGGAGGGAGTGTATGTACAACTGATGTGCGTAGGGATGGTTGTGTTTGTTGTAATTGAAGGTATGTAAGTGAATGGTGAATCTGGCCTAGCATCATTGTCATCATCATCATTAGGGTGATCTGACTCAGCCAAGACAAGTTGAGGAGATGGAGATTTAGATTTTTTGAGTAGTTGTTCAGGAGTATGATGTAGCATGTCTATCAATGTCTTCATGGTGTGCTTTGAGTCACTCATATCTTCGTGGTATTTCTTCTCAAAAGCAGTCAGCCTCTCTTTCATGTCCTTTACCTCAGCTTTTAATTTGTTTAAACTGGCTATTGATGGAATTATTGGTTGTTCGGGCACATAAAGATGCTCTGTCTCTTGCTTTGCAATAGGTGCTTCTAAAATAATAGTGGTAGGAGGCTCTTGAGTAGGTACAGGTGGTACTGGAGTAGCTGTAGTAGGCTCATGCTCTGATGTAACCACTTCTTTGACTTCCAATCTTTGAAAGATCTCCTTTGGAGTTCTATAAATCTACATACCACATCAATAGGCCCTTGTTTTGGCCATAACTTCAAATTTCTTAAAATTTTGGTGATTATACCACCAAGAAAAATTCCCTTGCCTTGTAGATTAGCTTGATTTCTAATTCTCTAAGCCACTAATAAACCTACATTCATTCTTTTTCCTTTCATCATGCTGAACAAAGGGTGTAACTTAGCCTCTACAATTGTAGTTGCTCCTTCAAGCTTCGAGAAAATGATCTTAGTGAGCAAGTAATGCACATCCTAGCATTGGAGCTCTCAAAATATGAGGCAGTGGTCTTAGAGGTTACAAATTTACCCTTAATCTCTTCAACTATGAATTCCTCCATTCTTCTTTAGATACTGCTATAGGAAGCTTCTTAAATTCATCATCATAAAAGATCTCCTTATCATCATATAAGTCCATGGCAGCTATAAACTACCTTATGATAACCAGCCTGTATTCTCCAAATGCATAAAAGTGTACTAAGTCTCCCATATCTAGCACTTGAAATCCTGTTCTAAAACGACCATAAAGGTTATGGTAACCTCTCCAAAAGCTTCTTGTCTTATTTTAAATACTCTTTCCCATGTTGGATCTTCAAAATACCTTCCAAAGTCTACTTCTATCCCATAACTTCTTAACATATCCCAACTTAACACAACATTCTTAGCTTCCTAACCAAATATAGACTATATTTTTCTCTATCTTTAGTACTTAAACCTACTGGAGTTTGTGGTTAGGTACTTACTCGGATAGTAGGCCTAGACTCAGGTCTAGCCATTTTGAATTGTTTTTAGGATTGTGGTTAGGCTCTTTTAGATGCTATTTCTACAAAAATAATGCAAACGACATAAGTTTTGTATTTAATTCTATTATGAAAGAAATAAATGAAATTTGCCCTAATTTATTGACTAAACTTTACAAATAGAACTGTCTCAGGGCAAATTTGTTTAAAGCTTTTCAAAAGAATTTATATTGATATCAACCGCATTGTTATTTCTAACTTCATTTTATCATATTTAAGAACAAAATGATCTTTTTCAAATAATCCGAAACAAACTAAGTTCATACAAAACTTTAAATGAAGCTGAAGAGTCACAACAAAGTTTGAGACTGATTAATTGAGAATCCTAAAATTTTATCTTATAAAGGTGCTTAAAACAACTATATCAACTTATTTTTATTAGCAACATAGTTTGTTTTCTTTGGAAATAACAAATAGCAAAAATTTGTAAAAATGAAACCTTAAAATATACAGATTGCATTATCATTTGAGCTCGGATAAACCAATAAAAATGAAATAGAAGAAGAATAGAAATGTACTTACCTTAGTAGTTTGATGCTGACAATACTGAAAAGGAATGATTTTTAGTGATTTTATGAATGCAAGATGCATTGAGGATATAGAGTACTTCTATTGGGTTCATAAGGATTTTTAAATGTAGTAATGAAAAAGAGGGAAAGAACAATATTTATCTTTTTATATTAAAATGTGTCACAGGTCAAATTTTAGACTTGACTTTAGGTCGCGGTGTTTATTTATTAAGAAAAGAGAAAAAAGAATTAAAGAATTGAGACTGTAATATAAGTCATGGCTTATTAAAAAGAATAAAGAATTGATAAAATAAAAGAATCGAGGTCTATTTCAGGCTTTTATTTAAAACCTACAAAAAGAATAAAGAATTAAGATAATTGAGGCCGCAAGTCGAGGGCTTAACTAAAGCTGTAATCGAAATCTATTCAACTTTCCATGTTGTGGTCTTGGCTTGAGGCCAAACTTATCAGATGGATCTCCTGTAAAGCACTTAAAACAGCTTTAAAATGTGGATTGATCCACAAGTTTGATCATATCCCTATTATTCATCCATTCGAACAAAGAATTCTATGAAAAACAACATTCATATACTTTAAAATCATCATTCATAGATCATTCAGAATACTAAATTAACTTTCAATAGAACCTGAATAAATTTTTTACAAACTACATTCATTCAAAAGAAAACAAATTTCACCAAGGACACACTTGTCCTTCTCAAAACATTCACCATCAACATTGAAAAGGTCTTTGAAAAAAGAAACAAACATTTGACATCTTCCTTAGCTTAGAACAACAAAAGATCTAACAACTTTCTCAACAAAAAGAAAGGTAGGATGAATCATCTTAGGATTCTTTCTCTTTCTCAATTCTCGGATTGTTCCCTTGAACTAGCTTCTGTGTTGGCAAGCAATGATCTCAGAGGCCTTTTAAAGAGGAGTTTCGAAATTTGATCCAACTATGTGTCCAAATTGTGAACAGTAGTAGAATTATTTCTCAATGCAGTGTTAATCCTTTGTCGCTTTGCCTCAGAGGCCTTTATGAACTGAAGAATAAGTTCCTCCAAACATACCGATTTTAAATTTGATATAGATGATCCTTGAACTTGTTTTGAAAATTTCGTAGAGGAAAATTAGGATTTTAAAGATTGTTGTTAGTACTCTACCTAAAATTTGGGTGGTTCCTCTAACTAGGATTGTAAGTATTGCTGAAAGGATCATTTTTAGGATCATTGAAATTTCTAACAAACTCAACACTCTCAAAAGTCATTCCTTCATAACTTTGTCAAAATTTTCCATATACCAAATTGACCTGACTATTCCCTATGCTCAAATTGTCCACCTTCTTAGTGAAGGATTCAATTTTGGAAGTTAAAGTTGTCACAACTCCAACTCAAACACACTTCTAGATTTCTCCTTCTTAGCCCTACTTATTGACCATTGATAATAGTTATTGGTCATATCCTCAAACAAACTTAAACACCCTTCAGGGGATTTGTTATTAAGACTTCCACCTACTGCTGCATCAATGAGCTGCTTAGTACTGTAATTTAGCCCATTACAGAAAGTATGGACCTAGGTCCATTCAGGTAATCCATGATGTAGGCATCTACTTAGCAGCTCTTTCTATCTTTCAAAAGCTTTACACAAAGTTTCAGATTCCAATTGATGGAATGAGGCTATGTTAGCTCTGAGCCTGGCTATTCTAGAGGGTGGGAGATATTTTCTCATAAAATGTTCAACCATCTACTACTAGGTAGTTATAGAGTTTCTAGACAATCCACTAAGCTACTTCTTAGCCTTGCCTCTCAAGGAAAAGGAAATTACCTAAGTTTAATGGCATCATCAGAGGCTCCATTAATTATAATTTATCACAAGTTTCTAAAAATTGCTACAGATGGGTGTTTGGGTCCTCATCCCGAAGTCCCTCAAATTGCATGTATTGATGCATCATTTGAATTGCATTTGGTTTGAATTTCAAAATTATTAGCAGCAACCCTGGTCTAACTATGTTGGTATATGCTCCATCTAAAGTAGGTATATAAAATTCTAGCATTTTCCTGGTTGATTCACTCTCGTAGGGTCATTCTCCTCTTGTATTTTCCCTCCACCATTCCCTGGACCTATCCTATTAGCCATATTTGCCTAGGAAAAATCCTTACTCTTCTATGGCTACTCTCTTGCTAACTGGTCCTATACGTTGAGATTTTGGAGTAAAAGGAAATAAAGGGTGAGGTTGACTCTTAAGTATAATCTTATATTTTTATTTTTAAAATAATTAGTCTACAATAAAACTATGTTATAACAAACAAATGAAAATAACAACTATAAGACAACAAAAACAACATTTTATACAAGAAGAATAAAAGAATAAACAAATAAACAAATAGACAAATCAATGAATAAAAGAATTATAGAAAACTAAACAAACAAAATTGTATAGACAAACTAAAAAGAACTAAAATAGGCATATTTACAAATAGATAAACGACTATATACAAAAAATAAATTAAAATAAGAACAAAACTATGTACAATATGTATATATATACCAAAAAAAAAAAAAAACAAAAGGGGTTAGAAGTATTTACACGAAAAAAATAGAAAAAGATATTCACAAAAGTAAAAGAAAAGCTATATGCAAAGATATATAGATGTATATATATATATATATATATATATAGAAAAAAATATAAACAGAAGAATATTCACAAAAAAAAGAGCAAAAGCAAAACTGAAAACTATTCACACCATCTACAAGGTTTGTAACTAGTTTAACAAATGAAAAATTTTCAGATAGTGCCCCGTTTAGCTTCATTTCATGAATTCAACAACGATCACTGGCAGCAAAGTCAGAAATGTTTGGTTGGTAAAAACATTTAAAAGCACGAAGTTAAAGTTTTCAAAAATTTATAAAGTTAATAAGTTATGTTCAAATTCGGTTGTAACTACTAACATTAGGCAAGTGCACCTACCGAAGTAGTATAGAAAATATTATGTTGTGTTTCAAGGGTCCGTTGGGATCTACTGTACTCACTTTTTATCAATTATCTAGTCAAAAAAAATTTGATAGACCATAATAAAAACAGAAGTTACACTAGGGTTAATGAATATATACATATTTTCAGGGCAAATTGTAAGATAAGCTTATTAATGCAAGAAAAATCCTTAGGGATTGTTTCATCAAGTTTTTATCACGTGATTTCTTAACAAACTCATAGAGTTGCATACTATTATATTTGCACCGTCAGATTCACTAAGATAATTTAAAGTCTCTCTTAAAGTTAGTAACTCTAGATCTAGACCAGACCACCAGAATCTCTTTACAAGTTATCAGCATTCTACATTCGCATAAAGTTTAAGAATCATTTATTTTAAAACCAACCTAATGAATTTTAAAAATAAGCAACAGAACGTTTCACCATCCCTCTCTCAAGGTGATTATAAGAAACTCCATTAGTAGCTCAGATCTATTCGAAAGAATGATCTCTTAATCTATTCAATTGAAATCAAACTTAAATCTAAAAGGCTCATTTAGACCCATGAAATCAACTTTTAGCTACTAATTACAAATACCCAGTAATATTCGTTAAAATACTTTGAAATCACATGGATAAGGTATTTAATTCACAAACCTTAAGTTAGATGATCATTTCTCCATGTATACATACATTAAGCACACATTCTAAAGAAATAATATGGAATTAAAAATAAAATTACAAATTAAGCATAGAATCTTGCAAAAACAAACGCCGGGTTTTATAATGAATTTACCTAGAAAACTTTGAGATTTCTAAAATAAGAAAAAACAGTTCTTTTGTCCAAGAATTCTCTCTTTACTACCTTAGAAATATTTTACATATGATACTATATATTCTACATCTACTATCGCATACTAGTGCATGTTTATTTATAAGACTAGGCTTAAAAATCATGATGATTTTATTCATTGACATGGTAGATTCTTTATAATCGAATTCATTCTTTATTTTCACATGTGTCTTAAATGCCCGCTCATAGGGTCACTTTTGGTGGCATACATTTAGCACTCGAAAGTTTCTTGCATGTCAGGGCTCAATCTAAGGTGTGGCTTTCTGTTAAAACACTCAAGTTCTTATCTAGATTCAACCATGGGATTCATTGAGTTTGTCAAGGACTCGAATGTTGGCATCGACCCAAGCTGTGCTTTTTTTTTTTTTTTTTTTAAGCAAAGGTGTGATTTCGTCCAGCTTCAGTTGAAGATTGAATTTGGGGCTCGACACTGTAGCATGATAGAAGCTGTATCATAAAGTCCAGAGCTTGATCACCTCAATACATGAGTTAAAGGTCATGTCGAGAGCTCGATCTACAGCATGATGTGTCATTTTGCCTTGTTTTGTCTTGCTATTTTGCCTTCAATGATTCTTTGCAAGGCTCAGCCAAGTTCTACTTTGGATAATTTTTGTTGTTTTGCTCTAAATCTGATCCAAAACACTTTGTTTCTTCTTCTTTTGATCTTAAGAGCTACAAAACAACATTTAAACAACAAAGAAGAAGATTCATAGGAATTTACTTAGAAATATATAAGATAAAGCCCAGATTCCTATAAATAGAATGGGGTAGAAAAGGCTTATCAGTTATTATCAAAACTTAATTTATAGAGAATAACATTCTCCCCTTTTTTGATGATAATAAAACCTTTCTCAAAATAAAATAAAAGTTAAAGTCTATTTGAGAGAAATAAATATTAATATTCAGCAGGTATTGCTTGATCATAAATATAACCATTCATAACCTTCTCCCCATTTTTGTCATCAGCAAACAAAAATAATTGAATAGAACATCAAACAAAATATTGAAATTGCATTAATAGTTAAAAAATAAAATAATAGGTCTAATTGTTCATTCATACACAAGCTTGGGAACAAAACATAACAAAATCCATTTATTTGTTTTTGATCCTTTGGTGGATTTCCTAGGAAACATTTTTTGGCTTCTTCTATAATTTGAAGGAAAAGGTGAAGTAGTAGTTGCAAAGTTAAAGGACATCAAGGATTGAACAACTATTATGACATTTGGATTTGTTAGTTCAACTAGTAGATACTTCTTTGGATTTTTGAAAACATCAAGAGGAATAAAGGGTACAAGGCTAAGATTATTAGGAGTTTGCTCATATGATGGGTAGGGGATGGAAACTAAACTTAGATGATTTAGATGATACGATTCCTAGAAACTAGTCTTTCTGAGTAGATGCTCAAGTTGATTGAACATAATAGAAAGAAGGTTCAAAAGCTAGTTGAGGTGGTGTTTCTTTTTTGATACAACTTTTCAGATCCAGTTTAAAAGACTCAAACTTCTCTTCTACAAGCTTAGAAATGAAAATTTCAAGCTGTGGCTTTAAGGATTCCATTACACCTTCAAAAACCATTGGTACTTCTTCCTCATCACTCTCCAAAATTAAAGCAACCTTGGCACCTTCATTAATCCTAAACTATCCTCCAATCATGGGAATGAATTTCTCCTTTTTCTTTTTAGACACGTTTTTTTTAATGTCTATGTTTTGGAGCTTCCTCTTGCTTTGAAGCTTCTGGAGAGCCTTTTGTGTTCTCCTTAGACTCCCCCTCAATCCTTGCAAACACAGATTTCTAGTTTATTTCCTTTTTATGTTTTTGATGCAAATAAATTTCACCATGAACAGAATACCAAAAATTCTTGTAGGGCTTAGTCTTCATGTGCTTAAAACTTTTCTGTCCAATCCTTTTAAAATTAATTGGGAATTTGACGTCCTTTGAAACTTTTATTTTGCTTATACTTGAATAATTCTATGAGTAAATTCTCATACATCTTAAGTTCTGTCCTTCCAAATGTGTTTAATATCATTCTTAGCAAATCAACTTGTATTCCTTTCAGCATACTAAGAATAATCAAACCATCTTTCTTGATCACAGTTGTACTACTTCCTCTTCTTGGAAGTATAAATTCAAATACAACCTTACAAAACATATGTACTAGTAATTCAAGCACGTGTCCGTATCAATAAATCATAATTTCAACCAAATTAAGAACATGAGTTCTACAACATAAACAAAAACCACACATGTTTGTGTTAGTTTCAAAATTGTATTTTCTATTTCAATCGAGTTTTCAAATCCTTCTCGACTACCTTGAGCTCTAATTTACAAGAAATTCAGAGACAAATTTTTACCTTGTAAACATTAAGACAGAAATAATTAAAATTCCAAATTAACAAAACCCATTATAAAATACTAATCAACTATTCAAAAAATCCATAAACCCATCACATAATCTCACTAGATAAATTTAGCTTATATTGAAAAATGGAATTTTATTCATAATAATCTGGACACAATCCATTATAAAGGATAAAGGAGAGAGAACAACTAGAAATTGCTGGACATCTTCTTGTAATTTTATGGTCTAACTCCACAATGATGGTTCATAATGAATAATGCCAGAAAATGGGGTCGAATGATGTGAGGTTGATGAGACAAAGTCAAGGTCGAGTTGTGAGGCGTAGAGAAAAGTTTGTGGGGTAGTCTATCAAAACACCAGACCAAAATATGATTTGTCCAAAAGATCAAAGACCAAAGAAAATGAAGATGAAAAATGGTATATATATATATATATATGGTCTGTAGAAAGTGAGTTGGTGAGTGGAAGTATGGTGATGTGAAAGTTGTGAAGTTTAGTAAAGAGGAGATGTGACATGTATAGTTATTGTAGAACGGGTAAATTTTAGTAGAGTTTATCCCTAAAATAGTAAAAAGTACGAAATAAATTAATGTGTTAAATTATTTACGAAAATGTGCTTTCAATAAGTCATGCCCAAAATGTCAAATAAAGAAAATACATCAGTGTAAGTTGCCCTGTGTTAAGCCCACACTAAGGCCCAATCCACCAAAACAGAATGAAACTCTACGCTAGGGTTACTAGAAGCAGAATTCGTATCCTCACTGCAGGTAACTCTCCTCCTTTTTTTCTTTCGTATGCTTAATACTCTCTGTTAGGGTTTCTAGTATCTCTATGCATTAACTTCTTACTCTTATTCGTATTTTGATTTTTACTGATCCTATGCTGTTTGTTCTGCTGTGAGGAAGAAGATGAAAGTGGGGTTCTGGATTTGAGTTCCAGATGACTCATTAAAGCTTTATGCTTTGTTTTGGGGTAAAAGGTACTCCCCTTACTGTTATTCCTTGTATTTATACTATCATTTTATACACTTGAGTATTTTGTTACAAGTATTTCGGTTACAACTACCAATTTGTTATGCCTACTAGATCTAGTTACAGATATTAAAATCTGTTGTAATATACTACATGCATGTTATTTCTGTCTTTAAGTAATGTAATCCTTCAAGTAAGTAAGCTTCCTATGTGTTCTAGAACTTCGGTTCATAACACGTTGCTCCTCGGTAGGGAAAAACACCTTGTCTTCAAGGTGATAATCGGGGAAATCTCGCTTAAACTCATGCCAATTGACCCAAGTAGCTTCTCCGGGTGGTAGAGATTCCCATTGAACCAAGAGTTTTAAAAACTCGTTGCCCTGTCGTATAACCCTTCTTGAGTCTAAAATAGCTAGAGGTTGAACAATAGGAAAATTATCCCATGAATGGAAGGGAAGAGGCACCTCAGTACTGGTTCACCCTTCAGCTTTTTTAAGAACAGAAATATGAAAGACAGGGTGTATATGAGAAGTACTCGGAAGATCCAATTTGTATGCCACTGGTCCCATCTTCTGTAGTACTTGATAAGGGCCAAAACAACGTCTGGAAAGCTTATAAGACAACCTATTGGCAAGAGATGTTTGCCGATATGGTTGAAGCTTGACATACACCCAGTCACCTACTTCGAAAGCTTTATCAATCCTTTGCTTATCAGCTTGAGACTTCATATGCTGCTGAGCTTTCAATAAATGAGTTCTAAGCTGACGTAAAATCTCATCTCTAGCTTGCAATTCATGATCCACAGCTTCAATAGAACTTGTCCCCATAATATAAGAAGGCACCGTAGGAGGTTCCCTGCCGTACAAGGCCTAAAATGGTGTCATCTGAGCACTTGTATGAAAGCTGGTATTAAAAGAAAATTCTACCCATGGTAAAAACTTGGGCCATTGTTTTAGGGAATCCATAACAAACGATTGGAGGTATTGTTCAAGACATCTGTTGAATACCTCCGTTTGGCCATCTGTTTGGGGATGATATGCTGAGCTCATCTTCAAAGTGGTAAAAACTTGAGTTCAACTCTCAACGAGAGCACCAATTATTAAGCCCACACTAAGGCCCGGTCCACCAAAACAAAATGAAACTCTACTCTAGGGTTACTGAAAGCAGAATTCATATCTTCACTACAGGTAACTCTCCTCCTTTTTTTTTCTTTCGTATGCTTAATACACTCTGTTAAGGTTTCTAGTATCTCTTTGCATTAACTTCTTACTCTTATTCGTATTTTGATTTTTATTGATCCTATGCTGTTTGTTCTGCTGCGAGGAAGAAGATGAAAGTGGGGTTCTAAAATTCGAGTTCCAGATGACTCGTTAAAGCTTTGTGCTTTGCTTTAGGGTAAAAGATGCTCCCCTTACTGTTATTCCTTGTATTTATACTATCATTTTGTACACTTGAGTATTCTGTTGTACACTTGAGTATTCTGTTACAAGTATTTCGGTTACAACTACCGATCTTTTATACCTACTAGATCTAGTTACAGATATTAAAATTTGTTGTAATCTACTACATGCATGTTATTTCTGTCTTTAAGTAATGTAATCCTTCAAGTAAGTAGGCTTCCTATGATTCTGGAGCTTTGGTTCATAACACTCTGACCATTGGTCGACATGTGGCTGGTTGGTAGTTATATCCATTTTAGTCGTGTGAAGCTTGCTATGCTTGGGTTGAGCTTATCCAGCAATGAACACTGCTGCAGGCTGGTGTCTTTGCTCGGATTTCTGGCTAATGCTCGGTGTGTGTTGGATAGCACGACAACTCGGTCTCACTTGTGTAGGTGCTCAAAGTAGCAAGTTGGCATAATCAACTCAATTGCTTTGTGATGGGTGCTCTAAATTTTTCAAGTGAGGTCGGTACCGCTGCTCGGTCAGCGTAGTCTTCAACGCGACCAGAGTTGAAGATTAGTGTTTGACAAGGAGCTAGGTGCTCAGATCAAATTGGTCTCGCCTCTAGCTCGGTTTGCTATGTTTGATTGGCTGCTTTGGTTTGGCAAGAGTTGCAAGAAGTCATTCAAGTTCATTGAGCTTGTTGTAGCTGCTACTTCAAAGTGCAGTTCGGTATAGCAGCTTTAGATTGGTGCTTAGATCGCTGTGCTTGCTTGATCATCGTTGCTGCTGCTCAGGAGATGTCAGGTTGGTAGTGGTGCTGGCGTGACTTGCTTGGTACTCAGCAAGGACAGAGAAAGACCAGGTTGGTAGTGGACTGCTTGGATGGATGTCCCTCATTGAAGACTGCACGTCATAGGCTCGCATGATAGTTACTCGTAGCTTGTTCAACATCAGGTCGGTGAGAAGCTCGATGTTATTGCTGTGTTTCTCCGAATCTGGTCGGTCATGAGCAGTCAAGTGCTTAGCTCAATTGTTTGCAGTGACGCTGTTATAGGTCGGTGGAAATAATCCAATTGAATTTGCTCTCTGCACTTATTATCAGAAAATTATAGCAGCAACTTGGTTCTACTTGCTCTCTACTATAGTGTGCTGCTGCTATTTGTTCTGCAAACCATGATTCATTAGCTTTTTTTGCAGTTTTCACTTGAATTAGCTCTATATCCTACACTATGAATAGTACTCATAGGTCGTAATTAAGATATCATATCCAAGGCTATAATAGATCAGAATTTATTTATGCTTCAATTTTCATTGGAATTATATCCACTAATACCAATCCAGGAAGCACTTTACTAATCTGACTGCAAAAACGAAAAAAAAAAAAAAAAAAAAAAACTTTTTTTCAAAATACAAATGAATCTGAAGCTGAAACAAACCAAGCCTTTGATATCATCTTTCAATTGAGATTTTTACAACTTTTTTAGCTTTGCTCTCATCAGCATATAACTATCATTTTAACTCCTTTTTTTTTTCTTCTCCCTTTTTGATAGCTTTTTGCACATTAAGCATAGTTGATCTAGATTCCTGAAATTTCACCAATTTATGGCAGAATTCTATCATAAAAGTGCCAATATGTTCATGAAAATGAAATCTACATTTGCGATAAAGGTGTAAAAATACACCTTTATCAAGATCCATTCAAAGAAGAATACAAAAAAAGAATTACATGCCAATACAATGATAAGAAGCTTACAAGCCTTCCAATCTTGAAAGTGTGTTGAATTGTTATACTAAAGCCTATACTTGAAATGCTCTATCAAAAGCATCGCTTAGAACCTACTTTGATACTTACTTTTAGATGCTAGTTTGCAGTCCAATTTACTTTGAAATTCATAACTTAAATTATAATTTGTAAAGAGATAGCAGTGAAGCTTCTCAAACTATAGCTCAAATATGCAACCAAGAGGGACTGTGAAATTGTTTTCAAAACCTTTCTAAAGCAATTTTTGGAATCAAATATAAGCTACTTTAAGAATCAAACGAAGGTTGTTTACTTAAAAGTGTTTTTTAGAAGTTAGATTTTTTATTTTAGTATTTGAATAGAATTTTAAGGTAACCAATTCACCTCCTTTTAGTTACTTACCTTTGGGACCAACAAAAGGTTTCTCTAAGGTGTTAACAAAAGTGATTATAGATCTTTTTCGAGGATGGAGGCAGTGACCTTAGCTACTAGGGCTCTCCATGTTTGGGCAGATTCTTTGAAGTACTCCTTCTTTTTTCTTTTTGAGGTTGCTTAGGTTTAGCATAGATAGGGCAACCTCTATGTTAAACTTATCTTGTTTATAAAATGCCCTTATTAGTTTGTCCCATGTGTTGATCTCATTGAGATCTAATTGTGCATACGAAGTCATAACAAGACTAGTGAGGTTGTCTTAGAAGGATTGGACCATCAGTTGTTCATATCAGGTATATTAGCTCATTTTCCTCATATAGAATCTAGTGTAGAGCTTGGAGCACTTGATGCCATTGTACTTCTCAAACTTTGGGACCTAAAACCATCTACAATCTCAAAAACTTTCATCTATTATGGAATTGGAGAAGCAACCTCTTTCTAGTCTCCTTACTTTAGGCTTTGAACTCCTTTTTGAGCTCAAATAATATAGGCTTAGTAGTTGGTTATGGCATAAAATGAACATCTTCTCCCTCCATGGATTGACCGTCAACCCATTTCTCAACTCCTAAGTATCCTTCAACTGGTGGTTGAAGAGCCTTTAAAAGGCTGCTTCTTTGAGTAGGAAGTTGGATTTGTTGAAACATTTTTTGTACCATCTATATAAGGGTATGGATCCCTTAATTAGTTGACGTGCCAATAATGTTATTGCCACTGTTCGTATTGTTAATGTTGTTTGTCATCTTTGACTTAGACTTAATTATGATTAGGCTTCTCACTTAGTCTTAGTGTTTAGGCGATTGAAACATGGTGGAGCTTGAATCCAATTGCAAAACAAAGAAAAATGAAAAGAACTGTTTCCTAGCTTGAATGCAAATTATGTGTTAAGTTTGAATACAAGTACAACGAAGAATTGGAACAATAATCTCATCTTACTTTTTTGCTTTATTTTTTGCATTATAGTTGGTATGTATATATAGAATAATGCTCCACATTAATTCATGTATTTCAAATGGCACATGTAATGGATGTTACCTTAGTACGATTGGTAATCAAAGATTTTGATACTTTCCTACTTAACAATGTTATTGCTTACATAGTTATTAGACTAAACAAATTAAGTAAAAGCCTATTTAGTTTATATTAGGCTTTTGGCTCAAGCTCTTGCTATTACTCGACCTTGAATCCACACTATAGTCTAATAACTTCCAACATAGGCTCATTTGTCCATCTGACTCCCCTGTACAAACCGTAGTATCACATAAGTGTAGAAACCCTAGTTCATTTTCCCTCTTCTTTGAAAACTTTATCCACAAGGGATGATTGGGGAAGCACAAACACATATCATTGATTGGTGACTTTTGAAAAATTTTCTCTTTTCTTTCTTTCTTTCTTATTCTTCTTTTATATACATATGCGGAATGGATAGTGACAAAGTGTTGTGAGATTTTAAAATTTTTTATAAAATTTGTAATCATTTCAAGAGTTTATTACATCATGGAGAATGCTATTACAAGAATTACAATACAAATCTCCTAATGTTGCTTGGATAGATGAGTTAGTCTTCTAATTGTTTGATTATCTACTTAGCTTTCCTTAACTCAACTTCCAGGGCTTGGGTTCTTTGTACCGAGTATCACATTCTTTCCTTCATATCCTACTCTCTTTTCTTCATCCTTTGGTATTAGACTTCTAAATAGGCATGTAGTAATTCCATGTAGGCTAGCATTTCTAGATTCGGATTAGTAGATGCTAGGTAGACTACATTTAGAGCTTCATATGTACTCTTTTTTGGCTTGATACTTCTTACTTCTATGACATGGTTTATTTTCTAGTTTCTCCATCAAGCTTTAAGTTAGCCTCATTAGCTCCCAAAGCCTTTGTTAGATCTTGATAATCTTATGTGAGTTTACCTATGGGAGGTTTGACTATTATTCTTGAAGAGGGCTTAATTGTTTTACATTTTACCACATAGGTCGAATAGTATCCAATGCATCTAACCATATCAATCAAAGGGACCAATGGGTAATCTTGCATCTTAATATAGCTGTTAGGCATTGGAAGCATTTGCAATCTAGAGAATTTCTTTAAGGGGGAGGTCTTGCAAGATGTGCACCCACCAATGTGTTGGTACTTACTCTTAGATGAGTTCGGTTTGTAAAGGGCTCAGTTAGATCATAATTGCTAACACAAAGGGGCTCGATTCATATGGATCCTATAATCAGTAGTGTGATTGGCAAACTAAACTTAGAGTAGGGCTATGTTGGCTTTGTTTTTGAAATTTTGGGTCTTCACATGGTTTAAAGATCGATTTTATTTTTCCATTAAGGATGAGATGTAGGACTTTCTCTAGGAACCGGGCTACTAGTTGTACGAATTGATCATAGACAAATAAGTCCCCATTTGGAAAGAGGATGGGGTTAAAAGGCTACTATTAAGAAAGCATTGATACAATTTTGCTCTTAGGCTTAAATCACTGCAAAAGATAGCTCACTTCTTTTTTGACTTGTTTGAGGCTCTAAACCAACCTATCAAGTCTTAAATACCAATGGAGTGCTTCTTGCAAGCTAATAATGCCTTAGAGACTTTAGTCTTTTAGGCTTCCGACATGTTGCTGAATTAGGTCATTGGACCTTTTTTGAGATTAGGTCTGTAGATTCCTTTTGAAGTTAAGAGAGCTAAAAGGAGCTCCTTTTGAAAGTCAAGGTAGCTAAAAGGAGACTAGTATATTCTTCAATTATTGGGCTTAACATGTGTTTGCACAAACAAAAGGTTGCTTCCTTGGGTTTCCATAAGTACACTAGAGCCCTAAACAAGTTGATTTTGACTTTGCCTTTAGGAAAGGAGATGACTGAGCCTAATCTATCTTTGATAAATTCTCTTTGAATTGGTTAAAAGGTTTCTGACCATTGTATTATGATGGGCTTAGGACTTAAAGGCTCTACTACATGGGCTTCTTAAATCACCTAAATTAGATGCTGTAAGAGCTGCTTACCATTTCCTAATCTATAATTTACAAAGAAAATATTACTACAAGAAATGTTTATATGGCTACTTAAAATTTACGAGGAAACTTTTTATTCTTTTTCTTCTTCTTTTTTTTTCTTTTTACATGGAAAATATTTACAATGCTTTCCACAAGGTAAATCTTAAAAAAAATTGCAATGCTCTCTCTCTCTCTCTAAATATGCCACAACACAAGGTCTCTGCTCTTAATTTAGTGAATGCAATTTTGATGGGTTTTAAAGGTCACTCGGTTTAACGAGTCATGGACCACATCAAACCAAAGTGAAGGGGCTTCGTACTTTGAAATAACTATAGTTCCCAAAGCCTACTGGTGCCTACGTTCTAAGGTCCTAAGGTAGTCTAGAGAATTTCTTTAAGGGGGAAGGTCTTGCAAGATGTGCACCCACCAATGTGTTGGTACTTACTTTTAGATGAGTTCGGTTTGCAAAGGGCTTAGTTAGATCGTAATTGCTAACGTAAAGGGGCTCGGTTCATATGGATCCTAGATTGGCCAAACTAAACTTAGAGTAGGGCTATGTTGGCTTTGTTTTTGAGATTTTGGGTCTTCACATGGTTTAAAGATCGATTTTATTTTTCCATTAAGGATGAGATGTAGGACTTTCTCTAAGAACCGGGCTACTAGTTGTACGAATTGATCATAGACAAATAAGTCCCCATTTGGAAAGAGGATGGGGTTAAAAGGCTACTATTAAGAAAGCATTGATACAATTTTGCTCTTAGGCTTAAATCACCGCAAAAGATAGCTCACTTCTTTTTTGACTTGTTTGAGGCTCTAAACCAACCTATTAAGTTTTAAATACCAATGGAGTGCTTCTTGCAAGCTAATAATGCCTTAGAGACTTTAGTTTTTAGGCTTGCGACATGTTGCTGAATTAGGTCATTGGACCTTTTTTGAGATTAGGTCTGTAGATTCCTTTTGAAGTCAAGAGAGCTAAAAGGAGCTCCTTTTGAAAGTCAAGGTAGCTAAAAGGAGACTAGTATATTCTTCAATTATTGGGCTTAACATGTGTTTGCACAAACAAAAGGTTGCTTCCTTGGGTTTCCATAAGTACACTAGAGCCCTAAACAAGTTGATTTTGACTTTGCCTTTAGGAAAGGAGATGACTGAGCCTAATCTATCTTTGATAAATTCTCCTTGAATTGGTTAAAAGGTTTCTGACCATTGTATTATGATGGGCTTAGGACTTAAAGGCTCTACTACATGGGCTTCTTAAATCACCTAAATTAGATGTTGTAAGAGCTGCTTACCATTTCCTAATCTATAATTTACAAAGAAAATATTACTACAAGAAATGTTTATATGGCTACTTAAAATTTACGAGGAAACTTTTTATTCTTTTTCTTCTTCTTTTTTTTTTTCTTTTTACATGGAAAATATTTACAATGCTTTCCATAAGGTAAATCTTAAAAAAAATTACAATGCTCTCTCTCTCTCTCTAAATATGCCACAACACAAGGTCTCTGCTTCTAATTTAGTGAATGCAATTTTGATGGGTTTTAAAGGTCACTCGGTTTAACGAGTCATGGACCACATCAAACCAAAGTGAAGGGGCTTCGTACTTTGAAATAACTATAGTTCCCAAAGCCTACTGGCGTCTACGTTCTAGGGTCCTAAGGTGGTCTGGTTCTAATTACATCTAACACATGATTTTTAAATCATCCCCCTTCCCCTCCCTCGCGGCCGGCGGCCCCCCCCCCCCCCCCCCCCCCCCAAAAAAAAAAAAAAAAAAAAAACCCATAAGGTATCAAGTGCCCTGTGAAGGGTTTTTATATTACTTTTAATTTGGTCAATACAACTATTCACATAACAGTTTATACATAAAGAAATATTTACATGGTAAGAAGTAATTCGAGGATATGAGTAAGGAGTAAACTTTCATATAAGATTTTTAGTTGTTTAACTCTTATGAACTGACTATCCTTGATGTAGTCACTAAGTTTTTAAGCTTGGTTTCTCAGTTCCTGTTCGATTTGTTTTATTTTATTTGTATCAAACTTTTGCCCATTTTTGGTGTGAATTTTGAATAGGAAATAAAATAAATTTGATTTTCTTGAAAACTTTTAGAGTCACCACTAGATTGAGATCGAGAAAAAAAAAATATAAGTTAAGATCAATAAGTTGGTTGTCCTAAGCCATTAGTATGCACGAAAAATCAAAATCAAATTTTTTTATTAAACTAAGGTTTTCATGGGCTTAGAAGCTATTTTATTAAAACCATATTACTGCCACATTAAAAAATTTAAATTTAATTTATTCACATAATACATTAGAGAATTTTAGTACTTGAATCAATAATTACACGATAAAGTAAAAGAATCAATAGCTACAATATAAGGGTAAAAAAGAAATTTTCATTTTTAAGTCACCCCACTAGACTGATAATAGGTTTTTATTTTTATTTTTATTTTTAAGAACTTTTTCACTTTAAATTCATTACATTTTATTCTTTGGCTGAAATATTCAGGTGATAATGATCCTAAAAGACTACTCTTTTCATTTTTTTTAATTTAGAAAATAATGGTTTTTTAAGATGTCAAAATCATTTTTTTATTTTTTTTGTTTCAAATAGAATCATTACACAAATTGTACAATTACATTACATTACTTTATGGCCATTATTTATTTATTATTTTTTATACATGATTTATATAAACATGTATGTCTATAAATTTATGTATATTTTCCTTTCTATTTTTATTATTTTGTTAACTTTTTATTTTATTATTGCCACTTTTATTATATTACATAATATTATATACTCTTATTTTTATTGTAATAAAAAACAATAAAACAATGCATTCAACTTACCTAGGTAGAGTTAGAAATGATTAGACTTGTGCATGGATCTTAAGTTAGAGCTCTGGCAGCTCAGATTGACGGGCAGTGACTGGATTAAACGGGAAAGAGCAATTTGACGATGGTTGATCATGGGGTTGGCAATCTGACCTAGTTGAGGGTTCAAGACACTCTAGTGGTGTCAGTTTTGTCCAAAAGAGGTTGTATTGTGGTGTTTTGAGACGGTGGCAAAAACTCTTAGTTCAGTGATTGGTGATAATGGCAGTGGTCCTCGGAGGAAGTTCGAACTTATTAAAGGCTTGTAGTATAGGAAACCTCCTAGTATGGTGGATTCTTCCAGCTTTTCCTAGGTAAAGAGAAATTCAAAGAAGAATTTCAAAAACCCAAACCTTAGAACCCCTACTTTGATTTGTATGCATTAGTTAATAGTTATTTTTGTGTTCTCTTTTGATGGCTGGTACGTGCTCCTATTTATACTGTTAAAGCTTGAATCAAGTACAACATGTGCGGATTGAGACGATTTTGAAGATTGACTTCTAGGTTTTGAATTTAGAAAAAGATTGAAGATTCTAAGAATTTGAGGATAAAAATCGAATATTTTGTGTATTATAACAAAGATTTCACTCATGATAGTTCCATTTGTCCAAAATTACAAGAATCAAGATCAAATCTTTATGAGATCGCAATTCTCAAGATAATTTTTTCAATTTTCTTGGTCCGATCTTTGTTCATAGTATCTCATATATATTTTGCAATTTCACCATTCATTTAGTGAAATTGAAAAAGAAAATTGCCCAAAAAATAGCTTGAAACTTGCATATGGAAAGTGGAGAAGATCCTTCCTACTGAGAGGAACAGATGATGACGTGGCTTGATTTGCCACAAGTCCATTCGCATGGAAAAAAATGATTCAGTCATTTTATACTCCTAGAATAAACCCTTAACATCCTAATTACATGCATCTGTCTATTTCAATAAGCAATTAAAATATGTCTCAACAAAATTCATTTAAATTACAATTTTAGGCCTAACTAATTGATAGTCCATCATGAATTGTTTATTTGGGCTTGGACCAAACATAATAAAATCCAGATTGTTTAAGTAAATCATGCAATTTTAAACTCCTTTTTCAATATTTATATATTTTCAAAGCTTATTGATTTTGGCTAAATAATATTTTATTATATATTAAATTATATTGATGTATATACTTTAAAATCTTAATAGAAAAAAAAATTGATCTGCATCTCTCTTAAAAATTGATCATTTTTCTTAATAATATACCCACTTTATGAAATGGTTGTATGTGTCGCTTTTTGGTCTGCTAATCTCGTTAAATGAAAAGCAAAGGAGACTAATACTTCCATTATTAAAGACAGTCCTAAAAGTTAATGCGTCTCTTCCGAATTACTTAAGCATCGGACGCTAAATAATCCAGACAAATGGTCCTGGAATCCTGGTAGTGATCATCGTCATTTTGGGTCTGCTAAAGCATGTCAAATCCATATTAAAAGAGGACCCCAAAAATCAGAATCTAACGATTGTGATTGGACTTGCAAGATTGAACGTGCCTTTTGATTGCTTCTCCTTGAGCAATTGGTGATTAATTTTTACTCCATTGACTCTACAAACCCTTTTGTTTAAGTTTTAGGTTGGATGGCCTATGGTTTAGTTTTTTGTTCATTTGTTCAAATCCTTTTGACTAAACATTATCACGGGTTGATTCCGAATTGAGAACTAATTCAACTCATCATTTTCGATTTGCAAACTGAGAACCAGATCATATATGGCAGGTAAGAACTATGAAGGGACCTAGGAACCTGTATTCCTTCCTTAATCAAATCTAACCACAAACAAACCTTTAGAATTAACGAACAATGAATATGTAATTTTTTTTTAACTCTTTTGGATTGATTATACCAATATCTTGAAAATAATTTAGTACATATTTGTTTGGATTTGTATTGCTTATCAGTATTTATTTCTTTATCAATGGAAAAAAAGAAAACAAAATGGTTCATAGTTTCGTTGGAATTGGAATGATCCGTGAAAATCATTGGAAATTGGCCCGGCCTCCACAGGACTAATTCTGGTTGCACCAAAATAAGAACTATGAACCGACGATTTAGGTTTGGTTATCCAATCCGAATAGTGACGACGTCTGTGTATAAGCATGCATGAGCTGTGGTTGGATTTTGTTTACTCCCAAATCATCTTCTATATTATATTTTTTCCTTTAATTTGAATCTACTATATGTTTCAATTGGTAATTTTTAGAAGTCGAAATAAAATAATTTGATATATTTTAGTTTGGGGTTCAAACCCTTCATTTATATTCTTAAAATAAAAATATATTCTATCAAGATTTTCAATTTATATTTTTTATCGTTAATACAAACATGAATGATAATATTTAAGATTAATAATTTACCCAAGTAAATATGTAAAACTTATAGCAGAAAGAGATTTTATTCATCATAAACTATAATCATACACATCTCAATTTTTAAATTATTCTTAAATGTAGCAATATATTAGATTTCATAAAATTAGAATATACTATCTCAATGAGAGGTACATATTTCTGTAAATCCCTAATTTTTAGGGTAGCTTCAAGCTCAAACCCTAAACCGGAAAGTCAACAAATCCTTAGGAAACACTAGCAGTTTAGATCCGGCAACCGCGTGTTCTTAAATTGAAAAGTCGAAATATAAGTGAAGAGTATAGATTGGTTCGTAATAATATTAGGATGCTTAAAAATATCATATTATTAGATTTTCGACCTATTTCAAACCCGATTGGATATAGACTTTGAAAAGTGTGTTAGGGCTCGAGATACTAAAAATATGTTTTTAGTATGTTAGATTCATAATTTCATAAATTTCCAAATATATCAGTTATATAATTTTTCGGTTTATAAAAGTTTCAGTTATAGCCTTTTATGTATTTTCATTACTACTGGTAATTTAATTGTCTAACCTACTTTTGATTTCTAATCACACTATTCATAAGTACAACCATCATACCTATTCTTACATCCTTACAACTTATTTTTACAATTTTACATCATTTTTCTTACAAATTTATTTTTCCAATACACTTTATTATTTAAATTACTTTTAAATTTTGAATTTTATTACACAAAACAAATATCTCACCTCTTTCTCTCTCCTTGTAGAACCGGGCCCCTCCCCTTGTCCTCTCTCTTAGTTTGCTTTTTTTTCTTCAATTTATTTATCATACAAACCCTAATCCATTTTTCTATAAAATACTCCTTTATGCCCATCTCTTTTCACTTTCTCACTTTTTAACAAAACAAAACTCTTGCAAATTTTTTCTCTCCTCTCTTCCTCTCCTTGTGACGTGACACACACACACACACTCTCTCTCTCTCACAATATTTTCTTCAAGTTTTTCTAGCTCCACACATTTAATAGGTAATAGATCTACACCTTACCATAATAAAACATGTAATGCAAGATCCTACATGTGTGGTTCCACTAAAATCCCATGAGCTTTATGCTAGGATGTGGAAATACTTTAGTATGAAATTCTTTCCATCACAATATTGTGGATCTTGTTATTTAAGTTGTTCGAGTATTTATCTTGCTATATTATTGTTTTATGTTTACTATTATTGATATTTTGTGCATGTAATCATTCATTAATCACATCTACATAATGTTGATGTTACATTTGCATTTATGACTTGCATAATAAGCTAGATCTAGTTGTTTTGAGTACATAAATGCCTTAGATTTTTGTTTTATATACATAAAGGACTTGTGGTAGCATAATAATAGTGGGAAAATGTTAGAAAACTAAGATCTATTTTAGTTTCAACAAAAATGATTTTTGAAAATTCGGATCTAAAAAGAACCCTATTTAAAAAAACTATTTTCCAACTTCAAAATGAGTATTTTGCATTAGATATGAAGGGCTTAGGTAACATAAAGGAATGGTTTTGATGAGTAAAGCCTAAATCTACTAAGAGGTATTTTCAAAACAAGAAAAGTTTACAAAAGTTATGTTAGCATTATGTTTTAAACCCAACAACAAACTTAAAATTTTAATAAGGAAAGCTTGATATGTGAACACCTTTTTCAACCCTAAAACAAGAGTTTTTATTAAGAAATGGAAGTCTTAAGGAGTAGGTTTGATTAAGAATTAATTTTAGAAAGAATAAATGGTTTTACACAAGAAACAATCTCAAATATAAATTTCAAAATTCAGATTTAGAAGTGACCTCTATTTGAACACCTACAAATAAGGATTTTAATAGAAAAATAAAGCCTTAGGGAATACATGTAATAAAGACCTAATTTTGACAAGTATAAGTGAATGTTATCAAGGTATAATCCTAAATCAAGGAAAGGTTTCAAAATATAGATTAAACAATGTTTTCATTCCGTAGAATTTTGTAAAATTCATAACTAGGTAAAACCCCTATTTAAACATCTATTTTCCAACTCCAAAATGAAAAACTTTATTAAAACAATGAAGGTGTTAAGCATATAGGTCACTAAGGTTGTATTTTGATAAAAACAAGTGTGATTTTGTAAGAAATAAAAACTAGCTTTCTTAAGTCAAGTAATTTTAAAGGTTTTGCAAAGCAAAAGTTTTCCAAAAGAATTCTTGTTATCAAATATCATTAAGGATATACATATAGATAGCTCATCTCATGACATTCATGATAATAACTTGTAGGTATTGCATGTACATATAATACACTTGGTAGAAACAAAGCTAAGAAAATAGTACTTTCACATCCCATGAAGCATTGTCTAAG
Source organism: Combretum micranthum (assembly GCA_024138025.1). Taxonomy (NCBI): domain Eukaryota; kingdom Viridiplantae; phylum Streptophyta; class Magnoliopsida; order Myrtales; family Combretaceae; genus Combretum; species Combretum micranthum. Next base: position 75,187 of record JAMXBD010000820.1, on the reverse strand, counting down.
TACATGAGGAAATAGATTGATCAATACCCATAAATCATGCATGATATCGAGTAATTTATGTATAAAAGAGTTTTCAAGATATAATGATAGCTAAGTATCTATCAAAGCTTTGGAATGATGGTTGGATTGAAATTAGAATTTGATTTGTGGGTTGGGAATCTCGTATAGCATTCTGTACCCTACTGTTCATGGACCAAACGACCTTGTTTGATGGAAATAACTTTAGAAATAGATATCTCTCATTGAATAGGTAGAAATCGGTATATAATATGCAAAATTCCGAGTTAAAATGACTAAGTTATGGCTTTAAGTTGGAATTTCCTCCTAGACGAACTTTGACGAACTTGTTAGAATAGAATTTATAAGTTTCATTTAAACTTCATAGAAATACTCATTGGAGTTATTTCTTTTGATTAAGAGACTTGGGAGGTGGACTAGACTTTCCCAATGATTATTACGATTAAGTGGATTTTCGTGCCATGGCAAAGTGAATACACTTTCCTTAAATTACATGCTTATAATTGTGCTTGTAAGGATAGTGGCATTAGAATTAGGACAAGATAAAATTGGAATATGCATGTGATTTCTGCTTAGTTGAATTGATGATAAGAATATTGAAATGAGAATAGTTATAAAAATTTGTATGATTTAGTATAGAATTGAAGTATCTGAAATATCTATGATCGCCAATAATTCACTTAAATAATATGCCATGATCTTATAACTAAATTGTCCATGCATAATATATGTTAAGTCACATTATATTTGGTACTATACCTTTGTGAGAAGAAGGCATAATAGCTAGGCAACGGGTGCGCTTGAAAACTTAAATATTGGCGTAGAATGGCCTGAATTAAAATGGAAGTGGAGTAGGCACTTGAATTAACTACAAAATTAATGAGTAGGCGGGCACCTGAATTAACCACTATCTAAATAAGAAAAAATTGAAATCTATGGTCGTATTAGCCTGAAACACCTAACCCCGAATGGATGGCGTAAATCGATTCAACATAGGACTCCCGGAAAGTCTTATGTATTGTATGCTCACATGCTTGTGCATTTCATATGATTGTTTAATATAACTTGCTTGCTCTATTGTTTGATGAAGTACTTAATTTGAAAGTATAACTCACTAAGCTCGCAAGCTTATACACCTATAGTTTTTTGCTATAGTACAATTATCTATGGCTATCCCCAAGGGGACATTTCTCTCAAGTACAACTTTTGGAATTGGGATCTAGATGTTAGGTATAGACTTCTAGTTAAATCTCCTTATTTTATATATATATATATATTGTTGTTGTAAGGACTTTTGTGAACCTAAGGATTCTTAATATTTTGATGGGTGTATGCCCCTTAGATCTTTGTAATAAACTAATCTTGGTTATAACTGTTATGATTTATATTTTTATCGCTATGTATGTCTTCTTAAGCTATTTCAATTCAAAGTAAGGTCCTCTACATGGTGAATGTAAGCCTTAAACCCGGTGTCTAAACTCACGGAATGATTAAGGTTGTCATACTTGAGTTTAAATATCGAGTGTGACGAACTGTCGCGTATAGGGTACCCTTTAGGACGTGACAATTTCAATTTGTTTTACTTCTAATAAACATGTTATCAATTATATAAACTAATAAATAACTACGAATAGAAACTAGCTAATCAATATGATGAATAAAAGAAAAAAAAGTTCAAAGTACTAGAAGTTAAAACCCAAAAATGAAATTTTATATAGACACACTCATGAAGGAAACATATTTAAATAAAAATTAAAAATAATTTTAATTTTTTAATAAAATATTTAAAATAAAAGACAATATGTTTAATTTTTTTTTTTTTAAATCTGTGAAACTGTCGGTGCAAGTCTCAAACCAAATCATGAATTATTTACTCTTCATTAAACCGAACTACATAAACCATTGCAATAAATCTAAATTTCTATTTGGTTCGGTTTGTTATGATTTTGTTTGTGAATTATTTTTTTTTTTCACAACCCTACTACAATATTATTTATTTCTACCATCAAAGAACACAATTGTTACTATTTCCCAGCCATGTTATCTGGCTTTATAATGGATATGCTATTGGGATAAGTTGAGATAAGTTGTTATATGGCAACTTAAAGTAAGATTTTCGTCCACATATTATTGAAATTACACATGTAAATAAACTTATCATTTATAACAAATTTATCATATTTAAATCAACCTACTACATTTAAACCAACCAATTAAATTTGGACAAAACCTACCACATCTAAATCAAGCCTTAATTGAAATCATCATATCACCATTTATCCCAATAATTTCCCTTCGGTAGGCTTTTCATTTTGTTTCATATGATAATTCTTTATAGAAATATTTGTAACTTAATCAACTCCATTGAAACTTGACGAACATCATAAGAAGTTATTTTCCCTAGATGGTCAGACCCGGATGGCTGGTTAATATTCCATTCTTCACTGTTACAATACAATTAGAGATGCAATCAGGGCGAGTTTGGGACGGATCACATAAGATCCGAACCCGACCCCCTTCCGAATATGATATCCCAAACCTGCCCCGTGACCCTATAGGGTTTTTTATTCAATACCCAAACCCGCCCCCTACAGGGTTTTGACCTTGACCCGCCCCGCCTCGCCCGGCAACCCGCTTCATTTCTTTTTTTTTCTCCCCTTTTCAACTCTTAGTTAAATTCAATTGCATCTTCCAACAAAATATTGGGTGGTAGGCCGGCAATTAGACTTCAATATGGTTTAAACCTAGTTAGGCTAGTTACAACACGCTCGTCAATTCACAGGCTCATAGAACTAGCTATTTTATTTGTTAAAACAACAAAATTAATATTATAAAAATAACTTTTTAAGAGATAAAATTAAAAATTAGAAAAAAAATAAAATTAAAACTATTAACAACCATTCTTGAAGACAAAAATTAGTAGGGTTTTGTTTTTTAAAATTTCAAACTCAATTTTTTAAATTGTTTATAATATAACAGGTTCGGGTTACCCATCGAGTTTTTTTAATGATCTGAACCCGACCCTAAACCTTATTGGATCGGCATGTAATTTCCCAAACCCGTCCCGCAATCCTATAGGGTTTTAAAAGGTTCGGGCGGGCCGAGTACCTTATAATGACCTGTCCTGGTTGTATCCCTAAATACAATTTTTACTAGTTTGAAAAAGAAAAAGGCGGAACTTAAATTTTTATCAAGTGCTTTTAGTTCCACTGCTAGCAAACAAAACGCTGAAAATGACTCAATTTAACTTCGAATTAGCTCAACAAAATCAATAAATTATCTCAAATACCATCATGCCCTATTTAAATTCTTAAAAACTAGAGTTCATAAATAATGTTAAAAATATATTAAAATCAGGAGCAGTTTTAATAAATTAATCCCAGATCACTCTCTATATAAGTCCAAACCTAACCTTCCTTCTTTTACAGAAACTTAGGGGAACTTCAGACTATCAACTGCCTTCTCCATACTGGGGAAAAAAAATAAAAATAAGAAAAGCTGCCTTTTTCATAGAAAGCCTAGGAAAAAACATTTATGATGGCTAACTAAATGATAGTGAAGTTATTAATGCTGATTTCAAACAACAGCTGCATGCTCAACAAAATTCCTAGAAATCCTTCCACACAATTTGTGAGTTTGAGCATTTAAAAGTCATATACTAATGAATTCATAAAAATTTCAGGCACAAATATATATATATATATATATATATTTTGTACTAACAGATGCAAAATTGTAATGTGTGTGAGAAAATTAAATACAACAGTCTTGTAAATAAAAATTCTTTTTTTTTTTTTTCCTTTGTTTTACCGATAATGGTGCTATTCATTTTCCAACAATAAAAAGTAAGAAGGCTACACCAAATAATATGTATGTTATAGGTTAAAGGCTGTTTAAAGTAGGTTTTGATGAAGAGAGTAAAATGTAATCATATTTCTATAGCCTCAAATGTGGAATCAAGCTCCTTCAAAGTCAAATTTGCAGATTTTAAGAATTTGTGATTTTGACCATATAGATATAGATTAATATTATAAATGATATATAAACTTTGATAAAATATGTAATTTAGTATATAAATTTGAAATTAAACAATTTAATATCTAAACTTCGAAATTGATTAATTTGGTACCTAAAAGAACTTTTCATATATGCCAATAGTATCTCTGTCAAGTTCTTTTAGATACTAAATTTATTAATTTCAAATTTTTTCATGTATTTAATTAATCATTTTCAAAGTTTAGGTATTGAATTGATTAATTTTAAATTTCAAGTACCTAATTACATATTTTATCAAAATTTGGATATCATTTATAACATTAACCTATAGATATTTCCAAATAGAGGAAAAGCACGAAATATGAAATTATGATTTTATTTGCATGTACCAAACATACTATTAAATATTAATGTCTTGTCCAAGAATTGCATAAAGCTTTTATTTGATTTTCTTTTTTCTACTTTGTATTTATTTGTTATGTAAATTAAGAAATAAATGATCTATTTACTTGAAGGAAATAGAAAGAGAATGGAATAATTGTTCTACGAATGTATCTATTATCTAGTTTACTTGCAAATTGAACTTGGAGTATTTATTCCTAGTAATCTTTATATTCTCTACATAGAGGGATAAAAATAACAGTGATAATATTTAATTTTTTTGATAAATAATTTTTTTTACTTATTCAAAATAATCAAATGAGGGTATGATGATGATACTTTTAATTATATTTCCAATTAATACTGTAAATAATAAATTGAAGTAATTTTTGAAAGATGTATTATTATTAAAACTTTAGATAAAGTAAAATCCAATGATTCATAATCTATTACCGATAACAATATCATTCTCTCAAGGCATGACTTCTACTCCTTTCTCCATATCTATGTTCAGCTCTAACTGCTGGGGACAAATATGATGAAAATGTTTTCCTTCTTGATTTGCTGTTAATAAAGTTGAAAACTAAATCGCTTTAGATAGTTTATACTTTATAGTTTATTTACCTTGATATTAACCCTTGTTAGATAATCTTTTTGCGTAAGATTTTCATGGAGTTCTAAACTTAGTTATTTAAGGCGATTTTTCCTTTTTAAGAAATTTTCTATTTTATTCTAATCTTTTTAAAAAGACTGACTATTTTCTTATGTAAGTGGCCAAAATTTACAACTATTAAATGAATTATAAATGGTATAATAAATATTATAACTAAGCATAAAATTTTAATTGCTCCTACATATTAAAAATCCAGTTTTATTTCTTAAAATGCTATAAAAACTGTTTAGCATAAGGAAGTAGGCTAAGAAGCAAGAACTCTTATTCAAAATGATGTTATCATAGAGGGGTCACACTGTACCTTTCATGTTTATCTGACTAATCCTATTTGATAAAACCGAGGTGGTCTGTTGGGTAGGTTCAATGATGTCTAAAAAATGTGCGTCTAAAGTCTTTCCGTGCCCTTTTTTCAATTTTTGTCAGAACAAGACAATCCATGTTAAATAAATTTATCGGTTCAGAGGAGGGCTGGTACAAGGAAACTTTATAGTTATATATAATTATAATTACTCATGAAAAGCATGTAATGAAGATATATATTTATATATATATATATGTAAATCTATATAATATAATAGAGTGAGATAATACCAGTACAAAAGCTCCGATTGTGGTTGTCCTACAGTATTGTAGGGATATTTTTCAGTTGGTCAACAATTACAACGAAGCATGTCCAGCTATTATATTGATTTGGGATTTGGTACTATCCTTAGTTGTTTTCTACATGGAATGTGTGATGGCGGTTGCGGTAGTTTGGTCATCTTCGATCTGTGCTTTTCTTACCCGACATTAAGTTGCTAGTAGTTATATCAAATTCAAAATGCAACTGGAACCGGAAGGTCCATGTGGCATATTGGTCCCTCAGATGGATAAGTACGCCACGTCCTGATGACTCAGACGTCTCTCTCTGGCGCCTTCCTTTGTCCCTTTCAATTAGCCCCTTTATCTATTTATTTATGCCATGGGGGTGACCACCTGCACCTTAGAAATCCCAAAAGGCTTAAAAAATCGTAGTTTTATTATAACATTCAACGTTTGCTGAATTACTTCTTCATCGGCCAAATCCCCCAACAACTGGCATTACATCATCTAATTAAAGAATTTAAAATAATTCATTAGTAAGTTTATCCTGAAAGACAATAAAATGTAGATGTAAATCATTTTTTTATTTACATATATCATTTTGATACAGATACAAATAAAAAACAGACAATCTAAACAGACTCTTCATCTTGAAGCCATTTTTTCTGGCTTTGGATGATTTAGATTCTATTCCCAAGTCTTTCAATAATAAGTCATCAGCCAAGTTTAATCCCGTAAAGTTACTATGTATCTAGAACTCAATAGTGGAAACAAATGCACTTCTATTGGAGGAGCCACCAATAACAATACATCCATCATGATTTTTTAGATATATAAACGCTTGATTAGTGCCTTAGAAAAAATTACTAAATAATAAAACAAAGGACAATACTCAACTCTCTCTCTTTAACATGATGAAGTAAATGAAAGTATAAGAGCAAATTTAATTGGAAAGCCATACAAAGGATTTACCACAACTTAATAAGCCCAAATAACTTCTCTGAATCTATCCAAAGTCCTCTTTTATAGTTTCTTCAAGCCAAATTGTAGCATCTTTTACCCCCACAATAAATACTTCTGACGATTATTTTCTACTATCGAGCATATGGATATTGACATCATAAGCTACTGTCTAGACGCTACCTAAAAAACCTATACACACAAGGTTATGGACTATGTTGATGTTTGGACACCACACTTGACGTCCAAATGCACCATGATTAGAAACATTATGATTATGAAAGATGTGCCTACCATTTGGACACAAACTCTTAGTAACCAGTAATTAGATGTAGTTCACATGATTAGACTTTTGATCATTCTAGCATCCAAATGTTGTGCCCTAAGGCATGTCTAGCGTCTAAATGCTAGTTATAGTGCAACAAGATATTGCAACATCATAACCAACCACAAACTCAACACGTAAATTGCACAAACACATTCTCATTATTCAAAAATATTTTATTTTCAATTAAGTATAATTTAACTTTATTATGTGAGTAGTTGTGCAATGTCTTTTCTCATTAAAATCCCAATTGAACTCTTTAGTTCAACAATCTTTTTGTTTTTAACGAGGACAATTATTGCACATTTAACTTCCCCTTAATAAGGCAACTCCCTTCAAATAAGTATTCGGGTTTAAAAAAAATGTTGGCAAGTTTAGCTTCAAAATTGATGCATAACTAAAGGGATAATGGTTTAGCCTAAAAAAAAAAACGAAGGACTAACAGGTTGCACTTAAAAAACCATTCAACATGTACAAAGTTGATTATGTAAACTCAAATTCTTGTCTCCTTTGACGTCATTAAAACCACAAGATAAGCTTCTAGGCAGCAAAGAGAGAGGAAGTTGAATTGAAAAAAGGGCGAAGTATCAACTTTAATTGATACAGTGCCATCATGCCATCCACACACATACTTATGAACCTTTCTCAAAAGATCGTTACTAGCAAACACTTCAATAGTACGTTTCACTCAAGAAACTCCATAAAGTATTTGCAATAACATCAAATCTCTTGAAACTCATCGTATGCAATATAATAGAACACAATGTTATGAAATGCAATGATTGTCTAAATGCTACAAGATTAGCATTCAGAAGCTATAATGCAATTCCAAATAGCTCATAATACGAATAGCTTAAAAACAAATTTGCACAATATCATGATTTTACATATATGCCAAGTCCATGATACTATTGCATACATGTATGACCATGTCAAACATATATATTTCAATAAATTTAAAATATGTGCGTATGATGCTTAAAAATTGCGTGGATTTTTCTTGAAGATGCACAACTTTCCTAGACATTTTCATGTATGTTAGTTTATTCACACAAGTTTAATATACAATACTAAGCATGAAAAAGCATCGTTTAAGCACACTCAAGAAAGTCTTTATCCATTTGAGACCTGATTTTAGCTCATTTCAAGCATGAGTGAACTCAAGCATGTGCAAATATCTTTGAATCACTCAGCAAAGCATACCAAACACTTTAATGTAGAAGGTAGAAAGATTAGAATGTTATTCCACACTTGGTCCAATTGAGATGCCTTATACAAAACAAATCTTATTTCTTTGGTACCCTTTATACTTGTCTATTGGTTTTACACAAACGTGTTCCTTATGAACCCAAACATACTTGCTTTTATGATTCAAATTCACTATTGCTCCTTATTGATCAATTATGATGCAAGATGGCCATTTCTACCACAATAATTCTTAGTTCTTTTTAAAATTAATTACTACTATTATTTGTAACATAGACTTTTATAATATTTGAAAATTAGAAAAAGGGGATTCTTTGAGACATCATCCTTCTCAAATCTTCCTTATCATTGCAATAGAGCTTGAGTATAATTATATGTAAGGCTTGATGAATTTTAAGCATTGGCGATAATTTGAACTTATAAGAAACCCTCTCTACTCTTTTCAATACTTAGAAGAGGCATTCATATCCCACATAAGCATCTTATGCAAATGTCTCTTAGGATGCTAAATCAAGTGTAAAAACCTAATCCCTCAACTAGGAAATCTACTTGTCTCATTTTCTTTTGTGCAAATTTCTTCCACTTTATAGGCTTCTATAAATAGTTTATTCTAAGTCCATACTTTCTTGCTATTCCCATGCAAATTTGCATGCTAGAGGATTAATTTTTATATAACCTACCATAATTGTACTTGGTGTAGACTATTGCTTCCTGTAAGGAACTCAAATGGGATTTAATTAATCAACTCGTTCTTATGCAAGTTCAAAGAGAAGTAGGCTACATTAAGGAGCCTTACCTAATCTTACTGAATTCCCCCCACAAAGTACCTCGTATATAGATCCATAAGAGCATTTATCCGCACAGTTTTCTCATCAATCTAAAGATAAAGATTGGTTGAAAAATTCTGCTCGGTTCCCTACTTGTCCTTGTCATAAATAATATTACTTGATAAGCCTTTATACTTTAACACATGTTTCTAAAAATAGTTAGTAGCCTTGTTTGTTAGACATCCATTAATTGATAGAACAATGGTGGTGTATGTGAAGAAAAGTGGTCCACTAGCCAAACTTTCCAAATTTTGGCATAAGTCCATTGAGACAATTTCCTAAGGTCCTCTAAGGATGTTGACATTTTAATAATCTAGAGACTGCATTCTGATATGCTTTATTATATTGGTAAATCAAAAAACACTTGATATAACATTCCTCATCATCACTCAAATGGGACTAGAAATATCACTTTTCGGTTAAGGCCAAAGTTTGATTCATGGCACTCCTTAGATATCTTCTTCCTTACATTTGAAGTCTAAGGTACATATATTCAATGCTCTCTGCTATAAGCCAACCTATCTTCCTTCCGGAATCAACTAATCCTACCTCTCTACCTTGGCTCAATAAGGCCTTAGCCATCTTTCCTACTCTTTCCTTCTCAGACCTAGCCTATAGGTCAATTTCAAGTTTAATAATTGTCCAACTCCACCTTGTAATTCATGGCATTTGTTGTTATGTTTGACTTTCCTAGCTCGTATTCAAGGTTAAAGGCAAACTCTATTAAATATTTGCCATTGGATAAGTTTTTCTAAAATTTTTGAAGTAGTTTGTTGGTGCCTAAGCTCCTCTACTTCTTAGGGGCTGCAATGGGAGACTTAGCTCCTAATTCTAGTTTTGCGACATATGGTTCACTTCTTTTCTTAGAGGGAGTCTTTTAGGCAACTTCAAGGACATCGTGTTCATAAACATTGCTAGCAACTTCCTACAAGGAGGTGACACTACCCTATCCTCTTTTCCCTTAACTTCAACCTTCATAGCCGTTAGACAAGTTACTTTATTCTTCTTAAGTCCCTTCGCAATATGTACTAAGAACTTCATAACTTGACTAGCTTTTCAAGGCGAGAATTAATAAAAATATTTTCTTGAAATAATGATCATAAATTAGGTTTTTATAAAAATAAAAAGGTTTGTCCAAATAATATACAATTTAGAATTTTGAACAAAAAAAACAGAAAAAAATTGAAAATTAAGGTTTTTCCATGTGAAAAATAAAATTATGGTTTCAAAAAAAAAATTAAGTCTTTTGAATATTAAAGAGAGAAGGAAAGGGGAGGAGGGCTAAAAACACTCTATGGGCAAATATCACGTAGCTAGAGATTTAGAGAGCAAACATTTTAGTCACTCTTGCACTCTTTTGTTTAATTTTAGAGAGAAATAGTATAGTGCTTGTGTGTTTGGTTATTTATTTTTCAAACAAGTCTTAGACTTTGAGTTTCTGATTTGTATATTATCATGGATTAAGATCAACCAAACTTGTCTGAAAACACCTTAAGGAGGCATTTGATGCGATGGAGATTAAGAGGCGGATTGAAATCCAGCTTCATCTTCTTATTTGTATCTCATTGCAATTTGATTTGTTTACTTGTTATTGATAATTTGCGTTGATTAAATTCCGCTCTGTTAGCTATTTAAGTTTTACATATTGCAGACTGAATTTCTATGCCAACCTATAGTGATCGACAATACAGATGACTATTTATTTCTCAACTACGCAAACATGAACAATTCAAGAAAGTTACGCATAAAATTCAGTTGCTTTTCTCAACCGAAATTTACATTATGACTATGCTTAAACGAGAAAACTAAGGTACAGCTAAGTGATGTTATGTGTGCATTGAATCTATGTTCTATTTTTTTTTTTTTGGCCAATGAATCTATGTTCTATTTATTATGGCTTATGCTAAACTTCAAAAAGCCAAATGACAATAAATATGCATAACACATTGATTTCACATATAAATTCTCTTGTTCTTTTTAGACTTTTATGCGTAAATGCTATATATATATATAATCAAGTGGCACATCACTAATAAATTGTGCAAAAAATCAACTGCCCAAAATTTAAAAAATAACAACAACAACAACTCTCCCATATGCAAATGCATCACTTTTTTTTTTTTAATCTTTTTTTCTTCCATGCATTAATACCTTTTCTAAATCATTAATCCAAATGGAACAAATTCATCTTGTAGTACAATTATGAATAACAATCGTATAAACTTTTCTGGTACTATTGAATCCATTTTTTAAGATATATATATATATATATATAGTTTATATATGTATAATGGTATATAAAGGATCAAGACCTATATTAAGTAAAATCTATAATATACTACCTTTATTAAACAAATAAAAGGTAATTGCAAATACACTTCTTAAACTATTGCATAGGTGCAATAAATAGGTCCTTAAACTTCTTGACGCCAAAAAAAAGAAGCAAAGAATGGTTGATAATTTTAAATATTCCAACAACGTTTTGGAGTTTATTTAGATATTTCAAAATCATAGAGATGAAATTGTAGTTTGAGAGTTTAAGAGGTTTACCTACACTTGATTAGAAGATATCTTTGAAATTTTCCCAATAAATAAAGTCGATAGTTTAGTCGCATTTTAAAACTCTCTTTAATATTTAACCAAATTGTCCAAAAAGGATAAAAATAAAAAAGGGAAAAGCTAACAAATAGTTGAATAATCATAAAAAATAGAAAGTTGTGGTATATTTAAGCATTAAGATCAATTCATAAAAAATATTATAAGGCACAAATTTCGAAATTATGAATTTACCATAATTTAAAAAAATAATAAAATTAAAAAAAATTAAAAGATTATAATAGCAAAAAAAAATGTAATTTTTTTGACAAGGAAAAATAATAGTACGAAAATGATGAAAATTACTAATATAATATGTGTTTCATTAAAAAAACAAGAAAATACGTAAAATCTCATATTAATTAAATATATAAAAGTAAAACAAAAGTCATATTAATACGTGTAAACAATAAAATAAGACATTAAATCGTTGAGAAAACACTAAGATATATATAAGGCAAAAAAAAATTATAAAAAGTAAGAATATTTAGAAACTTATATTAATAAAAATTTTAAAGATTTTTAACTTTTTATATAATGTGTCAAATAGCAGAAATACGTGAAGATGTCAAATATTAAGAAGAAAAGCATTTTAATGAACATAGTCATTACAAAAAATTAGAAGAAATAAAAAGAAAAAGGAAAAAAAAAAAAACACCTACTTTACTGGATATATAATACCCACACACATATAAACCAGCGTAGAATCTGAGGATTTAACACTAGTCATTAATCTATAACATTTCTTTGCTGCAACATCCAGTTGGCTATAAAGTCTTAAAATAAAGGGATAATGAAAGAATCACAATCAGTAACTTATCTTGATGTGAGCCTTTGCGCAATAAATGAGTCTCCGCACTCATATAGCAAAGTGCCAATTTATTGCGTAGGGTTAATCATATGGAATGACAGTGAATGTAACAAGGGAATTGTATACAAAATAACTACCATATCGTAAAAATTAGGAGTGTGCACCGTACGGTTCGATTTGGTTTGCACCTCGAACCGAACTACACCACATTCTATGGTTCGGTTTTTCTTTTAAATTTAAATCTAATCATACGGTTTGATTTGTAATTTTTTCGAATCGAAATAAAATGATTTGGTACGGTTTAGTTTGCGGTCCGAACCGTTTTTTTTCTAAAATTAAAAAATATATTTAATCGAAAAACTTTCATTTTATATTTCTTATCATTAATAAAAATATAAACAACAATATTTTAAATTAATCATTTACCAAATAAACATATAAAACTTATAGAAAGAAAAAGATTTCATCCATTATAAAATTATAATTGTGACTAGTCTCATCTTTTTGAATTATCTTGAACAATAATGGTATACTAGACTTTATCCTAATATAAGACATAAAATTTAATTCGTTGTATACTTCTAACTAACATATTACTAATTATATACATTAATAAGTAATAAATAATAGAATAGATTAATTAGTAAGGCAAATGAAAAAGAAATATGAGTTACAATACTAGAAGCTAAAGTCTAAAATCTATCTTACTTATAGACAACTTAACAATTAAAACATATTATGAAAAATCTAATTTTATTCTAATGAATAAACATATCTAAGTTACAAATTTTAAAAACAATTAATTTTTTATATGTATCATTAATAAAATAATTAAAAGTAAAAATAATGTGTTTATTTTTTTTAATGTATAAAACGGTTCGGTTCGGTTCATAGTATTGAACGAACCGCCAACCGTTTGTTATTCACCAAACGAACCGCGAACCCCATTTCAAAAAAGAACCAAAATTTCGATCGGTTCAGTCCAGTAATTTGGTTCTGTTCAATCATTTTTTTGCACAGCCTAGTAAAAATAGATTTTTTAATACCAATCAACAGGATTGACTTAATAATAGTAGAAGATGTTACCAAATTTTAAAACAAGTTATTGCTATGTAACAATTAACATGTAATAACCACATATATACCATATAGAATTTACTAGCTACTTTGAAATTGTGAAAGATTTTTTGACATTTTAATCAAATATATATCTATATATATTTCACATGGTTGATAACTTGTCAATTTTTTTCATGTATCCATAACCATTATATTAAATCAACCTACTAATCTTTAACAATTTAATCATATCTTCTTCAATTTCATGTTTCTTGCATCACAAGCCCAATAAAGTTACAAATCTGTCATGATAGTATTGTAGGGAGGAAAAGAAAGCAATGGTGAAATGTCTTTGGGTTTTTACTTTTTGTAATGACCAAATAGGTTTTGGCATCAATTATTGTTGAGTTATAAATATTAAAATTTTATTGTATTTTATATTATAAATTAAGAAGATTAATGGAAGGAGCAGTGATGCTTTGAACCTTTATATTGCATAGTAGAGTACTGTTTATAATTAACGGTTATTGAGTGATAAAGACTTTTATGTGCTGTGCTTTAATTTGTGGGGTAAATTATTAAAGGGGGGGAAAAAAAGGAAGAGAAAATAGAACCAAAACCCACTTTTCTATTTTTCAAAGCTAGTCATTGGAATGTTGTCTCTTCACTCCAACGAAATAAGGTCATTTTTTGTTATAATGCATGTCAAGATAAGCTCACTCAACATGTGCATCCATCCCTTCAATCTTTTCATGTTAGGCAGGTATATTCGCCAATTCGGTTTGACAAATGAAATATTGTCGTAATTCAACCATGAATAATTAAAATTTAGATTAATCACATATATAAATCCCACGTCTCCTGAAGAAGGACGCCGAATTAAAAGTTAGGGAACGTGATTATTAATATTTTCTCGTTATTAAGGCCCATTTGTTTTAATAAAAATGTTTTTTAGAAAAATGATTTTCATTATTTTTATGTTTGTTTAAGAAAATGTTTGAGAAAATTGCAGATTGGAACATTACCCAAAAAAAAAAAAAATGTTTGTTTAAGGAAAAAATGGGACAATTAATAGAAAACATTTTTCTTTATCTTGGAAAATATAAACTCATTTATTTTAAGAAAAAGTATTTGTTAATGAAAAACATTTTCTCTTAAAAAATAGTATTTTTGTAAATGTTTGGCTACTTTAATAAAAATAGTTTTCTTTTATTTGTATAACTTCAATATAACTCATATATATTAGGATAAATTACACAAACACTTCTTGAAATGTTTTGAAATTACATGGATCCCCACCTTTTTAAAAAGTCAACAATTATCACTCTAAAGCAACAGTGGAGTCCATATTTATTTATTTATCATGCCATATTTATTTATTGACATGGCAATATAATCATTTTTTTTAACAAAAACCAAACACATGGATTCCTTAACAAAATATAGTCTAAAACAAAATCATTAAACCCCCTTTTTTTATCATCTTTCTAAATAAAATATATATTTTAATTTTTTTTACAATTTTTAATATTTAAGATATACGAATATTTAGAGATTTTCAATTGAGACTCCTCACTCTATTCTTAAGTTTAGGAATATTCTTATGTCTAGTGTAAAGAAAAGAAATAAAGGAGAAATTCTTATATGACAAGACTAAAAAAATAATGAAAAAGAAAAATTGAAATGAAAAAAGCTATACATTTTATCTCTTATTTAAAAGAAAAGATAGAAATAAATTAATAAATAAAATAATGAGTTATTGTAGATTTGAAGTAAAATCCAACAACTAACCTTATCATAGGGTACATATACATTTAAATAGCATAGAGCAATTATAATCCTATGATAGACATTACTTATTAAGAAGAAATTTGACTTTAAGGTTTAAAGTTGAGTACTTAGCTCTTAATAAAACTAATTAGATTACCAATACATGCCTCGTTATTTTTGTTTCCATTTATGGAATTGAAATTTGCGGATACAAATAGTTACTTTTTTATTGTAAAAAATTAAAAAAATGAAAAGAAATTGGAAATATACAAAGATAAAAAAATAGAGTTTAGTAATTTTGATTTACAACTGTATTTTTATTGAGAGAGATGTCTTTTAGTTTTTATTAAAAAAATGGATTATATTACCATATCAACAAATAAATATGACATGACATTTTTTTCTATTAATTTTATCGTACCTATTTATTTTAGGAGATAAATAATATGTCATTTAGTAATATGTATGGATCCCATAGCTGCTCCAAAAGGGGTAATTGTTGACTTTTTGAAAAGGTGGAATCCCTTTCGAAGGGGTATCTGTATAAGTTACCCTATATATCTCAAGTATAAAAAAAATAAGAAGTTCATATATTATAATAAATCTACGTAAAGAAAAAATATTAAAAAAATTCATAATAAATATCCTTTTGATAATAAATGATTTAGCTCCTAGATCGATGAATCCCTTTTATATCTCGTAAGTTATTTTTCAAACAATAAGCAATGCATAAGTTTGTCAATAGTATTGTAACCAAGTAACATCTTCCTTGGTCTCCAAAGTAAGAGATTCCAGGTTCGAATCCCCACTTCTTTCTTATAAAGGCTAAAAAATGAGTAAGTCTATAAAGAAAAATGTTTTTCATTAATTATCTCATTTATCCCAAAACGAAAAGTTATTTATATGAAAAAACATTTTCATTGAAATAAACAAGTGCATAGTTTATGATTTATAAAATAAAGAAAACATATGACCTTAAATGCCAAATTTAAATAAAGCAAAAAATAACTGGAATACACTACTCAAAATTTCCCTATTACCACTAAAATATCTTAAATTTTTAAATCTCTCAAGATCATTCCTTTAATATTGCAAAAAATAATAAATTAAAATATAGATAAAAGTGAATGAACATGATAAATTTAGGGAAAAAAAGAATTTTCCATGGATAATATGTAGCAATTAATGCTGTTAAAAGAATTAGCAACTCCCTTATTTACATTGCAAGCATTGGAGGCGTGCAATGCTGAATTTCATGTTTTTTTATTCCTAATTTGGCACAAAAGCTTAGGTATATTTGGATGGTTTGTATTTTATTAGTATTTGATCTGTATCTATATTTTATTTATATTAGATTTATTTAATTTTTTTATGATAAAAAATTTTTTATTTATATCTTTTTTTATTTGAAAAAGTAGACTACATATGGGTAAAAGAAACAGACCCTTGGAGGCTGGAGCAGGGTTTTAGGCTTGGGGAAGGGGGAGGCCCCTGCGGGCCTCCTTTTCGCCGTCCATGATCTCCTCAATATAAGAAAACCCTTGTCCTTCTGCTATTTTACCAGGGAAAAAAAAAAAAAAAATCTTCAACTGTGGAAAGCGAATATTTCGTCACCATGTGTAATCTACGGTACCATAACGATGACCAGAAACCATGGAAGTTGGAACTCCACTTGATTTGCACTGCCATCCAATTTCTGACGTATCCCATTCGACTTTGGATTGCAACTTGCACCTCATGACTATGCGACACCCACATGCAACATATTTTATATTGAATAAAGAATAATAAATAACAAAAACTATTCCTAAAAGAATTCATATATATACATATATATAAATGGATCCATATTTTATTTTTTCCATCTATATCACACCGTGTGTATAATCACGAAATGGAATACATATAATTAAAATAAATAAAGCTCCTTTTTCCCCTTTTCCTTCCTCTGTATTCTTAAAAACTCAGAAACAAGCATCGTCAGAAAAATACATAGAGAGAATAAAATCCAAAACCTTACGTTAAATCAAATCTAACTGTTATCCATATAAAACTTTGTAATTTTAATACAAATCTAATATCTTATATATTATTATTATTATTATTATTACTCGTCTGTACACAAAATGGTTGTACTTATTAAGAAGAAAAAACTGCGACAAAGCAAATAATAACATCCTGAAAATGAAATTATTTTTTTTTTTTTTTAACAGATGAAAATTGGCTGATACTGATAGTATAATATAGCCATATATTTTTCGTTTTTTATTCTACTTTGCGTCCTTATATTATTTTTTATTACATATTACAGGTGTGTTAAACACAAAAAGCAGCCACATGACGCATGTGAACAAAATGGACTGAAAAATATTCAGATTTTTTCTCCTCTCGTACCCATGCATTGCACAACCGTATCTTTAAGGACTAAATAATGTTTATCTAAAATTATGAAAAGCAAGAGTACATAAAATGTAAAAACTTAAAAAAAAATCAACATTTTTTAATGCAGTTAGTGTGTTATCGTGGTTCCACAAGAGAGAGAATTTAAAAGGAAAAAAACTTTAAAAGTACATATAAAAATTTAAGAATAATAATATTTTTCTTTTCAAATTAAAGTTTGGATAACTTCAACTCCGTCCACACATCAATCAAAATATACCTAAAATCAGTAAAATTTATTTTGTTTGACTGTTTTATTATATTCTGATCATTTTGACATAATATTTTTATTGTTTTCAAACAAATGTTTATTAAGAATCAGATATGAATAAAAAATTAATAGTTTTATTTATAAATAAATCAAACAGCTACAAAAAAATCTGATATATATACAATACAAATAAAAATCAAATAATCCAAACATAATCATACTAAACTCTAGTACTAACCTTATCACTTTAGGTAACTCGTGAGAGTAAAACTAATAGTTTGTTGCAATTCGTACCATTGTTTAACCAGCTAATCCATCGTTAATCACAACAAATATCCATAGTAACCCTACACTTAAAAGTAATTTTTATAATGATATGGATATCAAAAGTAGTGTAATCCAACGGTGGAGGAACGTGGTTGCGCGGAAACACGGAGCCGCTCGCGCCCAAGACTTTGGAATCTCACGCCCTCCCCGACCCCACACACGGCATCCATCCTCATCTTCATCCACTTTACCAAAACCAACACTAACCCTTCTTACACACAAACCCTAGTTAGAATTTTAACCCTTCACACATTCCATTAGCCACACATGTCACGCTATTTCTATTCTCCTCCTCCCTTTTTTTCCCTTTCTTCTTCTATATATCCCCTTCCTTGCACTCTCTTAGTTAGCTTTTTCTCTCAACCATTTCCTTCCTCCTTTCTTTACCTGACAGCCACTTATTACGTCAAAAGTTGGGGGTTCCTAACTATAGGTGGTCCTAATCCTAAAAGAGGACATTGTCCCAAAGTTTGATGTTAGTTTGTCATCAGACGACGTTGTTAACAAGAAGAAGGAGAAAGAGAAGAAGAGTATGAGTTGCAACGGTTGCCGAGTTTTGCGTAAAGGATGTAGCGAGAATTGTATATTGAGGCCGTGTTTGCAGTGGATCGAGAGCCCTGAAGCTCAAGGCCACGCAACCGTCTTCGTCGCCAAGTTTTTTGGCCGTGCTGGTCTCATGTCCTTCATTTCTGCCGTCCCTGAATCTCAAAGACCAGGTAATCAATGCTTTTTTTTTTTTTTTTTAATAAAACTGGCTGCTGAATTTATAAGCTGTAATTTCTTAAAATATCTTACCATTTCAATATATCATTATTACGTTTCTAATTACAACCTTAACTATTATTTTTTATATTGGTTTTTATATGATTCAACAGTTTTTTTCTTATCCGTATGTTTTTCTGTAACAGCTCTATTCCAATCTTTGCTCTTTGAAGCATGTGGAAGGACAGTAAACCCAGTCAACGGGGCCGTCGGCTTACTCTGGACGGGAAACTGGTCAATCTGCCAAGCCGCGGTGGAAACGGTCCTCCGCGCGGCGGCACTATACGTCCACTGCCAGGCCTTTTAGACGGAACCGCCTCTTCGCCACCTGCATCAGACGAAGCATCCGATGCAGAAGTCACCTGCTCCGGCAAGTGGAGGATTAAAGACCCTAACCCCAATTCTCATTGCCGGTTCTCCACATCCCGGTCGAAAATGTCATCTATCAAACGTAGAAGATCCGATGATGATAAGACTAATAATAATAATAATAATAATGATAATAACGGTGGAACCAGATCAGCTCAACCACCTGTTGATCTCGATCTCCGGTTGATGCCAGGCTTGTTCACCAAGTCTTCGGGGCTTAAAGCTGAGCCCAAGAGACCTGGGACGCCGTCGATGAACTCCGAGGAGTCCGGAACGACGACGTGTGTTGAGAATAATAATAGAGAAGTTGATGGTGAAGGTGCAGAGAAGAAGCTACTCAATTTATTCACTTGAGTTTGTCTCTTCGTTTTATCTTTTTTTTTTTTTTTTTCGTTTAGTTTGGTCGTTTGATTTTCAGTGGGATAGGGTCATCCCGGAATTGATTCTTCCGGCGAGCTTTTTTTGTTTTGTAGTCTTAAACCGACACCAAGATTTCTCTCATTTCTCGATGTTGTTATAGTGAGGATCAAAGAGGGGAAAATGAAAGTTTGTCGGCAGTCTTTTTTCCACCCTTGTTTAATTATGCTAAATTATGCTTTAAGTATGCACCTGTTTTGTTAAATTTCATTCATAGTTAATTTTGAAGTAATGAATTACTAATACCAAAGGGGGCGATTTATGTTCCAATGGCAAATGGAATTAAGAAGAATTTTAGATTATAATCAGAAATCGCTAATTAATATTGAAGTTTAATCATTGTTCACAATTGATAAAAACTTCTTGTTCCCTATTGGAAGAACGAAAATTTTTTATAAATTGAAGCACTTGTATATTATTTTGGTGTGGATGGGTTGCGGTTGGACAACGGCCAATAACATCAGGGGTTGCATACCTAATTTTGGCTGGGAGTGTGCACTAACATTTCATGTGTGATTCCTGATTGGTCTTCTAAGAGGGAGAAAGGGGGGGTTTGGAAAAATTGTAAAACTAGCTAACTGATTGAGCTTTGGAAGGTCATGCAATTTTTCAATACTGCTTTTGCTTCAACCCATCAGATTAAGTTATGGTTGTTTTTTTACTTTATTTGGAATTAAATAACAATCTAAAGGAAAAAAAATCATAAAAGAAAACTGGGTAGTTACATTAACGCCTTAACATTATTAAAAGTTTAGAAAAGCATCGAATTTTTAAAATAATTTGCTTATACTCCTCAAAACTCTTTTCCAATAAAACATTAAATCAATTATATATGACATATATAAATACGTTTGTTTCATTTTTTTATATCGTTTTAGTTTTATTTTTTTATCATTTTTAAATGGATTATTTTATTAAAAATAAATACCATAAAGAAAAATATAAACTAATCAAATATTATTATAAAATAGATATGACACATATATAATAGAGATACCGATACAGACAACAGTTGCTTAGTCCATACAAAGATTCTATCGATGGTATATCAAAAGATAAATTTTGCAACGTCAACGTTTTTAGGGTATGGGTAAGTGCCTTATTTTAGGATTTCAAGATAGCTTCAGAATTTTTTATGGTTAAAAAAAAATATATATATATATATATATATTACAATTATAGAATATACATATATAACAATTTCAGACATCGGAGGTACATGAAGTTAAATAAAAAAAAAAAAATGAAGAACAATTCTATCTGCTAATTACCGTGTATACGAGTTTCCGGTTTGCATACCGACTTGACTCCTACGCTCATCAATCAACGGCTAAGAAATTTTTTAATTAGCACCTAACTTTATGGCTGAAAAAAAAAAAGAATAAAAATAAAACAGAGGTATTCATATAGCCTGTATGCTTGGAATCGTTAGGTCATTATTTTATAAGCTTTCATATGACCTGTTCTTCAAGAATTGGTCTTGTTTTCTTCAACATATTACGCGTCAATGACTCAACGTAGAAGGGACATAACACCCATTTAATTGGAGGAACACGACATTGAAATGCTTCTAAATCAATGACAAAAGTCGTAAAAACCTGGAAACATCGGTCTCTTCTAATTTTTTAATTTTTATTTTTTCCATCTATTTAGTGAATCGGTTCTTATCCAAAAACAAGACTTCCAGCTGTCTATGCTCCCTCCTTATCTCCTGAACATTCTATTCCTATCCTTGGCTGTTTCAAATCCACATGCATATGGTTCCACAATAAACAATTATTGATCTCATGCGTTCTATTTCACTTCAATCCATCATTAATTAAAATTAATATCCGACTAATATTACAAAAAAAGTTGATAATACACTTACTTAAATTTGAAACCCTTGCTTGGACCAAAAAAAAAAAAAAAGAAAAAATTGAATCCATTGCAATAGTGGTAAAACTTAATAAGCAACTTTAGCTTCTTATCTCGAAGCATATGAATTTGAAGAACCATAGGAAAGGATGAAAATCCGCTTAAACCGATCAGAATGATAATCGTTGATTACTCATAATATCTCATACAACTTTTGAGTTTTGTTGGTCTAGCTTTTAGCTAGCTTGTGCATGATATACAAGAAGATTATAATATATCCCATAATATGCAGGCATCAAAAGGCAAAAAAAAAAAAAAAAAAAAATAAATAAATAAATAAAGAGGATAAATTACAAAAATGTGATATGTATTTTAACTTATTTACAAAAGAGATGGCTTGAGTTAATTTTTCTAACAAAAAGGTGACCTGAGTTTTATTAAAATTTGTCAACACTATTTAATATTATTGCAAGGACATGTGTCATAACCTCATTTGTCCAATATAATTATAAAGACCCGACCCTCTAAATCCCGAGATTTTGAGTACCGAGTCCCCAACCACATATAATGTTTTCACATTATATGTAAGGTTGTCCTAGAACTAACAGTTTATAAAAATTGTTTGATCAAAACTAGTAAAACTTTATAAAAAACTTTTAACAAAACAAGATTGCTAACAAAAGCGATCTATACATACATTTACATCATATATCCACTGTTTAGTGTCAATACAAGACACTACAAAATTACAAGTTTTCTTAAAGCAAAAAGAATCTAGGAGATCTTAAGGTCTTTACAACTTAGGCTTCTCTATCAAGCCTTCTATACAAAACTTTTCCTTTAACAAAAACTTCTCCAAAAGTCCGGGGTGTTCGAGTCCTATTCGTCCCACTCATCCATGAATCTCTCAAAGTCTGACTCGTAACCCAAATCATCGTGAAACTCGTCTCCAGTACCTGCAAAGTAGCAAAAGTGAGCCAAAGCCCAGTACACAATAAAAATTCAAGAACAAGTTATCAAGCCAACGTAAATCAAATGAAATGCATCAATAGACAAGTGATTATCTTTATTAAATTTTCTTTCGCAAAACAACAGGGGGGTATTCAAACCCCGGAATCACGCTTTGGGAATTTAGGGATCCTGAATAACAGCAGCTACTCAGGGGGTTGATATAAGCAGTCCGAATATTTATATCTTATATCTATCTCATGAAGATAATAGCTTCATTTAGGATTCAGAAGTCGTTGCCCGACTCTACTTAAACTCAGTCCATAACATGAGCCTAATTCACAAATTCCCATAAACTTTGAACTAAACCATGGTATTTCCTCCTAAGTTTAAGTAATCGTTACTCAGATAGTATTCCCCTTATCAGCTACCCACTTAACCAAAAAGAATTGCTATTGCATTATAGCGTACCATTGCATCATGGTAAAGTCATTGCATCATGACTTGGTTAAGCGCCTAACTAACATGTCATTGTATCATGATAGGTTTGCTGCTCTTCGGACCAGATTAAACAGCATAATAGACATCCAATTCATCAAAACATTAAGCCGAATCAATTTAAGTCAAATTAGGAATGCCTAATCCTAGCAAACATCAAACAAGCTATTTCGTACCTGAACCCGATAGTATATCACTATAGTCACTCGGTGATGAACTAACCAAAGAACCCTTTGCTAAAATAGGAATATCAAAATAATCAATAAATAAATATAGATTTCACATCCGCATGTATATATATATATATATACATATCACAATCCTAAATCAAGTATACAAGGAAATTCATTAAACTTTGCATAGAGTTTTAATATTAAATTCATACATAAAACATGTTTATCTAGCTCCTATATTCAATAGGGAATCATATATGAAGTAAAGATTGAAGATCGAAGAAGTTTGAATTTGAAAAACTCAGGGGATACGCTGCCTTTCAACGCTTGCAAAATTTGAATGAACGCCGGCAACGTAGATAGTTTACACCAACGGCGTTTCACTCTAGCGTTTAAATATTTGGTTCTGTTCCACTTCAACACCGCCCCATACGCCGGCGGCTTTAACTCTCTAATTGCATGCGTAATTTTTGAAGAACAAACGCTGGCAAAATTTCTTGTAAAAGCCGACGGTGTTCAAAGCGGCGTTAAAAATTTTACTTCTGTTTGCTTCCAATGCTGCCTCTACACCGGCGGTGTTGAAATTTCAAATGTCGGCGTACGTTCAAAACAGACCTATTTGACAGAATTCATTTCCCCTGTTTTTTACTTTGCAACTTTCTAACCTATAACACTTTTAAATCTTCTTCAATTTCATTTTTAGCTTCATATATTTACTCCTATCTATACTAATCAATCCTAGCAACTTAGAACATTAAATCAACACATTTACTTACTTTAAATCCCACTTCCATTCATCCTCAACTTTAACTACTCAAACTATCTTTATTTCTTCCCAACACTCCAAATTACTACCACAACACATAAACAAACACACACACTAACAAAACACAATCCAACCCAATTTCAATGCATGAACAAGCAATTTAGATAACATTAAACTCATCCTATCCAATATCTCACATAGCCACTATAAGAAATGAAAATAAAACAAAAGTTATACTTATATCAACTCACTTGAATATGCCTTGTCTTGACAGAATTTTGATTCTCAAAGCTTGATGTTGTTCTTGGTTTAGGCTTGGAATTTGGAGTGAAGGAAGAAGAGAAAAGAAAGAAAGAAAACGAAAATTCGGATAAAAAGAAAGGGTCGGAAAAAAGGAGTCTAATTAAGCTAATTTTAGTCTTAAGCTTATCTCAAAATTGACTTTTAAGGCTTATATAACTTTAGTTTGCATTTGAATTAATTTGAGTCTCATTTGGGGTCTATTTAGGCATAAATATTGACTTAACTAAGGGAAATTTCTACCAACTAATCTTAAGCAAAACCAAAGTTAATTTTATAAATTTAAACTTAACTTAACATATTAATGTATAAAAGACACAATTATTAACTATACTATACACACATTAATATATATAAAACAAGGATATTAATTTTATTATATATGCAAAATAACACATGAAATGTTTAAATTACATTAACTTAAACACATTTAAACTATTATCAAACACACCTCTCATAAATCATCATGCTCATTTAGTTCAAAAATTAAGATAAATAAACATACGCATGGAAATTAAATGGAATTTAAATTTAGATCATTTCAATAATTAATTTAATAAAAACTATTAAATAAAAGAGAGAAAAAAAGATGTAGCACCTCTTTGTCATTTCTTTTCCAACAAAAATCGCAAATCCAAGAATCCTTCCTTCAGGCGCATTATAACTGAATATATTTTGAAGGGTACCGAGGCGGTAAGTTTTCATTGAAATTACTTATCGCATGTGATCTTGCATAAATGAAAAACTAAGGCATATGAAAATCAGACACTAGTGGAATGAGCAATGTATACTTTTGTGATGTAGCCAATTTAACCAGGGTTCACGAAGCATTTCAATCGTACGACAAAGACTCTGATGCTTCGAGTTGGTGGTAAATTGAGGCATATGAAGGCTTACTTATATCCACACATCAAACAATAGGAAGCATTTTCATTCAGATGGATGAAATTTGTGAGAGAAAACTCCTGCATGTCGGAGACACATGCACATTGGCACAGCTCCATTAGTCTAATATAATTAATTTAATAAAAGCTATTAAATAAAATATTAAAAATAATTGAAAAAGTACAAAATTTAGAAAAAGAAAGAAAATGGTGCACCCCCTTGTCTTTTCTTTTTCAACAATTTTTTTTCAAAAAATAAATAGATGGGGTTGTGACACGTATCATTGTAATAATATTAAATAGTATTGACAGATCTTAATATAACTCATGTAACCTCTTTTATCAAAAAAATTAACTCAGTTCAACTCTTTGTAAATAACCTAAAACACAGGTCTTTTATTTGTAATTTGCAAAAAAAAAAAAAAAAAAAAAAAGGTTAGTTATAAAAACATCATTTGTGTTTGATTAATTTACAAATACATGATCTATGATAATTTTTTTGATAAATGGGTGACCCAAATTTCTTGCAAAAGTGTTAATATAATTAATTAATAATAGAGAAATATATGTTAGAGTCTTATTGGTCTAAAAAAATTAATTTAATAATAAATATTACTAAATAAATTGAATAAATAAAATATTAAAAATTATTCTTTAAAAATGAGAAAATTGAAAAAAGTATAAAATTAATTTTTTATGAGCAATAAAATATTGACACGTGTTTTCATTAAAATATTAAATAATATTTACATTTTTTATGAAACTCGGGTCACCCATTTGTTAAAAAAATTAATACAAATTATGTGTTTATAAATTGATCAAAATACATGTCATGCTTTTGTAATTAACTCAAAAAAAAAATAAGATAAGATATTCTACATAATGTAATTGAATATTCGGTTGGAATTTGATTTGAAGGGACATTCTACAATCTTTTAACTTGATTTGAATCGGTTTGTCGATACTCTAATTTTTTTTTTTTTCAAACAATAACCTTTAATCACGATAATATTAATGTCTTAATTTCACTCAAAGTTAACTAGCTAATATTTATACTTGATTTAAATAATTAAAATCGTAAATTAAAAGAATAAAAGTTTATAAAATTGGCTAATATTTATCTATTTTCTAAAACATACTCGAATAAATATCAAGGTAATTATAAATAATTTGCAAATTATTTGAGTCATTTGTAAGTCACTATTTTTAAGCTAGAATTTTCATAATTGCTAAGTAATTAGGAAGAATGTAAAGATAAAATGATAATAATACGGAAAGAAATATGGACACTTTTTTTTTTTTTTTTGGTTGAAATACGGACACGTATTTGATAAATGTAATATACAAAGTTTTGGAGCCTTTTGTGGACTGGTATGGAATCTCGGACAGAGAAAATTTATGATTAGATGGAAGAATTGAGGGAAATCTTGGGTTAAGTCGTGTACATACTTTCATTGATGGCTCAAGATTTATCTTTGGATTTTATATAAAATGATAAGTAAAAAAGTTATAAATATTATAGATTTATATAAAAATAATAAGTGAAAAATTTAAAAGATTATAAATATAATAAGTCATAACTTGATCCAAGTAGGTCTACGAATGGAGGAATTGGCGATCGTAGATAAAAGGGCGGCCTTTGGAGAAAACAAAGAGACGTAGAAAGGTGGAAAAGGAAAGGGGGCTGAATGAAAAAGAAAAGGTTGAAGTTCGGATTGGGTTAGGGTTAAGATTACTTAGGGTTAGGGTTGGCTTGCTATCTTTTCATCTTTCTTAATTATTATTATAATGAATTGGCCTCTCTTGCTGTGTGTGTCATGGGCATGGGCATGGCCATGGCCCATGGGGATAGGCATAATTGATTATAATTTAAAAATATTAGCCTATCTAGTGGTGGTCACACTCATTAGTTGTAGTTTTCACGTCTCTATCTACCTATAGAATGATACACTGCGTCCCTTATCAGCGTCGATTTTTAGCTACCCTCTTGTATTGTGCACTAAAACTAAAGTGATATGATTTGATTCTTTTCGCCATATCTATTGCCTTTTCCTTATACACAAGAGGCTAACCTTTTTCTCTTTCTTTTTCTGAAAACTTAGACCGTGTTTGGTTGGCAATTTCCTAAAGTATATTAAATAGAGCAAAATTTATCATACCATAACATCAAAGTTTATAAAGATAAATTTAGTATTGAACAATACTTCCCATTTTAACATTAGAAAAATTTTATGGTTCCATTACTAATTTTGATGGGAATGGTTCCATCATCATCCAATAGCTCATACCATACCAAATCATGATTGAATTACTAAAATAATTAATATTTCATTTATTATATTTATTTTAATGGTTAGATTAATGGTGGGATGATGCCGGTGATGGAACCTTAAAAGCTTCGTAATCCTAGACTAGTTTCAGATTTTTGCTTTATGAATTTGATAGTACAAAAATATTGAAATAGGATAAAATGAAATCTTTTGACCAAAGTGCAAGCTAGTAATTATTTTCAATCTCATGCTATTACCAGTTTAATCACTATACACTGCAACCATCATTGCAACTAGGCATACTACTACTATAGTCATAATAACCACCTCCACCATCACCATTGTCATTACTACTGCTACATCGAATATTAGAACCATGTTACCATTTGCCACTCCCATGTCATCAAGACAAGAGGAATGAAGTTAGCAATGTTAATGGAATCATAATGGTAGTATTGTTGCAATAGCAATGGTGGCAATAACTGTAAAGTGCTATGATGATGATGCAATAGAGAAATGTGGTGAAAACATGACAGCATAAATAGCAATACTATCAAAATGGCTATTCTTGTGTGGAACATACTACTAGTGACTTAAATAGGAAAAAGAAGTACTTCTTAAACAACACTTAGAATATAAAAAATGGTTAAACATTTTAGATGGTATTGTACTATATAGCTTATTATGTACTTTGTCATTCTCCTTGAACTTTTTGTGTTAAAAAACAATACCACCCTTAAAATAATGTATGTGAAGAAACTACAATAAAGACATGATTTAGGATGCAACATGATTGACCCCAAGCATAAGCCACTCAACCAAGCTATCAAAGATTACATGAGGTTGACTTGGCTGCCAAACTAGTAGGTCATCTCGAAGTAGTGACTTATCTGGAACACGTTCTATTAACTACTTATACTAACCAATTTGGTTATTCACTAAACTTGTAATTTATGTAATGTTATATGAATTAAAAATTTATTTGGAACACAGTCTATTAACTACTATTGAGTGTCGCACATGTGTATCAAGTTTAGTGAATAACCAAATTGGTTAGAATTAGCTAGTGAATTTATTGATTGTTGATGTGCTCATTATTAATGTTTTTGTAGAGACTTAGCTGGAATTGCCATAGACCTACGCTTTCAAAATGACTTCAAAGACCTACTCCACATTTAAAAATTGCCTATGACTATAATGATTACATTACACGGTCCAATACATTCAATAGCAACATTAGGGATTACATGAACCCACACTATTAAAAGTAGCTTCCAAGGATCCAACAATTTTACATTTTGAAATTAATTATAGAGATCTAATAGATCAATACTATAAAAAATGCTACAGTAATTTGATCCACGCTTCAAAGGGACTTATGGCCTCTAAGAAGTATATAGAAACCTGCACATTCAAAAATGACTTAAAGGGGTCAATTCCATGTGCATGTGTTTGTGAATACTATTAAATTATAACGAAAACGATTATAATCATTGATATTGAATGTTGTATTAGAATTACTAAATTGTGTTTGGTGTGTCATTTATTTGTGCTTACAAGCATGAGTTTTAGTTTTAGTTTATATCACTAGCCTACTGTGTTTTTTTTTTTTTTTTCTAGTTATGTTATGAAAATAATATTTTTTAAGATTGTCTGAGATTTTATTATTATTTTGGCAGTGTAAAGGGATAACAACAGAGCTGATAAAGATTAAAGGAAATTACATTCCAATAAATTTTTAATCATTTGAGCTCTTTTGTATGGATACTTTTAGGTTATAGGTCGTCGATTCACGTTTCATTTATGATCACCATAGCTATTTTTGTGATTGAGCCCAATGTTCTTTTTTCGGTCAAAAAGCACCAAATAGCATTATTATTGAAAGTCCTGTCTTGCATACTTTAATATGAATATGTGATAACATTATCAAATCGTTCTCATATTGGGTAAATTATACTATAAGGCATTAATATTTGGATATAAGTTTATTTAAGTTATCAATGTTTCAAGTGATTTAAAAAAATCAACATTTGACAGAGTGAATCAATTAAGGTATCAAAGTTTATATTAGTTTTTAATTAAGTTTTTTTGGTTTTGGTAATTTTTTTTTTGGCCAAAAGTTTTGGTAAATAGTTACTAATATATTCATTTTCTAAAATATTGATTTTTCTTTTTAACTACTTGAAACAATAATGTCTTAAATAGATTTATTCACAAATGCTATTTATTTTGTTCTCAAAATATTTATATCTCAAATGAACTCACTATTAGACGTTGATACTGATAATTTACTCTTTTTACATTTTAAGTAATACTTATTCTATTACTTTGTTCCACTTGTTTTTTCAGCCATGTTCTTTCTATGCACGCATGTTTTTTGAATCTTTTTTCTTTTCAACTTATCTTTAAATTATCAACTATTATAAAGAAAAAAGTAGTGTGAATTTCACTAACTCATGAAAAGTATTAAAATGGAGAGAGATCTCAAATTCAAAAATGAAACATTACATCTCTTTCATTTTTTGTGAGGATCGCTTCATCAACATAACTGCAGTTTAATTGCTCAAGAATGTTATTAATTCTTAATTCCATTATATATCTCTAATTGGTTGTGAAGTGTTTTGTTTTCAAGACTATATAAGGGTTGTCGGCTTAATTGAAAAAAAAAATTAAAAAAAAAAAGAAAGATAGAAAGAAAAAGGAAAAGGTGATCAAAAGATTATTGTATAGATAGAAATCATGATAATGTTCCAAAACTTTGATAAAGAAATAATGCAATAAATTATATATTTTATTCTATTACTTTTTTCAATCCTAATTTTCGTCAGTTTCTACTTGCTCATATAGCTGTGGTGTATTTCCTTTATTCCAACTTATTTTGCAACACCTTAGGTGCAAAGAGAAAATGTAATAAAAAAAGAATATATTGGTGAAAATATTGTAAATGTTCTGTAACAAAAAATAAATATAAATATAAAATAATAATAAGAACGTTGGCTAGAGATCATGAATTTAGCTAAAATACAGTGGCCATCTTTTTTTTTTTTTTTTTTAATATATACCATTCATGCTACACATCATCTAACATTATCCATGAATGGCACAAGAAGAACCTTAAATTCTATAGGCAAACCTGGCTAAAATAGCAATGTCTTAACTAGTGCCTTTTTCCTTTCGTTGTGGTCATTATGGAAAGAAAGGAATTGCATATTGTTTGGAAAGAAAGAAAAATGTGACAACTCGATCGCGAAAGCTTTTGCAGATGCTAATGAATTTTGAAGCACCTGAAGAAGGGAGAAAAGGAATTCATACCCTAATCTTCTAAATACATGGCACGCACCTGAGAAGGATGATTCAGTATAATTGTCAATATGTTGCTTATAATAGTAATGAAACTTTATCTGCTATTGGTATGTGATGCAGTAAAATAAATGGGGTTTAATATCACCTACCGTTGAATTGCTCACGATTGTCAAAAAGTGATCGTCAACTGTCTATTGCTTCTAAGAATTAGATAATTGGCATAAAAAAATCAGTAAGTTCTATAAAGAATTTGAAATTTGGAAAGAAAGAGTAAAGACGCTCAAATTTTCTATTTCAAATGACAAGTGAATAAATAATTTTTTCTTTGCCATAAGGTATACAATTTATATCGAAAGCCTAAACTTTGCTAAAAAGAAAAAAGATTAAAAAAATCCAATTAATAAAAACATTAAATGATATTGAAAAAGGAAAGAGACAAAAAGAAAAACTTCCTATTTATTGAAAAACCATGCATCACTTGACTTGATTACATGTACATATTGCAAAAGCAAAAGTTACGAGATGGGTTTTTAAACTAATTTTAATCTCACTCAACCAACTATTATTACTTTTATCGTTTTACGCATAATTACAATAATAATAATAAAGAGACAATGGAGGGAGAATATTACACCAGACTTAACATGGAGTTCGGCTCAACTCCTAGTCTCTACGGTCCAGAATTTGCCTTACTTAAGAAGGACTTTACAATAATGCCTCAGCAACAAAGGACTTCATATTGTCTCAACACAGAGGACTTCACATAATACCTCATAATGAGGACTTCACTCAATGCCTACCAAACACGTTGAATTTCACATAGGTGCCTCAACACATGAGGACTTCATTTGAACACTCACAAATAAACGAGTGAATAATGCATTACAATATTAGTTCACTTATATCACGAATGACACTATTCACTTAATAGAAACAAGCACAAAATAGAGAGTATTTTTACATAATATATATAAGTTGAGCTCTAATCTCTTTTCTCTCCTTTTATCTCTCCTAAAAAACACACCAAAACATTCTATATATTGCAGCTTTAAAAGCATAGTTGTTCACCCTCAAAAGAACCTCTAATGATTGAATTTAAAAGTTTGTATTGGTTATTTTTAAGATGTCGCTCCTCAAGACTTGTTTTTCCTAAACTCGTCATGCCTCAATTTGCCCCATGACCAAGTCTATGCCCATATGCACTATATCGAGTCTTGAATTCAACTTGTCGAGCCTTAAACTTGTTGTGCCTCACATTTGACCCTCAACCAAAGCTGTGCAATTTTGAACTTGTTGAGTCTAAGTCTTGAACTTATCATAACTTAACCAGTAAACCTGTCAAGCTCTCGACATGATCCGCGACCGCTACTGTGCTCGTATAAATTTATTCATGCACAATTTGTAGAGAACAATACACATACAAACATAAACACATATATGCACATAAAGTTTAAACATATCAAAACAAGTTTTTCTCCTTAAATATAGCTTAACTAAGTTGTGGAGTATTTATGCAATATATTTTCTCATCAAAACAAGATTATAACTAACCTTGATTCATCAATCTCTCTCTTTTTTATAAGAACAATTATTACACAACATTGCTTCCCCTCAACTTATCACTCTCTTTCAATTAAGCATTCGGGTAAAAATTCACTTGTAAAAGATGTAATACTCAATTAAAGGTTCCCAAGCTATATATAAAAAAAAAACTTATTAAATGCAACTTAACTCCCTCAGTTAAGCATTATGGGTAAAAGCTTATTTATAAAGATATGATGCTTAACTAAAAGACTTATATTATACTTAATAAACAAGTCATTTTTTAGCATACAAAAACACGTAAGCCTAGTGCTTTAAAAAACCATAGAAATTTTTCTCTAAGATGTGGTTAAGCTTAACTTTAGAGACCTGCTCTGATACCAATTGTTAAAAAAAGTATTAAATTTTAAAGCGTTGCTACACTTGTTTACACATACATATTGCAGAAGCAGAAGCTACGATGTGGGTTTTTAAACCAATTTTAAGCTCACTTAACCTACAATTATCTATTTTATCGTTTTATGTACAATTACAACAATAATAATAAAGAAATAAAGGGAACGAGAAGATTACACCAAATTTAACATGGAGTATAGCGTATCACCTACTCTCCACGATCCACAATTTGCTTCACTTAAGGAGGACTTCGCAAAATTCATTCAGTCAAAACAATTGTCTCACATCGAGAACTTCACTACAATGCCTCACATCGAAGACTTTACTCAATGCGTACCCAATACGTAGAATTTCACGCATGTGCCTCAATACATGTGGACTTCACTAGAACACTCACAAATAAATACATAAATAGTGTTTTACGATATTAGCTTACTAATCTCATGAATGACCCTATTCACTTAAAAGAAACAAACATAAAACAAAGAGTATTTTTACAGAAGATATGTAAGTTAAGCTCTACTATCTTCTGTCTTCTTTTATTCTCCTAAAAAACACACCAAAACTATCTATATAATGCAGCTTTAAAAATACAGCTATTTACCCTCAAAAGAACCTCCAACGATCGAATTTAAAAGTTTGCAATGGCTATTTTTAAGCTGTCACTCATCAAAACTCGTCGCGCCTTAATTTACTCCATGACCAAGTTTGTGCTTATATGCATGCCATCGAGTCTTGAATTCAACTTGTTGCATCTTGAACTTATTGTGGCTCACATTTGACCTTCTACCAAGCTGTGCAATTTTGAACTTATCGAGTCTTAGTCTTGAATTTGTTGTGCCTTAACCAGTAGATTTGTTGAACCTTTGACATGACCCCTAACCACTATTGTGCTCGTTAAATTTGTTTTGCACAATCTGCAGAGAACAACACACATATAAACACAAACAGATATATGCATATAAAGCTTAAACATATCAAAAACATGTTTTGCTTATTAAATGTAGCTTAATTAAGTTGTGGAGCATTTGTGCAATACATTTTCTTATCAAAATAAGATTGTAACCAAACTTGGTTCATCACTATTAAGACATATTCTTTTGAATATTGACTAAAAAAAGAAAACTATTAAAAGAAAACAATAACAAGCTATTAAATAGTGAATTTGACTGCATCGCTGAAAATATTGACTACATCATCAAACATATTAACTACATTATCATTGATCGCATTAGTGCGTTAATTAAAGATCGACATGGTCTTTGTATAGGGGGCTTTATCTGCATTATCAATGCTTGTTCCCAACGCCACAAAAGATTTAAGAAATATCTCAAATCGTTAATTTACACATGAATATTGGAGTGCGATCTTCTGTTACATGTTGGTTTCATGAATACACAGGTAAATGGCATAGAAAGTCCAAATATTATATATAAGTTCAAAATTTAGGAAGAAAGTGAGCATTAAGTGACTCAAAATCGTATTACTGATAAAAAATTCCCTATTCATTTGCCATAGGCATACACATATAAGCAAGCTAGAAAGCTGCCAAAAATAGAATATAAAAAGTGTAAAAAAATAGGCATGCCCTAAAACTTGAAGACACAAAGTAAATGAAAGGACAATTACAACACCACAGATGACATACAAAATAGAAGTGTCTATAAGAAGTTATAAAAAATCTAAAACCTATTAGCTCATTTCCTTCAAGATAGTGAATTGAAATCATGAAACTGTAATCTAACTCACCGCTTTCCCATATTGTTAAGTACTTATTCACCACTGCCTTCACCTCATCAGTTCTCCGTTAGAAGCCAAAATTCAAGCCATGTGTCACTCTCTAAAGATGTTACATAATACAGGTGTGGAATATGCTATTACAGAATTAGATTCCAAGGATACCATTGAATGGATCACCAATGGAATAAAGATCTTTCTCTTGCTCCTTCTGCTATTTCTCATTGTAAGGCTTTGATGTTGAAGAAATAGAAAGGCAGGCAGAGGGTTCCAACCTAGACAAATAGAGATGCCAATGAAGAAGTAGTTTTTGTTGAAGCCATAAAATAATTTATGGTGCTAATTGTTAAAATTTTTGTTTGTTTGTTTTGACCAAACTTTCACCAAAGGCATAGTCTTAAGACTCAATCTTCTTTTCTTTTGCCGAAGAACTTTGCTCTTATTATTGAGGGGAGTGATCCTCCTTTGTATTGACCTACATTCTTTGTTTTTTATCTAGTAGCTAATTTTGGGGCTTTGATTTTGTTGGAGCACTCTTTGTAGGTTGCTTTTAATTTTGAGTAATAATGTCTTTATTCATGAGAAAAAAAATAATCTTTTTTACATAATTGATGCAATTTAAAATTATGTGATTTCATATTGTATAATCTCTCTAACCAAACAGCTGCATTTCTTTAGTTGTTTATTATAAATGGGAAAAAAAAAGCTTGACAAGTGAAGGATTTATGAAATAAGATTAAAAATTACATTCAATCATTCGAAGAGTAAGAGTGACCGACACGTCCACCAAAATCTAATAGGTTGCAATGGGTTTTTTGCCTATCTTTAGTGGTGAGACTACCCATCATGGTAAATGAAAAAAAAAATCAATTTTTTTAAAATGGAATTTTTACTTGTTTTCTTTTATATACATATATTTAAAGGCAACCACCCACTTTAAGGGTTGATCAAAATGACCCATTTACATCTAAAGAACATAACCATCTTGAATTTGTGACTACAGCAATCAGGAATGGCTGTTTTTATCTAAAAATTTTCTTGCATTTTTATTCTTTTTTTTTCATTTTTACTTTTTCTACTATTTAGTTAATTATTATTTATTAATTGATATTATACATCGTATTTGAAATTTACTTATTTTTTCAACAAGAAAATGTCATCAATGGTACATGAACTTCGACAAAATATGCGGTTAGGTACCTAACTTTGAAGTTAATCAATTTAATATATGAAAAGTTTTTAAATTGATCAATTTAATACATAAAAAAACTTGATTGAGGTATTATTGGCATACATGAAAAGTGTTTCTAGACACTAAATTGATCAATTTTAAAGTTTAGGTACTAAATTAACCATTTTCAAAATTCATATACTTAATTGCATATTTTTCCAATTCAGGTATTAATTGTGACATTAACCATTTTTCATTTAACCACTCGAAGTTCAACACTTGGTTTGGTATAGGGGAATGATTGAGAGGGGAAAGAAATGAGGAAGAGTAAATTTGATCCCTCGGTTTGTTTTAAAAGGGAAAGTCAAGAGAAAGGAAAATAGATACAATATTTTGTATTAATCCCACCATATTTCCCCCTTCAAAATGAAGAAAATTAGGAGGGAAAGAGAGGAATTTTTCAAAAACTACTATTATGCCCTTTTTCTAAATTACTTATTATCTTTTAAGGGCATAAAGTAATTTATCATTTTATCTTTCATAATAATTAATATTCCATCAATTTTCTCCTTTTTTATTTTCCAAACACATAAAATGATTCCATTTCTCCAATAATTCCTCTTTTCCATTTAATTTTGTTTCACAATCTTTGCTTCCTAAATCATTCTATCATGTCAAATAAATTATAAATATAACAATTTAATACATAAATTTCATCAGTTTTTCAATTTACTAACTTGAACTTTGCCAAATTTATAATTAGTTACCTGGATTTTTTTTTTTCAATTTGTGAACTTGCTCAGATACTAGAAATAACCTTAAAAAGTGAGGCAAACAAGTTTTAAATCATTATGTGTCAAATACTAATAGAAAAATTAATGATATTTAAAAATATTTAACTTTGTAGGTTTCATTAAATGCTGAAGATTTAAATAAGAAGTTACATAATTAAATAATAAAAAGATAGGTAAGATGTGAAGATTAAAAAACCCATTCGGAAGAGAGAGAGAGAGAGAGAGTTGATTAGCGTTGATGATAATCTGTGCTTAGTTTAGGTGGATGGAAAGCCCACTTGTTGGGAAATCTAACAAGTTTTCCCCACTTTTGGGAAAGTGGGGTCATATTTGTCCTCCTCCTATCTTGGGAGTCCCATTCCGTGCCCACTTGCTTTGCATCTGTTCCCACCTTCCAACTTTTATTGTTTTGTTACGCTGGACTCGTCCATGAATGGAACAGAAGCTAGGTGGATTAATCTATATGATGTGTTTCTTTTCCGAAATTTACAAACTAATCGTTAAATTTTAATTTTCACGTACTTTTTAAAAATGAAATATACTCTAAAATCTTCTAAAATCTTTTAAATTAGTAATACTTAAATACCTCTACTTATTCCTTAAAAAGAAAAAAAAAAAAGAACATGTAAACAATGGAACAAAATATTAAAATATAATTTAATTAGTTCAAATTCTGACATCATTTTTAAACCGAACTGATATAATATCAATGAAAAACTGATATCTTAACAGTTTTACTCATAAACTGACTAAATCGAACTGATACTAAACCAATAATACCAATAAATTACATATACCGATTCGATACCGATCTAATACGGAAAAAAGTCAGACAATCCAAATAGGCGCAGATTAAACTTTAGAAAAGCCCTATTTGAAATTTCTTTGATCATTTGCTACTTTCCTAGAGTTTAAGAAGGGTGCTAAAACATATTATGAGTTTATGACGATTAAAGTTCAGGAATTATTTTTATTTTTCCTTACTTT
Source organism: Combretum micranthum (assembly GCA_024138025.1). Classification (NCBI taxonomy): domain Eukaryota; kingdom Viridiplantae; phylum Streptophyta; class Magnoliopsida; order Myrtales; family Combretaceae; genus Combretum; species Combretum micranthum. The sequence goes on along the minus strand of JAMXBD010000820.1, from coordinate 37,833 downwards.
TTTATATATATTGAAAACCAATCTATTACAAAATGGAATTATATTAGGATTAATTACAAAAACATGACTCGTGTTGACCAATTTGCAAATACATGACTTGTGTTATTCTTTTTGACAATTAGGTGACTAGAGTTTTATAAAAAAATGTTAATATTATTAATTACTATTAGGGGGAATGTGTTAGCGTACATGAAAAATAATATCATATATTAAATTGATCAATTTTAAAGTTTAGGTACTGTATTGATCAATTTTAAATTTTAAATATCTAATTGCATATTATGTTAAAATTCATATACTATTCATGACATCTACCCTTATAAAATTAATACATATTCTAATACTATAACTTTTCAAATTTATGAATTACATTAGGGCAATTGTCACATTTGATATCTAATTTTTATTTATTTTTACAATTAACTACTTAAAAGTTTAAAAGTACTAACTTGACACCTAAATTTTTTGTAATTAACTAGTTGAATTTTATCAAGTTTTATAATTAGCTACTTGAACATTGTCATTTTTGCAATTAACTACCTTATTTTAGTAATGCAAATAACCTTGAAGAATTTATAGGTAATACATTGATATTTTTAAATTTTAGATAGTTAATTGCACAAATAAGATACCAAATATGATTGTAGAGGGTCATTTTGATAATTGGGCTTTTAGCCCAATTTAATACCATGAGCTGGTCTTTCGAGCTAGTGTAAAGCCTGCAAGATCGAGTCTAATAAGGGATGTCGTAGGGTGATTTGGCTTGATAGGCTAGGAACAGGGATCGTCGAGTCAGATCATTTCGCTCTCAACTTGATTCGGTTTTCTTGTGCTCAAAAAGTAGAATATAAAAATATCTTCCTGGGTTATTTTGTGCTTTGTTTAAATAAAATAGGGCTTATGTGGACAAAAATAGGCCTTCATACTTTTCATATTTAGAATAGGCTTCTTTTATATAATAAAAGCCATTAAGCCCTTTTCCAGTCCAGTCCACTACTATAAGAAAAGAAGGCTTTAACATCATCTGTCGAATCATTATAAAATGATATAATGGTCACCAATAATACTTGATGTTGATGTTCATTCGAGTACCATCCAATGGTCGGTATCAATCTTCACCATCTATAAATAAGAGGTTCCTCTCCTCATTTGGGGTTCATTTTGCATATTGTTAAGATTGAGAGCAATATAGATATTCTGCTGAAACATCTCCAAGAAAGATCAATGCACCTATTCTACCAAGAACGAGTCGAAAACAATCGAGTGTACTTACTTTGATCTTCTATCACACTCGTGTACTTAAGAAACTGAGTTTGATTGTTCCTCCTCTCGTGCGTATCTCTGCGACATCCTACATGTATCATTAGTTTAGAACTTCTCTTAGGTTAAGCGTCACATCTATCACACGTGATCAACCAGTTACAGTAACTCCACCATATAATGACATTTACCTATTACATTATAACATTAATTAATTGTAAATTAAATTGAATTTATCTAGTATTAGAAAGTTATTGCTAGATGAAAAGGCAAAAAGGAGATCGTAACATTTAAAACAAAGTAGTAAAGAATTCACTTTTTTTCTCAATCTTCTAACTTGCGAATTATAAATGAGAGTTGGTTAAAATACACAAGCAATAATTGATATTATAGGTCATAATCTCTAGTGTGATAACCAAGCCAAGAGAATATCTATCTATATATATATATATTATATATATCATCAACATTAATGCCACACATGTTTAAATGAGTACCAGGTGACTAGTAATGTTGCTTAGTAAAATATTGTTAACAATATGTAGGTTTTAGAAAAACTATTTACATGCTGAAATTTTGATGATTTTATATGCTACTAATTAATTTATATGTTAAAAGATGATATTATATGCTACTAATTAATTTATATGATTTGTTTGTATCATGGATGCTTTTTTTGCTGTTAGATGACCAATGAGTCATTTTATGTCATTATAAACTAGAATAAATTCACTGGAAAAAAAAAAAACAAAACAACAACATAAACTAGAATACAATCCTTATGGAGCTATGCTAAGTGTCATAATCTTCTTCTTAAGTACACAGCATTCTTGTCCTTTAACCTTACAATTGGCCCAAATTTGTTTCCTTTCTCAACCATGATTCAGTTTTTCTTACCACCTTCGACATACCTAGAAGCATGGCGTGACTCGTGAGTCACACACTGATCATATACCTTAACCTCCTTTAACCCTTTTATTTTTTTTTTTCTAAATTCGTCATAACTTCCTCAAATTGTCATCCTACTAGTAGAGAATTCATTATGATAACCATTTTTAATACCCCAAATCATTAATGAGCATTGGGTTGATATTTATTATTATAACTAGTTTTGGCCAACTACTTCATTCTACGACTAGTGGGAAAGGGAATTTGAACCATTAGGAGACCAAAATTCATATTACTAGACTAAAAAAACTCCTCGCCACCATTATAAATAGTCAAAATCCTCCCACAATGAGCAAATTACGTATTAAAAATATTTATAATAATAAAAATTATATATTTATGTAAAAGATTCTCATAATTATTATTTTAATAGTACATTCATATATTTAAAGATTGTAAGGGAATTATTATTTAATTACATAAACATATTCTATATATTGCAATTTATATGCCTGTTGATGGATATATCAAATGTTACAATACTTTAAATATTACTAATTTTTCTAATTATGAGAATCCAACATCTTATTTGATTGTGGCATCATTCTGGATCTAATGTTTTACAAATGTCATCATTTTTGGTAATATAGTGTAAAAAAGAATTGGAGAAATGAAAAAAATCTTGTTGTATATACGCTGATGTTATTTTGCTTTTCTCAAAAAGTAAGGAGGCAAAAAGATAAATATATGAAAAATAACAAAGAGGTAAAATAGGAAAAAAAAATCCTGAATTATATATTTTAATAAATTTTTATAAATATAGGACAAAAACTACTTCTTCCACACACACACACACATCAAAGTTTTACGTGACAGATTTCCTTTTTTTTTTTTTTCCTTTCCTTTTTGAGATGTCGCATTACTTAAAAAGAATTATCATCTTTGAATTATAGGAGTAAAAAAATTTTGTATTCAAGGGTTACGTCGTTGTCCATTAATTATAAGGAAAACTGCAAATATTACATTTGTGTAAAAAGATAAAATAAAATGATAGGAAATCTCATAATGGCAACAAAAAAGTGATGAACCAAGCTTAACTCCAAATACTATGACTAAAAGAAAAAGATTCAATAGTGAAAAAAATAATAATGAAATGAGGTACGGTTGCAAAAAGTTTTTTAAATTATCAGTTATAATTGCAGAGAACTAGGACAAGTATTATTGTTTATATATATATATATATATATATATTTAGTTTTATGTGATTTTTCTTTTTTATGAAGTAATGCGTTATTGGGAAAAAAAATTGTCTATGTTTCATATCAGAGGATTCAAATATAAAAAATTCAAGAGGCAGCCTCATTTGTATTAACTATGTGAATGTCATAACTATTTTAGTAAGTAATGATTAAAAACTAACACTTTATTAGCTGATTCGTTTGACTTGAAATAGTTATTCAATCTCTCATCGTTCTATGTAAAACTGCTATTACGGTGTTTACATAAGGAGAATTGGAATTAATAATGAATTGATATTACAGAAAATGATGAATAACAATTCATATCCCTGCACTCATGAATTACCATTCAATGATTTATGTTCCAATTTTGTCATATATAACTTTATATTGAATATATCACCAATACAATTATTCTCTTTTATAATAAATACAAGGGGTATTATAAATATTTTATCTTTTATTCAAATAATTACTTATTTTAATTTTCACATCAAGTGAATATTGTAATAGTTATTACAACCCTATCACATTGTTGAATTGAAATTCTATTTCCTCTTCATTCAATATGACAAAATGAACAAGCCGCATTTGTTATAACCCAAAGTAGATACAAATATAATCCGAGGTGGCTAAAAAACTCTATAAACTAGAATAGATATACATGTACCAAATCTAGTCACTTTAATAAGATCTAAGTCTGAAATAAATAGAATAGTTGTTACTATTGTACATGTATATAATCAAAGATGATGAATTGAATAGGTTATGGCCTATCTTACAAAGACAGTGTGCATTTGAAGCTAGTGACTTCTTGAATAGCCATAGTTGAGTTACTTGCTTTACACTTGCATCATCAACAAACAATTAGGGTTAGAATAGCATAAACACAAGAGATAGTTAGACAAGGAGTTAGGATTACAAATTATCTAAAGTAAAGAGGCAAGAAAGGTGAAACGAGAGAGATAGAGAATTAGGATGCTTTTATATCGAGGGTTTGTGGTATAGGCTGGTCTGATAGTTGAAATATAATATTTGGTGCTCTTGTCTACGATGAGCTTCTACAATGGCACTTATAACTTATTCTCAAGAAAAATACGGAAGATATGGATTTTGTTAAAAAAGCGTTAGCAACTATTTAATGAGTGAAAGAATATTAAAATTGGAGTCAAATAAGAATCTTTCTACTTAACAACAAAGCATTCATAATGAGCAAGATTCATTATCTTTTAAAGATTCTACCCAATATAAGAATTTACTTAAAGGAATCAAATTGGAGATTTCTAAATTCTCATATGAAGATGTTTTAGGGTGGCTTTTCAAAGTGGGTCGATTCTTTGCTTTTCACAATATACTAGACTGACAAAGAATTACAATAGCATCATTCGCTTTGGAAGAATTACCCAAATGGAAATAAGTAGTTGTACCTAAATAAGCAACTTAGTTCTTGTAAGTTCACTTAAGCATTACAAACAAGGTTTGTACCTTCTAGCAATGAGGATATGCAAGGGATATTAGCCAAACTGATACAAACTTCTTTAGTGGTTCAGTATCGATCCTAGTTTGAGGAATTATCAAATAGAACAATGGGTTTAACTTAATCTTTCTTATTAAGTTGTTTTGTTTCTGGATGGAAACTTGAAGTGCAAATTTCACGACCTAAAGATCTAATAGATGCAATTTAGTTGGCTAAAATGCATGAGGATAAGTTGAAATGAACACATTAGTGGATTTAGATCATTCAAGCAAAAAACATATGCAAATACTAAATCAACACCATTGTAGTTTACAAAGCCATGATAATTAAAGTCGAGTAAAGTGAATCAATCAAGTAATACATGAGTTAATTCTAGTAATTCATTACAGTTATGTCACATTTGGTACCCAAAAATGATTTGGAATGGAATGACTTGGATTTGAATGGTATGAGTTTGGGAATGATAAATCTATTCATCTGTTTAGAAGATGAATGTCTAAAAAGTGTAATTGTTGGGAATATATTTAGTAATAAATGTAAAATATGAATACATGATAAGATAAAAAAGTAATTATACTACATTTAATTAATGAGGGTGAAATAGAATCATTATTCCACCTTCTTAAAGGCAAAATCTAATTCTCTTTAAAGTCGGAATTATGGATTCTAAGGAATCATGATTCTGGCTTCTAAAAAACGCTTCACAACATTGGGAAAGGGAATGGAAGCTAGTATCGTGATTCCATTTCGGTCTATTCATGCATACCAAACATGTCATTAAATGAATCACATATGAGGAAATGCAAATGTGACGTAAAAAAGGTCTTTGTTTCAATTACGATGAGAAGTTTAATAAAAATCATAAATACAAGGCTAAATTCCTCTTGTTGCTTTCTAATGAAATATTTCATGATCATAATTAGAATGAACTAATAGAAAATGATAATGCAAATGATAATTGTGTTATTAGTTATCATGCATTGAATGGAGATATGATTCCTAGGACTTTAAAATATCACAAGACCACAAATTCAAGAAAGATTTCAGTATTAGTGGATTTAAATACCACACATAATTTCGTGCAAAGTCATGTTGCTAAACATTTGGATTTGGTTGTTTCTCCATCATCTCAATTGATGTAATGTAATGGAATGGTAAAAAACTGAAGTGTCAAAGACAATTCATGAATGTCAATGTTAATATTCAAGGATTTTCCTTTGTAGATACCTTTTATATCTTAGGCATACATGGTACTAAGGTAGTTCTGGGTGTATAGTAGTTGAAAGGATTGGGGCCAGTAACGATTGGGTAAAATGATTTAGTCATGACCTTTAGTAATCTAGGTTCTCATATTACACTTATGGGTAAGCAACTTGTTCCAATACAACTAATTTTGCATAGTCAATTAAGATGAATTATAAAGACAGATACAGTAGCTTCATGCTACCATCATGTGGCCTTGATGGGATCTATTTCGGTAAATACTACCAACAATAGCTCCATAGAAGAAGTATTGGGCAGATTTTCATCAGTTTTTGAGATACCATCACCATTACCTCCATTACGGTCTATTCAACACCATATTCATTTAGTTAATAGTGTTAATGCTATAAATGTAAAGCTTTATAGATATCGTCACTTTTAGTAGGGGGAAATTGAGAGTTAGGTTAAAGACATGTTGGAACAAGGCATTATTCAATATAGCAAAAGTACTTTTTTGTCCCCAGTCTTATTAGTTAAGAAGAAGGATGGATCATGGAGCTTTTGCATTGACCATTGGGCCTTTAATCAAGCCACTATCAAGGATAAATTTCCAACTCCAACTATTGCTGAATTACTTGATGAATTGCATGGATTTGTGATTCTCAAAGTTGGATTTTTAAGCCAGTTACTATTTAATTTGGATGGCACTACAAAATGTTCGAAAAACCTCTTTTAAAACTCATGAAGGCTACTATGAGTTCTTAGTGATGCTGTTTAGCTTGAGCAATGCTCCAACCACTTTTCAATCTATGATAAATTCAATTTTCAAACCATACTTACAACAATTTTTTTCTATTTTTTTTAACGACATTCTTGTCTATAGCAGGTTTTTGGAGACTTATGTTACACATTTAGAACAAGTGTCAACTACATTGCACCCTAAAACTCTATTCCTAAAGATGTCTAAATGCACCTTTGGTTAAGCTTCTATAGAGTATTTAGGCTATGTGCTGTCGGCATCAGGTTTTTAACCTGAATCAAGTAAAGTGGAAGTAATGCAAGCTTGGCCAACACCACTTCTTTAAAAGCAACTAAGGGATTTTTTGGAGACTTTTAGGATATTGCAGAAGATTTATCAAGTCATGCTTCTATCGCCAATGCTTTGACTAATCTATTGAAGCATGATGCTTTTAAGTAGTCGAATGCTTCTATGTAGTCGAATGAAGCATAGGTGCCTTTAATACTTTGAAGCAAGCTTTAGTTTCTACACCTATATTAGTTTTACAAGAACTTAGAAAGAAATTTGTGGTTGAAATTAATACCTCCTGTTTGGGTATATGAGTTGTATTGTTACAAGAAGAAAGGTCTATTTCTTATTTCAATAGGAAACTACCAATTCATATGATGAAGGCTTCAACTTATGTTAGAGAATTACATGCTATGGTGGAGGTTGTCAAGAAGTGGCAACAATACTTATTGGTTTGTCATTTTATTATGCGAACTGATCATAGAAGCTTAAAGGAACTACTTTCTCAAGTAATTTCTACACCTGAGCAACATCGATACTTGACTAAACTTTTAGGTTAAGATTATTGTCACGCCCCAAGGGGTACCCTAAACGTAACAGTTCGCCACACCTAATATTAAAACTTAAGTATGACAACCTTAGCCACTCCCAAAAGCTTTAATATTAAGTGTAAGGGGTGCTCTCACAATTTTTAGAGGACCGTACATGGAATTATGAAGCTTAAGAAGATATAATAACATATTAAGAAAAGAGGATTCATAATAAACATTTATTTATATCAATGGTTTTACAAACTTAGGGACATTTCCCATGATCACTATTCTATTACAAGATATTTGTACATTATTTCTACTACTAAACTTCATATAGAATTTCCTTTATCCAAAAAGAAATTACCTACCCGTAAGTCCTCGTGGCCTTAACCATAAATAGGGAAACTGCAAAAGATATCTATGGGGGTATAAGCTAACAGGCTGTGAGAATTATTTCCATAAATAACTTCTTGTAAACAAAGTTTCAAACAAGTTAATTAAGCAAAAAAATGGATGCAACATACAGTGGGCAAACAAGGCATATAGTTTTCCAAGAACTATATGTTGAATAGATTTGCGCCCTCCATTCGGGTTTGGTTGATACATAACCTCAAACAAGTAGTTTTTAATAAAAAGTTTTATGCTTTCGATCATATCGCCAAGCACATGAAGTCTACTTGAATTGAGCCTTGCTTTCGGATCTTCCGCCAACCATTTCCTTTTTTAATAACACCGCCAAGCAATCGCTTTCGGATCTTCCGTCAAGTGTTGCTTTTGACATGATTACTATCCTTCTACCAAGGATAATAACCCAAAATGCAATGTGACTTACTTCATGGTATGCATGATCCATTTATTTATAATCATATCATATCATTAGTATTCAAGTTTAAGATGATCAAGGCATTTCATACAAGCAAGTGTTATACTAAAACAGGCATTTGAATCAATTCCAGTCTCAATATTCTTAGGATTCTTTCAAAGAATAATTATAACATACATATCCATTTTCCTTTTCCTAACTCTAATGCAACTAATTACAAGCACAACAAGTATATCATTTAACGGAAAAACTCACGATGCCATGTCGACTATTCCTCTATATGGATGAGTTGTTCACACACTTCTCTTAATCGAAATAATCTTCGGGATATAGGTATCCTTCCTCGGAGTCACCTAGCTAAAGAAAATACCCACAATGAGTATTTCTTGATGATTTTCTTGAATTTGACAAAACAATGTCAAAAGAACGTTAAAGTTCGTATAAAGGAATGTTCCAACTTAAAAAGGCCATAACTTGGTCATTTTAACTCGTAATCGCGCATATAATATACCGATTTCTACCTACTCAAAAAGATCTGCCCATTTCCAAAATTATTTTTAACAAACAAGGTCATATAGGCTCCGAAACAGTGGTGAAAAAATTCACCACTGATTTTCCAACACAAAACAACTTTAGTTCAAGAAATCAAAATTTGTTTGATAAATACTTAGTTATCTATATAGTTGAAAAATTCTCCTTTTTATGGTTACTTAACTCATATTTATTCATGCTCAAGTGTTTGTTGTCCATTCATGTTCCTTAAATAAAATCATGTTGGTTTTGGAGTTTTTAGAAAATATAGTTTACAAAAATTCATTTTGTTGGTCTCTTAAAATGAATATTTTTTTTCTTTTGTTTTACAAAAAAAAAAATTGTTTTATGTTGGCTTACATATATATCCAAGTAACTTTTTGAAATTAATTTTTCTTCCTTCTAAGTTTTCTATACTATTTTGGAGTTTTTAGAAAATACACTATTCTTCCTATTCATTTTTCTTGTACAAATTCCTTTGTCTATTTGTTTGCAAAAATCTTTATTTGAAAAATTATCATCCTTTCCTCATGTTTTATGTTTTTCATAGAAATCATCCATGCATAAAAATTATTTGCTTTATAAAAACAGAGTGGAACAATATGTGACTTAAGAAACTTTTTATAGTAAAAGTTTTCTAAAATTTGTAGTGGGTTCTTTTTGTAACTTGACAAGAAATGATTTTTTAGAATATAGATTTTATTCTTTACATAACCTTATTTCTAAGTGACAAAATCTTCTTTTGTTTATTATTTTTAGAAATTGAAAATTTTGGACAACAATCTAAATGAACATGATTTATAAGAAATAATAGTAAACAAAAATAACATAATAATAAAGTCAAGTATTGGAGTCTTAGTTTTCAAGGCTCCCGGACTAAGAAGTAGACTAGTCCCAAAAATAAAATGAAAGAAAGAAATTTGTTTTAACTTGATGAGGACAAGTCTAAGACTAGAGACTAGTCTTAAAATAACAAGGAATAAATAAATAAATTGCAAAGGAAATAAATTGCATTTCATAAAAGTAAATAAATTGCAAGTGAGTTATATGCTCTAAAGAATATGTATATATAGATAATAATATTTAGATATAGTAACAATAATATGAACAAAAATAATAACATGAACATAAATAGATTTTTCATGAACAAGAACAATACATGAACATAATGTAGCTTCCATGACTTGTAGTCTTTGGAAACTCACACTATGGTCATGTAAAGTTACATGACATGAAGAAGAAGAAAATAATATATGATAGTTACCTAAAGAAAATTTTAGTGGTAGTATGTGGTTATGGGTTTTAGTTATTGGTGGAAGTTGTTTTGGAATTATTTGGAGGGAGTTTTGGGATGGTAGTTGAAGAGAGTTTTGAGAGGAGAATTTGAGAAAGTTTTATTAAGAAACTTGTGGGTAGTAGTGGTGTGAAAGAAGTGAAAGAGGAGGACGGTATTTATAGGAAAATGTGGAGGGATTTTTGTATGATTAAAATAAATGAAAAATTGAAACAAATTGAGGGATGAGGGGATGGATAGGCGTCGGCCACATGCATTGGGAGAGGGAGATGATTTTATTTTTTTGACTTTTGTTAAATAAAAGAAGTAATATGTAATGTAGATGTGAAATAAAGTTATGAGAAATGTAAAAAGTAAGGGTTATAGGTTATGAAGTGTTAAGTGTAGGTGTAAGAAAAAGTATAATGTAAAGTAGATATGACTAATAAAGTACCGATAGTAAGAAAATAAGCGTATAAATGCGATATCTGTTATTTTTACTTACCAAAAAATTACGATATTGATATTTTTGAAAACCTTAAATTTTTATGAGTCTAACGGTGTATTCGGAATATTTTTATTATTCTGGGGTTCCGGACACGTTTTTCAAGAATCATGTCCGATCGGGTTCAAAACGAGTTACGGTTTCACTAATCTGATCTTTTTATGTTGCCTTAGCTATTTCTGCACTATTCTACATTCTAAACTTCTGCTTATTCTCATCGAGTTTCTTATTCGGGAGTGCCGGACTTTGAGCTATCACGTCTAACTAGGGTTTTGTTGACCTTTAGAGCTCAGGTTGACTTCTAGTTAGGGTTTTAGGCTTAAACTGATTCCAAAAATTTAGGAGTTTACAATTATACTATTACTTACAAGTCGGGTCAAGAGAATGTAGTAAATAATGCACTTTCTGGAGAGTCTGATGGATCTTTTATGCATTTGGCTCTATCTATGTTGGTTTTTCATGTGGTGGAGGATTTGAAGAAAGGGTATGTTACTGTCCCAGCTTTTCATTACATTAATTGATTAGATTAAGGAAGGACAACAAACATAGTAGCCAGTTCATTAGCAACATGGTTTTCTTTATTATAAGGGCCAATTGTTTGTAGTTTTAACTTCTAAGTTGATTCTTATTCTTCTACATGAATTTCATTCTACTCGTGCGTCAGGACATTTTGGCATTATAAAAACATATAAGGGATTGGCATCACGGTTTTATTAGCTAAGGATGAAACATGATGTAGTGTCATTTGTTTAAGATTATATGGCTTATCAACAAATAAAGTTCTCTACCTAAAAACCAGTTAGGTTATTGCAACTATTGCCAATACCCGAACAAGTTTAGGAGACATATTAATAGATTTTGCAACTTGTCTTGCTAAGTCACATGTATTCTCTATTATATTAGTGATAGTGGATAGACTATCAAAATATTTTCATTTGGGTGCTTTAGATTCTAATTTCTTAGCTACTATGGTAGCTCAAATGTTTCTTAAGGTTGTTGTTAAGTTGCATGGTTTCCCATAATCCATTATTTTGAATAAGGACCTAATATTTCTAAGTAGATTCTGGAAGGAATTGTTTAGATTGAGTAGCACTAAACTATCTTTTAGTAGTGCATATCACCTTTAATCAACTGGGCAGACAAAAGTGTTGAATAGAGTTATTTAACAATATTTGAGAAGTTTTGTCATGGATGTACCTTCACAATAGCATAAGTTCTTGGCACTCAACTGACTCCTTTGATCGTGGTTTATGGTCATGGACCACCTTCAATTCCTATGTATGCTCATAGAGAGTCATCTTTGGAAGCTTTTGATATGGAGCTGTTGAATAGGGATCAAATACTTTCTAGTCTTAAAGAAAATTCAATGGGGACCCAATTGAAGATAAAAAGATATGATGACAGGCATAGGACCAAAGTCTTTTTTGCTGAAGGGGATCTAGTTTTTGTCAAATTACAACCCTACAAAGTAGATATCAGTAGCTGGAAATGCTTATCACAAGATATCTAAGAGGTTTTATGGCCCCTTTAATATTATTGAACGAATTGGCTCTTATGCTTATTGTTTGGAGCCACCATTGGGTTTTAGAATACATGATGTATTTCGTGTTTCCTATTTGAGGCAAGCTAATGGGTCTCATCTTAAACCTTAGCACTTCCTATAGAAACCTATGATGATCATCATTTACTTAAACCTCTATATATTGTGGATTCTAGGGTTGTGCTACATAATGATATTGAAGTGACTTAGATTTTGGTTCAGAAGGAGGGAATGCCATTAGAAGATGCTACATGGGAAGACCTAGATTTTTTCATTATACCTGTTTTGAATTTGACCTTGAGGATAAGGTCTTTTATCAAGGAGTGGAGAAATATGTTACAACCTAAGATAGATGCAAATAGAAGTTGAGGTGGCTAAAGGACACTAAGGACAATTGACATTTTCGGCTAAAACAATACATGGATAAATTTCAAATTACACCCTTGAACTTCCACTCGAATGCATATTTACCTCCCAAACTTTCATTTATATACAAATTTATCCTCTAAACTTTCAAAGTACACATGAAAAATATTATCAATCCTTAACTATGGAAAATGGTAAAAGTTTAAGGGGTTTAAAATTACACCCTTGAACTTCCCCCTAAATGATTATTTACCTCCCAAACTTTCATTTATATACAAATTTTCTCTCCAAACTTTCAAAGTGCACATGAAAAATATTATCAGTCCTTAACTATAGCAAATTGAAAGTTTAAGGGGTCTAAAAGTGTACTTTAAAAATTCAAAAAATGAATCCGCACTTAAGTAAAAATTTACAGGTGAATTTACAATTTTTCGAAAAATTAATAACTAATTTAAACATATAAGGCCTCATTAAATTTGGCTCAAGTATATAGGATTTAAATAGTTTAGTAAATATAATTAAAAATTAACTAACTTTTAGTACAAAAATAAATAAATGTCTAATATGCTTAATGATTTCATAATTTAGCCATCAAAGTGGTTATATCAATGAATACCTAAAATTGTGTAATGTTGGCATAATAGATAACTAGGAAAGTAAGGTGATTTTGCAGTACACTATTGATGAAATCTATATATGTAAGAGTAAAAGTAAGGGATTATATTTTTAATTTTTGGAATTTCAAAATATTCGTGATTTCGTGTCTTTATTAAATAATATTTTAAAAAGGTGTATTTTGATGGGACAATAATGATAGAGGAATTGTTTGTACTTTTAATCCTCGGTAATCTTTGGCAATTTAGTACCATCTTTAAAATTTTTGGCTAAATGTCTGCCATTATCTTAGTATCAAAATAAATATATGTCAAATATTATTTAACATAGATAATTAATCACATTACTTTAAACGTTTAATTATTATTTTGCCAAAATTTAGAGATAAGAGACTAAATTACCAAAAGTTGAAAGTGCAATTACTTGAGCTACCATTATCTTGTGAAAATAAGGATAAATTACAAATACACCTTTTTGGTTTGTTTTATGTGCACTTTATCTCTTTATCTTTGAAATCATGAGTTTAGACTCCCTTATCTTTTAAAATGCTCAATTCTAAAAGTTTAGGTGGTGCACTTTAAACCCTAAGGACTTTAAGTGCACAATTTAAAAAATATGGGGACAAAGTTCATATAGAGCAAATATAAGTGTGTATTAGGCAAAAAAATAAAAATGTAGGTGTGTTGATAAATGTATTAACACTCTTATTTTTAGGATGATTTGGGCTCATTCAAGTGATATTTTCTAGTGAAAATAATCAATAATTGGTTCTTAATTGATTAATTTGTCGTTTTCAGGAAATATGGAACTTATCACGAAGGAATTAAATGAATTCGACGAGAAAAAAATCAATTTTGGTGAATTTTGGACCCAAACAGCATGTTTGGAAAGATATATGGATGCAGGGAGCAAACAGGCAACAATACAGCGTCTCATACAGCATGTTTGAAGAGCTGTATCAGTCCAGGAAGCAACACAGAGAGTGATACAGGATGCCATATTTGCTGTATTGGAACATGTATCACTTTCTGTATCATGTTTTTACATGCTCCAGGTTTCCACAGTATGGCAACCTGTATGAATGCGCGGCCCTGCTGTTTTGTTTCTTTTCTGAGTCCACGTGTGTCTATATATGCTTGTGAGGAGAGAGAAAGTTAGTTACGATTTTTTTAGACATTCCCAGACATCTTTTCCTCTAATTTTTGTGAGAACTTCTTGTGGAGAAATCGTACGAAGGATTCGATTGAAGATTCCATCAGGATTTGTAGATCCAATTCAAATTAGCTAGACTTCATCTTTACAGGTTGTGTCCATGAATTCTTTTTCCTCTACTGAAATTCAAATGTTCTTTATTACATCGATGGAGGAGTAGATCTTAGATCTAGATCTTGTTCGGATTTTAATTTCATCATGTGTTGAGGATCTGAACTTAATGAATTTCTATTGAATTTCTTATATTCAAGTTGCATGTTCTTCGTCTTTTCTTAGATTCATACTTTCGTAGTATGAGTTTACGTTTGATTTCATTCAAGTTAATTGAGAAATTACTTAAATGAATAGATCTATGCAACTTGATAAGGTTTGATTGTGATCCTAGAGATAGGTTACAAGAATCTTCCGTTCATGTTCTGTTTTTATAAGTTCTTGATCTTCATGCGATCTTAGATTGTAATTAGTTAAGGAGAGATCCTAATTAATCGATCTAAGGTTAGATAAATTGATAAATCCAAGAGGATTATTAATTTGATTTAGAAATTCAGCGGTATAAGAATTCAATTAGAACAACTCTTAGTATTCTGTGTTCGCATGTTGAAATTAAATGATGGACAAGATCTAGGTCGTTTCAAGTAATTGATTGTTAAATCTCTCTCGAATCCTAAGTGCTTTGCTTCTTGATCTGCTGTAGGTCATAATTTTCTTTTCATATAGTTAGTTTTAATCAATCAAACTCTCTCTGATGTTTGCTAAATAGTAGTGAATTTAGTGAGTACTAGTAGTTATTTCATCTCCGTGGACGACTCCGATCTGAACACTATACTACGTTTCGATAGGTTCGCTGCCTATTGTCTCTTGTAGTGAGTTAAGAAAGGATTTACAAATTTAAACTACAATTGACAAGGATTTTGTTCAACCATGTGTATTGCAATACCAAAAAAAATACCCAAAATTTTATGTCATAAAATTATCCAAAGAAGGTTAAATTTATTTACTTTATATTATTAAGAGAAATGGGATAATTTTAGTATCCTATATATTTTACAATAGAAATCTTTATAATTAAGAAAAATATTGAAAGCTATAATTATGATAATGGAACAGTAATTTTTATAAACAATAGTTGTTGAACATAATATATAAATTTTAAAATATAAATATAAAAGAAAAATCATGTATCAAATCTATGATAATTTACTAGTACTTACCATTATGTTTGTTCCTTATGTGTTTTTACTACTTTCGGAGTCAAAATATACATTTTTGAAAAATTTAAGGGATTAAGCCCAAGATTTTAAAGGTAAGGGAGTAAAGTTACATGGAACAAATATATATAGGGTGCATTTCTAATTTATTCAAGAATAAATGTCCATAAAAAGGGATAATCAAGCAAGTCCATAAGAAGAGACATATAGTAAGTCTTAAGGAGTAATTGACTTTAGAATCCTATAAAAAGGTTTTTTTATTTCTACTTAAAGCAGGACAAGTTTGCTTATTTAGTTTACTATACTACTATCTAATATATTTGCAAGACAATTATTTTTTTTTATTTTTTCCACAAATCTAGTTCTCTTTTGTTGATAGTCTAATTCAGAACCTAAGTTATCCACACTGAGCCCTAGCATATTAGTGGAGCGGGCCACTCCACTAGACTTAAACCTTAATAACAGATTCTATGACACACGACTTAGCCTCATATTAGCGATCTCAACATTTGTCTAATTGCCTTCGCTTTGCTCGCCATTTGGCACAAGTAATTCGATTGAACTAGGCCTCCAATAATGGAGTAGTGGATCTACCCCATATCCTCCTTGATTACTGCCAACCACCCACTCATTCACTATCTCATAACATTTGCAATTGCTAGAACGGTCACCTATAAATACTCACCTACCTCTTAGAATGATGGTAATATTGCACTCAATTCTTTATTCTTATTGAACTTACGAGCTTGTCATGACAACCTTTAACTTATAGCCACACTAGGCCCATGCTTGGCATGCCACTAATCAAGTTTCTATCTTGCAAGCCTCATTTTCTACAGGCCAATTCAAGCCTAAATAACTTAGATCTAGCATCTACCGAATTTGAGTAAGCGACATCTCTGAAACCATTGAAACATTGATGTTATAGAATTTAATTGACATGATTATTACTTTCTTATAAGGAAATATGGGTCAAGACTCCCTTCTTCTTTTGTTTCTTGTAAACTACATAATCAATAAAAAAAAAAAAGAGAAAATTCATAAATGAAGTTTATCCTATAGCTGCTTTTGTTATGGAAGATTCAATTTATCTTTTTTTTTTTTCCTTCTCTTCTTTTTAGAAATTGGTGATATGAAGGTATTTATTAATGAAAGAGTTCCCATTCTGACTAATTATGTAACGTATTTGAAAAAATTTAGGAATATTTAGAAAATGAGAATATTTTCTCGGAAAAAGCTATTGAGGTCATGGTTAAATTTAGAGTCAGTTTTTCATTTGTATCTATATTTGGTTTTATTTATATTTGGTCTATTTAATTTATTTATGAAAAAAAATGTATGATCTTCATCTATATCTATTTATTGGTAAATAGTATGTTTGAAAAAGTCTATATCTTTTTTGTACATCGTGAAACAAATAAACCCTATTGTCGATGCCAACCATGGTATCCTAGAAAGCTAACCAAAATTTCAACAAAACTACCTAATCAATTAACGAATTTGAATTTGACCAAGATCAACATTGCAATTTTGTAATTCGACCAAGTTATCCACCTTATTCATGTTTTCGATAATTTTCTTTATAATTGTTAAAATCTATCCAATAGTATTGAACTTTTACAAAAATGTTAAGCCAACCATTTAACTTCTATACTTAAGACTATAGAACACCGCTGAACTTTTTACAAAAAAAATTATATCGATCTCTTGAGTCTACATATGTTGACTAGAAAAAATATAGATAATAGTTGCTTTCATTTACATAGCTGATGCTTTTTTTATTGGCTAATTCATGAAGACTACCCAAACTTTACCTAAATATTCACCTAACTACGAGAACTTTCAATTAGTCTATGCATACACCTATGCCACTTGAGTTATTACTCCATTAGTTAACTTGACAATTTTGACCTATAACATAGTGACTGTGTCATATCTGAGCTTTCAATTAGTCAATGCATACACCTATGATACCTGAGTTAACACTCCATTAGCTAACTTGACAATTCTGACCCATAACATAGTGACATGTGTCATATCTTTTTTGAATTATTACTATTTTAATTTATTTAAGATTTTTGTTATAATATTACCATAATGACAATTATTATCACAATAATCATTGCTTATTATTTCTTTAGGAATTTTATAAAAAGGCTTAGGCTCACATTTACAACTACATCACCAGCCCACACATTTAACCTATTTACACTCAGAAGTTTGAGCCATTTCAGTTAAGGCCTTTTCATTTTCAGAATTTATATTAGCTAAGACATAAAATTGTAACAATGTGGGAATATAGAGAAACACCACATTGTCATGATGTTAATTAATATTTGCATTGTGTTTTGTGAAATTGTTAACATATAACGGTCTTCTTTTTTATGTTGCAATTAATAATAGTGTTTTCCTTTTTCTCAGTAGTGGGAGGAAGGTTTGAGATACCTCCATATACTCGTTTGGTTGCTTATAAATGAGGATAATATTAGAGCAAATAACTAAAAGCTAAATGCATTTTGTCCCATATGACACATGTTTGTAAACAAAAAATTTCTTAGTGCGAACTTGGTGAATAAACCAAAGGTCACTATCTCCACCGAAGGCCAACCCTTTTCATCGTTTCACCTAAAGCTTAGCATTTTCTAGTTAACATAAGCAAATAATCTCGCTAGCTTTTACAGATAAATTATTGCCAAGAGAACAAGTCAAATAAGTATAGAATCGTAATTATATATTTTTCTACCACGTCATCCCAGATTCCAAATACTTTGTTTCAAGAAACAAAAACAGAACATTTTCATGTTCCTATGGCACTTTCTTGAAACTGATACAATTTCCATTTTTGTCTCTTTAGTAGTATATCATGTATTCCTAATCTTCTTTTTTATTTTATTTCACATTATTAACTAAAGGCCATCACAAAGCAAATTGTATTTGTTGGAACATCCATAGTAATAGTGATCAAGATCGAACGAGCTACCAGATATTCATGGGTGATATCTTTCTTCGATTGCCACTAAGGAGATTACGATTATTGAATTGGTAACTTTAGAAGAAGCATCTCATGGTATAAATAGACTGAGGGGAAGATAGCAAGATGAATTTGCATTTTGGAAGCCTAAAAGATATAATATCAATGGTGGAATATGTTACTTAATTTCAATGACAGATAATATTATAATCACTGCTTGAATTTTGGGTGATATTTCAATTTTGCACATGAAGGTTTTGTTGATTCATGAGCTACCTAATTCGAGAATTCGACACAAGAATGCAAATTTTGTTGATAGATGAACATGTACTCTATTGTATTGTGTTCTAGAAAACATGTTGTCCTACATGGTTAAGTTCTCAATTTCTAGTCTTTTATATAAGCTGCAAATGGTGAGCCTATGATTGAAATGAAAATTGTTATGACATAAGTGTGGGCTTAAGATAAGCAGTTCTATATGTGAGCCTAAGCCTTTTTATAAAATTCTTAAAGAAATAATAAGCTATGATTATTGAGTTCAAGATTAACTTAATTATATTTTGATAATTATTTGAATTAATGACAGCAAATAAATAATTTAACCTAATTTAAGATCATTTAAGGCTTGATCAAATTGCTTTTTGTTTCATTTATTTTGTATTTTATTTGTAAATGATTTGTATCAATTTGAACATTTAAAAACTATTTTATTTGTTTCTATATTATAATTATGATAAAGGTGATAATCAAAGTATAAGACACTACTATACTATGAGTCTACTAAGGTAATTTTTCTCCTTAAAAAAGAGCCTAAAATCACCTTAGTAAGCTAAAAGGGGTGAGTCCATTAGCCTCTTATGTTTTGCAAAGGTTGGAGCCATATGAGACAAATCCGATTGATTTTACCATATTAGTGGTAGGTCTCTCTTCATATTACACTATTTAATTTACAGGTAATAATATATGATGTATATGTAATTATAACATAGTTTATAAATGTTATTATATTTATAAATATATATAGTATTAAACTTATATATAAATAATTTATATTACATATTAATATAATAATTTTACTTTAAAAATTGATACATTAAATTGAATAATTCAATAATATAACTCAAAGTTTATTACTAAAGCAACGGAATAAACTAATACATCATAGTGTGAAAAGTCCATCAATACGAAAAATAGAGAAAAGATATACAAGTCTCAGAATAAATAGCAAAGTAATCATTGATAAGTATCAAAAGATCATTATTCTTAGTGCTTATTTGAACATATTTTAAATGTATTTTTGTGATTTTATCAAAAAAAGGATTTAATTGCTTAAATATTAATTTCAGGGCTAAAGGATGGTATTTAGAAAAATTGAAGATGACTCAAGCAAAATCAAGGCAAAATTGGCAAAACATGGACAAGAGCTAAATCTTTGTATATGCATTACCTTGTGCATGTCCATGTTGAAGGCAAAGATAAAACCGATAGACTTGCAAATTTTTGCCCCACATTCAATACAAGCAGGGACCAAACTAGAGAGAAAAAAGAGGAGAAAAATGAAAAAAATGAACATTTTGATGTCTACCCTCCATTCTGTACGGTCATGTAGACTAGGTTGTGTACGTCAAATGTTTTATGTTGGTGAAACAAAAGTTTCAACCCTCCCCCGAGCACGGCTGTGAAGGATAGGCCGTGCTAACCTTTTTTTTTTTTTTTTCCTTAAACTATAAATAGTTGCGTTATTTTTCATATTTTACAATCTTTAGATTTTCTTCCAAGCCCTAGGAGAGGAAAATATGAGCCTAAAGAGAAGAAGTGTTGCACCAACAATGAGATCACAAAACATTAAAAGGGTTTTATCATGCTTAATCTCTACTTCTCTAATTCTTATGCTTTTATTGTAAACTTCGTGGAGAAGTAATTTTTTCATGCCCTAGTGATGTAATTGATGTTTGATTAATAATATCGATATTCTTGAATCTATTCATTTACTTTTTGTTACATGTTTAATTCTTATTAGATAGAAAGAGGTTTCATCTAATAATAAAGATCCTCATAAATTGAGAATTTGCATGTTTTGCTTAGAAGTAGGAAAACTTTAAATTTCTGCAATAAAGATTTAAACTTTAATTAGGGTTTTTGCTCTTTAATGTAGTCTTGTAGGGCGTTGGTGAAGGAGAGGTCTCCACTATCTCATATAAGATTAGGAATCAATTAACTTGAGGAGTGGTTGTTTTAACTTTGAATCCCTATAGTTCAAAAACTAAATAATTGTTAATCAATCCACTATCATAAGATTTTAAAGTTTAGGGTGGATCAAGATTAGGGCATGATCTTGTGATTAAATTAATCTTTTAAAAAGCACTCAATATCAATTATAGGGCTTAATAATCTAGTTTAATTAGTTGATTAGTGATTTGAGTTAATACTCACACCTTAAGACTTAGGCTAAATTGTAGAAAAAGGGCACTACTAACATGCAGTGTTAACAATTTTAATCCAAAAATATTTTGTTAAATTGTTTTCACACAACATGGTTCTAGCTATTTTAGTTAAGGTTCTATTTTTTCTTTTAGTTATACCATTTTTTCGTAGAGTTCAAGGTGCTGAAAAAGTGTGTTCAATTCCATTTTTACTGCAAAAATCATCCATTTTATATTTTTTAGATTCTCCTTTATAATCACTTCGAATGGATACAATGTTAAGACTTTTTTTTATTTTTGGACTTTCTTGCAATATGTTAAAAAGACATGGTTTGTTTTGTCTTTAGATACAAGAAAGAAAGTCCATGTGTATCTAATGAAGTCATCAACATTAACAAAAGTATATTTCTTGCCTCCCAAACTTATAGTTTGTGTAGGACCAAATAAGTCCATATGCAATAATTCTAATGGCCTAAAAGTGGAAGTAACATCTTTTGTAAGTTCTCGAATTTTTGGATCCAAATTAAAGACCTAAACCTTAATAAAAAGTCAAACGGATTCTTAAGTCACCCAAAACCCTAGTTTACCGTAACCGCTTAACTCCGGCATTGCCGTTTTCTCAAGCCCTAGAAAACGAAGTGGGAAAAGTTAGCTACTACAGTTCGTAATAGCTATAGGTTATATAAAAATATTAGATTGAAGGAATTCGAGTGTCCTTCGAATCCGATCGGACATAGTTCTTGAAAAACGTGTCCGAAAGCCCGAAATAGGAAAAATATTCCGAATATACCGTTAGACTCACAAAAATATGACAATTCCAAAAATATCAATTTTGTAATTTTTTGGTAGCTAAAAATATTAGATATCGCTTTTATACGCGTATTTTCTTACTACCGGTATTAAATTGTCATGTCTACTTTTACATTATACTATTTTCTACTATTCTACACTATTATCTATCTCTACTTTTTCTTACAACCTACTCTTACAAACCATACACCTATTTCTTACATATTTTCATTTCCAATACAACTTCACATCTTTCATTTCTTACTTTTAATTAACAAAATAAAAAAAAATAAATTTCTCCTCTCCTAATACACACAAATGGCGCCGGCTACACCCCCCTCCATGCATCATTTGTTTTATTTTTACTTATTTAATTACAAATTATCTCCCACATTTTCCTATAAATACCCCTCATACCTTCATTTCTTTCACACCACTTCTTCACTAAAGTTACTCTCTCAAAATTTCTCTTCAATTTCTCCAAGAAAGTTCTTCAAGAAGTTCTCTTTAGTTCATCTCCTTTAGGTAAAAAAATCCTTCAAGAAATTCCTATGTTCATCTACTTAGTATGAACTTAATGTGTGTTTTCTAAAACCATGAAGGTTAAGAAAGCAACAATAGGTTCATACTTTTTTTTTTTATAATCACAATTCCTTTATGTTCATGTATATTTATTTTATGTTCATAACTATCTAATATATCTATATAGCTATATATATTATTTAGAGCATATAAGCTCATAGTCTTGTAATTTATTTACCTTTCATGCAATTTATTTACTTCATTGCAATTTATTTATTACAAAGTTGATTTTAAGACTAGTCATTCTAGTCTTAGACTTGTCCTCATCAAGTCAAAATACTTCTTTTTCTTTTTTTTTCGGGACTGGTCTTTCTTAGTCCCGGGGTACCTTGATGAAGTTAAGGTCCCAATACTTGATTTATTTCTTTATATGCCTATTCTTTTAAGTTATTATGTTCTTTACATATTTTCATAGCTTATGATTCATATTCATGCATGAACATAATAGTTTTGTCTCAACAAAATAAATGAAGGAAATGTTTTCTTAAGATAAAATGTTTTTCTCTAGAAGTAAAATATGGAGTTAATGTTTAGAGGAACTTATAAGAGATTTTACAAACATACAAAAGACTTATGAAGTAAACAAAATTTTTACAAGAACTTCATCTTTTTCTAAGAAGAACCCCTTTTCATTAAAATTAAATAATCCCAAGAAACAAGAAACTAAAATATTCTTGGGAGAAAATTGTCATAACTTTTACAAAATTGTTGGAATCTAAGTTTAGAAAACAAAACCACTCCTTAGGAATTTAAAGAAATTAAATTTAGAAAAAGAATATTTATCACAAACAACTTAAGGTCTTTCAAAAGTAAAATAAATATTCCAACAAAATCTCAAGTTCAAAGTCTTTTAAAACCTTACTTCCCATAAGTTGAGACAACTTCATTTACTTCATACATTGGTTAAGAGTCATTACATATATGTATATACCTTTCAAAAAGCTTAAAAAATACTTGAAATATTTATCTTTTCAAATGAGCTTTGTTTACAAGAAGGAAAACAAGTTTTTGCAAATTCGTGGCAAATCTGGTTGCTATCTTTTCGGAACCCAAATGACCTAGTTTTATGAAAATAAGCTTAGAAATGCGTAGATCTTTTTGAGTAGGTAGAAAACGGTATATCATACGTGAAATTTCGAGTTAAAATGAGCAAGTTACGACCATTTTAAGTTGGAATTTCCTTCTATACGATTTTTACCGCGATTTTAAGAGAAATTTAGAATCTTCAAGAATTAAGTTTTATGAAAGACTCATTTTGGGTATTTCATCTTGTTTAGGTGACGAGGGACCCGAGATCATCTATCCAGAGGATTATTTCGATTAGACCTACCGATTATGGAGTGAGTTAATTCTTTTCCTAAGTTACATTTCCTTGTTTGTGCTTGTAATTAGTGGAACTAGAAATTTAGGAAAAGATAGATGAACAAATGTTATGAAATAATTGTTGAATGAAAATTAAGTATATCGAAAGATGATACGTTAAATAAAAGTGTGACTTTTGTATTGATTTGATGAAATTATGGCTGATCACCTTTAACATGAATCCAACTTATATGGTTAAATGTTAA
Source organism: Combretum micranthum (assembly GCA_024138025.1). Classification (NCBI taxonomy): domain Eukaryota; kingdom Viridiplantae; phylum Streptophyta; class Magnoliopsida; order Myrtales; family Combretaceae; genus Combretum; species Combretum micranthum. The sequence goes on along the minus strand of JAMXBD010000820.1, from coordinate 13,801 downwards.
ATTGAAATTCATTCATGCATATCATGCTTGTGAGTCGCATTTATTTCACTACTATTCTTCGTGTGGGGAAACGAGGTAGTGGTAATGGTGGCTAGTAGGAGCCGGTAAGTCTACATGGGCCAGTAGGAGCCAGGAAGTCTACAAGGCAAGCAGGAGCCGGTAAATCTGCAAATATTGATGGTCGTTTGGGCCTGTAACCCCCCAACCCCTGTCATGGAGGGTGTTAAATCCATGCTACACTCGATTTTCGGTTAATCTTGTGTATTTGGTTGATCATGTGATTGTTGCATTACATATGCTTGAATTAAATGACTTGGTTGTCATATGGAAATGTTATATAGTTAGGAATTATCTCACTAAGCAAGATTTGCTTATACCCTTATAGTTTTCTATTACAGTATGATTATCTATGGTTGGCCCCGAGGAGCCCAGTGTGCCAGGTATGAGCTTACGTTACTAGGAGTTTTTGGAGGAAGTTTATGTATTTTTAGTTTTGAACATAGACTCCTAGGAAAAATCTCTATATTAGATGTATGTGATAGATATATTTATTTTGTTATTAGATTAAAGACTTTAAGGCGGGGGAATGCCCCTAAGATGATGTACGAACTTGTTATGGAATGAAGATCTTATGATTATATATTTAAGTTTATGCTTGCTTTTGCTATCTATGTAAACGTAATACCCTAATGAGTCTCCTACTATCTTGGAAGCACGCCTTGCATATGATATCGAAGCTCCTGCGTGCTACAGATTGTCATTCATTAGCTTAATATTATATACGGCGGACTGCCACGTTTAGGGTACTCTCTGGGGCGTGATATCTTTAGACTTAAAAGTCTTAGTTTATTTTCCTTATTGACATGCATAACAAATCTTGTTCTTTTAAAAATTTATTTTTGGTAAACTTTGACCAGATTTATCTTAACAAGTTTTGAAATTATATCCATACTAAAATGTCCTAATTTTCCAGCCAACTATTGTCATTTTTTAGAGTACAGACAAGTTTCACTTGATGATTTGAAATCATCTAAATTAATTTTGTAATTATTTCTTTGTCTATACCTTTCAAAATAAGCTTGATTATTGTTGAATTTTTCAATAGAGTATTTATGACAAGAAATGTTAACCTAAAACAATTATCACATAATTATCTTACCCTGAGCAGATTATGTTTTAAATCATCAGCTGACAATACATTCTTAAAAATTAAATCTTTGTATAGTAGAATGTTACTTTCACCAAGAATAGTTGACTTTCAATTATCTCCGAAGGTGACATTTCCTTGATCTTTCAAGTCTAAAGATGTAAACTTGGATGCGTCTCCAGTCATGTGTCCAGAGTAGCCACTGTCTAAGTACCATTTGTTGCTTCAATTTGAAGATCCCTACAAAACAGAGGATTATTTCTTTGGTAACCATTTGAGTTTGGATCATTTTTTATTAAGTGTAACAAGGGTTTCTCTTTTAAGAACTGAAACCAGCTTGCTTTTACAATTCAAATGCATGGTTCTTATTACATAATTGTATGCAATATGACTAGATTTGTCAAAATAGTTGCATGTCCCATGAGTGGCTTGTATAAAACAAGTTTTATAAGACTTACAGCTACTTTCTCTATTATAGCCAATTCCATATTTATTTGAATCACACATTTAATTTCCAAGAAGTGTGTTCAAATTCTTTTTCCCATTGGTAAACTTGGTTATAGTTTCTTTTGAATCATCTAAGCTAGTTTTCAATAGAATAGTTTCATTTCTTAATTCTTCTAGCTCTGTTAAAATTTTATCACTACTATTGCTTGCACATGCAACATTATTATTTTTAATGTTTTAATTTCAATATCAACCAAATCATTTTCATTTGTTAATTTCTCATTAATCATGCTCAATTCATCATTTTTGCCTTTTAGCTTGTTTCGTGTATTATTCATCTTGTCATTTTTTTTATTTTAAAACATTAATTTCTTCATACATCTTTTCATTGTCTATTTTAATCTCTTCATGCTCAATTTTAAATTTATCTAGCTCTTCTCCTACTTTCATCATTAGATTTTTAAGCATGTTGTTCTTTTTCTCTATTTTTATTAATCTATTGCATACTTTATCATACATTGTACACATCTCATCACAAGAAGGGGAAGAAGGGGAACCTAACTCATCATCTACTGCCATGAGGAATGCATTCTCATCTGAGTTACTCGAGTCATCATTACTCTAAGTGGCTATGAAAGCTTCCTTTCCGAATCCCTTGGATACTTTCTCAGGTAGTGGATAGTATTGTTAGATGTGTCTTGGCTTGTAACATCTAAAGCAGGTTATCACATCCTTCTTTTTGTATCTTGTTGTTAGACCTCATGAACTTCTTAAGCTTCTTAGCCATTAAGACAAGTTCCTCATTATTGTCATCATCTTCTTCTTCTTCTTTGCTGAAATCATGACTTGTGGCTTTTAAGGTAATGGCCTTCTTGTTTGGTTCCTCTCCTTGTTTCTTAATAAGCTCATGTGTCTTAAGTGCACCAAAGAGTTCCTCTTTACTTATAGCACTTAAATCTTGTACTTCTTCAATAGCTGTTCTCTTTGCTTTCCATTCCTAGGGTAGTGACTCGAGCAATTTAAAATTTATTTCCAAATTAGTGAAACTGTTTCCAAGCACACTCAAAGGATTTGTGATGTTGATAAATCTATTATGCATTTCATATATAGATTCATTTGGAAGCATTTCCACATAAAAGACTTATTTTTGTATCTTTTACTCTCATAGTTTCTTCATAAATCTTTTCTAATTCATCCCATATATCTTTAGCAGACTCACATGTATAGATTTTGTTAAAATCACTTTTATTTAGCTTACAATGCAATATATTCATTGCTATATCATTTAGATATAATCTTTTCCAATCTTCTTCATTATAATCTTTTTCTTATTTTCCTTCAATAATCAAAGGTTCATTTTCTATTACATTCCATATTGATTTATTTTGAGCTTTCAGAAAGATTTTTATTCTACACTTCCAATATGAGTAGTTACCCCTATTTTGAAGCAGTGGTTTATTGATAGCTTGTCCCTCTAGAAACCTTAATGCATTTGATGCCATGATCTTTACTCTAAAAGCAATTAGGCACAAAAATAGAGACAAGGCTCTGATACCAAATGAAAACGCACTAGAAAATACTAAAGAGGGGGGAGGGAAGGAGATGAATTGAGTGTTTGGCCTAAAACGCACAAATATTTAAATTTTATGCAATAAATCAAATTAAACTTTAATTACAGTAGATATGGCAATAATAGATTATAACATGAAATATAAAAGAGATGGAGATAGAAAATCTAAGCCTAAATTTAACATGGAGTTCGATCTGCTTCCTACTCTCTACGATCACTAATTACCTCCAATCGAGGATTTCACGCACTTTATTAATTTCACAAATGCATAAGCTGAGCTAAGCAATACACTACATACAACACTTAGGAAATAAAATATTTCCTTCACTTTTGTAGTGACCTCATGTTTATCTAAAAAAATATGAATATAGCACTCAAAATTTCTTTTCTCTCTCTTACTTAGAATTTACAAATAATGAATGAAAGAACAATAATAAACTTGGATTCTTGATTTGTTTGTTTGCAAATGAAAGCCTTTTCCAAAAGTTATATGAAACTCCAAAGGAACATGTATTTATAGTCTTTAAACATTTAAATGTCTTTTAAAGATAATGGCTTAAAGTCGCTGAGCATTAAATGTGCGTAATAGCTTTTTTATGCCACATTGACTCTATATTTAAAACTGTCATGCCTCTGACTTGTCGTACCCTAATGAATGTCGTGCCTTAACTTATCATGCCTTGGATTTAGACCGCGACCAAGTCTATGCTTCTTTGGGCCTGAGACTTGAACTTGTCACGCCATAGTGATTAAACTTGTCAAGCCTTCGATGTGATCTGCGACTTGAGCTTATAGCGCCCTAGTGAATGAACTTACCAAGCCCTTAATGTAACCAACGACCAAGGAATTTGCATTTGCTAATTTCTGCATAATCTGTCATGACCCTAAATAGAGGCTTAATTAGTTTACTCTGAAGTCATAACATTATGTGTGCACCCATAATATGAAGACCACCTTGTAAACTAGAGTTTGCAATACTCTAGTAACTTATTCTCTCTATATGTTATACATGTATATGTATTAAGAAAAAAAAAAGTTTAGGATACCTATATTTTCACAAATCATAAGGACCATACAGAATTGGATACCCTACCAAAATTGAAACAGGGTAAAGCAAATTAAGTTATCTATCATCCACAATTAAAGAAGATTATAAAAAGAATAAATCAAGTTTTAAGTCTCTTCTCTGAACTAAGTTTAATCCATCAACATTCTAACCCTTGACTTGATCTTTGATATGCTCTATGCTTGGTTTCTATCCCAATCCTGGCTTTTATGAATTTTCTACAAAAACAAATTATTGGAGGGTAAGCTATATCTAGCTTAGTAAGATATATCCCTATGAAAAATGTACCCATAACAAACAGAATAACATGCAAGTTTATTAACAAGCATATGAGATGTAACATCCATATGAGTAACCAATACATATGATCAATTGGAAACCATATGTTTGGATGGATTTATGCCCTCCATTCAGGGTTAGATATGCTTTGAAAATATTGGGGTCTTTTCGACCATCACACTCTGTTGGGTCTTGACCGAACATTACACTCTATTACGTCCCAACCGACCACCACACTCTATTGTATCCTGATCGATCACTATTACTTAGTCCTCGAGTTTCTTACCTTAAGTGATCGATCCAGTATGGCTCCTCTATGAGGCCGTATTCATAGAATGTAGTAGTTCCTCATGCTGAAACTAAGTACTTTACCTTTTCGATCCCATGCGTAGGAGAAGTAGTGGAAAATGAAATGTGACTCGACTTCATGCCATGCATGATCAATTTGTTAATTATTTCCCAACAAGTTAATTTCCAATCAAGGGTGATCAACACATTTTTCACAAACAAGCTAACATAATATCATAACAATCAATTAAATCAAACAATTAAGGTTTTGATTACTTAATGTTTATTGATCAAGCATGAAAAACACATCATAATCCCAATATAACTTCACATGTAGTTTCGCTTATATCTTTGTCCTAAGTTCTAGTGCACTACTTACAAGCACAGTGAAATACCCCAAACCTTCACATATATTAGAAATTGGGTTTATATAGATTTGAATGAATTAAATTAATCATTGGATATAAATAGACAAGTTGACAAAGTTATATTAGTAATCAATTAAATGAAATTTGAGATTTAAAATCTAAATTCTCTAAACAAGTCATTGAAATGTTTAGAGGATTCCTAAACTCTTGATTCTTAGACTAAACACTAATTCCTAAATCTTTACAAAATTTGAGTTCATTTGCTTGAATAAAAATATCGGTTCTTAAACCCGAACTCAAATTAAATATCTTTCATCCAAAATAGATTCCTAAATTAAGTTCTTATTTTAAGTCCTTAATTTCTAACCTATCGATTCTAAAATTATCTTTTAAATACTCCTAGAACTATAGATATTAATCTGATAGTTCTAAACCTATACCCTATTTCTAAAATATATAAATTTAGTTTTATCCTTTCCTTTCCTTTTTTTTTCTTTCCTTTTGCTGCCTTTTTTCTTTCTTTTCATTTACGTTTTTCTCTTTTCTTTCTTTCTTTCTTCTTCTTCTTCTTCTTCTTCTTCTTCTTCTGCTTCTTCTTCTTTCTCTCTCCAAATTCAAGACTGAATCTCAATTTCAATAAGAGAAAAGGAGGAATCAAGTAGAATATGAGAATAGGAGAAGGAAATCAAAGCTAGAAGTGCAAAAAGTTGCATTATTTAGCCAAAGAGCTAAGTTTTCTATTTCTATTTCTCTTTGTTTTTACTTGTTATTTACATTTGTAATTGATGAGTTGATGTTGAAATGGGTTGAGAGTGCTGTTTATATATGTATTTGTTGGTTTCATGGTTGATGGAAGTTAGGTTTTGATGAGGAAGAAGATGATGAATAGTGGTTATGGAGTTGATGAAGTTTGAGATGTTTGATGTGGTGAATGTAAATTTTATGTTGTGATCATATAACAAGCCTTGGGAAACTTTGGAATGAGTTTAAAGAACTTTGAGAAGTATAAAATGCATTTAAAGAACAAAGGATTTAGTCATTTTCTCGTTCCAATGTACACAACCTGATGCACGGGTGTGCACTTGCCCCTGCAGGCCTTAAAATCCTTAAAATTTAGTCTCGGCCTCGAGCATGGCCATGTACTCGGTCGTGCAGCCTTCCCCTATTTCGCAGCCTGTTTGTAATTTAACTGTAATTTTTTCATCCGACCTCTGATTGAGGTAATTCAAGTTGCGTTGGAAATCTTAAAAAGAGATCTACAATTTTCATGTTTTGAGTTTTTACAAATTCAAAAATTATCAATGCTTAAATTTTAGTTCTTTCCATCCATTGTATTTTTCAAACAAAGTCAAAAACTTGTTTTTGTTTGTTAAATGTGTTTTTGCTTAGGAAATGGATCTTTTTGAGCTAAAATGAGATAGATAAGTGATATTTGATGTGCTAAATGAATTAATTCATGTAATTAAATATGGTTTAAGTAGATTTATAGATTTAACAAATAATTAGATTAAATCTAGAAGTTAGTTATAAAATGAACTTAGTTAACAAACCTAGGTTCACCTTGACTAAATGAACTTGAATGAACTAAAATGGATTAGATTGTTTAACTTTGATGAATTTGGATAGGTGTAAGCTAACTTAGGATTAAGTGACTAGATCTTAGATATATAATGAATTAGTAATTAATCTAAGTCCAACTTGTCTTAATGAACTTTACTAAGCTAAAATGAATTAGATTGTCTAAGTTTAATCAACTCGACTTAGTAAATGAATCAAATGACTAATTTTAATCAATTTAGCTAACATTAAGCTAAAATGGGTTAACAGCTATTAATTAGCTTAGATGAATGAATTAGGATGATCTTTGAATAATATGGGGAATATGTTGTTTCAAATGTGTGTTTACTTGGAAAAATATTTTTGGTTTATGAATTCTTTGTTAAGCTTTTGTAATGAAACACTATAAATAAAGAGAAAAGAAATTCTTTGACATACAAAGGAGAACTGTCCATATTTTGACGGGGCGATCTTCGCAGCCATATGGGGTTCCTATTTAGTGTCTGATCAAATAGGGTTTAATAAAATGAGTTTGAGATGAATGGATAAATAGCTTAAGTTCTTATATGATTTTGATGAAGTAGATGATTAGTTTAGTTTAGTTTCTTATAGGAGTTCTTTTCTTAATAGAAGTGGATATCTAATTTATCTTCTAGATTATCTTCTGAAATTTCCTTCTGAGGCTATGTTTGGATTTCATATTCAAGGTATGCAGTAACTTGCATGTTGATTGATAGGATAGGCATCCTAAATGGATTAAGAACTTAAAGACAGCTTAATAATTGATGAGTGTTGGTTGTGTTTTACGTCGTTGAATCCAGAACCGGGGAGTGACAGCCTTGTCCTGATGCAATGGCACGGTAGTTTAAGCACTTAGCCCAATCCTTTGTCATGATGCAATGACCCAAATCCATGATGCAATGGTTCACCATGATGCAACGGTGGTTTCTTTTATTGGCTAAGTGGGTAGCTAATAGGGTTAACTGTATCAGTATATTCTTTACTTAGGCTTGGGAGGAAATAATATGTTTTAGTTCACGGATATGGGACCGTTAAACTAATTGATGTTATAGACCGGGATAAGTGGAGTGTATAAAGGAGTGTGAACCCTAGATGATGCTATTAATATGCTTTATAGGTTAAATATAGGAGATATAGATATCTGGTCTATCTATATCAACCCCCTGAGCAGCTGCTGTTACTCAGGACCCCTAGATTCCCATTGGCTTGTTCCGGAGTTTGAGTGCTCCATTGTTGATTTGTTTAGTTTAATGAAAAGCTAATAACTTGTGGATTGATGCATTGTATTTAGTTAAGCTCGCATGCCACTCCGTGTGTGATTGTGTTACTGTGTATTGGGCTTCGGCTCATCCTTATTGTTGTTATTCTTTTTACAGATTTTGTTGTTGATAAGATGATGTTGATGATGATGAGTTATTGTTGTTGTTGTTGATGTGATGATGTTTGTCTCGGGCATCGGGCAAATTTGAAGATTTGGAAGATGAGTGAAGTGTGATAGGATCGACATATTACTTGTATTTTGTTTCTTCTTTTGTTTTGTTTTGTAAGAGGACTATATATTTATAAATTGTATTTTCTTTTAAGGGCTTGTTAATGCCCAATTGATTGTAAATGATTATTTACCTCTAAGAGTAGATCATAAAGTGTTTTTATAAAGTTAGTTTCTTAGAAAATTGGTTTGCTTTGTAGGGAGTAGAAGTTTATAAGTTGTTTTATAAAATTTGATTTTCCGCTGCCGAATCCAGTTATTTAGAAATTTAACTAAACGATTTCATAAATTCTAAAATTGGTTAGCAATTTTCAACATAAACACCTTCTTTTAAGACAACCTTACGTATAATTCATATGAGTTATACGTGGTTGGGGACTTGGTGTGCTTAATTTGATAATTGAGCATGTCGGGTCTTTACACACAGACAAGAATATGGAAAGCATAAGGAAAACTTACTTGTCCTTAGTGCAATCCTCAGTCAAAGTGATACTTAGGGAAAGGTAGGTCAAATTCTACGTCACCTAAACAAAAGAAATACTTGGAGTGAGTATACAATGAAGGTTCTACTTAAATTTCTGACTCTATTTATTTTACTCATGTCATTTTCCTGATTACGAAAGTTCCAACTTAAAATGGCCGTAACTTGCTCATTTTAATTCGGAAATTCATATATTAGTAGTCGTTTTCTACCTACTCGAAAAGATATATTATTTCTAAGGTTATTTTTAACATTTAAGGTCATTGAAGTTTCAAAAAAAGGCGGTATATATTTTTCCTACAAATTCTAGCCTTTAATTATTTGCATTTTTCAAAGTTTTTCATCATTTGGACACTCTTTAGCAAGCAAAAAAAAAATCTATCTTTGAAATCATTTAATATTAATATTAACTCATATTATATGGATGAAAATAGTGATTTTATCAAGGAAATTATTTTTTCCATAAAACAACCCCTTATGGATGCTCAAAAAGTTAATGTTCATAGAGAAAACTCGCTTTGAGTGGTGAAAGGAAATCATAGTTATTAATTTGTTGTAGGTGAAATATTTAACTAAGAATATTACTATTTTATATTTATTTAACTTCATGAAAATTTTATTTTTACAATAAACTCTTTTTGTTTAACTATTTATTCCAAGACATGAATCTTTATGTTTTTGTATGTGAATTTTTATTCTAAGTGGAGTTTTCTTTGGGAAAAATATTTCTAATGTTTATACTTAAAATGAATCATGTGGAAACTTGTTCTAAGCCTTTTATTTTTTATAAAAGGGTTTGTACATGTTTTAGGATTAAGTTTATGGAAAAGTTACATAACAAGGAATTAGCAACCTTCATATTTTAGGAAAAGTCACTTGATACTTTAAAAATTTTAGTTAAGTTCCTATTTTTTTAATTCTCATTCCTAATGAAAATTCCTCCTAAATGTGGAAAAATAAAATCCTTGAAAGTTCGTTTATAAAATAAGGGATTATCAATATTTGCATCTTGGAAAATTTTATTATGACAACATCACTCATGACAATGTATGCATATGAGTAAAAATTTAGTAATTATACCAAGAATAAAAATCATTAGCATAAACTCATATAAAAAATTAGAGACAGAATATCAAAATAAACATCAAAATAAGGTTATGGGAATCTTAGCTTGATATTAAGACTTTCTCATGACTTAAATAAATTCTAGTCATCATAAAATAAGAAAATCATAAAGAAAGAAAAATATGGAAGTCTTAGATCTTTTTTCAAAGTTTCTCGAGACTTGAAATAATTCCAGTCTCAAAAATAAATCAAGGATATCGAATAAAGAAATATACGAGTCTTAGGTTTTATCAAGGCTCTTCGAGACTTGAAAATTATCTAGTTTTATGAAAATAAAAGGAAAGGAGCAAAACAAATATAATGGAAGCCTTAGATTTTTTTTTTTCTTTTGATAAGGCATTTCTAGGACTTAGATTGTGGACAAGTCTCCATTTTATTTTTGACTTGATTAAAGACAAGTCTAAGACTTAGATTAAGGACAAGCCTCAAAATATATAATAAAAGCATGAAATAAATAAATTTTAAGAGACAAACTAAGTGCAAAGAAATAAATGTTAGATCAGTGAGCTTATATGCTTAAATAAATATAGACATGTATATAATCATATTTATACATATAGATAGTTAGATTAGTTGATAAAAACATAAACATATAAACACAAAATCAATATGACCATAATGTATGTAAGATATAAGTTTCCTTGTTAGTATTATCATCTCTAACTTTTATGCATCATGGGAAGATTTTTATCCATGGATAATGTATGAAACAACACCTAATATCAACTAAGGATGTATGGAGAATGTGTTTACCTTAAAAAGATGAATCAAAGGAGTCTGTTAAAGTTGAAAAAGAAAAATGGCAGCAAGGGAGAAGGGGAGTTTCATGCCTAAGAAGAGAGAAAAATGAGAGAATTAAGTGAATTTGGTGAAAAATATAAAGTGTGAAATGTGTTAATGTGTGTAGGCATTTATAGAGGGGTTTTGGTGAATTAAAGTAGGAAAATAATTTGAAAAAGAAAAAAAAAATAGTTGTTGAAGCAAAGGTCCAGCAGGAATGAATAGTGGCTGGAAGAAAAAAAATCAAGTGAAAAGTGACAAATTTGACACGTACTAATTTAACTTGTAAATGTAGTAAATAGGGTATGATCTGTAAGAAATAGGAAAACATTATGGGGATAAAATGGGAGCAAGTAATAGCTACAAATAAAAGCAAATAGTAATGAATAGTAATAGTAAAATATCAGATAAGTTATGCGTATATAGGCTATATCTAACGTTTTTATTAATCAAAAATTTTTTATCTGATAATTTATCAGTATCTAAACTTTTTCAAGAATAATTTGATTGTCGAATATTTTTTTCTTGTTTTGCGTGTTTGTGGTTAGATATAGAAACTGATCCCATAAAGGTCCGAAACGATCAAATTTTTAGACTATCTGATCTTTTTAGGGTTTGTACTATGTATAGGGTTCATAATTTGAGTTCATAATATTTTCCTAATTAATTTAGTATTTTATGGTTTTAAAAGCTGATTGATCGAGTTTGGATTTTTTAAGGTATACTATTGACTTGATTTGACTTTAGGATTCCAGTTTCGTTTTCAAGTCTAAGGTTCTACCTATAAGATTATCGTAAAATTTTAGGAGTTTACAATTATAGGAAAATATGTCTTATTATTTTATTAATAGAAATTATTTGAATATATTGTCTCGATTTGTGTGTTAGAGATTAAATAGATAAATTATCTAGTGTAAAGTTTTTGGATTGATTAAGCTTTTAGATCGATTAAGCTTTTGGATCATTTTGTTGGTGATATGCTTTCGCTAAATGACTTATTTTAGGGTTTCAGGATTTATTTAATTCATCTAATATCTTAAGGTTATTGAATCTTTATCTGATCCCATTTAGGATTTCTAAGGTTTTGAATATTTGAGAATCCAAGTTTAATTTAATTTATATGATATTATAGGGTTTTAAGATTTATTTGAATCGATCTAAGGTTTTTGAGATTTTGGTCTAATATGATATGGTTTAGAATTTTGATTCTGATTCAACCAAGGTTTGTGATGTGTTTAATTTATTTTACTAAAATTCAAGTAAATTTTCTTATATAGTCTCGGTCTACATTATTTAATTACTATCATATTATTATGTTTCTTGATTTTTACGTGTTTGCTTATTTGTTATTATAAGTATCTATATATAGCATTTGTCGTATCAAGTGATTTGTTAAATACATAGATCGTGCCAAATATTGTAAGCTTCCTTAGGTAATTAGACCTTAGGTCTCGGTGTATTGTAGATTATATGAATATGATGATTACATATATGTTATTACCCTAATTGTTAAATGATAATGGTACTTATTACAATAGTTCAGTAATATTACGATATTGATAATAATGCATTTATAAAATCATATAGCATTGTCACAATTTGTAAAGTTATCATGACTAATGTGATAGTAGTAATATAATAATTATGATCCTATATAAGTAATATTGTTAGCTTATCAAAATTGTTTTACTATGTAGATCAAGTATAATACTATTATTTATCATATGACAAAATAATCTTGTTTATTTTTAGTATAATATATATTGTTAGTTACGATATACTTTTGATATTACTAATACTGCTAATAATTTTAGAGCTTTTCTATTTTATTATAATTATTTGTTTTATATTTGGATATGTTCTTATGTAAAAAAATTATTTATATGATTTGGGTAACTTCTAAGGGATCTTACTTATTAAAGAACATGGTGTTATTAGCGTCTATAAGGTGTTACAATCATCTTTAATTATAAATCTATAAAATAATTGTTTATGATTATTTTGGAAATTTAATTATTTAATTCTATGTGTTTGATGAATCTAGATATCTATATGTGTATATATATATATATATATATATATACCTTTATTTGTTGAAGTTAATTTTTTGCTTAGTGATTAATTACACTTCTTATTTTGAGAATTTCTTGAGGCATATTTATTATTTTTCTAATTATTTTTCAAAATTGACTAATAGTACTTTTACGTTTACTAGAATCTTAATAATTACTTCATTAATTCTTCGATTTATCATCAATCATTGATTACATAAAAGGTTAGGGGAAATTTTGTTGATAACGATTCTAACTTCTTAAACCATAATTAAACTATTTATATTTTAATATTCTTCAATCGCAAAAAAAGCGAGAGTGATCTTTTGCGATTTTTCTCAACTTTCTTCAAGAATTTTACATCATATTTTTGCCAATCATCAAAGTCAATTTATGTAAAATCAGGGAGTTTACATAATCTCCAGAGAAAATATATGCAAAATACATATATTTTTAACATATTCAAAACACTATTTAACTTAGTAAGTGTAATTTAACACAATTGTAAAGACCCGACCCACTAAATCCCGATATTTAGTATACTGAGTCCCCCAACCACATATAATATTTTCACATTATATGTAAGGTTATCCTAAAACTAACAGTTTATGAGAATTGTTTGATCAAATCTACTAAAACTTTATAAACAACTTTTAACAAAACAAGATTGCTAATAAAAGCAATCCATAGATATATACATTATATGTACAAAGTTTAGTGTCAATAAAAGACACTACAAAAATCACAAGTTGTTCTTGGCAGATAAGATAATCTAAAGATATTTAAGGTCTTTTACAACTTAGGCTTATTTAACAAGCCTTCTATACAGAAAATTATACTTTAAACGAAAGTTTCTCCAAAATCCAAGGGCATTTGATACTCGTCCATGAATCTCTCAAAATCTGACTCGTATCCCAGATCATCATACAACTCATCTTCATTACCTAAAAAGCAGCAAAAGTAAGTCAAAGGCCTAGTATGCAATAACAAATACAAAAACAATTTGTCAACCAAACTTGAATCAAATGAAATGCATCAACGGTCAATTCATTATCTTGTTAAGTTTTCTTTTGACAAAACAACAGTAGGGTATTCAGACCCCAGAATCACGCTATGGGAATGTAGGGGTCTT